>CM040184.1:45926895-47126895 GCA_022606455.1 Callitettix versicolor
TAGATTTTGAATTTATTAAAAGCTAGATTTTGAATTCATTATTACTGTAATGAATAAACTACAGTAAACTGTTTAAATTAAAATATAGTACAATCCCTCATAACCAATCATAGCATAATGTAATGTGTAGCCATGTCAGTTCTGATTGTGAACAGTTTAAACACACGATCGGTCCCATGTGTAAATGTCAGCTAACAATCAGACTTATACAATTGGTCACGTGTTGAGTTTTTATATGAATTATGCTCAGACTATGCAGAAAAAAGTCTTGTATGTCCTTGAAGCACTTATGCTTGGGGTAAAGTGAGACAAATGCAAATTGTTCTTTTTTTTGACACTGTGCAAGAATCGTTGATATGCCACTTCCTTGCTACTTATATATGAAATATAATATCCCTTCTGCTTCTTTCTAAATTCATTGTTTCCAGGAAGTGGCCTACTACAAAAACATTAAACAGTATAGCTTTGTTTCCAGTATACAGCAACAATTTCCAACAAAAATCTGACCTCCACTGTACAGTATTAATAAGTTCCAATGAGTTGATTTAATGTCTAATTCCATTTTTAAGAATATCCACTACTTAGAAATTCTTCAAAGTCTAGAAGAGCTTCACCTTGGTCAGGAAATTCAAAAGTGTGCATTATGAAGACAAGCCTGCTATTTAGAAGTTATTCGTTATGGGTAGCTATTTAGAAGTTATTCATTATGGGAAGTTTCACTGTAATTTTTTCGAGAAATAAATTTGGTTGTTGGGTCAAAACCCTAAATATGGTGGATACCACTCTTAGCATTAAGATATTGTAATCATACAACTATCATTTTACACCATGAAATTACAGAACATACCTGCTAACAGTTTTATTTAATAAAGATTTTCTTTGAAATTTGTCGAACTGTGTTCCAGTGAAAAGCAAACAAGAAGCCTTTTAATGTCAAAGAAAAATAAAATCAGAAAATTTGAATTCCTGATATTTTGTTTCAAATAGGTGAAAGAAAATAAGGCATTGCATAAAATCTTGTCATAGTTCTATGCAATAAAAAAAGGATTTCATGTAAATCGTTAAAATGGACAAAGTAATAGACAAATAAGACCGACATTCTGAGCCCTTGCAATTATTTTACAAAAAGGTGTAGCATAGTTTAATTTTACAAAATGATAATTTTTGATAATTTAAATATAATTAAACTGCATAATAAATAAATTAGATAAGGAAATTATTCTATAGCTTTCGAAATTTTAAAATTAATTAACAATATTTGTTAATGAAATATTTTTTATAATTTAACCCTGGAACTGGTGGGTGTTTTGGCCTTAACTGGCATGTTATTTTACCATACAATGCAGCATTAATCTTAAAAAATCGTAAAAAATAATAGCTTAGAGATAAGCATATAGTACTCAGAAAATACTAGTCTATAATATTAAAAAAAAAAAAAAAAAATAGCTATAAATAATAAAGTAGATATTTAAGTAGATATAATAAGTTGATATTTCCCAACGGCAGAGAGGGCGGAAGAGCTACCTCCAGGGCTCACAACCTTGGTTGTATTTTTGTAAATTCTCTGAATTTACCTCAATTTTTAAAATTATCAGTTATGGAGAATGTGTGATGTTAATAAAGTAATTGCCCCAGGTGGACAATCCACCGCACGTAAGTGCGCAAGCAGACGTTCGGAGCAGTATTGGATACAGCGGAGGGCAGCTAACACACATCAAAGTAATTGATTTGGCGTACCCCAAAGTGGGTGATCCGGATGAAAGAAGAAGAATAAAGTAGATATAACTAAATTAAAAAGTAGCAATAACTTTATAATAAAGAGTGTTTCTGTATTCAGAAATTTAAAGATTGATTTTCTGAAGTTTTTCTGTTTATTTTCCATCAGTAAGGAACAGCAGAAAAACATGTTTTTTTTAAACACAAATTTAAAAATATGCAGTATTTAACTGCCAATTAAAAAACATTTACTTACTGATACTTACTTTCACTAAAAACATTGAAAAAGTATATTGTTTACAAAGTTGGTAAAATATTTATTCAGTCATTTGAAGAATTAGCTCTTTTTCTTCCTACTTTCATTTCCCTCCAGAATAATTACCAGAAAAATCATTATTTTCCACTATTAATTCAAGAATATCACAAATTAAAATTATAATCCATTTTGTAGGTTATTTATTCCTAAAAAATAAAAATAAATTGACATCTCTGGGAACGAATAGGCTCAACTGACATAACCTTGCAGCAGTAGGTTTGAGTAGGCTCAGCTTGCAGCAGATGGAACACAAATCTATCTATTTATAGATTTAAAAAGAGAAATTCTTATTGGATGGTTCTGCTATCAAAAGAAAGTTTGAAATGTAACCAATCGATTAATACAAATTTTTCTATAGTGAACCAAACAGGAGTGCCATAAATAATCAATTCTTAAGAGCTGTCTAATTAGCTGTAATTTATGATGCTGTCAGTTGAGAAAGGGATAAATGAGTTGCAAATTAGGTATCTCATCAGGTATAGGGTTGAAAAAATAACTAGCTAGATAGAAATTTTAAGAAATACACCAAGAAAAATAGTGCCTAATTATCGCATATGTTGATACAAGGCATATTGAATGGATAAAAGAAAAAAAGTGCATTTATTGAAGGAGGTCAGAACAATTCCAGGACAGAAAGATTTGATTTTGAGTGCTCTGACTAATTTGTTTTTTTATATATATTAATTTGAAGCAAATACTAAATTAATTATAAAACAAAAAATTAAGAAGTGCGTTAATTAAAAATTTCATCAATCAATTAAAAAAAACTTAATTACAAGTTGGGTGAGGCACCCAAGTTCAAGCAGTAAACTTTCATTTTCAAAATTTAAAACCAAAAGTTTCTGATACTCTATTTCAATTAATATATGACAAGTTTTAAAAAATTAAACCTTATTGTGATCTGAGACCTTTAAAACCCCTCCCTAAGATGCAACTTTCTGAGTTTTATGTTAGACATTCATTGTGTTGATTACTTGTGATAGATTGTAAAAAAATAATAATTTCTGAACACTGTATTAGCTATACGAAGGACAATTGATGCAAACTAGAAAAAAGTGAGTTATTGAGTGGAAAGCATCGTTGAATAATGAACCTTTATAAATAAGTGAAAGACTTTTAAATAACTGAACTATTCATTATATATTCTGTACCTAAGATTAAATATAAACTTAATTATGTTATGTTATGTTATATGTAAATCATAATTACATTTATTTGCCATTAAATTGAATGTCATAGATTTTTTTACTAATTGATTTGTTTTCTTTTTTTTCAGTTCATTGTATGTGCTTTGTGCAAATATACCTCTTCATTGTTTGTGCTTTGTGCAAATATACCTCATCATTATTTGTGCTTTGTGCAAATATACCTCTTCGTTGTTTGTGCTTTGTGCAAATATACTTCTTCATTGTTTGTGCTTTGTGCTGCCAAATTTTGTTGTGCTTCAATCACCACAACTCAAAATAAAAATTTAGAAAATTATTATAAAGCAAATTTTACCTTGCCTTAGTAACGCAAAGTGCAGCAGCAAAGTAAAATAACACAGGCAATATAAATCTAAAGAGGCATCGTCAGACTTATCTTTCTGTCTGCATTAGATAAATAACTCCTTTTTTTTAATATTTAGTATCTTAAACTGATGCTAAATATAATTTACATACTTAAAAAAGTAATCTTACTAATAAAAAATTATCTAAAAAAATCATAAAAATATATTTACTTAACACATTGTTTAAAAAAGATTTAAATGCCAACTGTCTCTCATTTGGTGTGATACGTGTGAATGCATTAATTTCCTTCATAACTCTGAAATCTGCTCGCATGGCATCTGTGTAACCAGTCATGTAACAAAACTCTGGTATCAAACAGACTAACTGCTCCTCCTACAAAAAAAGTACAAATCAGTTTTGGAAATTAACAGAGTAAAGCTATAAATTATTTATGGTAAATTACACACACACATACACACACACACACACACACACACACACACACACACACACACACACACACACACACACACACACACACACACACACACACACACACACACACACTATTTGTGGAGTACCTTGAAGAATTGATGCCAAAGTATTCATTCTTTCTTTATTTGTATTCTTTTCACATTAGTCACTTGTAATGACATTGCTCTCGTATTTTAATAAAATAATTAATAATTTACTTAATCACTCAAAAACTCAAATACTATTTTGTAAACACGACAAAATATACAGTTGGTTTTATGCTACTGACGCATTAAGACACGCTATGCTCTATAATGTTTTTTAGGGCTAATGGGGGAAGGAACCAACATACAGCTACTAGCAAAATAGTTTTTTGTTATTTGGGGTCTCAGGTATAAGAATAAGTAATTACACAGATTTACAAAAACAATAATTGTAAATCATCGATTATTCATATTTCATTCGTATATGTATATTTAAATGTGTTTTTTTCATTACATAATATTTATGAACAATTAATGTTTATTGTATTAATAACTTCTACTATAATGTCATTTAACAACATGTTATTACTTTAAATTATAAAAAAACAACTATTGTCATCAAAATAATCATTAAAATAGCTCCAAAACATGTGCTCAATCTACTTAAAAGCTACGAAGGAGGAGGGGTATAAAAAAAAAATTAGATCAATAGGGCTTCTGGCAACATCTGAAATATTAATCTACAAACTTTTCTGAGTTGTACAAACTTACAACTAACAGAATGCGGTCCTTATATTTTGCATACTCAAGTCTATACAGCTCCCGGTCTATATATAAAACAAAACACACACTGCAATGGATATTTTCTTTTCCCATGTACAGGATGCTATGTTTTTTTCCTTTTGCAGTCATACTCATAAGCGCACACTATTTTCTACACTCAGCAAGAAAAAAGATAGTATACTGGTTAACAATAACACTCACTAACCTAAAAGATGTTAATAATTCACTTTTCTGTAATTTGTTTTTTTATTAAATGAATGTTTGCCTGCTATTGGTAAATTTCCACTATATCCCTGGTTCGCTTGTTATAGGACAACAATACATGAAACTTGCTAATTTTAGTTTAACTATATCTTCCACAAGACTACATATAATATTTAAATATTTAATTCTATGTGTTCAAATATCATATATACCTATTTCGGGTAAGGTGGATTTTCTTTTTCCAGGATGATCTTCTCACCAAATTAACAAACAGCAGTTTTAATTTTATGAAGTGTGTTTAATACCGTAAAAAAATTTCTTCTAAATAATAACAAAATAGTATTTCATATAATTGTGATTAACAAATTTCTTCTTTACCAAGTTAAATTTCATTACTTTTGGAATTTTATATTCTTCAAAATCTTAAAATTTTATATTCCTGAACTTCACAAATAAAATTAAAATTACAAAGATTTGTCTTTAATAAAATTATTAACTATCTTTTAAGTATATGATTTTATATAATTACTTAGAACAACTAATTTTATTAATTTATCCTTTAAAATAAATTTTTTACCAAATCTTATAATTATCTCAAAATTTAACTATTTCCTGATCTATAACATCAATCATCTTACCATAATTATTTAAACAATTCTTAATTTAAATAAAGAATTATTTTCATTTTAGGAAACAATTTTTCTGGCCAGTTATAAAATATTATGATACCAGGTTAATGTTTAATATCTTATAACTTAGGCAATTATATTTTATCAATTTTGTATCAGATATTAATTTTATTTTATTTATAATTTTCAAAACCACTTATAAGTTTACTACTCAGTAATTCATTTTACTTTGGTTATTTAATTTAATAATTTTTGTGAATTAATTAATTAAATTAAATTCCTAGTACAGTAGTACCCCTTTTAATGGTCTTAATTCATTCCAGAACAAGACTGTTATCTAAGGAGACTGCTGTACAAGTCAGCGTTTACAATAGAGACCTATGGAAAACTTTTAAATTTGTTCAAAAATTGAAAACAGGATTTAAACAACAATTTGAAACTCACGCACAGACACTTAATGTTTCGTTAAATTTAAAAATCAAAAGTATGTTACATATATTATAACTGTTTAAATTGTTTAACATGCTAGAAAATTAAACAAGAAGTAAAATTAGGTACGATGACAGAAAAGGGAACAGGAATGAGCACCTGGGAAGAGATAACTAAAAAATATCATGGAAATTATTGTCCTACAAAAACCAAACATCCAGCAATCAAAGGCTTATTTGTGTTAACTCAGCATAATGTTTATTTCTGTAGCACAGCACAATGGGTGGGTATTTATGCAGTGTAGGTTGTTTTTTTCAAATAGTGATTTCAGAATATTTTTTTGTTTTATTTTACATCTTATTATCTAAGTAACACATATTCACCTGCGGAAAATAATTTTTTTAAGATTACTTACGAATTTAAGCTGTTATTACAGAACTATATTGCGGCGTCATATTGCATTAAACATATTAAATTTCATACACGGATTTACCAGTCATGCACGTTACACATTCTTTTACAGTCACTACTAAATGTTAAGGTTTATTCCTTTTTTCGTTCTCGTAATGAAAACATTGTTAACCCTCCATCAGGTGCAATATGTATACAAACAAGAATGAGTGCATTGTATCTGAGAGATACATAATTCTTATTATGTCTTTAAATTATATGATTTATCTATTTTATAAAATGATTATTATCTTTATGTTAATTCTTTTGTTTTCTTTTCTTCTTCTCTTTTTTTCACCCTCTTTGGGGTACGCTGAATTAATCATTTCTTGCGTGCTGTACTTTTCTTTGTTCCCAGTAGATCTTCATTCTGATCTTCTTTTCCTCTCCTCTTCTGAAATGATAGCTTTAGGTTTTATTTTGGCTTTATCTTGGAATCTTATTCTTTCGTCTTTGGTAATTATCTTAGCAGTTTGGTCAAGCAATGAATCTTATGTAATTTTTAATTCTATTAGGTCTTTTTCAATTTCTTTAAAATCAAACACTTGTTTCGTTAATCTATTAGAGTTCATTCTAAGAAGATTGCCGTAAAAATTTATTCTCCTTTTTCTCATAGTATCTGATAATTTTTCAATTTTCTTGTAGAGAGCTTCATTTCTTATATATACTACCTTATTATCCTGAAATTTTGTTCCTATAATTTTTCTTATTATCCTGTTGTTTTCTTTTATTATTT
Source organism: Callitettix versicolor (assembly GCA_022606455.1). NCBI lineage: Eukaryota > Metazoa > Arthropoda > Insecta > Hemiptera > Cercopidae > Callitettix > Callitettix versicolor. The sequence goes on from CM040184.1 coordinate 45,934,107, forward strand.
AACAATAAATTTACATTGATAGATAAGTAGGAAATAATATGTAAAAGAACTAAAACTAAATTATACATAACTTTAAACAAAGAATGTATCTTCTTCTGAGTCACTTATTGTTTGAGATGATCGTTGCTTTAAATTACACTTTTCACATATCATTACTGTATGTTCTAAGAAAAAATAGTCATTACAGTTTATGCAGATGTATTTTGTCAGTCATTTTTTTTTTTTTTTTTTGAACTGAATATAGCATACATTGTTTCCTGTTGTTTGCTATAAATGATCAAGCTAGTTTAATTTCAGTTCAACTAAAATTAAACGTTTTGCATCTCTCTCACGTGAAAATTTTTGGCTTTATAATATCAATATACTTATTTGTACATTGCAAAATCTCTTCTAATATTTCATTGGTAATATTAGAAAATTCCAGGTTTTGAAAGGTGACTTTGTATGTTTAGCTTCTCCGGCGATGCCAAATAAATATCTTATTAAAGTTTGTGCTGGAGTTATTTTGAGTAAGTCTCATTTTTTCCATTTGGTAATTTTGTCCTTTCTGAGATAAAAGAAAATCATTTCTATTTGTTCATCAGTATCATCTTGACACATGTCTGAATCACTTTCCCACTCTTCAATGGCATCTTTGGTTTCACTATCTGAAGATTCATCCAAACTTTCTTTAACTATTCCATCATCTTCAAGTAGTACACTTTGAATAATATCCACATCCTAATCATTAGAAGTATTCAAATAGTCTAAATCCATCATAAGTATAAACAAATATCACTAAAAACAACAGCAATTTCAAACAAAAATAAAAATAAACAATGATGTCATAGAAAACAAAATGAATGAAATGTCTATTAAAGAAAAATAATATTTTAGACGTTATAAAAAAAAATAACAAACAGGCGCAATGTACCTGGTAGATACAAATTATTCACTAAAAGACCCGTGCACTCAGTTTAACTTCTAAAACTGAACTAAACTGTAAGGGAGGGAAAGTTAGGAAGGTATTAAGAGTGGGGAGTTGTCCACTTTTAACAGTTATAGATTATAAAACAAAATGGCACACTAATATCTGTCAGATACAATGTGCCTGATGCAAGGTTAAAATGGTGTCCGTTATTTATGAGCTTCACAATTTGCCTTCTTTGTATTAGGTTCACCATCTAATAACAGTGCCAGTTAGATCATTGAGTATATTTAAATAATATTAATAATAATAAAGGTTTTTCTATCAAATAATAATAATAATAATAATAAAGGTTTTTCTATCAAATAATAATAATAATAATAATAAAGGTTTTTCTATCATTTTAACTATCAAAAACATGTTATCTACTTTCGCACAGTAGTAATTTTGAGGTATGCGGATCACTTTTATTTTAAATTTGTATCATATTTCCCGAGCTTTCCGTGCTTTTATATTGTGGATTATTGTTTTTGAGCATAATAAAGTGTTTTAGTAAAAAAATTATAGAAAATCAAAAACAACCTTCACTATGTATTTACTGTTCAGCCCTTTACCTGAAACTAAATTGTTATGCAGGTCATTTTTCATCCAGTTGACCCGTTAGCTCAAGTGTCACTGTATTGCATATTTTAATTACTCAATTCTAGAATATTTATCAATTACGCAAACTTTGTTTTTTAAGTAAACTTTTGAGACAAAGTTTCCTTAAAATTGATTTACTTTTGTGTTTCTTTTGTTGCAGAATTTTTTATCAATTAAATTGATACTGGAAAATAAATTATTTTATGCAAGATAAATAATACTAGACTTGGGCTAACACTAAATAAGATGTAGTTGTCAGTTGTACCTTTACGGTGAACTGTGAAGCCCCCTGTTTTTTGCTACTCTCTTAGTGATCCTGCATATGGCTACTAGTATTTCCCAGATTCAGGTGCTGAAGCAGTGCAGTCCAGCAGATTTTCCTGTTAACGAATATCCTGTGGTGTCTTCCAACAGTTCAGTCGGACAGTTGAATTTTCCTGGCACGATCACCACAGATGAGAGTTTGAATGCTAGCGTTGGCAGGGTGTAAATTGCAGACAACTTACTTACATTCTTAATCAATTGTAGTACTTTTATTTACAAACTACCAATTCTACTTTTTTATAATTTTTTGTTGACAATTTAAACTTGTATTCAAAATTTTACTTTAGAATTTTAATTATACTGGTATTTGAATAATGCTAGTTTAACTCTCACTCTGCAGGCAGTTTTTACAGATGAAAATGTTCAGCTACATAGACTTCTCATTCAATTGTCCCTGCCATCTCTCTTAACACAGCAAAGTATGGCGCCAATGCCACTGGTACCAATTCTCAGGTATGAAATATCCGTTTTAGGACGACTTTTTTCGAGATGTATTCCAGCCATTCCTGTTGCCAGGTTGTAGGTGTGAATAAACTTCTCCTGAAGTATAATTTCCTTCATGGTTGGTCATATACAATTATTTTTCCTTTATTAATTTTATTTAAATAATCAATTAGAGTTTTGTGAAATATAGTTGTAGTAGCACTGCTCGATCATACTGCACCCTATCTTCACTGACTTTTATTCATTCAACCAATTTTAATATTTCAATTTTTTTAGATTTTCCGTCTTTTTTTTTTTGGTTTGGCTGATTTTAAGGATCAGAGTATCACTTTTCTCAGTTTAACTCTCCGAGTTCCCAGAAATTTCATTTGTGATTCTACGCTGGTTAATTCTCAAGTAAGTGTTTTCCTCTGGTTATGCATACTATTGTTGGTCTTGAAGTCTACAGTATAGTCTTTATAAATGTTTCTTTCACCTATTTTCAGGATTTACCTAATTTAGAAAATTTATAATATTTGTTTATACCTAGATATTTTGTCTACCGGTTTGGTTTTTCTTTTACAATACTTATTTTATAGCCCAAAAATTTCATAATTAATTAGTTGATAATTTTACAGTATTTGATAACTAAATTTATCTTGATAACTTCCTAATCATTGTACGAGATTTCAACATAATTTAACCTATTACTTAATTTTATAATTTTTGCAACTATCTACTATCAGATATGCTGATCTCTTTTCCCATGTGTTTGTTTTGAAATTTAGGACGCTGTCTTCCTTATAATTCTACCCTACTCATTTTAATTTTACATTTTTTTTACACCTTTCTCTTTTACTTGTATTTTTGTAGTTGAATAGTAATTTTTCCTAGTTCCTTCTCGCATTATATTATGTCTTTAGCATCTTATAAGCTTAGATTATTCTTTAATCCTACCATTTACAAATTTATATTTTTTGTATTTATTTTATAGGCTAATATAACAAAGTATTAAGTTTACAAACAAATTTTTTTCTTAATTTCATTAATTCATCTTTATCTAAATAGAACTATGTTTTAAAAGGGATTGAGGTGAAATTTTAACATGTATTGGATTTTTTTAGAAATTATGTTAAGTTGCACAGTAAGTTCCTACTAGGACATACAAAATTTTACAGATTATTTCAGATCTTCACATGCCTACTCACAAGTCAGTCAAACCATGTATATCTAAGGCCTTATTTGTTTAATGATCCAACCGCTCCAGGCTTATGTATTATTGTATAACCCTCATCAGCCCTTAATTCTGGATAAATACGGTTTACATTGCTTACATTTAATCTTTTCATACTCACATAATCATTTTGGAGTCTTCTTCTAACTTTGCTAATAAGCAGTGGTTGTTTCAAATCCTTTATATCCATTTTCTGTCTCATTTTGTAATAATTCTTGAATGAAATCTGAAATTAAAATGATTAGTTTATTAAAACCTAGTTTATTTATAAATCAAATAAAATAAATATATTTTTAAAAATAAATGTAGGTTTTAAGAATTATGAAATCATTTGCAGGTCAAAATTTTGTCATCAGTATATTAGGCTATTATGAATCTATTATTCACTCACTGAGAAAGTGAAAAGGATCTTAAGTTTGAAACTTTAATTTTACTGGAGACCAACTTAGGCTAAAAAGTCAGGTTATGCTAGATGACCCTTCTTTATTACAAATCACTGTCAAGTGTTAGTTAAATTACTTGTAGGATAATGGTTATTGTTTATAAAACATATTTTTACCTAGCCCATCTATCTTTAAAATATATTTTTTTAAATGAAACAATATTATGTTAAAATAATACTGCACAGTTAGATTACCGTTTCTCCACTGCTGGTGGTGAATTCTGTTTCTGGATTGTTTGTAAAATTTATGTCGTCAATTCTGTACATTTTGTTGTTATATCTAGTCAGAACTGAAGTGCCTACAACCAAATTATGAAGTGATTCTCTCCAATTACCACCTGATGAACTGACTAGCTCTTCACTACAAACACAAATTATTATATTTTTAAAATATTATTATCTCGACCTTACCAATTCTAAATAAAGTGTAAATCATAATAGACTCAGTAATTCAAAACTAGGTACTTGATACAACTCAACAAATAGGGGGGAGGGTCCATTTTTTAAAATAAACTACAATAATATTTTCCTAAATCTACATAATTACGAATACATTAAAAAAGAATACTGATATTTCTGGATTTAGAATACTGATGCAATTGATGAACCACTGAAAGTAAATAAAGAAATTCATGGGGGGTTTATGGGGGTCTGAAATTTTAATTTTACTAGAGTAATTGTCAAATGAGGCTGAAAATGTTAGGTTTTAGCTGTTTCTGCTAGATTCGGCATTTTCATACGCTATATAAATCATCCCATCTGCATTAGCCCACGTGTGCACAATAGTCGGATATTAAAAAAAAAAAAAAAAAAATTCTGCTAGATTCTATTCAGTATTTGCAAACATCTATCAAATATTGGTTCTAAGTTAAATAGTAGGACAGGTTTTATTGATTTGTAAAACATTCAGTTATCTAGCTGCTCTTTTTTTAGAATTTATACCGTAATGATTTAAGTAAGAGCAAAACTTTAACCAAAAATTAATTATTTATTACCCCTGTCCAATATTCTGTATTTTAAGTCAATGACATTAACTCTCAAGGAATATTAGGTTAGATTACTGGGGTTCCTTTTATATCATCCTAGGCTTGTTGTACACTCCACCCTCAAGTAATATAAAATTATATTTTAAATTCTATTATATTCTCAAGTAATCTAGAATAACTATAATATCAGATTCACTGGTATGGCAAACATTACCTTAATATATAAACATTACAAACTAATATAATGATCATTAATCTTCTTTTATTTTTATTTTTGTACAAGTCAAATTTATCATAACTGAGGTGACCCAGTACCAATTATCTCAAATTACCAGGATTTACTTTAGATAAAATTCAATTTTTATAGTATGAAATTATTATTGTTATTTAACACTGTTCCAATTTATACCACAAAACAGATACTGTGTTGTTATACTATTAAAAAAACAACAATTTTTAAAGAAATTAAGATTTTTGTTAATGTTCTTCTTTTCCATCAAAAACATTAAAAACTGTTGATAAATTTTATATAACACAAGGTGTGTCCAGAAAGTAGTACAGTTTTGTTCTACTGGCACTACAGCACCGCTATCACATTCCACATATGCGAACTAGTATTCCTGGTTCATTGCCTTTTCCCTGACGCATTATGGATGACAGAGTATTCATGAATCCGCTGACAGTGAAATTCATTCTGTCTTTCAGTTTCTGAATGCAAAGAACATTAAGCCAGCTGAAATTCATTGTCTAATTCGAGATGTTTATGGTGAAAATGTAATTAAATGGAATGGTGAGAAAGTGAGTTAGGAAGTTTAATCAAGGACAAACCAATGTTCACAATGAGGTATGGAGTGGATGGCACTCTATTGTTAACAATAATTTGGTAAGAAAAGTTGATGAGAAAATTCATGATCTCTTCCTGCTGGGTTCCAAAAATGCTTAACGATGTTGACAAAACCTAATGACTTGGCAGCTATGACATTTCTTACTCAAAACATTGATGAAGGAGTAGACTTTACTGGTGACAAAACTTGGGTTTTTTATGTTACCCGGGAATTGAAACGGCAGTCAATGGAGTGGAGACATATTAAATCTCTGAAAAAAAAATTCAAAATGACAATGTCAACCTAGAAAATCACATATACTGAGTTCCATGACAGAAAAAGAATTCTGCTTGCCGAATTCCTTCCTAGAAGTCAATGTGGCACAATATTGTGAGACCTTGAGAAACCTACAGCGCACAATTGAAAACAAAAGGAGAGGGATGCTCAGCATAGGAATTGTTGCTTCATCACAGAACTTGACCCCATGCTGTTGGTGACACTCAAGCTCTTATTCAACAGTTACGTTGGTAGCAGTTTCAACATCCATCACACAGCCCAAGTCCTAACTCTATCACACTAAAACCTTGTACATGAAAAGAGAGAGCTTGGTAAGCACTTTGAAACTGATGATGATGTGAAATACTCTGTTCAGCTATGGCTATCATCACTGACGGGATTGTTCTATGACAAAAGACGGCATAAATTGGTCAACTGCTATGACAAGTATCTGAACACTGGTTGAAAAATAAAGGTATCCCCTAAAAATAATTAAAAAAAAACTGTTAACAATTTTTTTTTCACAATGGTACTTACTTTCTGGACAGGCTTCATGTTTATATCTATTATGGATAGGGATTATCTTTTAATGGTGAAAAGTACGTTTTGGTTATTGTAGCATGAAAATATTTTGGGACAATGGAAGAAGCTCAATTTTGGTGAACAGCTTGTGAGCCAGAGACAGTATCTATTATACCAAGTGGGATAGGGAAACTACAAGCTTATAATGGAAAGTAGCCTTGATAAAAATTAATAACAACCTTTAAAAAACAATAACTGTGGAACATAGCTGTGTAAATGTGCAATGGAACAATAAACACCGAGTAAAATCATATAAGCAAACATTTTGATAGCCTATTCGAAAATTAAATGACATAAAAACTGATTAATAGCTCTTAGACAAATTTGTTATTCACCAAAGTCTTTAACCATTTCAAACTAGTGACCAATTCTAATAAATGAGGTATGTAATTTCTCCATGTCTGGAAAATGTTAAAACGCCTTTTCTAGACTGCCAAGCACCTTCTACTTTTTTCTTCATGTTTTTAAAAATGTAAAAAAAGCGACCTTTTACCTGAAATGTTATTTTTGGGAACATATCTAAATCTGGTATGACCACACTGTTTTTAATAAAGAGTAAGCAAGAGGAGCCAGTTTTGGTTTTCCCTTAATTTGAGCCTTTATACCAAATACTTTCTTTCAGCTGCCTTAAAGCAATGTTTTTTGTGATCTTGGTGATTGTGCTTTTCCTCCATCACCATTTTGTTTCTGGATTATAGCCATAAAACCAGCTTTCATCACCAGTTATTAAACTAAAGAAAAAGGTAGCGTCCCTATCAATAGTGTCTCCGAATTAACTGCACATATAAACAACACTGTTTCTGATAAAGTCACGAAACAAAAGAGCTTCTTGATGTACTGTAAAGGTTTCATTAGACAATTTACCAAGGTTAAAACAAAATTTGCACAAGCTCATTGCTTGAATTTATCAGCCATTAACAAATTCATAAGGCACACATTAACACAATAAAAAGACTAAATTTAGCCTTGAAATGTTTCAAATTTACCATCATTCAAATTTAATATTTAATCACAAGGAACATTGTAAATCATGGATTTATATATATATATATATATATATATATATATATATATATATATATATATATATATATATACTAGCATTACCCGTTGTGGCTTCGCCCACAAAACTTAAATTGTTTCATTAATGACATATTTTGGAAATATAAAAAAATATTTTAATAAAAGCATGATCATCTAGACTCATGATTATTTTACAGTGAATATGAAAAAATATTATAACCTGAATATGTTGTTTTATTGTCTTCGAACATGTTCCATTCAAATTTAAGTAAGTCTGATAAAAAATATTTTTCTCCAATACAAACATTTATATTTTTGTGTTCTTTTACAGGATGAATTCGGGGGGGGATTCTGAATTACTTGTATCATAATTTATGTTTTAAAATATTTTGTTTACTTTTAAGAAAAGCCGATAAAAAATATTTTCTCCAATGAAAACACTCTTTTTTCTATAATTATACCTCTTTTATACAATTTTATTTCTTTAGGGAATGAAGTCGAAAAAATGTTGAAATATGTGTTTCACTATTTGTGTTTCATAGCATATTTCTAGAATATATGGATCCAAAACAAATATTTCTTCAATTTGAAAATTGTATACCCCTTTTTACATTTTCTACCCCATTCAATCTCTTTAGGGTATGACTTTTGGGAAATGGTGATATATATATTTCATTACTTATATTTAAGAGTGACTGTTACGTTTTAAGGTCAGATTAAAAATTTATTTTTTCCAATAAAAATTGTTGTACCTCATTTTTACCTCTGTAGGGGCTGAATACTGGAAAATCATTTTTCAGTGCACCACTACATGTGTGGTAACCCTGAAAATTTCAAATCTTTAGCTATTATAGTTTCGGCTATACGTTGATTATTAAAGTTGGACTGCTTAAGTAGCTTAATGGCATTAAAACATAATTTTTGAAAAATCCTTTCTTAGTGCACCTTGATATGGTTGTAAAAAGGTACCCTGAAAATTTCAAGTCTCTAGCTATAATAAATAGTATTGGCTGTACGTTGTTTATTAAATTTGGACTGGGTAAGTAGTTTAATTGCGTTAAAATTTTTGCAAAATCCTTTCTTCGTCCACCTTGACATTCTTATAAGAAGGTACCCTGAAAATTTCAAATCTCTAATTATAATAAATAGCGTTCAAATCATTTTTTTGCAAAATCCTTTCTCGTGCATCTCGACATTGTTGTAAGAAGGTACCCTGAAAATTTCAAGTCTCTAGTTATATTAGTCTCGGCTGTAAGGTGTTTATTAAAATTGGCTTCATTTCTCTTCCTGTCGCGACTCCATCTTGGGTAAGCTGCAAGATTAAGAGGGCACATATATTGTTCACCACTGGTAACTATGTTTCTGTAAGGAATTTGTTGTTGATGCACAGACCTTTAAATTTCTAAGAACTACCGCTAACTAACATTAGCGCACATTATATCCGATAGTGGGTACAACAATCAATATAGGAACATGAAATTTTGTATAGGGGACTATTTAATATCTAATTTATGTAATTAATTTGTAAGACTGTATAATTTGACAGTAAGTCACTTAATTTTTTTTACCTCATGGAAGTTCTATGGCTAGAATGTCATCACTATCGGTCTCATGTTGATCCACCTCAGAATCAGTAGAAGATTTATTGGATTTGCCAAGAGAAATAATAAGATCATCTACCACATCTGATATAATTCCACCTTTTACCCAATATTATTCTTCTATTTTGTTGACATGGTTACAATAACCTTCCTAATCACTTCGTGTCACTGTAGCGATTCCGCGTTCAATAAGTTGAGATAGACTGTTAAGGCTTAAATACCATAATTATTGTCTTTTATAAATCTTTTGACTTTGGCCAAAGCTAACTCAATGGATTTAGATGGCATAAGTAAGGAGGGATCCTAACAACTTCGTGGCCTAAGCTAGATAGGTACAAATCGAATTTATAATTCTTTCCCCTAGGTTTACGAATATTTAACAAAGGAATAAGTTGTTCCTTTCTTATTGTCATATCACACTGAACACCTTTTTTTACCAACCAGTTTACTAAATTTGCCTTGACAGAGCTTGTCATCGGTACTTTTTCCGCTAAAACAGAGTGATACGGGGCATTCTCCATAATGATTACGGAAGACGGTGGAATATTTGTTAGTCATATTTCATTTAACCATTTTTCAAAATTTCTTTGATTCATTTGTCCATGATAATCACCACTAGTGGTCCCTGACTTACAGAGAAGCAGTGCACCCTCCAACTTTCTCCATGTAATAAATCCCTCCAAACTTCCTGCATGTAATACAATTGGTCAGTGGCAGGAGATATATATTCTCCCCTTATATAATATTGTGTCTGTTGAAAGATGGGATGCACTCTAGTCATCCGGTACCCCAAATACATCATCTGATTGCCAGCATTTCCTAAAAGTCAAATTACTGTCAATCCATGTCTCGTCAAGATAAAATATTTTTCCCTCGAATTTCTCAAGGCTTTCATTTTAACTAAATATTTATAACGTAAATAAATATTGGCTGACCAAAATGGGTAACAATTTTGGGATGGATGGCACAGTTTTATTGTTGATATAAAAGTCTTGAATTATATGTAGTATTGCATTTTTGTCAAAGTCATCAATTGACACTACACTTTTTTCTCCACTTCGTGTTTTACATTTTTTCCCTGGAGTAGACAAGTTTTTATTTAAATTTTCTGCAGTGTTTTTTATTTTGTGACACATTTTAAGAATAAATCTCTCAGACTTTCTTCAATAATTTGCAGCTGGTTTTGTTGCTTGTTTTAAAGGAAATGATAATGTTTTTAATGCTGCTTCACTATCACATTTTTTAATAATATTATTGTATAATTATTTGGCTTTACTGTGTATGACTTTATTTTTGTTAACCATATTTTGAGCCATTATTTAAACATATGAATAATTTAATTACAATATATATATATATATATATATATATATATATATATATACACAAGAAAAATTACACGCACCTAAATCTCACTAATAAAAATAAAAGTTAAAAATAGCGCAATGTTTAAAAAAGAAAAAGAAACACTTCACAATCACATGCGAGTAACTTCAGGACACTACTGTATTAACTAGTCTCTGATTTCTACATGACAGTGTATTTTTTTCAGGGTGAGTAATATATTACCACTTAGCTGCACTTTGTTATGGTGATGAGGTAAACACAGCGATAACATCCCCCACTCTCAGAGGCATAGTTACCAGCGGTGAACAGTACAGGCACTCATGGTGGGTTGGAAAGTTTCTCTTAAATTGCACCTTTTTCCTTATCCATTTTTATTTAACATTCTACTTATTTGTTTAGTAAAGAAGTTATTCTAGCTGGCTTTGGATAAGGGTCGCTATGTTTGTCAACATTTTACAATATATAACAAACAAAAAGCAAATAAATCAGATTATTTTATTAACAAATATATGAAATTAAATTCAATGGCAAATGAATAAAAATTGTGATTTACATATAACATAATACACAATTAATCAAGTCTATATCTATTACATACAGAAACAGAATATGAAATGACTCGTTCAATTATTAAAAGTCTTTGAATTATTTATAAAGGTCCAATATTCAACAACACTTTTCACTCAACAACTTACTTATGTCTAGTAGTCCATCCTACAGCTACTAAACTTTCGGAATTTTTTTTCTTTTACAATACTGTATGTCTATGGCATAAGTAATTGCAATAATTACTCTTTATTTTGCTCAGGCTTTTTTTAGCTCAGTGGTTTAATATAGCGCATATTCTTTGTACAAATCAATTACTGGTTATATATATAATACCAGAGCACTCAAACATAGATCTTTCTGTTGTAATGCTGCCCTGCCAACTGACACATTGGTCTCTCATCAGTGTACCACTTGCATCCAAACATTGTCAAATTTTAACTTACTGTGCCATAACACTATGTCTTGATCGGAAACTAAATCCTCCTTTTGTAAATAATGTCAACCTAAAAGTAGTGGAAACCACAGCTCAGTATAAAGAGGATATACTAGTAGGCATATAGAAAGATAAAAAGGAAGTCATGTACATATTTACTGAATTTGAAAATTACTTGTGCATCAGAAAGTTTATCTCAGAAAAAGATGAAAGAGCAGACCATATGTTACCATGCTATCCTTGCGAACACAAAACTATGAGAGGAACAAGAACATTTTCTTCATATATTACAAACAATGATGATAAATGCCCTATTTATACAAAAAGCATAATACCAACATTTTAATGAGTTTATATGATTTTCATCTAAGTGTTATTGATGTTCTTCCACCAAAAGAATAATCATTACCTAAAGGCACTTCTCAACGTAATGCTTCGTAACGCTATCGCATTGTAAATAATGATAATAATATAGTGCACATTAAAAACAACAAAACACAAAAAACGACAACATTCAAATGTTCTGCATGTCCAAGTAAACCAGAACTTTGTTTAATGTCTTGTTTTGATGGGCCATTTTGGACTCATCATAAGTAACATTTCTAATCAACATACCTCATGGTAATTTTATTAATAAAAATATATTTTAGTATTTAAGCATTTTTCACAGTTTTTTCGTAGCAGTGAACTGTTATTTGTGAAGTAATTTTTATATCTGTGTATTTTAAATATATATATATATATATATATATATTGTTATTAAATCTCATTATATAAAAATGTTCTTGTGTTAAATATCCATTAAATTTAACTTTTATAACAATAGTACTGACATTAAGTCTGCTTATGATTTTGGAATATATTTTTCTAGAATATACAACCCTGGTAAAAAAGTATATGTGCTTTCACCCTTCAGATACAGGTAGTTTGACTAGACGCTGGCACGCCTACTGGTACTGGCTGAAATGTCAAAACAGTTGTGGCAAATACAATCTGGGTAGAACCTCATAATTTTTTTAATAAAATCTGTATGGAAATTTTGTTGTAACTATATTCAAATGAGAAGGCCAGTATTTATTTAAAAAAATTTCTATACAAGGCATGGTAATGTCTGCATTAGCCCAAGTGTGCACAATAGTCGGACGTTAAACACCAAAAAAAAAAAAAAATAAATAACTACACTGATGCTGCTACTGGCAAACAGCAAGTGTGCTGTTGCAGGTTTGAAAATGTCTGTGCTTGTTGATGCTTCTCCTCCCACTCTTGAGATGGACATGGTTATAAAACGCTCAGTCTTGCTGCAGCAGTGAGTTAACATCGAGTTTATTGTGAAACTGAGGAAACTGCTACAGAAGTTCATGTCACGTTACAGTAAATGTATGGAAGTGAATGTTTATCACACACACGAGTTTCTGAGTCGTTTAAAAAATTTATGAAAGTATGTGAAATGATCAAAGACGATTCGCACCCTGTATGACCCTCAATATCGAAAATGGTTGACAACACCCAGAAAATTGGTTAACTGACTCACAAAATTGCTGTCTAAGCTTTTGCTGAAATCTCAGGAATTAACAAAAAAAGTGTCTTGTCAGATTTTGCATGAATCACTGAACATGCAGAAAGTTTGCATAAAAATGGTGTCAAAACTTCACTCCAGAGCAAAAGGAATCAAGAATGAATACCTTCAACAACAATAATTTTGATCCAGAATTGTTAGAGTGATTACTTGTGATGAGTTGTGATTTTTTACCTATGACCCTGAAACAAAGCACCAATCGACACATTGGAAAAGCCTTACCTCACAATGGCAAAAAAAAGAAATTGAGCGAATCAAAAATAAAGGAAAAGTCTTTTTTTGGCAAGCATAAATTGTCTATATTCGCTAGGTCCCCAAAGGTCAGACAGTCAATCTACATTGATATACTAAAGTTCTGACAGCCCTTTGAGAACAATAGAGAAGATTAAGACCCAATATATAGAGGAGCTATTCTTGGATGATTCGCCAAGACAATGCACTTGCCCATTCTGACTTGTCTGTGAACGTAGTCTTTGCAAAATACGGCATCATCACGTTGGACTACCTACCGTAATAGTCCGACCTGGTCCCTGTGACTTTTTTCCTTCTTAAGGTAAAATTGGAGCTTAAGGGGACAAGATTTTGCAATGTAGAAGTGGTGAAAAGCAAAAATGAGGAAAGTTCTCAACATGTTGACAGAAGCAGACTTCCAGCATGGCTTTGAACAATGGGAAATAAGTAATAGGCCTATGAAGCATTATAAATCCGATTATTTAATTACCACACCTCAAATGTAACTCTTAACACACTTATCAGAAGGCAATATTTTAGATTACGTAAAATATATAAAAATTAATTAATTAAATCAAATCAGACTTGGTGCCATGACTTCATCGTCTATAAATGTTTATATTAATAGCCTAGGTTTATGCATTGCTTGTATTAGAGTTGTCCCTAACCTATCCAACTATTTGAATTATAAATTGTTACAATTACAGTTTTACTTACATAAGTTGGTAAACTGTTTGTGTGCGGAGGACTCTAAAACTGGCATCACAACAAAGTTGAATACCTCCTTCATATTCATCAATAGCTGTCACATACCCTGGCCACACTTCCAATCTACATCACATCAAATTGATTAAAATTTATTTTAAATACATTAAATTTTAATTTTTAGATGAAAGACAAGAGGCTAGATAGAAATTGTGGAGAACAGTGTACCAATAGAAAAGGTTACGTGGTATGATTCAATTAAAAGGAAACTTTCATTTGAAGGAGCAGCAATTTAAAAAAAAATTAGATGCAGTAACAAAAATGTTAAAATTAACTTACTTATGTTGAGGAATTTGTTGAGCTGCCTCAGGATTGTAATGATGTCGTCCTATTCTTACTAACTGAAGAATCCCCATTATTCTCCGAAATAAGACATTATAGAAATGGACGTTTTCACTCATTGTATGACATCTTTTGTAAATGACTGTTAATTGAACTGGTGTTCCATCGCCAGGGTGGGTGCTGTGTAAAACTGTTACCTATAATAAAAAAAAAAATTAATATTTTACTTTATTTAACCTTATCTTAAAATATAATTTTTTCAGACACCCTTATCTTGTGGCATGATAGTGTAGGTTGGATTCAGTTATGCTGAAGACCCAAAAGAAAAGAAGGTTTACAGATAAAGTGGGCAGACAGGAACACTGTCAACATATTTTTGAATAACTGAGAATATTTATATTACCATCAACATTTTGTTTCCTATTTTTTGCAAGAAAATTCTGATTTAATGCAATAAATGAAACAACTAATGAGACCAGATCTTGTTGACTACTCACAATGTGTGCAAAATTTCTTACATTTTCCTCTAAATTTTATAGCAGAACACCTTTTATCTGAGATAATGTGGACCAGAGCCAATCTTTTATCCAAATTCATGTGACCATTTTCTTTTTTTTATTCAGGTGAAAACAATAATGATCATCATCACCATGTCATGAAAATTATCACTAGGTCCCAGAAATAAATAAATATTATAATTATTAAAAAAAAAGAAACTATATATACATAATAAAACAACAAATTATACACAATATATTGTCAGGCAAAATTAGCCTTACAACAACAGAAAAATAAATTAAAGAAACATAAACGCACCTAAAACTAGTTAACAAAGAAAACTGCTTCAAAAAAAAAAAAAACTTATTTTTGCAGACCTTTAAAGAGGCTCAATAACAATATCAGTTATATAATGAATTAAATTTTGTCAAAGAAATCTAGACATGCAAAAATGTCAGTATCCAGTTAATGGTCAAGACACTACCTCCCAAACTGTCTGAAAACAATTGCATAAATCACATATACTTTGAATATCTTAAAAACCATTACACTCAAGCAAAATATGTTTTAATGTGATAGTTTCTCCACAAAATTCGCACTGTGGCCTGTCTCTGCCTCCCTGTGTTAGCAAAGAATGTGCAATCCATAGAGAAGCACACTACGACTTACACGAACAGAAGATACACATAGTCGGACAGTACTTTTAATCACCTCTATTTGTTATTTTCTGCTGCTTGCCATTCCTTACCACTGATATCACTCATCCAGTGACTGGCAGCTTACACATTACTTCCTTAGCAGCATCATGTATCTGAGTATCCAGCATACAGCACACAGCACAATGTTAATCTGATACCACATAGTTGAAGAATGTAGATGGAACACAGACTTCATTCTATTCTACAGGCTGTACAAAATATATATCCTGAATAGCCTGGAGAGCACTTTTATAATTAGAAAATAATAGGTAATGACAAGAAGAAGCAGTTGTTGAACTTAAACATTTGAAGATGGCAAAAAGTTCTGCAGTAAAAACACTAAAATTTTATGGTAAGCCATACATAGATGTTTGTTCTGATATATAGAATGCGCATATATAGAAACACGATTTTCCAACATAGAATGATTAGTGAAAATGTGACCACTGAATGGATAGAGATTTTTTATGATTTTTTTCATATGTTAGATGACAGGACATGCCAATCTCACTTGTCATTTGTGATGATAGAATTCTAATGTCATTTGTAAATGAAATTAAGTGTATTGTATTTAACATATTGACAAAGAGAAAAATTATTTTGGCAATTACCCATGGTGGCACAAAACACATAAATTGTTCAAACATTAGAGAAAGTTCAAGGCAGGTTTTCAAGAATATATTGTGATCTAATTGCAAAAGAAGTAGTAGAATGTTGCAGTTTCATAAAGATTTACATAGCACATTGTCACAAACTATCTTGTATACAGGATACCAAGGTTCAGAAAGCAGATTACTTAAATAAGTTAATTGAAGTTCAAGTCTCTGACGTAAAGAAAGCTCTCCAAAGTTGGCAAGAATACTCATAACAGAATGTGAACCAAAAAGCCAAACTTTTATCCAAGTAAATGTGAACCAAAGCCAATCTCTTATCTACAAGTTAATGTGGACCAAATCCAGTCTTTTATCCAAGTTTATATGGATCAAAGATAGTTTTTTAATTCATCTATGTTTGATATTTTTGAAAAACATCAAATTTTCCTTATCCATGATGCAGTTCTCCTCTTGAAACTTAACACTGATTATTTATTGCATAAATTAAGTGATGCATATAAATCATGGAATTTTTCCAATCTTATATATGGTATCATATAAGAGAAAAAGTCCTAGTGGAATGGAATGGATGTTGCCCAACAGACAGGTAAGTAATGACAGAATTACCAAGTGCTTTATACTAATAAAACAAAGTTGCTTCTTTCAGCTGAAACATACTTTAGCCCAAATATAATTTTGACTGCATAAAAGTTATCACTTCACCTTTTTGACACTGTATTCTTCTTCATGAATGTATGCACCAATACTAAAACATTAAATAATTCAAATGAAAGACATAACTATAGAAATAAAAATAACTCGTTATCACAGTGCTTATCTTTTTTTTATTTCTTATTCCTTATTAATCATTAATATTGATTTCACTTTTATGTTACTCAGATGTAACATAAATTCTTATGGTCTTCTGGGTGATTGTATAACAAAGATACAAAGTATATACATACATACTGGAAAGCTATGCACTTGCTCCCACTGGACAACTCTTGATCTCTACATTTCTTAAGCTAAAAAAAAAAATTAGTAATTTAGATTTAGCTCTTTTCTGGAAATTTTATATTTTTTACTTCAAATCTATTAAATAAATAACCGTGCCATTTTGAAAACCCTAATATTGAGTCATATTTTAATAACTATTATATGGATAATTTATTAGGCTAATTATATTCTTACCTGATTAGGCAATTGGAAAGACAAATACAGAGTAGTGCCATCAAATGTTTTATGATTACCAGTTACGTTCTTGTGTTCATTCAGCAAATCAAATCGAATTTTCCGCAAATCAACATCAGGTTCAAAACGTACTTCGTACTCAAAGATTCCTTTATCAGGTTGTACAGTAATGTTTACATAATTTGCTGAAGCTGCGACTCTAAAAAAAATAACATAGCCTCTATAGCTAAGTTCAACTTAATATGAGGTTGTATAAATTAACACTGAACTAAATATACCCTTTAGCACTAAAATAAAATGAATGGAATACAAACTCTCAAAAGAAAATGCATAAAATCAGCACAGAGAAAATTTAACCCATTGGGAAGTAAATGTCTGGATTACTGCAAGGCCAATGGCACTGATGTTTATATTGATGTTTTAACAGTCAATTTGTAAAGATCTACTTAAAGTGTTTACAAAATACAGTTTATTTCACTAAAAATATATCTGGTACAATGACCCCTCTACTACGACATATTTTAAAACCCCTTGTTGATCTTCTATAAAACCATGTTAAAATTTTTTTATCAATGTTGAAAGTTTTGATACTTTGTTTTTTTAAGGTTACTGTAGAAAGAAATCAATTTCAAACATAATATTTAATGAGGAAGAGATTCTCTGAAAACTGATGTCAAGGATTCATGTGAGTTTAATGCTGAAGTTTGGTGTTAAGTGTAACCTGAATCCATTACAAATTATTAGCGAAAAGGATTTAATTTCAATGAGGACAAAGAAACTGATGAAGAAATTTTTGACAACAATCTTGACCAGTGCCTGAACAATGCTACTGATCTCAAACAATATCTTCCCAATTATGAAGCTGCAACAGGAGTCTTCTTGAAATGTCAATGATACATGACCTGGCACCACTGATGGATGATATTTTCGCTGAAATTACACATAAAGTAAAATGAAAAATTGTTTTCTCACACCATTTATACAGTAGCACTGCTCAGCATGTATATCCAGTAGCTAAATAACAGCTACTGAAAAAGTAAAATCAATTTTCCTAACTTTGTGTAATATTCCCCAAAAAACATTTAAATTCATTACATATACTCTGCATTCAATATTTTTTTCACATAATGTCAAAGACAAAAAATATATTGGAAATTTATGTAAAAACTTAATTTTACTGAGTGAATTACTATATTGTACTATATACAGGATGCAAGGTGGAATCGTGGTGTATGGCATCCTTCAAATCTTTCAATGTTCAACGCTTATCTTCAAGACACGGGACCACAGAAAACCCCACAAGAAAAAAATCTCAAGCTGACAGGTCAGGGGAATGAGGTGCCCAGGGCACATTGCCGAAATGTGAAATTTTTCGTTCCTAGAAAATCTTCTTAAGAACTCTCGATGAGGCCCTTGCTTTGCGGTCTGTGGCTTCACCCTGCTAAAACCATACACTCCCAATGTCTACTCCAGGGAAGTGAGCTTCATTGCTCATCATGATTGCCACACTGTCATTATTCCTCAGAATAAGAGCATATTCTCTGAATATTGTGAATGTTGTTGATAGTTATGTTCAAACAACTGTTGGACATTTGCTATCTTAAACTGACGAGATTTTCAATCTAGTTGTACAATTCGTCTTACCAAACTATCAAACTATTACTCATTCTTAATGTGGTAGCATGCTTGTGAACAAAACAAAGTGGGCTCCTTAATAATGCCTCTCCCACCCTGTCAATGTTTTCTCATACACTCCCAATGTCTACTCCAGGGAAGTGAGCTTCATTGCTCATCATGATTGCCACACTGTCATTATTCCTCAGAATAAGAGCATATTCTCTGAATATTGTGAATGTTGTTGATAGTTATGTTCAAACAACTGTTGGACATTTGCTATCTTAAACTGACGAGATTTTCAATCTAGTTGTACAATTCGTCTTACCAAACTATCAAACTATTACTCATTCTTAATGTGGTAGCATGCTTGTGAACAAAACAAAGTGGGCTCCTTAATAATGCCTCTCCCACCCTGTCAATGTTTTCTCATACACTCCCAATGTCTACTCCAGGGAAGTGAGCTTCATTGCTCATCATGATTGCCACACTGTCATTATTCCTCAGAATAAGAGCATATTCTCTGAATATTGTGAATGTTGTTGATAGTTATGTTCAAACAACTGTTGGACATTTGCTATCTTAAACTGACGAGATTTTCAATCTAGTTGTACAATTAAATCTTACCAAACTATCAAACTATTACTCATTCTTAATGTGGTAGCATGCTTGTGAACAAAACAAAGTGGGCTCCTTAATAATGCCTCTCCCACCCTGTCAATGTTTTCTGATGTCCGGGCAGTACAAATGGCACCTGGTGGTTTGCATCAAGCTACAGTTCCTCTTGTTCTGAAATTGTTCACCCATGTAAAGATGACATTGTGATCTGGTACTTTTCCGTGATGACCAAAGTTGAAATGCTGTGTTTGGATAACAGATTCATCACTTTTAACACAATTTTCGTATACGAACAAATGAAGCTGTACATTCGGCTGTATCACAGTAACTGAAATAGTGTGGACACCTTACCACTTTCTTCTACTCTTCTCGCTGAGTAGTAACACACTTAACAAACATGTTATTTCCCCAAATCACTCTGTATTAGAAAGGAATCTCCAAATTTTAAAATTTACATTGCAATTCAAATATATAATTTACTTATTTATGAATGGAAATCTTATGTGAACATAACTGGCACAAGGTAAAATTTCTGTGAACTATACAAGAACAGATCATTTTTTTAAGAAAAATTCTTTTTCTAAATTATAAAGAATATAAATAAATTTTGAAAGTTTATAAAATTTATTTGTGCAAAGAAACTACATGTTTTTGTGATAGCCCATAAGCGGAGATATAAACTGTTCACATTTAATAATTTTCTACTGAGTATTGTATTACTAATTATTAAAAATATATAATTATATTAAAGTGTATATATGAGTAAAGTGATTACCGTTGTAAAATTTTAAATCTAAATATATCTGAAATTGAACCAGTAACCTGAGATTTAAGAGTGCTCAAATAAAAAGCTCAATCGCTAAAATAAAATTAAAATATTAAAACTTGTAACTTGAAAAATAAATTCTGTAACTAAAATCCAATCAATGATTTTTTAATGCATTTTTGAAAAAAATATTCATATGATTAATATTTTTGAAGAATAGCTTTTCTAATAATTAATGAAAAAAATATGTGCAGTAAATTAGTACAAACACTTCTCATGAATACTATCATGTATGGGAATTACTAGTAGTAATTATTAAAATAAACAATCAACTACATCAGTATGACAAAAAATATTATCAGTCATTACATAAACAAAACACCAGCTAGCAGGTTGTGTATTAAAATAAGGTTCAATTAGATGTTTATATATATATATATATATATATATATATATATATATATATATATATATATATATATATATATATATATATATATATATATATATATATATATATATATATATATATATATATATATATAATATTTCCATAACAGTTTCACATCTTTTCAAAAAGCTTTCATTTTGCGCATTGGTTATTTGAAGAGTATATTAATATTTTATTTGAGTCTACAGGGTGTCTCCAGGGAGTCTACAGGTGCTCTCTTAAGCAAAAATCAGGGATTTTTTGGGATATAAATTACAAAAATAGAATTTCTTCGACATTAGCGGTATTGTACATAATATATAGTTCCTAGATTAAATACACTACATGGAATACAATAACCTTAAAAGTAAGTTTTTTTGAAGTCTACTTGAATTTTTGGCTAATGTAATTAATTTAACGTCGACATTTCAACCCATTTGATGATTTAATACTTTAATGCATGGACCTTGTTTTCACATTTCCTCATAAAAAACCATAAAGTTTCTGGTACGATTTTATCAGCATGTCGATGGTAACAAACGACTGAACATCGATGTTAATATCAATACATACATAAAACAGATGCATTGCACCTCACACTGGAATGTAACTAACTACCTTTACCATAGTCGGACGAAAAGGTATGTAAAAAATAAGTTACATACTATTATACACGGCTGGTACCAATTATTTATTTAGATACTATTGCAAGAAGATGCCAAGAACTGTTACCTGGCATTTATTACTAAACGTTCTTGTTTATAAAACTGCACTGGTCATTTTTGATAAATTATTCGTTAACTTCTTTCTTTTTCTCCATATCAAGGCTTATTTCTCGGAATTTTGTATCACATTTTAAAAAATCATTGAGAAGGAAAGGAAATTATTATTTTCAAGGAAAAAAGGGGACTTTTATTCTAAATTCTGGTATTATCCGTGACATCTGGGACCACTTGCTAAAATCCGTCTTTTCCAGGACTTCGGAGATATCCGGGACTAGTAGACACCCTGGTATATAGCTAACCATACGTATTACACCCTGTGTTTTACTATTTTTATCCACAAAATATTAAAATTTTAATCACGATTTATTTTATCCAATGATCCATCTTTTTCAACTCCTTTCAAAATTAAATGATTTAGCCTCCAATCAATTTATAGATTAGTCTTGCGTCTGGTGAGAAATTTTTTGTTCTAAGATAATCAGTTTTGCGTCTGACATTGTCGCCATATAGTCACATACAAATAACTTAGCTGCTGCGTACAGTCTCTGTTTTTATGCAATGATTCTCAGTATTCTTAGCTTCTTGTGCTGTTAAGGAAATACAAGGAAAACAGATACAGATGTTACTCAAGTGATTTTTGTTTACTTCTACTGGCAAGCTTCATGGTGTTCTACTGTTTATTATTTTGCTGGATTGTTTTAACATGACAATTTTGTATTTCATTTGTCTGTTTGTTATTTTTGAACACTCCAGCCAGTTTTGGTGAAAATGTTTAACACAAAGGGAATTTGCTGATTAGTTCTTGATGCTCGTGGACATTTAGGGGCATTAGCAGCCATTTTTGTAATTTTTCGGACACTATTTTTATCTTTTTAACAAGCAGTCATTACATTTTAAACTCAGTACAATAGTAAAATAGGAGTAATTACATGTGTAAAAAAAACTCATGGCCCAAAAATGTACGACAGATGCTTATTGGCCCAAAATTTTGGTCAGAACATTTTTTTTTACTTGGAACCCATCAAATGGGTCATCAAACGAAAGGTCTTGATGAGTGTATTCTAAGTTAACAATTTAGAATCACCAGATGTCCCATGGCCGATATTTTGGCTTTCAAGGCCCAAAATGCACGACAGCTGCCTGCTGGGCCAAAACTGGCTACAGTAGTACTTAATAATTGATAAAAACTAAACTAGACAGAGGTGAAGGTTTATTTTAATTCGAAAATCGAAAAAACCAAACCAAATGGTGGTTTTTATTTTAGTTAGAAAATTAAAAAAAAAAAAAAATGGAGGCCAATGTTCATTTTAGTTAGAACAGAAAAAAACATGATTGACAGCGGTCAAGGTTTATTTTAGTTAGGAAAGAAAATCAAAAAAACCAAACCAAATGGTGGTCTTTATTTTAGTTAGAAAATAAAAAAATAATAAAATGGAGGGCAAGGTTTATTTTAGGTAGAATAGAAAAAAACAAATCAGACAGCGGACAAGGTTTATTTTAGTTAGAAAATCGAAAAAACCAAACGGCGAGTAAAACTGTGAATAGAAGCTAAAAGACTGAAAAATTTTGTATGTACAAATATCTACGACTTGCAAAACGTCTTTAAAAATCCCTCGGGCCGGCGAATTGAAGGCCTTTTGCAAGTCGCCGTTTCTGTTTCAGTCGGCACTATCCCAAGTGCCACATGCCTTTTTAATCACTTTTACTTCCCCTGAATTTTATCATACCTTTTTTGAAAAAAAATACAGTAAGAAAAAATGCAGTATAGTATAATGGCAAATTTTGTTAACAGCTATGCATTCTGGTAACAGATTATAATAACTAACATAACAGTAATTATTAGATTTATTATAATAATTTATAACAGCAACAGTGAATAATAAATGATTCACGGAATGAAGTGCGGTCTCTGTTTTAACTTTTGGTTTTTGAATTTGGTTTGTCTGTTTGTTATGCGATTACTCTTGAACCATTGGTCTGATTTTGACGAAATTTGGTGAAAATACAAACTTGAAGGGTATTTGCTAATTAGGTATGGGCCCCCTCGAAACATTAAGAGCATGACGCACATTTTTGTAAACTATTTTTTAAAAAAATTGTCATTTAGCTTTGATATTTAGTACGTAAATAAAATATGAGTAATTACACATGTAAATATAATTTCAAGGCTAAAAATGCACGACGGCCTCTTGATGTTCTATAATATTAGTTGAAAAAAATTTTTTTTTTTGCTGGAAACCCATCAGTTGAAGTATCAAACGAAAGGTCTAGATGAGTGCCATTTAAATTTGACAATTTTAGGGAGTGTGATGGGCCCCATGACAAATGGCATCTTTTGGGGCATCTTTGGAGTGCCAGAGGCCTTAGGGGGATATTTTGTATTTTTTGAAAACTATTTTTATCTTTTTAAGCAATTAGTTGTTAAACTTTTAAACTCAGTGCATGAGTAAAATATGAGATATTACAAGTGCAAAAAATGTTTTTTACAACCAAAAAGTGTCAAGGCCCAAAAATGCATGAGGGCCCAAAGTATGGGTCAAGAAATACTTTGTACTTGAGACACATCAAGTGACATAAGTGAAAAGTCTTAATGAGTGCATTTTATTTTTGGTAGTTTTAAATACATTTGGTAATTTCTCAATGTCTTGGAAAAAAAACAATCAAGGTCAATTTTGTTTACAAAACAGCACTACCAATGTTTATATGGACCTTACTTTCCGGCCTAATTATATAGCCTTGGTTTATTTCATTTAACCAGTTGTGTTGTATTAAATTTAAAGTCATGTTTAATAAAAAAGGACCGTGATCAAATTTAAAAATCTTGTGGTATTATTTATTATTTGTACATGGTCTTCTACATACCTGTAAACAAATATTATTTTAAATGAAAATTTCCAAAATAAGGGGATTTAATGAGGTTCTACAGTTCTCAGAACTGCTAGACCAATTAGGAGCCTACCGAGGCGCAAGCACAATGGACGAGCACTTGACTTGCAAAATCGATGCCAATGATTAATGCCAAGTGCTTACTATAGGATTTTGTTATAGACCTCTACTTTTAATGTGTTGTTAAAAAGAAACATACAACAATGTAAGAAATATAGTTACACGGTTACTGTAGTTGTTTTGTCCTGAACAATTACACACAGCTTCTATATTTTTTCAAAGAATTACAGTAACTTTTGAGAGTATGGTAGAAAAAATCGTTTTCAGAATGTTTTTTCTGTTGTTCAACTTTAAAATTGTACCATATCAAAAGTTTTGAAAATAAATAAAATGTCTTAAGCAGTAATTGAAAATAGTACTGTTGTGAACATTATACTAGACATTGGGATCCTTATGTCCTATTGTTTAACGCAGTTATTAATTTTTTTGTGAAGCATGGTTAGTGACTTTAGTAACATGTTTTTGAACCAAAATAATCATTACAATTTCGTGAATGTGCTAGTAAGTTATTTCAAAAAGTGTAATTTTTAAAAACTGAATTATCAAAAAGTTAAAAACCGACATTGCTGAGGCCAAATGTCACATTAGACAAAATACAAATTCAAATGCACAAAAACGTGGAGAATAATGTCACTAAAAGCTATTCAATTTTTGTTTACACTAACCTATTAGAAACCCAGAAAAAACCTGGAAAAAAAATATTGATACTTTTTACCTTTTTTATCAATGTTACCAATAAAGAATAAGAATATTTAAAATGTTTTGTCTTCATTTCTGTCAAGCAATATGTTGTTTTATTGTCTACTTCAAAAAACTATTTTGAATAATCTTCAAATCTAATATGTCATAATAAAACAAAGCAATTCTTTATTAAAAAAAAACACTTTGCTGCCAACACTTCCCTTTAGATTTTAAGCATCAAAACAGTGTAAACTGTGTTTATAAACCGTGAGAAAATTATGGCGTAATATTTATTAAAATGAAGACATAGACTAGGCGTAAATGCGGAAGATATAGTGTAATATTTATAATTAAAACAAAGATCAGTATAGTATTCTTGACGGCGGGACAAAATATGTAACTACATTTATTACATTGTTGTTCATTTCCGTTTAATAACACATGCGATTCAGGGGTTAAAAGCATTATAACCATCATTCACTGTTTGTAGTAAAGTAAGCAATAAGTGATACAACCTAGAGGCGAATTTGGTAGTCATATTCATGAGAGGCCCTCGCAGCACGGACTTACAGGTGGAAAATGAACCCAAAATAAACATAGAATTTCCATGATGTCAAATTTTACCTCTCAGTTTAATAGATATATATCTCACTGAAAATCTCATAAAGTAGAAAGATAGGATGTTGACATTCTTAAAGAAGGAGGAAAGATATTCTAATCCTAACCGAATTTGAGATAATTTTACAGTTCACCTAATTCAAATAGATATGATGAATATGATGAAGGGACTAATTAGAAACGAGATATTCAGATGAAATGAAAATTTTAAACAAGTTCAACCTCGGCTTACTTATTGACTTGTATCTCAAATCAGACTAAATGAACCTAGGCCTATGCCTACTTGTTCGTTTCAATTTGAGCTTAGTGTAAATAAAATTCAGCCTGACGCTACTTGCCCATTCAAATCTGAGGTCAGCCAAAATGAAGTAGAACTAGAAACTGAACTCATTTCAGCTTACACCAACCAAAAAGTTACCTTTACACATAGCTCTATATTCCCTGCATCTCAAAAATATTTATAGGCTCTAATAAAACATTTTTTCAAATCCTTAAATGACAAACACTTTTATAGAATGAAGAGTAATGGGGAGAAAGAAAAGATAAATTTGTTAATGTAAACCTCTAAATCACTTTATTTCTATGAATGTAAACTGTTTCCTGGCCCTAAACAAAGTCAACATTACCATGGGGGAACATTAGAAGGGTTTTATGAGTGATTCAGAAAAGCAATAGTATTAAGTAGCCTGCGCCTGAAACCTCAAAATTTCATTTAACAGCTATGTTCAGTTTTATTTTTAAAATTAATTTATGTGAATTTACTACTGTTACCATAATGAATTTTTCTTCATGTTTAGAAAATCTCGTTGAATTCTAAAAAAACTCTAATAAAAAAAAGATAAAAATAAAATATTGACAAGGAGGATAAGATTTCATGGTAAGACATCAGCATCAACGGACAAGGAAGTTGTTTTCAAGGAGAAAATATAGTTTGGTGGAGATTTTGTATAGTAAGAGCAAAGAAACATTGTTATTGGCCTCCAAATATGTAGATCCGCCACTGCTATGACTAGGGGTCTGCTGGATCCTGAACAAGTCGGCCCATTTGAAAAGTCTGACTTCTGTTCAGGCCAAGATTACAATTCGGGTCAAAGACAGGTCGGACCAAATAAATATTAACTTTATTTTTTTAGACAATAATATACACAATACTTACACATATTTTCATTACCAAAGTAAAGAAGTGCTAGACAAATATATAAAAAAATTAATTAACATTGAAGGTCAAGTGTTTATAACCAGTTATAACCTTCTTCTAATAGCTACGCCCGTCAGTCAAGGCAATACTGTAGGTTAGTCGGTTTATTTATTGTGATACTACTGTGAGAAAGAAGTAAAAAGTACAGTCAACACCATATCAAACTGGCAACATCTACAATAGATTGCACTATTAGCAGATTGGACACCGTTTCTGTATATTATAAAAGTAACAAACGCGACTATACTTTAATTGGACTGTGGATGATTACAAATTATAATTTCTTGTTCCTTGTCTGGCCATGTAAACAATTGGCCTTGTCAAATAAATATATGAATATGAAAGACAACTCTTGCGTAATTCAATACAGAAATACGCACTCAGCTGAGAAAACCTGCAGCATTCTGCTGATATTTTTTTTCAGAATGTTATCATTTCATGTTTAGGCCTGTCATTGAAGTTTTTTTTTTTTGAAAAACCATTAAGGTTATTATCTCCGATGTCACTGAATTAAAAGAAGTAATTTTGAAAGACAAAAAAGAAATGAAAATACTCAACACTACAATTGTAAATGAGAAATTTGTTTTTACCGGTATTACTTTATTTGGATATTATTTCGATCAACTGGAGCCTCAATTTATTTATTTATCCACATTTACAATCATAGTTTTGACTAACCAGTAACTACAGATGTCTTTGTGTCTAAAAAAATAAGTACAACAAACAAGACTCTACACCTAGTCCCTCCAGAAAACCTTTCACTATAATCTTAACCTTAACCATAAAACTCTATAAACGTCTGACAGGTAAAGCTAAGTATTTAATAAACTATTTAAATTCCATAAATTTAGTCTACTCAGACAAATCGCTCTAAATTATATCAAAACAAAATATTATTTTGTTTCGTTTACGCAATAGTTTACATTTTGGCTGTGCATGTCTGGATGGTTAAACCTGTTTGTTTTGAAAAGTCTTAAAGTGCAGTGTTGGTGGTTGCCCCTAGCCCACACGGAAATTTCCATAAATCGTTTACTAATAATTTTGAAAGAATATTGTTCTATTAAAGAAAATTTGTACAAAATATGAATTGTTTATTATTAAATGAGATTGCTAAATGTTTTCATCTCCTTTGAAAAGCTGCAAATATTGTTGTGATTTAAAATTCCATGTAATACGTAAAACGTGATTGTGATGGGTAAAATGGTCAAATTTTAATAACTGGTTAACATTTCTTGCGATTGGACTTTGGTTGTTGATTGATTAAACTGAACGAAGGGGAAATTTTGGTTATGCATTGTAACCATTATGCCGTATTAACCATTATTGACAGTAATTTGACACTTCATACGATATACGGTAATTAGAACTATTAATAACAAATTTTAATGAAATATTTATAACATCGAAAGCATATATGAGTGCTAATTATGTACTCGAAATTAACTGTTAAAACCATAAAAACACAATATGATATTTTTGTGTTTGTATGGTAATTTCAGTTGAAATACGTTATTTTAGTATAGTCTTGCACGGTATTCAGAAATTGTTGTTTTTATAATCAGTTTTAATTTAAAACCCTACAAGTGTATACAAAATAGTTTGCATTTAACCTTTACGTATTATTTGTTAGCAGTTATGCAAGAATAAATCCTAAAAATTTCATCAAGAAATATTAACATTTACGAGATATAGAACTTTATTTTCGAAATGAAAAAACTGTATTTTTAAGAATAAGCGATTTTTTAATGAACATAAATTATTGTCGTATGCAGTGAACGAAAAATGTTTCAATGTCTAATGAAACACAACTATGACTTCGTCTTGTATCAATTTATTTGTTAATAATTTGGCAAAAGTAAACACTTGTTTGAAATAAACAGCATTATCATCAACAATGCTTGCTCAGTGTATTTAAAAATTGCTAAATGTTTTAATATCCTTTGAAAAGCTGCAAATATTGTTGATTTAAAAATCCATATAATGGGTAAAATGTTATTGTGATGTGTAAAGTCGTCAAATTTTAATGACCGGTTAATATCTCTCGCGTTTGGTGATTGATTGATTAAACTGAATAAAGTGAAAATTTTGGTTATGCATTTTTTTTATGCATAATATTATCATATTTACATCATACAATGTACGTTAATTAGAACTATTAATGTTTATATTCATAATATCGAAAGCATGTATGAGTGATAATTACGTAGTCAAAATTAATGGTTAAAATCATAAAAACACAATACGATGTTTTTGTGTTTTTGGTTTTTGTACGGTAATTTCAGTTGAAATACATTATTTTAGTAAAGTTTTGTACAGTATTCAAAAATTTTTGTTTTTATAGTTTTAATTTAAAACCCTACAAGTGTATAAAAAAATAATTTGCATTTAACCTTTACATATTATTTTTTAGCAGTTATACATGAATAAATCCTGAAAATTTCATTAAGAAATATTAATATTTAACAGATATAGAACTTTATTTTCCAAATGAAGAAACTGTATTTTTAAGAATAAGTGATTTCAAGGGTTACACACTTTTTTAATGAACATAATTTATTGTCGTATGCAATTCATGAAAAATGTTTTAATGTCTAATGAAACACAACTATGACTTTGCCTTGTATCAATTTATTTGGTGATACTTTGACAAAAGTAAACATTTGTTTGAAATAAACAGCATTATAGTCAACAATGCTGGCTCGATGTATTTATAATACGTTGTCACATCTGTAGCCAGCAGTCAGCATAGCATGATTAAGAATGTCTCAAATACTTTTATAAGAATACTTTATAAGAACTTGCTAAACTTGGTATTCAGTCAAACGAACAAAGCCCATGGCTTTATTGCTTATATCGGCTTTGTGGATTACATTGGCCCGTGGCGGTTTTCAGACAGCTATTACGAGCCGATGTAATCAGTCCGTGGCAGTATTCAGTCAGACCAACAGAATCCATATTAAATCGGTAAAATTCAGTCTATTTCAATTTAATATATTTCAATTTTCTACATATAAAATTATATGACTTGTGGTTTTTGGTCATGACATATGATTGGTCATGACTATGTCATGATTTGTGCAACTTAACACTCTCGAACAGTATTCCTGCTACGCTAACATTTGACCCTGCGACTTATTAATTGTCATTGTAAATGCCAACTTCAATGGAAACAGCAACCTTTTAAAATGGAAAGGCAGGTTGTTTGAAATTGTAGGTTCTTTTTAATAAAATTCAATTAATTAAAAATCATTGCAAATGTAAGCTTATAAACAATAATTTTGAAATAAATAATAACAGGAATTAATATTTTTGAAATGGGAATGAGGTCTATGTCCACCTCAATTACCTAAACCATGTTCATTCCAAACTTAATCTCAATCCATTCAGCAGTTAATTTGTGATTGAATAACTCACACACACACACATACACACACACACACACACACACACACACACACACACACACACACACACACACACACACACACACACACACACACACACACACACACACACACACACACACACACACACACACACACACACACACACACACACACACACACACACACACACACACACACACACACACACACACACACACACACACACACACACACACACACACACACACACACACACACACACACACACACACACACACACACACACACACACACACACACACACACACACACACACACACACACACACACACACACACACACACACACACACACACACACACACACACACACACACACACACACACACACACACACACACACACACACACACACACACACACACACACACACACACACACACACACACACACACACACACACACACACACACACACACACACACACACACACACACACACACACACACACACACACACACACACACACACACACACACACACACACACACACACACACACACACACACACACACACACACACACACACACACACACACACACACACACACACACACACGCACAAGCTTTCAGATTTAGAATATTATATTATGAAGTATAAAATATTATTATTAAAACGTCACTGTTGTACAGTTAACACATATTACAAAACTAAATACTAAATAATTAAGTTGGACTGGGAAAGTAGTATAATAATGTTCTTAAACTGGAGTAGGTCTGTATTCATCTCAGGTTCTTAAACCATGTTCATACCAAATTTTATCTAATCGGTCCAGTAGTTAATGCATGATTTAATAACAAACACAAGCCTAATACGATTAAGATGCTTTGACAACGTTGCCAGACCTCAGGAAGTAAAACCACACGCAAAATGGAAAATATACATTTTGCTATGTACATGAACGATGCATTTGCACTCTAGGAAAAAAAGCTTGAACTACAAAAATATACATTTCCTATCTGTTTAGCATCCATCGACAAAAATTATTATTTATCAGTACTGCCTCCTTACTTAAAAATAAAAGAAATAATTAACATAAATGTGTACACAGACCATTGCTCTTTATTATAAAAGCAGTTTAGAACCGAAAAACATTCACTCATAATTTTAATTAAAGATTGTGGATTCGCATCATCTCCAGACTCCAAACGAAATGTAAAATCACAATGCACGTGTGCGAAATTAATAGATCATATATATATTCTTGTCAACCAAAATTGAACAGTTTTCCTGGTGCATGTTACACAAATAATAACAGAGTAAATGTCATTGTGATCAATCACAATTTCAAAGAAATATCAGAACAAACATGTGAATAGAGCTTGTAACTCAGTGCTCAGGCCATGTGACACACAATGATCTTGACTAGTGCGTCAGCGTCAATGGTTTAAATGGTTAAATCAAAGTCCTACTTATAAATCTTATAAAAAATAGACTACTTAATATAATGAAGATGTTTTAAAGATTATGTAGGTGTACCTAAGGCTCAATTTTAGGTCCACTATTGTTAATTCTTTACATAAATGACCTGTTAATCCTACAACCAGATCTATACCATACTGATGACATGACAGTCTCAGTGAATGGACAAACATGGTCTGAGCTGGAAATGTTGATATCCAATAAGCTTGATACTGTTTTCTCATGGTTACATCAGAGTAAACTAATAGTCAATGTATATAAATCAGTATTTACAAAAAATGGGAACAATAGAGATTTTGTACCGGATAACATTGAATCAGGATTAACGGTCCGCATCTAAAAAGAGTTCAAAGCTGTAAATCTTGGAGTAACTTATGACAACATGATGAAAGGGGATGAAACATTTATCAATGAGACATCTGTTACAAATATAATTTTCATAGTGTGGCAGTGTGTAGTGTTATTGGACCTATGGACCTATGTAGCATTATAGGGTGGCCTCTAAAATGCATTCTGAAATCTTTAAACAGGCTTCAAAAACATATTTTTAAAATAACGGGAATCAGTAAACACGATCCAGACAAACCGTTAATTATGAGACAAGTTTTCATAGTGAAATCTATTGTGCACCAATACAGTGAACTAAAAAATGAATTTTTGCAGAATATAAATAATACTCGATTTAAAAATATTGAGATTCCAAGACATTTGTTAAAAGTAGGTCAAAGAAGTCAATGTACTATGCCAAAATTTTTTAATAAAGTAGTTAATAAATTTGAAGTTCAGAATTCAAAAAATGTGATAAAACAAAAAATGAAAAAATAAATCAGATATATTAATATAAACTAGTAAGATGAATTATCTTTGTTTAATTTTTATGTTGTTTCAAGAATTTTACTATTTTGCACCTTTGGAGTGTAGATCTTCAACATACTGTTAAATGAAATCTGAAATTAAAATTCGTATCACTGTACTTGGTACAATACAACATTACTTCAATACATTTTATCAAAAAATAATTTCTTTAATTGAAGCTATAGGATTTAATTACCTAGTTCCATGTTGTCCTCTCATAATAACTGGAGACTTTTCAACAAGAGGTTCTCTGCTGATACCCATTGCAGCAAACTGTTTGGTAGGAACTGAGTGTGTAACAGATGCCGAGGAAGCTGCCATAACTCTACAGTAACCGAACAAATGGACTCAAATTACTTATATGAAAGTTAAGGCATATACACAGATATTAAAAGTTTTCTCTATTTTTTATTATTATTTAAGTATTGAAACAAAATTGTGTACTATCTTACAAACAAATTTAATAGAATACTCATTAAAAGCATTTCATTACAAATTTGTAAAAATGTCTGAATATTATTTTTGCTATCAGGTGCAGAAGGCCGATTCTCAGCCAGTCGGTGAGACTAAATTGCAGAACTGGATTATATAGAAGAATGTTAACAGTGCTAATTATTAATTTTAAGGTAGTATGATCATTTAAAAAAAATGGATATTTTGGCTTAAAACAACTTACGTTAGATTTGGAGACATAATATTTTCATATAAAAATTAAAAAAAATTTTTTTTAATGATTTGGATGGCGATAAATGGCTATTTTAGTGTTTTAACAACACCCACATGTAAACATAAAAAGCAATTTGAACCAAACTTTGGAATTACATGCTACTAAATATGTCCAACACTCAATAACTCTCGTCAAATCAAACATTTTTCATACAAATGCTTTTTATATAATATAAAAAAAATTATATATAATTTATAATGTAACAGCAATTGTTACTCTTGATGTCCTGAATATAACAGAATTTTTCATATCTCTGATTCTACACAAAAGTGATCAAAAATTTGTTAATTTTGAAGTGCCTTATAATTTGTTAATATTTGTTATAATCAGGGAAATTTTAGAAGAAAAAGTGAATGAGGAATTTTTCCTAAAACTAGTGGAAGTGGTGGAACTTGGAATGGCTAAGTGTTATAAGAGCTCGCATAGTATACCAAGTAAGTGTGTGTGTGTTTATGTTTGTGTGTGTGTGTGTGTGTGTGTGTGTGTGTGTGTGTGTGTGTGAGCGCGCACACATGTCTAGGTATATAATTTTGTCTAGTATAACTTGTTTTACTGATATAAGATGTTTAAAGTTAATAAAGCGAGATAAAGGACTTTAAATATTCTCTTTTTTTTGTTCATTAACTAATTCCTTTATTTTATAATCTCAAAGATTATTCTTGGACTACTCATGCAGGGAATATTTTCAGATGAACTTTTTCAGAAGAGAAGGAAAGCATTCAATCTGATTTAATCAAGATTAAATTTTAAATAATTGAATGATTTTATGTTAACATTTGGCATTCAGTTAGGTTGGTTATGCTCACTCTCGATCCTTATATGCTTCATGCTTTTCCAAAATGTGACACCACGAGAGCAGCATAAATTTTTTCAGATATGTAAATTTTTATTTTTGAACGTAACTTACTTTTCTTGCTGAGCAGCAACTGCAGCCATAAATGTTGCTCGCCCTCTACCAATACTTTTAGCAGGTGTTGGGTCTTCAGATGTGGAAAGAGTAGTCTCTTGCTGACTCAAAATCCTTGCCATTATAGCAGATCTACCAGCACCTCTACCAAAAGGTGCTCGGGGCGGCGAAGGGGGCTTTTCTTCCTATACAGATATTGCAATATCTTGTTTTTTTATAAAATCAATTAGTACAATCCAAATTATAAAAATACATTAATCTTTAAAATTAAAAAAAAAAGATTTTTATTTATTATTATTTTTTTTTAATAAAAAGTATGCCTCAAATATACAACCAAGATGAAGCTATTCTAGGTTTAGAAGAATTTCTAAATAGCAGACTTTCTCAAAAACAGACACATACTAAATTTGTAGTCCTTGGGCTCCTTAGAACTTCTTAATACCAGACAGCTATGACCTTTTTCTTGGAAATATTTGATGTATTATTCAAAAAAAACATATGATGTTCAGTTTCAACGTTTTCCTGATACACCACTTCTTGAAAACATTGAGTTGGTAAGAACAAACGTAGATTAGGGAAGCAGAAATAATGCTATGCTGCATAAGAAAGTGGTGTGGGAATAATCTTTGCACATTGTTTTTTAGAGTGTCAAAAAAGAAGAAATTATACATTTATTTTGAGTTAGGCCCGTCCCCTCTTCAATCTGTTATCCCTTGAACAATTTTATCAAATATTAGCTCGGTTCAGTTAGATTAAAGTTGCTTGTGTTGTAGTATATTGCAATATTTACTAGAAAAAAGAATTAATACTAAAAGCAAAAATAAAGGTGATTTGTATACAGTATATGAAAAAAGTCTGTGTGTGCGTGCGTGTGTGTGTGAGTGTGTGTGTGTGTGTGTGGTCCTCATTAGCAAAGATGTAAGAAATTTAAACAAAAGCCTAATTTCTCAACATTAGTTTAGATTTGGCACATATTGAAGATTTATAATTCAAAGCAGACAAGATTTATTTCTAAAGCTCAAAAAATTTTATTTTGTTTAAATCCGATTAAACTGGCTTTAGTTATGAATTATTATGGAAGGCCAAAATTTACAGAACCAATTTCGAGAATTAGGCTTTCGTCTAAATAACTACATGCAGTACTTACAAACAATAACAATTTTTAAATAATTGTAATCAAAATAACTTGTTCACAATCAATTAATCAAAATAATTATTGTCCAAAAATTTAATCAAAAGTAATAGAAAACTATACAGCAGTACTGCCGTTAAAGGTTTTAATTCATTGCAGAACTAAGACTATTATCTGAGCAGACTGCTGTGCAAGTCAGCATTTACAATAGACTTATGGAAAACATTTTAATTTGTTCAAAAATTTTTTTTAAATTTAAACAATAATTTGGAACTCGCACACAAAGCCACTTAAAGTTTTCTTAAATTTAAAAATGAAAAGTATGTAACACGATAATATTATAAATGTTTAAAGTTTTTAACACGCTAACAAATTAAACACATAGTAAAAAAGTTGACACATGAAGTAAAATTAGGTAGGATGACTGTAAAGGGAACAGGAGTGGGCATTCTGAGAAGAGATAACTAAGAAATGTCATGGAAGTTATTGTCCTGCAAAAACCAAACATCCGTCAATCAAAGGTTTGTTCCTGTTAACTCAGCACAATGTTTATTTCTGTAGCACAGCACAATGGGTAGCTTATTTATACAGTATACCTTGTTTTTTTTTTTCAAATAGTGATTTATGAATATTTTTTGTTTTATTTTGTACCTTATTATCTAATTAACAAGTATTCACCAACAGAAAGTAATTTTTTTAAAGATTACTTACGATTGATTGTTGACCGTTTTTACAGAACTACATTGTGGAGTCATTGCTATTTATATTGCATTAAACATACTAAATTTCATATACTACATGTACTTACTGCTCATGCGCGTTACACATTCTGATAGCCATTGTTAAATGTTTAAGGTTTATTCCTTTTTTTTTTGGTTCGTTTTCGTAATAAAAACATTGTTAAAATGACGTCCATTATATATGAACTTTGCGATTTGCCTTTTTTGTGTTAGGGTCACCACCTAACAGTATCTATCAGTTAGGTCATTGAGTATATTTTAAAAAAATAAAGGTTTTTCTATCATTTAAACGATAGTTAAATGATATGTTAACTTCTTTCACCTCCTATGTTACCTCCTTTCGTACGGCAGCAATTTTGAGGTTATGTGGGTCACTTTTATTTTCAATTTTTATTATGTTTTCCGTTCTTTCCGCTCTTTTATATTTTGGATTATTGCTTTTAGGTATGTAATAAAGCGTGTTAGAGAAAAAATTATAGAAAAATTTAAAAAACCTATGCTCATATTTATTGTTCAGCTTTTTATCCAAAACTAAACTGTTATGCAGGTCATTTTTCATTCCGTGAATTAGACCGTTGTCCGATATGACCATTGTCCAGGTCGACTGTTAGCCGGGGTACCACTGTATTTCTTAGTCAGCTTAAATGATTGTTACTATTTTCTTTTATTATAAACCCCTAAAATGTCTAACCTTAAATGAATGGATCACTATTTCATTAGAAAAATTGATTACAGAGCTATTAACAAAAACCCAGGAAATCATGCTATGGAAACAGTTGATCATACAGAAAGATTGGAATCATATCAGTATAAGTCTACTACACATAAAAAAGAAAAATTAAAATTAAAAACAAAGCATAGCAAACATTATTTGGGAAAGTGACAAAATTGTTGTCAACTTTGACAAAAAAAGTTGTCTTAAATAACACTAAGAAAATATTCATATCAGACCTATCTATTAACTGACCTGAGTTGATCCCTCTGGGGCATCTTCTTCTTCTTCCCTACCTGGGCGCTGTGTAGCCAAAAATAATTTTTTGAGGGCTTCCCCTCGGCCTCCTCTACCCGCCATTAATATTTACTCTGTCAAACAAACAATATACTTTAACTGTAAAATATTTAAAATCATAAACTAGGTGTTACAATTAGGTGTATGTCTAAAGCATGCCTTTACTCATGATAAAGTAATACAAAATTAGGTAAATCTTGTATAATATTTATAAATATCCTTATTGATCATTAATAAAACCTCAAGAATAAGAATCCACTTTAAAATACATGCACGCTGCGCCGCGATACACACACACACACACACACACACACACACACACACACACACACACACACACACACACACACACACACACACACACACACACACACACACACACACACACACACACACACACACACACACACACACACACACACACACACACACACACACACACACACACACACACACACACACACACACACACACACACACACACACACACACACACACACACACACACACACACACACACACACACACACACACACACACACACACACACACACACACACACACACACACACACACACACACACACACACACACACACACACACACACACACACACACACACACACACACACACACACACACACACACACACACACA
Source organism: Callitettix versicolor (assembly GCA_022606455.1). NCBI lineage: Eukaryota > Metazoa > Arthropoda > Insecta > Hemiptera > Cercopidae > Callitettix > Callitettix versicolor. Next base: position 45,972,025 of record CM040184.1, read on the forward strand.
CACACACACACACACACACACACACACACACACACACACACACACACACACACACACACACACACACACACACACACACACACACACACACACACACACACACACACACACACACACACACACACACACACACACACACACACACACACACACACACACACACACACACACACACACACACACACACACACACACACACACACACACACACACACACACACACACACACACACACACACACACACACACACACACACACACACACACACACACACACACACACACACACACACACACACACACACACACACACACACACACACACACACACACACACACACACACACACACACACACACACACACACACACACACACACACACACACACACACACACACACACACACACACACTCAGAATAAGCAGTTGATCTAAAATATTTTTTGTTTTGCATCTACACTAAATTTAAATAATATATATTACATTATATACAAAGAACTTATTCTGTAATTTTATAAATTATAAATAAAAAAAAAATCATAAAATTTTTCTCTATGAAAAAAGTACCTTAATTGACTATAACAAACATGACCCAAAATTGAAGCAGAAGTAGACCTTGAAGAAAAACCTTCATATGAAATTCAAGTGCTGGACAAAACACTGAAGTGAACAAACTCTAATCACTAAGTAAATTTTGCATTTAAATAAATTTATTTTGTTAAACTTTTAAGTAAAATTTAACTCTTGATATTAAAATTGATGATTATTATTATTAATATTATTAATGATTATTCATAAAGTTGTTATTAATCATTCACAAATTATTGATAACATTTATTAGAACTGATATCTCTTTGAATTACACACATACAAAAAAAAAAAAAAAAAAAAACAAAATTAACGAACTGCTTTAATTCGATAAATCATTGAATCAATGCATTCCAATACAGTGATAACCTTAATTTATATCTTTTAATTCAATTATATTTAACTGATATTGACACATAACGATTCGAGATGAAGATATAAACATTTGATTACTATTACTAAATTTATCACTTGAATGCTGTTATTAAGTTAATTTAAATTTAACCAGGGATCCAAACTGATTCTATGGTCTTGATCGATCAAGCTTTGTTCAGGTTAAATTTGGAAAAATTTTACAATCCCTTTTGGTACTGAGAGGAAAATATATAACTAAATCCTTAAAACTATCCTTAATCTAACCACTGAAGTTATTATTTTATATCTATATTAAAATCAAATTTAAATTGTCCACAGATCCTTGAGTCTATCTCACATGTAATAGGTTCACAGTAAATGGATTTTAATTTCTGAAATGTCTTATTAAATAATCTCAGGAGCGCTTAACATGCTGGTCTCATTCAAGTTTGTTTAAATTTTTTTAAAAAATTTTATGAGATTGATCAATTCTATCAAATTCTACATGGATGTATAAAATTGAAACTGTTCACTATATGTATTATTATTAAACATCTTTTGTTATTTAAACAGGTATGATAAAGTAACAATTGTATCAATGAAATTTAATATGTTGGTTTTGTTTTAGGCCGATTTAAAAAAAAGACATATTAAAATCAAAACTCGAAGTTCACATTTAAAATAATTAAATAAGATCTCACCCACTTTGTTTCCAAAATTTGTCTACAAAATCGTAATGAAAAATGATATCCCGCTGACCGTATCATCTTATCGTTTGAGTTTAGCAGAATGGACGGAATTAGACAGACAGGTGAAAATTAAAAAAGGCAAAAGTAGTACAAGATTCACAAAGCTCATTTGCAGCACCTGCATTCCTTGTGAAAAAAACCTGAGAACCAATAGTGGATGATAGTGGACTATCATAAACTGAACAAGAACATGAAACTAGACAGATTTCCATTGCCCAGGGCAGATAAAATTTTTGACACATTAGGCACAGCCAGGTATTTTTTATCAATGGATACCAGTTAAATATTTTTCTGATATAAACAGCTTATAACTAAAGAGGGCAAAAAATACACAGCATTTATTACACACAGGAGCTTATATCAGTATACTTGACTACCAATGGGGATAGAACTCGTTAAATTCCTTTCAAAGGAGCATGAAAAGGTTGTATGCTGATTTACTCTATCACGGAATGATAATATATATACACAATTTGGTCTCGTATGGCTCAATATTTGACAAGTAACTTGAAGCACTGGAAAATATTTTTCAAAGATTAGATTCACCAAATTTGAAACTAAGAATTTCAAAATGCCATTATTTTTTACAAGAGCATAGATGTATTGGGACATAAGATTTCTGCTGAAGGAGAGAAATCTTTAGAAAAGAATTTACTGACAATTAGGAACTTTCCTATACCTACAACAACAGATGTACACAGTTTTTTGGGGCAGCTTCTTACTATAGAAAACGTATATTCAAATTCAGAGACATCGCCAAATCACTTACAGATTTAACAAGAAAAAAACAGGTGACAGGAAAATAAGGTGAAGAGATGAAAAACAGACAGCATTTCAAAAGTTAAAAAATGCATTAACAACATTGCCTGTGCCAGCAAATTTTAGTGACAATAAGGACACAGTGGTCTCATGCAATACCAGTAAGCACAGAACAGGGGAAATACATCTTTTTTTTTTGAAAAAACCATTACAGTTATCATCGCCAACCCTAACCTTAACCTTAACCTTAGCCTTTTGGTATTGTGGTTTTGGGAATACTGTTACAATACCAAAAGTATGGGACACTTAGGCCTATTGCATATGTTAGCAGATGATTAAAAGACACACAGAAGGAAGATGGAGCATGTCCGAGATCAAACTGCTGAGCACTGTCTACACAGTTACACATTTCTGGCCATTTTTATGTGGGCGACAATTTATGATACTCAATGACCATGCCAGTTTACAATTTTATAAAAACAATAAATAAAACATTAAGTTCATGATTAAATAGGCTAGCTTTTAAACTCATAGACTATGACTTCAATATTACGCACAAACCGAGGACACAAACAGTAGACATCCGGAAGAGAAGAATATCGACATACCAGACTTACAGGAAGAATTTCAGATAAATAATACCAAAACTTTTCATAAAGAACAATTACAGCTAGAGGGCGAACCTTTATTTAATATAAGACAGCAATACTTTAATCACAACAGGCTGACAAGACACATTCTCTAGCGTCAAGATTTTATATGTTGCTTGAAAAGATTTTGCACAAGCACTTTATACGTGGAGAGTGTACATTATTACTGGCTGTATCTAGGTTAATAGTCAGGGACATACCACAATTTGCTCACTACAGGGGGACATGCTGATATAGCTGACATTATCAAAAAGACGGTAAAAATACCTTAAGATGACCTTCCATGACCAATGATATCATACAGTATGTAAAAACATGCCATAAATGTTATGAAAACTTCTAGAATAAAACCATGGGGATTATTGCAATCAATCATTCCACACACAAAATCTTTTACTACGCTAGCATTGGATTATACGGGCAGAAATCTAACAAAAAAAATATACATTTTGGTAGCAGTAGACAATACAACTAGATGTGAGTAGTTAAGGTGACAGAAAAGGCAAATGCACAGACTACAGCAAAAATTTTGCTTGAAGACAATCTCTCATTACAGAATGCCAATGGAAATACGAACAGACCATGGAACACACTTTGCTGCAGGCTTATTAAAACAATTATAAAAGGCCTTAGAGATAATGCAGCAGATTTCGACAGCTTATAAACCACAAAGTAAATGTGTTACTGAGAGGTATAATTTTACACTTGTTGACATTTTGACAGTCAGACTGATTGGCATAAGTATAATACATTAGTGACCTTTGCATACTACTCAGGGAACACGCTTCTACAGGGTATTCACTTTTTTACTTGTTGCATGGGTTTGAGGCGAATCAGCCCATTGATTTGGCTTTACTTCCAACTTTACCAGAGCAAAATGTTCTGGCAGCCTTAGGGATTGTTCACAAGGTATGTGAAGACATACCATGGAAAATAGAATGAATTCAAAGGTCACAATGCAAACGTTACAGCAAAACGCGCAGAGTAGAGGAATACTGCGTTGGGGGATTTAGTTTTGTTATTAAATAACACAAAGCCGAACAAACTAGCCACACATTACAAGCATTACAAGGTTCCATATAAGATACTATATAAGATAAATTATGCACTAGAAGTTTATAGATGTGGTATGCTGCAAGAGGATACAGTATATGTTAACAAGTTGTAATGTATAGAATAGATTCCCCATAGGGTAGGTACATAGTGACAATACATGAATTAACTACAACAATTAACTACAAGACCAATAAGCAATAAACAACAAGGGAAAGATCCCCACAAGGGGGTGCATACAAGCTGCACCTATTGAGAGGATTTAGACATGCCTCGCAGTACCCAAGTCTAACACTCACTTACACTTACAACACTATACTTATGAGTTTAACATTTTACATGCACACTTACATTTAGGGAGGCGATAATAGTCTCAATGTGCTTTTCACCCTAAAATTAAAAAAAAACAAAAAAACATGGGAAAGATTGAAAAGAAACAAAATTGTGTTTATTATTAAATTAGATATCTTTCATATACAATAATAAATTGTAATCTTAAAACATAAATATTAACAACAATGAAATTTATCAAGAAAAAAAACATATATATGCAAATTCAAACGATTACGATTAAATCAATTCTCATTGCAATTGACTTCTACTTCAAATATTTGATGATCTTTTACAATTATTCCAAAATAATCATTATCTCTCAATTAAGAAAATGATTTAATTATTTATGGTTGATCAACCAACAAATGAATTGTATTAGTAATTGAAATTATGAATTTATCCCTTCAGATATTAGATCTCAATATATTCCTAAACAAATTTTAATAAATGAACAAAATCAATTATTTTATCCTAACAATAAATGTTATACAAATCCATAAAATTAATTATTTAGTCTTATTACTATTTAAAAGTTCATGAGCATCACATTCATACACACCAGTTTATGGTAATTACAAATTATGCACTAATGTTCTTTAGTCTATTCTCAATTCTCAAAGGAGGGGAGGGGTATTGAGCGGACCTCATTCAAGATAAATTTTAAAAAATTAAATGTGATTCTTAAAGAAATATAATTCAATGTTCTTTGGCATTCACTAAAGAAATTCTTATTTTATTTATATTTTTTTAATTTATTTATTTTGGTTTTCTAAAATAGTCTAAATTTAATGGAAATGCTTGATGATTTTAAAATTTTGAAAAACATTATTTTCATTGTCTAAAATGAATAAAATTTTGTTGTAGTTTTACTAGAATTTCCAAATAAGATTTTTAAAGTTCACTTTCACTAACAGAAATAAGATTGAACCTCACCACAACTATCCAATTATTCTATTAAATTAATGGCTGATCACTAATATCTTGATCACAATTAGTGAATCTTCTTTATTTCACTATATATTTTACCAATATTCACAACAACAATTTTTTTCTATGCAGTAGTCAAACATACATGCAAACTCGACTGGTCTGTGAGTAACTCCTTTAAGCGTCTTCTCAAATAATGCGTTCCTTCCTAATTTAGAGTTTTCAATGCTTAACATATTAATCAAAAAGAAATATAACTGCAATGCACTCAACGGATATTATGGTCTTTTACTTAATAAAATTGAATTTATAACAAATGTATAAATAAATTTATTGGATAAATCTGATTTGGTTAACTCAATTTTGGGTCTTGTTGACTTTTTTTTTTTTTTTTCTTTGGGTTTGTTACTAGGCTAGTTGACTGCATCTTCCTTCTCTCTTGCACTACGCCAAATCAGTTATTTAACTGTGTTGATACGTATAGGCTCCATCTCATCTGTTATGTTTTATACTGCAATTCAAAGTAGCCTACTTTATGTGTTCAGTTTAACATATCCCTTCATGATTATTTTTGACACTCCACACATACATCTATATCATAAATATTTTTACTATTCCCCGCCATTTAGATTATTATTTCAATAAATATATATTTTCATTAGGCACTCTGAAAAGTCATCGACCATTGTCTTTGCTAATACTTTGTTGATAACCTGCTCTCTGTAATGTACCGATAGTTTTTTCGAATTATGAATTGTTATACCTTACTATAATGAAAACACTATAATGTTATACCTTATAGTGAAAACACTGTTAAAAAAATGACTGCCATTATTTGTAAACTTTCAACAACTGAGTTGTAAAAGCCCAATAATTAAGTCAAGTTAGGTTAGTTTTATTTAGCACACTCTTTCTCTATGATAGAGAGCACATCTCAGTATGGACCAGAGTGGATTTTTTTTTGAAAAACCATTGAGGTTATCATCACTGTCACGCAAAATGAAGTATAAACAAAAAATTTTTTAATTTACTTAAATAAAAAAAAAACAACAAACTATAATAATAATAATAATAAATAAAACCAAAATTTAAATAACAGGTATAACTATATTACAATTACGAATACTTAAGAACTAAATAACAATGAAAAGAATTTAATAACAATTCGTAAAAGTATATATAAACATAACAGAGAAAATAAATAAAATAAAATATAAAGGGATGTAAATTGTCACTAAAAAGAAAGAAAAGAAATATATATATATATATATATATTTATAACAATATATAGAAATATATTTATATTTATATATATATAACAATTATAATGGCAAGGCTATCATTCATCTCATGAAGATTGGAATTGTGCTAAGTCTGTATTTCAATATGAAGGAATTAGATTGGCTATAAAATCTTTTCAGCCATTCAAAGCTTCAGGGATTGATGGCATCTTTGCTGCTCTTTTGCAGGAAGATATAGACCTGATTGCTTCTAAGCTACTATACTGTTTAGAATGAGCTTAGTGACCGGGATAATTTCAACTTCCTGGAAAACTTAAAAGGTGTCGTCCGATAAACCTTACATCTTTTCTCCTTAAGGCCTCGGAGAAGATTCTGGATAGGCATATTACAAGTAAAGTTCTGCGTGGCACTCTTCTGTATCCAAATAATTATGTTTATCAAAGTGGGAAATCTTGCAAATCAGCACTACATGTATTGGTCAGCGCAGCTGAACAAGCCATTTCATACAGGAAAATTCCTTTGGCAGTCTTCCTAGGTATTAAAGGGGCATTTGATAACACAAATGTGGACTCAAAAGTTTCAAGGCTTGTATCCAGGGGTGTTGAACAAACCATTGTGAGTTGGGTACACAATATGCTCAGCAGTAGGCGGGCTTAGCCTGTCCAGTGTTTAAGCTGTTAGTGAGGTTTCAACACAAGGAGGATGTTCGCAGGGAGGTGTTTTATCTCCGATGTTGTGGAATTTGGTGGAGGATGGATGACCTATTCATGACTCTAAATAAGCAGAGCATGTATGCTCAGGAATGTGCTGATATTATTATTTAAATCAGAGGCAAAAACACATGGCTACATGCCTAGATGTTATACTGACAACTTTAATCATGATAGAAGTATGGTGCAGTAGGAAAGGATTATCAGTCAATTCATTCAAAACTGTCACGGTGCTGTTTTAGGAATTCAAGTATCTAGGAGTAAGGTTGGTTAGTAGACTTACTTGGAACAGCCATTTAAGTAGTATTGTTAGCCACGCACATATCATATTAATGACAATGAGGTGAACATTAGGATGTGTCTGGGGATTAAATCCTCAGATGACAAACTTAGTCTACACCAGCACTGTTAGACCAATCTTGGTGGTTTGCCACCTCTGGATATTTTTATTTTAGGGGAGGCAAGGTTGCAGGGAACTGGCGATTTCATCAGGTCAGTAAACATTCCTGTATTAGTAGCCTCTTTTCAAAGTTGAGTATTCTTGAAATGTTACCAGACCAGATGAACAAAGATACAGACCTTGAGATACCATGTTATGTCAACTGTGTTAACAAAGACGAATGGTTTCAAGGTAAAAATAAATATATAAGGAATGTGCTGACCTGATACAGAGATGGACCAAAAATACCTAAATGTACTGGGTCTGGTGTACATGGAGTCAGATCCAATGAGTGCATTAGTATGTCTTGGAATGATGACAACAATTTTTCAGGCTAAAGTCATTGGCCTCACAGAGTGCATCAGAAGAATTATAATTTTCCATGGCGAATATGTGTTAACTGGATAACAATCTACACTGAATAAAAACCCCAACTTTCATGCTCTATTCGTTTTGAGGTTATGTTTGACAATTCTATTTTTTTCTAACTTCCTGTTGTTTCAGCACATATATTTTGTATTATTAATATAGGGCTTAAAATAAAGCGTTTTGGTGCAAAAATTATCGAAATTGACAAAAAAGCTTAAAATGCATTTTTACCAATTTGTTACATGTATCTATTAGTCCAAGTAGGTCAGCTTCAAGACAAAATAAACCTAAATTTCAAACTGTCCAACAAAAGTATTATAGAAATAATAAGGGCCTATTATTGGAGTGTAGTATGAAATACAAAGATTTATGAAAGTTGCAACGTTATTGTATAACCACATTAACTCCTTACTTTTGTGGTGTCGATAGTTGCCTACTAGAAATGACGAGCTTGTTTTAAAACATTAAATATACACAATCATTAGATCTATGAATGAATTTACATTGTTAAAATCAAAAGGAAATTACGTAACATGTACTTACTTTATGCAATAATTGTTAGATGAAACAATTACTTTTGTTTACACTTTTTTAACTAACAATTACAACCTACAATAACCTTTCTACGTATGATTCGTTTGTTATAAAGTTTATACTTGAACTTGTAGAGAGTGCACCAAATTGCCGAAAATCTCCGTTGAACGAGAAGGCTGACTGTACGAAAATGGCGGATATCCGCCATGTTTGATTTTTGTACAAAATTCAGTTTGTCAATCTGCAAAATGTTTAAGGGGCAACTCTGAGGGTAAATTTAGAAAATCCCACAAAATTTTGGAAAAATTCCTCTAATTTTAGTTTGTACTAAAATAACTTTAACCTTGTAAATCGTGTATCTCCTAAAAAATATAAAACTTTGTACTAGTATTCACCAGATTAAGAAAGTTGATTAACATTGTAATGATGGACACTGATCTAAAAAGTTGTCTGTTTTTTAATTTTATTAATAAATATTTTATGTTAGCATTCGTTTTTAATTATAATACAGTGAATATGCCTACTTGTACTTTGTGTTAAAAATGCTAGGTTAAGTTTCATTCTATCAATAGCTTGGTTTGATTACTGCTGGTAGTTTTTAGTATGCTAATTTTTATTAATCTGTTCTGTCATATAAAATATTACAAATGCCCAGCACCGCTAAGGTTTTCAAAAATTTCTAAAAAATATTAAGTTAATAAACCAATGTTCCATAACCTATATAATAGTATTGTGTAAAAGTGCCTAACGTTATAGTTTAATTAGTTTCAGGTTTTTTCAGCGAAAATATTTGAATTCAGTGTCTATAAGTAACATGCCGAAATATAAAAATTAAAAAATTAATAGAAGATCGAATAAAGGAAAAAACTACCTACATAACCTAACCAATAAAGTTTGTTAAAATTACTAAGGTTTTAAATGGAACAAATTACTGGTAGGGATTGCATGAAAGTATAACTTATTATAAGAAATTAATGTTACATTTATTAATATTACTTAATTAATAAAGTAGTTAATAAAAAACACTTTAAAACCATGAAAATAAGTATCATGAAAAATAAACCAATCAAACAAATAGTAAATTCTTTAAGTAAAAATCCTGGTAGGCATAATTCAAATATGACTTTGTTCACAGGCTATATTTAGTTTCAAGATAATATTTATACTTAAAAAATAGAAAAGAGTAGACTATATAATTGAAGTAATTTACCCTATCTACTTGTACAAAAATTAGAGGACAAGTTTGTGAAATGTTTTGATTTACGAAATGTCAGAAATCAAAATATTCTTATTTTTTAAAAGTTGGCCAAAAAATAAAATTTATTTTGACAGATCAGCTCAGAAGATGTTTAAGTGGTATTTTGTTTAATGTGTATACTTTTTCTGGTCATATAGATGTCTGCCGAAAATTAAAATAATAAAATCTTGATATTTTTATATGCAATCTTCAAAATTTGTAATTTTATGAGCTTGAACATATAAGAAATACTGTTTTTTAAGCCTGATTTTGATTACATGTGGACAATAAACAGTATTAAAAATCTAAGAGACTGAAACTTCAATACAGTGCTCAAAAAATTCTTCATTGATTCATTTGTTATAGATTTTAAAGAAATTTACTTATTTAGAACATTAGTGTTATTTAAATCAAATTTTATCATATAGTCTGGACAAATATGCAGCATTAATATTTGAAAAACTGTATTAACATCAAGTGTCATCCACTACAAGTTTTAAAAAAATTATTTGAACTTAAAGGAAAGAATAGAAAGTATTTTATTAATGATTTAAAATTTGAATAAATTGAATATATAAGTAAATAAATATATATAGGGAGAGTGTGAACCAATAATAGGAATTGAATGAATAAACCTTCACCTCTGTTTGGTTGGGTTTTTCCAATTCCCTAACTAAATTAATATTGAGCACCTGGATTATTTTTTCTATCTTGATCACAAAACATTATTAACAGGATCCATAGATAAACCACTAAGTATTCATTTAGTGGTTTCAATTACTTTCGCCGATCCAAAGTTTCTTGGCGATCGGATGAATGTTATGCTAACGCAGAAAGTAAAACCATTAATTTAATTTTGGGCCTGGGCAGTTATTGTAATGGCATATGGTTGAAACTACTCTGCAGAAACCTTTGCGGGAGTGTACTCAACAATTTCACAATGTTTCATGGTGATCTGATGAATGGTATAGTAATGCATAAAGTAAATACTTTATATTAATTTTGGGCTTGGGCAAGTATTATAATGAATTAATATTTGAAAAAACTGAATTAACATCAAGTGTCACCCACTACAAGTTTTAAAAAAATGTATTTGAACTTAAGGGGCTGACTAGAGAGTGTTTTATTAACGATTGAAAATTTGAACAATATATATATATATATATATATATATATATATATAGGAGAGTGTGAACTAGCAGTAGAAAATTGAAAAATAATTATTAATAAAATAATAATTATTAAAAATAATAAAGTGAGCAATGTTATTTTTGAAATAACTAAATTAAGTTCTTTTTATAAAAGTAAAAATAGTTTTCTAATTTAAAAAAATATATAAATGCATTGAAAAAAAGGAATAGACAGAATTAACATTAAAGGAGCTGTTGCTCATTAAAGCTGTGATGTATTATGATGTTACATTAATAACATTATTATTAATGGTTAATTAATCAAATAACCATAATTCCATTTACAATGCCTGTCTTCGAAAATTGCAGGCTTATGATGCATTTTAGCAAACAATATTTTGCCAAAACATTCCTGATAGAGAAGGTATATAAAACTCATTTGCGATGAGATATACAATATTTCCCTCCAATCAAAGAAATGTGGTTGTATACACGAATATTAGATGCGATGTGTTGCACTTTATTACCTCGAGATAGACTGAATAAGAAGTTTCAGGTGACAAATGGTATTGTTTATTTGCCGATTGGCGAAAATGCCAAAAAAATGGCTGCCATTTCGGTTAGAGAATTTGTCAACCTAAATCATTAGCAGACGACACTCAATCTCGAGGCGATAAAATAAGTGTTACCAACCACATTGCTTTGGTTGGAGGGAAATGTATTTTTCATCGCACACGAGTTTTAAGTACCTTCTCTATGTATTTGAACTTAAGGGGCTGACTAGAGAGTGTTTTATTAACGATTGAAAATTTGAACAATAATATATATTATATATATATATATATATATAGCAGTAGAAAATTGAAAAATAATTATTAATAAAATAATAATTATTAAAAATAATAAAGTGAGCAATGTTATTTTTGAAATAACTAATGAGGAATATTTTGGCAACATATTTTTTTTTAAATACATCACAAGTCTTCGCAATTTCGAATGGAATTATTTGTTTTATAATTAGTGTAACATCACATGTAGTGTAACATACTAAATCACAGCGTTACTGAGCAACAGCTCCTTTAATGTTAATTCTGCCTATTCCTTTTTTCAATGCATTCATAGGTTTTTTTTATTATAAAACTATTTTTAGGCAAATAAAAGAAACTTAATTTAGTTATTTCAACAATAACATTGCTCACTTAATTATTATTTAATAATTATTTTTCAATTTCTACTATTAGTTCACACTCTCCCTATATGTATATATATTTAAAAATGTACTGTATTTCAATTTTATGCAATCAGGCCCTATTACAAGGAATACTTTTGCTCTTCTCCAGGTTGTTCTTCTGGAATCTACATAAAACTGTTTTGTGAATGACTGACACAATGATAGAAGCATGAAATTTAGAAAATATGTTTCTTAGAGGAAGTAAACATGTACTAAGAGAGAATTTTTGGAAAATTAACCCATAAGGAATTGTATAATTTCTTCTATATTGTATAATCCCACTGTGTAATTTTTTCATTGGATGTTCTTGAAACTTAACATAAATACTCAAAAACACAAATAATAAAACTTCAGCATTTTTTTTTAATTCATCCCTTGAAGAATAAAAAAAGAAATATCAAAGTTTTGTAATAAACTTCCAAAAAATTAACAAAAAGTCCATTGAATGGTTGTACACATTATTTATCTTCTATAATGTATAAGTCATATATTTATTAAAAGTTTAGTAATTTTAGTCTAACCACTAAATAAATAAAAAATGATACAAATTTTAAAAACAAAACAAAAATCCACATTAATGTGAAATTTATAATGTAGTCGCATTGCCGAAGAGTAATAGCCACTTTTTTTAAAAAAATATTCCTAAAAAGGCAATATCTGTAGAGCTGAAATTTTCGTAGAGGTTTGGGTCAAACAGCAGATAGATAAGCTTGCAAATTTTCAAAGAGAGAAACCAAGACAAAAGACATACCCCTTAAGATTGAGGGAGAACAATCCACTCAGCAAAAAAGGTGATTTCCCCAGGAAAAAATTTGAAATTTATTACTAAAATTTTTATTTTACTAAACATTTATATTTCTAGACAATTTCAAAAATGTTTTTTTTCTACTTTATGAATTTTAAATATAGTTAAATTATCCTTCCTTTAGAAAAACTAACCTATCTCTTATTCACAAACCATTCATACTTTTCCTAAGAATATTGTTTTTAAATATCTTTTATTTTTTAAAAGCAGTCTTAGCAGGATAGAACCTTCAATAACATTCAACATGGAGTCTCACATTAATTTTTTTATATATTCATAACGAATATATTCATATTTTTTACATAAAATATTTATTCATTAAGGAAAATACTCTTCCCACTTTCTGCAGGTGCTGATTATTGCCAACCTAGCCGCCTCGGGTGGCCTAGTGGATAGCATACTAGGCTTTCACCCCAAGGACCCGGGTTCGATTCCTGGTGAGGGCTTGGCATTTTCACATGCTATAAATCATCACATCGTCTGCATTAGCCCAAGTGTGCACAATAGTCGGACGTTAAAAAAAAAAAAAAAAAATTGCCAACCTAATAAGAAATGTATTAATCTTAGAAAAACAGGAAGCTTTAATAATCTTAGGTATGTGCACAACAGTTTTGAATTTTAAAATATCTTTAATACTTTTATTACAATTTTTATCTTCTGTCATTTATTATTACTTTTTTTGTTTAACGTCCGACTATTGTGCACACTTGGGCTAATGCAGATGATGGGATGATTTATAATGTATGAAAATGCCATGCCCTGGCCGCAAATCGAACCCGGGTCCTCGGGGTGAAAGGCTAGTACATTATCAACTAGGCCACAGAGGTGGCTATTTTTTATTACTGATCGGGACATTCACAAATCTTGCCAGGGCATTAGGTAACCCAAAACTGGGACTGTTCTGGCCAAACAGGGTTGTATGGCAAATCAAATAATATGTCCTTATTAAGAAAATTTTCCTAATATAATCCATCTCTAATTTCATTTTAATTTGATACAAATAAGACATCCAAATTTCACTTCACAAATAATTAATTTTAGTAACTATTAAATTAGTTGTAAGCCACAATTATTTTAACTCAAAGTTATGAAAATTGCTTTATTATTACACTGATGTTAAGTTATTTTATATCAAATTAGAAGTATTGTACCATTAGCATAAGTAACTTTTACTATAGCTGTTTCCTATGATAAATTTTTTCCCTTTTAGATAATTGTATTGTTTTTACCTAGCTTTTTCACTGCCAAATAACATAAATCTGATACAGCTTAAAATTTTGAATTCAAAATACAAATGAAGGTAATGCAAAATATCCCAATGATGAATTATAAGTTTACAATTAATCTTAGTGAAAACACAGTGGTGTGCCTGTGTATTGTGATCGAATGGATAGTTGTGTTTCTAATCCAGTTGTTAAAAACTGTGTGCGATAAAATTATCTACAATTCACAATTGTAGCAATATATACAATCCTATTAAATATTTTAGTTATTTACTGGTATGAATCACGTAAAATTATTCTGATGTATTCTTTAAAATTATAATATTTTAAGTTAAGAACCAGTATTAGGTCTATGAAATTATTTGTTTTTCTATACAACAAAGCTACATTTTTTTACTTGTGTACCAGTATGATAAAACAAGGCCCTTAAAATTTAACCAATACAAATTAAACAGTGAAACTTTTAGTTTATGTGTGTATGAAACATTAACAAAGAAAAAGAGGATTATAGGAATGAACAAAAGAACTGGAACTAAAACATTTTCCCTCTTAAAGAGTGAAACAAAAACACTTACACTGTCTCTGTTGCCTTAACAAAACAATAACTAGAAATCGATTACAGGATCTATTGTTACAAAAGTTGACTTTTTATTGCTGACTGAAAAGTATCAAATCATTTTTTTACTATAAAAAAATATTAGAATTATTATTTAGAGACTAAAAAAAAGAGTTAATTTTATATCTCAGCTCAATCCATATACAATTATAATTACAGCATGCAGCTGCAGCTGTCTCTCTTGACTTGATGGAAGTGAATTTTGAAAGCATTATTTTATATCTTAACTTTTTTTGACATATCTTCATATAATAGCATTTTAAACTTTTAAATTAAATTGAAAATACACCCTGACCAGCTTAAAATTAAATTTATGAATTTCAACAAATTTTGAAAATTCGAAATTCTTATTTATTATATGTAGTTTTTAACGTTGGTGATGCAATCAGACTTAAAAAAAGTTAAGAAATTATGAATATTTAAATATTTGAAATTACTGTAATTTTTGAAACCGTTGAACAAATTTTGCTGGTAACCAAATCAGTTTCAACCATAAACAACCAAATTCAAGCTATTACCAAAATCAATTTTTGTGCCAATTTGGAAAAAAAATCAGACTGAAATTGTGAACATATAAGCTTGCTGTCCTATATTATTAAACGAGCTAAATTTGTATATGTTTGTCCACTTTTTCTCGAAAACAACTTTAATGATTTTTATGAACTTTTGTACACTACAGTCTTTTGTTGTCAGGAATTGATTGTGACATGTATCATATCTGTGAAAATTTGCTAAGTAGCTAAATTCACGTGTACACACTAAACACTGCGCAACCAAACTTTTTTTTTTGGTGTTTAACGTCCGACTATTGTGCACACTTGGGCTAATGCAGACGGTGGGATGATTAATAGTGTAAGAAAATGCCAAGCCCTCGCCGGGAATCAAACCCGAATCCTCGGGGTGAAAGCCTAGTACGCTATCCACTAGACCACTGAGGCGGCTCCCGCAACCAAACTAGAGGCAACAATATACCTCAAACTAATTTTTGAAAAAAGTAAGTCTATAGGTCATATACCGAGGAAAGCTCGATCACCCAGTACTAATATATATATATATAAAATACATTTTAACGGCCCCTCAAAAAGTGTTCTAAAAGTCAAAATCAGTACTCAATTCTAGATCTTGGTCTGGGTTTTTCCATGATGGCCACTCCAATAGTTAATTTTCCAATGAAAATTTACTAAAACTGTTTTTTGAACCATTGTGTGAATGTGGAAAAATTATTTTTACCTTCTGCTTCAACAGCTGTTTTAATACATGAATTTTACAAAAAGCGACTATTTTTCCTAGTCATGGTATTTATAATCTAACATATGCATAAATTAAGCTATTTTATTAATTAAAAAAGTAATATTCTAATAAAAAAAAACTTACTAATAAATTGAAAAAAACGATTAGACAAAATAAACTATGAGAACCTATAAACTATAGAACTAAAAAAAATAACCTCTTCTTTGGTCTAAAAACTTAAATATGATCATAGAAAGATACTGAAAATTGCTGAATACCTCAGTAACATATTCTGATATATTTTCTACAAACTGAAATTGTATTGTTGTTTTCTTGTAGTAATTTAGGCTAATTATCATAAAAAATGTGTTATATCTATACCTATTTAAAAAAATAATAAAATAAAATAATAATAATTAATTATTAAAAAATAATTAAGTGAGCCATGTTATTGTTGAAATAACTAAATTAAGATTCTTTTATTAGCATAAAAATACTTTTCTAATAAAAAACCTATAAAGACAATGAAAAAAAAGTATAGGCCGAATTAACATTAAAGGAGCTGTTGCTTAGTAATACTGGGATGTAGTATGATGTTACACTAACTATAAATCAAATAACCATAATTCCATTCACAAGGCCACTCTTCAAAAATTGCAAAGCCTTATGATGCATTTTAGCAAACAATATTTTGCCAAAACATTCCTCATAGAGTAAACCTATATATACACCTATACAAGTGTAACTTGTAAAAAATATTAAAAGTTACAAGTGTTAAACTATAAAATATTAGCAGTGAAAAAGTTAAAATTTACTGGTTACTACAAAAATCAATTATTAAAAATAACTGATTATGGAAATTTTATTTGAATAATTGGTTATGCCCTAAGGCAGTATTTTGCAACATGGGGTAATTTGAAATGGATTCTTCCAGATTAAGTTAACCATATAACGACTCTGTAAACACTAACCGAGCTGGGTAAACATTTAATATAAGTAACTTACATCCACCATGTTAATAGCTGGAATCTCAGTTTATGCAGTGTTTCACAGTAAGCTCAGCATTCACAGTTGGTGTAAATTTGAAATAAGTGTCCCTTAAATTGTTATAAAACTCTCATTAATTAAAAAATGGTATGTAAATTAAATTAATTGGTAATTTTTATAAATTTCAATTTTAGAAGAATCATTCAAAGAAAAATTTGTCAAATGGAAAAGTATGTTTTTTTTGTGGTAGGGTAAATGTACACCACCATTTAAATATGCACATATTTAAATATGCATTTGTGATTTTATATTTATTTTTCTATGAGGAAATGAGTGGTGCAGGCAGGAAAAAAATTCTTCAGTATTTGGAGGAATATTTAAAATCTGGTTCAGACCATGATGAACGGTCACTTTTTTGTCTTTTATGCCAACAATGCTTGACCAAAGAATCAATTAAATTCGTCTTCAGACACATCTAAAGGCTCATAATAATGCTCTTATTAATTCAGATTTGAATTACTTTTAAACTTTGAAGAAAGATTTTGAAAAAAGGGTAACATTAAAGTGTCTATTTAGTGCTCATAATGCAATTATCACTAATTAACAATATTGTTAGCACAAGAATAGACGAAATGAGTGAGTACATTGAAATGTAACTAGTTGAAAAGCTGAAAATAAGACAATTCTCAGTGAAAATGGATGAATCATATTTAAGAGACAGTGAGGCCATACTTATAACTTATGTATGATATATTGAAAAAGGTATCTGCTGAAGAAATGTTCTGTAAAACATTAGAAAGCACTGACTTCCAAAGATAAATTTAGTAAGCTGAAAAATTACTTAGATTTCGATAATATACCAACGAAAAATATAACACCTTGTGCTGCAGATGGTACTTCTAATATAATGGAGAAGAAAAATGTTTACTTAAAATTGATGAAAGATGAGAATCCTAAAATGTTTCTTGTGCACTGTCTTATTCATAGGGAAAACTTAGTAGCTTTAGAACATTTTGCCTGTTCTAAAAGAAAAGCTATTTTTAATTATGAAATGTATCAATACTATTAAAGTAATTGCCAAATGTAAACATCTTTTCAAGTTATTTTGTGAAGAACAAAATGAAGACCATGTGAGTCTTACATTTACAAAACCTTTTACTTCACACTCGAAATGAAACTGCTAGAAAAGATTTATTAATCTGTTGTATGTTATTAATAATCAATGTTGTATGTTATTTAGTCACTGTGAGTTTTGTGAGCAATTCAAGTTTTTAATATATTTAAAAACTAAATATATTAAATAAACAAGTTCAAGGAACAAATGAAACTCTTGTTGTTGCAAAAGTGAAGTTATTACTTGTCTTCTTCTTTTTTTTCATTACCTTTACTGAATTGTCAGACAAATATTTACAAAAAAAATCTGCAAAAGATTCATTGGCTATAAACTCAGGTGCTACGGCAGGGGGCACATGGTACAAAATATGCCATCAACTTTTTTTGGGGGCGGGCAAAATTTATTTGTATCATAATTATTTTAAAACTGCAAAAAATCAAATATCAAAAGTATTTTATTCTAAACTAATGAAGTGCATTTAATATTTTAGGATAAAAAAATAAAATTTAACATTTTGTTAATTTTAATTTTTTTTCTCTTAAAAAATTGAATGAGCAAAAAATAAAAAACAGTTAATAGAAAGATAAGATAGATAATAGATAAAAGATAGTAGTTAAAAGATCTTTTAGTCAATGAAGGGTAGTATAGAAAGTTATCACATTTTGAATGGGGGCAACTGATTTTTTTTGAGGGGGGCATGTACCATAGCCGTTAGTGGGCATTGGCACCTCTGGCTTCAAAGACGTGAAGTTAACTGACACTGTTTTACTTATTATTGTCAATCATTTGAAAATTATATCACCTGATTTAAAAGAAAGATTTTCTGATTAAAAAAAATGTTTCCCAGCATGGATGATGCAGCCAAATTTAGTAAATTTGTCTGATATTTCAATTATGCAATACTAAAAAGAACTCACAGAAATGTAAAATGAGTGAATTAAAACTTTATACAATATGACAGATGGAATGGCATGGTTTTGTGAGGAAACCGAAATCAAATATCCAAATGCAAACAACTGTGCAAGAGAACTATTGTTACCTTTTCCATCTTTGTATTTACCAAAATGCGAATTTAATATCATAAATGATTGCTGCCAAAAAAAAAAAGAAATCGTCTTGATATAACTAAACAGGGGAGTCTTGAGCCTATAGCTAACTAAATTGGAACCAGACGTAGAATCTCTTTGCTGCAAGCATCAACGCGAAGGTCTCACCAAGTTAAAATAACAATTACTAATAATTAAAAATATTACAGAAAGTCTTTCATTAAAATCATTTTGTACTTGAATTACAGTTCGCCATTATGTTTTGAAAATTTTTCAATAATTTCATAGTGATTTGTTCCTAAAACCTATCATTCAAGTTTCTTTAATCAACATATCAATTTTTGAGTATTAAAAACTGTGTATATGTTAGAGGGGACATAATGTTAGAAAAGCTTAGCACAAAAAATGTTAGAAACACTGCTCTAAGACTATAATGTTTATTTTATCTGATATGGCTTCACAGTCTGTTTCATGATACCGGTTACAATTATAGGAACTGACTAATAATCCAGGACGACATCGATTATGATTATGAAACCAATCAGTAATTTTCCAACTAATTTTTTGTGATACTGATTATGAGTACCGATTAATTACCAGGACAAAATTGATTAGTTATCAGTTACTCTCTAACTGATATTTTTCGATACCAAATATGATTTATGAGTACTGATTACCAATCAGGACACATCGTTACTCTTTACTCTTATATATATATATATATATATATATATATATATATATATATATATATATATATGAGAGTATATGTATAATGTTAATACATGTTACAATGTTTTATATATATATATGTGTGTGTGTGTGTGTGTTAATAGGTGGGCTATCGAGGGTAGAAGTGGCTGAAACTCTTCTAAGCTGATGGTGTTTACTCATGGCTATATTTCAACAAATTAATACTTAATGCCAACAAAACAGTATATATCATATTTAGAAATTATAGAGGTTCAATCCCAGAAGATGATATTAGTATTTTTATAAATGGTCAATGTCTCCAAAGAGTAATAGCTGCAAGTATCTTGGAATAGTCTATGATTCAAATATTAAGTGGAATGTTCATGTAAACAAGATTGTCGGTAAAACTAAATACTTAGTGTATGTTTTTTATAGACTGAAGTACATTTTGTCAAAAAATCAGTTATTGCTGATTTACTATGGCCTTTTTCATAGCATTGCGTTGTATGGCTTAATTGGATGCGAAGGTATCTATGATTTTTTTTTATTAAGGCGAAAAGCACATTAAGGCTATTATCGTAGCCTAATGTATTCTGTTATAACCTAATGTATCCATGATGCATCACTGGATGCACTAAATAGACTTCAAAAGCAAATTAAAAAAATTATTGGCATTCAAGAACAGGCTTCTGACCATTAAATATTAGACAAGTATTTGACTTAAAATCTGTAATGTATCAGTATAGTGACTTAAGAATTTGTGCAGAATCCTCACAATACTCGCTGCAGAAGTGTCAGATTACCGAAACAATCTTTAACAATTGGTCAAAGATGTTATACATATTACGCCAAGAAACATTATAATGTTCTTCCAAATGCTTTAAAAACTTTAGAATGTGGACCTAAAACTCTAAAAAAAAGTTAAAAGGAAATTAAAAAAAAAATAATGTGACCTAAGTGTAAATCTTTTATAAGTGATTTTTTTTGTTAATTAATTTCATAATATAAAAATGTGTTTGTGTTAAATATCCGTTAAATTTAAATTTTATAATAATAGTACTGAGAGATACAATTTTTAAAAGTATTTACATACAAGTAAGGAATTAATTTTAAGGACCAACCTATGTACAGGCATTTCTGCCTCCTGTAGGTTCTTCATATTTTGTATTATATTGTATAATTTTTTAAGGAATTTTGGTTATAAATAAATAAATAAATATATATATATATATATATATATTATTATTATTATTTGCATATAGACCCTGTTGGATCAGAAAGCACTCTGATCATGTCTTGTTTCTTCTAATCCTCCACACCTCCCTCATCCTGTCACCATGATCCTCCTCTACTCCTCCGTCCATTTTACCCCTGTTCTCTTTGGGATTTTCCACCCGAGCATCTTTCTCTTGTATGCGTTCCTGTCTTCAATGTCTGTTGAGTCTATTTCTGCATCATGTAGGTCTATTCTGACTTGTGTGATCCACGATGTGGTTGATTTGACTCTTTTTATTTACTTAAGGATTCTGTTGGCAAGTCTCGTTGGGAATCTACTGACGTGTCCATACAATTGAAGCCTCCTTCTTTATTTTATATATATAATTTTAGTTAGCGGTCAAATAGATCTAAATTTTGATATATTTGTAAATATTGAGTTCACAAAAGTTTTGCTTAAAGCACAGCAATCGCTGTTGTATATAGTAGAATGTATACTTTTCAGAAGTTTTATGCATGTTGGTGGTCAAAACTTGGCAATACTGTTTGTTGATTCAAAATGTTTATTTATATTTGACAGATAAAACTGAGACAGAAAAAAATAATACAAAGGCGATTATTCTTTCTTCGTTCACATGTTCAGTGTTATCACTATGGTACTTTGTAGAGTTGTTGCTATGAGTTACATTTCGGTATTTTGTTGTGGTGTTAAAATTGGCTCAAACGATTTGACAAAATATTATATAAGGAAAGTTATTAGACCAACATTCAAAAAGTGTAGGGAAAGAGAGTAACAATTTTGTAAAAATGGTTTTCTTGTAAACCAGTTTTATTTTTTAAAAGTATAAGTTCTTAACCTTAATCACGAGTAAATCGAAACATACACCCAGGCATATGACTTCCTCGGAGCTCTCACCCTTTCCAGGTACCAAAATTTAGAAAGGAAATTGTCTGTCTATCCCGTCTTCATTATGAATTTAAAAAATTTAATGGTTTGGAATAGTTTGCAAACTGCCCTTTACTGAAAATATTTTAAATGTAAATATGACCTGAAATGAAAACTAACCTTAAGAGCAATAAATTGAATTCCTTGTAAAAAATATATGCTGATATTTATAATATATTCACTTTACAATAATGAATTTAAAAAAATATAAGTTCAAAAATAAGCATCAAGTGCTTAATAAACTAGGGATTTCCTACCTTACCTAAAATTTAACTGTGAACTTTAGAAACACATATAAAGTAACTAAACTATAAATAAAAAAATAATAAACTGCACATAAAATATAAATTTGATAACAGAAGTATTACTAGAATCTAAAATGTGCTTTCAAAAAAAAAAAATCTTTTCAGATTTACTCCTCCAACCCTTTCACTGATTCCTTTTAAATTTATGTGAAACGAATAATACTGTGATATGGAAATATGGTAAACTTTTTATACCTACAGGATATATGCCCGTTTGTAAAAATGACCAATATTTCGAATTTTGTATGTCTTATCCCTACCTCCTCTCGTGAAAAATTTAAATGGGACGATTACTATATTACAAAAAATACCATGAGATGCACGCAATACAGTATAAAATTCAATACAATCAGAAAAATAGAAAGGAAATTACATTTAATTTTGGGCAACATTTCCGACTTTAGAAATGATTTGAAAGTTTCCAAAATGTTTGAAATCGAAAAGTAAGTAAAAGCATTTGAAGAAAGTCATTACAGCACAAAGCTATTGCAAAATCAGATCCAAATAGAGCCAATTTTTAGCCTTCCAGAAAATGTTCATGACTTGCAACATTATATTTAGTTAAAATGGACTTCCGTGGACAAGTGAACATAAAACGAAGATTAATATAGAAATATCTTAATATTACCTTATAAAACTACTCACCACTGAGTCAGTTTGGAATATTTAGGTCAATTTTCATGCTATTATGACAAAATAAAATTATAAATTTCTTTTAGTTATGAATCTACGAGGTTTGTCCAATAAATACGCGAACTAAGGTCATAAAAACTTTATTTTACAAAATTTCATCTACATTGATTTTGTCCCCTTCAAAATACTCTCCATTCACTGCTATGCACTTATCCCATCTTCTTTTCCACTCTTCAAAGCACCCTTGGAAGTCAGGCTTTTCAGTCTCCTCGTCGTTTCTTGTTTTATTATGTCCACATCTTCCCAATGCTGTCCCCTCATCACATTTTTGCATTTAGGGAATAGAAAAAAGTCGCAGGGGGCGAGGTCCGGTGAATAAGGAGGATGATCAAGGATAGTGATTGAATTTTTAGCCAGAAACTGGCGAACAATCAAAGCCGAATGTGCGGGTGCATTGTCTTGATGAAGAATTCATCCATCGTTTTGAGTCAAATGTGGTTGCACACGACGCACTCGATCTCTCAAACGCTTGAGAACGTTAAGGTAGAACTCAGAATTTACCGTTTTTTCCTCAGGAAGGAATTCATGATGAACAACACCTTTGATATCAAAGAAAACCAGGAGCATGACTTTGATTTTTGATCGGCTTTTCCTTGATTTTTTTGTTCGAGCTTCACCTGTTGCTTTCCACTCCATGCTTTGCGATTTCGATTCGGGGTCATACTCGAAAAACCACGATTCATCACCAGTGATAACCCTATTTAAGAATCCAACATCATTTTCCATGGAATTTTTCCAGTCAGTAACACATTCGACTCTTCTGAACTTTTGATGCGGAGTCAGCAGTTTTGGCACGATTTTCGCACAAACCTTTCTTAAGCCCAAATGCTCGGTTAAGATTGTGTGCACTGTTGATTTTCCTAAATTTAGTTCTTCAGCTATCATTCGGACAGTTTTTCGGCGATCAGTAAGGACAAGACGCCGCACACGATCAATGTTTTCATGCACACAAAAGGTCCAATTCTTGCATCATCCGTGGCGTCTTCTCGACCTTCTTTAAAGCGCTTAATCCACTTGAAAATGGCTGTTTTCTTCATAGCATTATCACCATAAACAATTCTCAACATTTCAGCAATTTCTTGGTAATTTTTACCAAGCTTTACCAAAAACTTGATGTTAATTCGTTGTTCAGTGAATTGGTCAATTTCCATATCGACGAACAAAAAAATAATGCAAAACTAAAAATAACTCTACTCGCAAGATCCGCTGACGTAACATTCTGCCAAGCACTGACGGCTCATTGGGTCCCAGACAACACGTGAGGCCAGTGGGCGTGGCTTAACTCTCCGTAATGGCCACCATATTCGACCAGTTAGCGTATTTATTGGACAAACCTCGTAAACCACATATGGCCAAAATTTAAACAAAATATGATAAACCGATTTAAAGAAATTATACAAATTTTCAGTTTTTAAATAAACTCTTGAAATTGATTTATCAAGGTTAAAGCGACTTGTGCATTTTGGGTATTACGTTTGAGTAAAATTGTATCAAAATCATATGGACCGATTTTTCAAAAATCCACTGTTTAATTATTTTTGTTGAAAAGGTAACATTTTTTGGAAAATTAAAAAAATGGTCTCAAGGTCGGTCAACCAGACCTACTGCCACATTTGATCAAAATCTGTTAATTAGTTTAGACTCTAGTGATGTGCTCCGACACATAGACATACAGCATGGACATCCAAGTAAAAACAGTTTTTTTTAATTTAGAGGACTTAAAATGTAAAGAATTATCAAAATCTCAAGATCATTTTTGTCAAGATAAAAACTTTTAAAAATACACTTTATTTTTAAAATTGGGAGAAAAAGAAAGTGAAAAATAACTTTGTACAGAGTATTTTGTGTTTGTTACTGCATTAAAGAAAACATTTTGTTGCTTATAAATATGTATTTTGAATAGCAGAAAAACGATTTGAGACAGAATATGTATTTTGAATAGCAGAAAACAAAATAACTGAGACAGAGGCCAACAAATTGATAAATTATGTCATCTCCTCAAAGACTTGGTAAGAACTATGTGATAACACATTTTGGAAAATATTTTGTTTTTTAATGTAAATTTGTTTGATAAATCAAAGCTCAAATAGATATTTGTATTTTTTTATAAATCTTAAATGGATATAAAATATATTTATTTGCACAAAATATCTAGTGGTGTATTAAATTAGTTTTTTGCATCATACCGTTTTTACCCGAAAATTCAAAAACTATGTAACTTATTCGTTATAAAAACAAAAATAAATTAGAACATATTTTCTTTGTTGGGCACTATAATAAGGCTTCAATTTGTCTGGGTTTTCTCAGACAGCCTGGGATTTTCACTCTAGTCCGGGGAAGTGCATTGTTCTGTTTTTTGGAATAAAAATTCCACTGAGTTATTTGAAGAAATTGTATCAACCAAGTAATTCAAAATTTGATACCTATTTGGGAATCTAAAGCAGACACAATTAAGCCTACCTTAATCGAAAGGTTGCTCATTATTTTGGAAAAACTAATGCTTCCTGTAAGGAAGTTTTCAAATTAGTAGTTTTTCGTATGTGCCTACCTGTAACTTCTGCACTGGTGGAGAGGGTATTTTTAATCATGAATAACATCTGGTCATAGATATCATCACAGATATAGTTTAAATGTCACTACTGTAAACTTTCTTGCAATTAGTTTTACAACCTAATTACAAACACGTTAACAAAAAATTTGTAGAAGTGAAAATATAAATGTTCTACTGTTGGAGCTGGATTCAGTCAAAGTTAATGATGATACAGAATCTGTAGATTGACCTTCATATTTCATTTTTTCTAAAAGGTTTTGAAAGCAGCTTAATTATCAGTGTTATTTGTGCTTCTAAAAAGTGTTATGGTTAAAATAAAAGTAAATTTGTAAGTATTTCTTCCTTTAAATTTTGAACCTTGACTTGTATTTTTGCATTTTTATTTAAGTTTTTTAATTTTTAAAATAAAATTTGTTGTACTGGGTTTTGTACCAATGTCCTACATTTTTAACTCTTTCGTACTCAGTATCAAGGAAAAAAATTATGGAAGTCCTAAAAATATACTTGTAAATACTTTGTAAGTAAATAAAAAATTGCTTAAAATAGTTGAAGAGAAAATTAGAGACATTGTTATTGATTAACTAAAAATATTAGTCTATCATGGGGTGACTTTCTTCTTGTCTTTCATTGTTTACTGTGTGTCGCTTGTTTTATATATCATTTAAAACTGTTAAACTGAAATGAAAAAACAATTTTTTTTATATTAAGAATCATTTGTATTTGTGTGAAGTATAAATATCAATCTGAGGATCAACCTATGTGTAGACACTTATGTCCCCTATAGATCCTCTATGTATAATTATGTAAAGGAAATTTTGGTAATAAATAAATACAATAGACTCTTGAAGTCTGCCACATTCTATAATCCGACAACACCTCAGCGTGAGTGCAAGTGAGAGCATGACCATATTCATGGCTGGGAGGGGCGAGGAATGACTCATCTTTTCTGTCAAAATTTGAACCAAAATCAATTGTTTGTTTACAGTTATTGAAAGCAGTGTTATACGGTTCATTCTGTCTTGTATGTTTAATTATAATTTCTTTTACACAGTAATTTTATGTAGTGTACTTATTGTGTGAACTATGTTCTGTGTTTTGTATCATGACTAAAAAATAACATTTTTAAGATTTAAATTGTGTTTCTATGTTAATTTAACAAATAAACGTGTATATTAAATTGGTTTGTTGTTTGAAACCCATTTCAATAGTTTTTACCTCGTTTTACCCTCCTGAGAGGATATTTAGCATTTTTATAATGATACTTCCAGCAATCCATAATCTTCTATAATCCAACAGGGTCCTGGTTCCATATTTGTTGGATTATCGGCGTCTAATATAAGTATGTATATGTATCTTATATATATATATATATATATATATATATATACATAATTATTTATTATATTATATATATATATATATATATAATTATTTATTATATTATATATATATATATATATATATATATATATATATACACTTTTTACATGGTGCCCATTGCCCATTCTTGGACCAGTTATACTGTTAACCTTATTCGACAATAAGAGTTTATCAAGCTTTTAGAAAATAGAGTTTATAATAATTCAATTTAATAAATTAAAATTTAATGATTTAGTAAAAGGCTAAATTTTAGTTACAGTTTATGTTACAAAACATTGTTCAATTTCTATAAAAAAATTATAAATTTAAGTTATACAGTAACTGACAAAATTTCGGTTCACTTGGTGACTAAATTACATAAATCAGAATTTGTTTAATAAAACCAAGACTTACGAATATTACATAAAATATCTTTTTTTTCTTTTAATGCTGTCCGATTGGGCATACAGTTTCACACAATTACAACAGAACTACAATAGAAAGAAGTACAGCCTACCTGGTTTGAATTTAATGTACCATTAAACTTTGAGGTTATGCATTTAGAAATGCATCTGCGGTCACTAATTTCACTTTTACACTATTTGTTGAATATACATTTTACGTTAAACGGACTGACCAGAACGTGCTGCAGTTTGTGGCTGCTGGTGATTTGAACTTGAACTAAAATGCTTTATCTAAACTGTCCATGACCTTGAAAGTAGCTGTGCCACCGCAGGCTATATGACACTAAATTCAAAGTACGAATGCTACACCTGAAATGCAGAGTGGTATCCGGAAATGTTAAGGTTCCTCAAATGTGTCAACATGCAGTGTATGATGAAACCTTATTTCAACAAGATGGATCCACAAGCTATACAGCCCATGTGAGCATTAATATTCTGAATGATGTTTTCCCTAATTGTATTAGATCCCGGAATGGGCCTGGCCTCCCTGTTCATCTGACCTCACACCATGCGATTTTTTCTTGTGGGGGTACCTGAAGAGTAAAGTGTATGAAGAACAACTTATTACAGTTGAAGAACTCAAGGCAAGAATCCGCCTGGAAATTCAGAGAATTCCTCAGCTTATGTGATGTGATGAACAACTTCAGAAATCACCTGTAAGAATGCATTAATCGGAAAGAACACCATATTACCGATATTATTTTTGAACGATGAATAATTATGTTTATGTGTCTTAAATGATTTTTAATCCATATTAAGATGGTAGCAATACAATTTTGAAAAATGCATCAATTTATTTTTCACAGCCTTTTAAAAAATGCAGGATTCATTGCCACACTAAATTTTATGTATGTAATATGTTCAAAGTTATGATTATAATAAGCTGAATAATAAATATTTAAATAATCATTAACAATATTATGCTATACAATATACCTATTCCATCTAGCACAAAACTGTTTAGAGCCTTTACAGTTAAATACATCTTGCACATTGTACATATTTATTTTTAAGGAACATTGTATGGTTTTAAATTATTAAGTAACACGTTGTACATGTCCAGCTCAACCACCACAACTATTATCGCCTCCCTAAGTGCAAAGTGTTAAAGTCGTAAGTGTAGTGTTGTACATGTAAGTGTGTGTTAGACTCGGGTATCGTGAGGGACGTCTAAATCTTCTCAATAGGTGCAGCTAGTCTACACCCCTTGCGGGGTACAACTATTAAAAGCAAAATAAAAAATATGTTTTATATCAATTAATTATTACACACAAGGTCTTTCTGAACTTGGCACTGAGATCTTGAAGTAGTCCAGTCACTTTCATGTGATATAAGTCAACACAGAAGTGTATGATTTACTTGCAGAGCATTTTGAACAACTTATTTGTTGCTTTATGAATGTTATTAAGTTGATATGCATCAATGAGAGAAGTTTTTTTTTTTAAGTAGACCCACCACACAGAAAAAATGTTTCGTAACTTAATTGCAGAAACATTCAATAATGTTCTCATTGCTCACTGTACTAATTCAGCAACAGTTTTCTGTTTTTATATTATTTTAATGAGTTTGTGTACTTGTAGGAAAAGGAAATATGATTACTTATATAAAACAATTATTTATAGTTCTTATTACAAAATGTACACTTACAAACTGTTTCAGTTTAGACTTACCAAAAATGTGTGTACTGAATGCAGGAGTGTTACAAAAATTTCATATTTCCCTGTGTACTTACTTCCCTCTGGTCTTGATTTACAATACTTAATATTAATGTATGAGTGAAAATAGCTTTGCAAAAAATTACCTAAATCAAAGATGTTTACATTATATACAAAAGATGCTTATAATTGCTACTAGTATACTGTACTCTTTCTTATTAAAATACAACTTACAGTATACTAAAAGGCATTCTATTATAAGTCACCAAATTGTTGACTTGACAGTCTAGGTCCTCGTGGTAATTTTTTTTTCTTTTTTCGTTCTTCAACAATAGGTAGTTTTGGTTCTGATTTTTCTCTATGTATTTTTTTATAACGATTAAAATAATCTGGCTTCTTTTCAGTGTAATTCATTTCTTGACAGACCTGGAGAAAAACAAAAATATCTGGTTTTTATTGAAAGACAACAGTATTTAAAAGAAAACAGTTTACAAAAGGGCATGGTAGTTATTTATAAACTGTAGGCCATACTGAATTATTAATTATGTAACATCAATTTTAAAATAACATGCAGAACAAAAACACTGCACCTAACTTCAGCAATTCTACAAAGTAGAACTGCTATTATATAAGTTTTTAAGGTATTTAACTTTCTGTAATATTTGAATATTTCAGCCTCCAATTTAGGTTAATATTTAGAAAACTGCCATTGTAGCAGTTATCAGCAGTAGGATTGAGAATCAGAATGATAAAATGTACTCCAAACCAAAATTTGTTGAGGAGTTAAAAAATAAGTAATTTATAAATGGTTTGCAAGAAAAATCTAAAAAACAGCTAAATGATTTTGCTTCTACAGTATGTAGAATACTGATCAGAGTGCACACTGAACACAGGAGCACTGACTTAGAAGTACAGATATGTGATTTTTTATTACATGTGCTCCAGAATTAAACTGAATAGACTTTAGTAATTTAAGTTACAGTAGTGCAAAACAACGCTTCTTACATGTGTTAAAAAAAACCTAGGAGCATACAAATTGTATATTTGAAGTTACACTACAGCTAGGTACAAACAACATTGCACTTTCATGTGCAGTCAGATTAGAGTGAGAGAGTAAACATTTATAACCGAAAGAATAAACAAATATTCTCTTTCCCCATCTCTAATAACCAGCAACATAAACATACAAGTGCACATCCAGTGCAATGTGGTTTGTGTTATGCTGTACATAGATAATTATTAGGTAATAGACTAAATATTTTTTTTTATTTCATAAATTTGTTATTTTTTAATTATATTTGCATCATTAGTTAACTCATCTTTCATTTTTTGATGAATATCGCTTAAGACTTCCAAAGCATTTAATTTGACAACATTAAATTTTCGTTTGCAAATTAAACACTTTCCTGTTACAAGACATCTTTCGCACAGTGTATGCTCACTTAAACATACTTTTATTTTCCCCCATTAATAATTTCTTGGAGAAATTACATTTCAGGATGTTCTCTAATTTTGTACAGATTGTTTTATCCATATCTTGTTACAAATTTCTTTTGCTCACTGAATCTCAGATGATAATCCAATTAATAATCCTAGGTCTAATGATAGTTTTATCATGGCACAGACAAGTAAGTTTGCATTTGATGTGCCGCCTGATATTATTTGTCACATTAACAGAAAGTTTTCAATGGTAACATGCTTAATATGTAATGGTGTTTTTTGTAGATCAGAATTTGTACGAAATGTAAAAAAATGAAAAGGTTTCTTTATATCTACACATTGTTATTGTGCAGCGCATTCTAACCTAAAATTTGATATCACTCAAACATGTGATCAAAATCCTAACCCCAAAACTATCAATGTATAAAAACAGTTAGCAATTATTGAGAAGCATTTAGATAATATAAAAAAAGGTTTAAATGTTGCACTAGACATTGAAATTGAAACAATGGATACTGAAGAAAAAGTAGAAGATGATACAGCATCCATTTCTAGTGAAAGAAGTAAAAAGTGTACACTATCAACAACAAATGAATGTATGGATTGTCAATTTTATATAAAAGATCTACAACATGAAAAAATTTTAAATGAGGAGTTAGTTAAACAGAATAATGAACTAAGAGAGCATAATACTTTTTTAAGATCAGTTGTTGAAAAAAATAATTTTGAGGTTAAAAATTTATATTCAAATGTTATTGCAAGTTTACCAATAAAAAAAAGAATTTTCTTGCCTAACTACAAGACCAAATAGTAACTTAAATGGTGATGTATTATCTATTATAAAAAGCCAAGTAGCTACTAAGACAAGTTTTAAAGATAAAAAAAGCTAATGATGGTTCTGTTTTCTTGAAATGTAGTAGTGAGCAAGATTCCAAAGATATGCTTAATATAATAAATAGTGAAAATAAAGATTCTATGACTGCTGAGATGATAAATAAGAATAATCCACAGATAAGAATAATAAATATATCTGAAGATTTTAATGAAGTATCTCTTGTAGAGGATATCATTAATAGAAATCAATTGTCTAAAAAATCAGTTTTTGTACGTTATGAAAATTGTAAAGTATATGAAAATTTCAATATCAAAAGGTGTAAGATTTACTGTGGTTACAATCACTCACTTAAAAAATGCAGAGATGAGTTCAAAGGAAAACAAGCATGTTATAAGTGTGCCGGTGAACATGAAGCTTCAGTCTGTGACATTGCAAACAAATATCTTACAAAGAAAAGATCTATTGAACATTCGGCAGATGATATCAAAAACTCTGAAAGTTACAAAGTAAGATAGGAGCAGTATATAAGTGATACAAGTTATCCTTGGAAACCAGAACCGCCTTTTAAAGTAGTATCCTCATAGATAATTTTATATAAATAAATCTAAATAAATATTTTATATATTTTTATTAACATAATAGACCATAATTTTTATGAAGGATTTAAATTTAATAGTATAACTGAGGTTAATACCGATTTAAAATTCTCATTTTCTGAGTTTCTGGTGCTACATGAAAACATATATGTATCAAACAAAATATCAATAAACTTGAAACAATGATAAGTTAATTTCACTACAAACCTGACATGATTGTGTGCTCTGAAGCATGGCTAAATGATAATATGAGTTTTGTTAATATACCAGACTATACATATTTTGTAAACAGCAGGAGAATAAAGAAATCTGATGGTGTTATTATATATCTTAAGTGTAACCTACATTATCAGGTTATGAATGATAATTATGGTAAGCTTAAAATAACAAGTCTTGTTGTTTAACTATATAACAAATGTACACTTAAAGTATCTGGAATTTATCGTTGTCATTAATATAAAGAAGAAGCATTTTTTAAAGATCATGAAAATGTTGTACTAAGTAACAGTTCTATGGAAAATCACAATATAATTGGTGACATAAATGCTGACCTTATAGCTTTTAAAGATAAAACTGAAGATTATTTTTATTTACTACTGCAACATGGATATCAATCCATGATAAATATGTGTACTCATCCTGTATAGGGACATAATGATGGTATTTGTACTGATCACATTTTTATAAAGAGCACCCATCAATTTAGTGCTGGAAAATTATTTGATTGTATCTACACTATTATCTTTTCATGATAACAACCTACAGTGTAAGCAAAAAAGAGAATTTTTCAATTAATAAAAAAAATTATCCAATTTTGCGATGCTGAAAAGTGATCAAAAATAAATAACAGTGAAAATGCTCTCGAATTATTAATTAGTAAACTACAAATTATCCAAGAAATGTCAGTTAAAGTTAAACCGAAAGATCAAACTCCAAGAAAAGACTGGGTTACACCTGCGCTTATAAACTCTATCAATATAAAAAATAAATTGTATAAAATTTAGAAATGTGATATAAACAATATTGAAAAAAAAAACAAGATACTTATATTATGAGAAGTTGCTTAAAGTGTTAATTATAAAAGTGAAGGATAGTCATGAAAATAAGCTGCTTAGATATGCTGATGCTAAAAATATGTGGAGTTATATCAATAATAAACTGGATAAGAAAAATAAAAAACATCAAATAAATGACATTATTATAAAGAATGTACCATGTAACAATGATCTAGAAAAAGCTAATCAGGTTAATAGAATTTTAGCACAATTGTGTCAGTGCTAAATGATGAAGCTGTTCCCTCTGTAATATGGCGTCAATTTCCGGGTATTCCATTTAATCAGTATACCATATGTTTGACTCCTACAGATGAGTATGAAATACAAATACTATTATGAAGTTAAAGAACAAGGCTGGTGGTGCAGATAATATCCATTCTTATACAATTAAACTAGCTGCAAAACATCTCATATTGCACCTGAACTACTATCTTATATTATTAACACTGTCATGGTAGAAAGAATACGTCCAGTGCAGTTCAAGTCAGCTGATATATGCCCAGTATATAACAATGGAGCAAAAAACCTTGTTAATAACTATTGGCCAATTGCCCTTTTATCAAACCTTGCTAAGGTTTTTGAAAAAATACTGTATGCTAGATTATATAAATTTGCCATAAAATATAAGTTACTTAATACTAGATACTTTGGTTTCCTCAAGGGTATAGGTTTGGATAATGCTATTGCCCTGTTAAGTAAATTCACATATGAAAATCTAAGTCGAAGTAACCCAACTATTGCCACCTTTTTGGACTATTCCAAGACCTTTGATACTGTTAACCATCAAATGCTTTTATCTAAACTGCATAACATGGGAATAAGAGGAGCCTGCCTAAAGCTCATAAAAAGTTCCTTGAAAGACAGACCTAAAATTGTGAAAGTAAATGATGTTAAAAGTCTGCCAATTATATCAAATGTTGGAGTTCTTCAAGGATCAATCTTGGAAGCACTTTTGTTCATACTTTATATCAATGAACTGTTGTTGTTGATAGATGATTTAATGGCATATGTTGATGACACTGTTGTTATGGCTCAAGGGGAACATTGCCTAAATGTGCAATTTTGATGTCCACAAGCTTGATATGATTTATTCCCGGCTTTACCAAATAACTTAATACTAAATTTCGATAAATCAGTTTTTATTCCTTTTGGGAATTATGTGGATTCTGTACCTGCTAGTGTGGATATTAAAATAAATCAATGTACTCTAAAAAGAGTCACTAGTAATAGGTAACTTGGTGTTACTTATGATGAAAATATCAAATGGGATGTGCATACTGACAACACAGTAAATAAAACTAAGTATTTAGTGTATGTTTTTCACAGACTTAAAAATATACTAAAAAAAAACAGTTACTGCAATTATACTATGTAATCTTTCATAGAATAGCATTGCTGTTTATGGAATAATTGACT
Organism: Callitettix versicolor; assembly: GCA_022606455.1. Lineage (NCBI taxonomy): Eukaryota > Metazoa > Arthropoda > Insecta > Hemiptera > Cercopidae > Callitettix > Callitettix versicolor. The sequence continues at coordinate 46,006,573 of CM040184.1, forward strand.
GGGGTGGATTTTATGATGCAGCTTTAAATCCATTGGCAAGATTGCAAAAACGTCTTCTTAAAATAATAGGAATATCTGATGAAGATAAAAATAAGCCGCTAGACATCATACAAGTTTTTGTAGTGAACTCTATTGTACATTTAACTCTATTGTAGTGAAAATTCGATTAGTACTCAATTTAAAAGCCTTGTGTTACATAGGCTTCTACAGGTCTTTTTTTATATTTTTATATATAAAAAGTATTTGGTAATAAATAATAATAATAAATATAAATAATAGCTTCTTTTATTGACTGTACTTGAATAATGTTTTGACTATATTAGATCAACAGTATTAGCCTACAAACATTTACATAACACTGTGGATTAACAGTGATTTTGTTTTATCCATGACAGTGGTCTCTGGCAATATTACAGATAATTGAGAATGCAGTGTAGTATTATACTTACAAGATCTATGAGTTTATATGTATTTTCATCTAAAAGCTGTGTTTGGTTTACAAACATAAGACTCCAACCAAGCAATCCTGGCCAAATTGGATTTACTTGTATTATTGGTTGGCTCAGGTCTGGTAAATGCAGGATAATGTCCCCCAGCATAGCCGTGTTCTCCAGGATATTTGACAGTGCTAGAACAGAATAAAATGTATGAGTCTTCTTAGGATTTATATAAGTTATATAGACAATAATTATAGACTTTGCTAGATTTAGTGATGACAATGTAGTTTTTAGCATGGTAAGCATTTTCATTGCTGAGGTTTCACTTGTGTTTACATCTTAATGAATATGAGTAGAACTTAAATAATTATTATAAGTTTTTAAGTTTATATTAAATTCTTATTGAAATTAATAAGTTGTTTTTTTTTAAAAAGTGACATTCTCGAAATCATACCATAAGTTATATGTAGAGTTGAACTTCATTATAGTGGCCTTGGATGTTCAATGAATTTGGTTGTAGTGTAATTTTTTCAGAGTCTGGCCAAATGCCCATCTTTAACGTAAAAGAACTCCAGTTTTAGCGACACTAAGCATTGTATTTTACTATTTAGTTATTGTATAAAAAATTTACATATTATTAAATTTTTTTTTAGATAAACAATACCTCTGAAAAGGATAGTAATTCATAATTGAAAGCTTTTAAGTAATCTTTGTGTGGTATTTCTGTAGAACACACATAATTTTTCTTATTAATAACAGTTTTTATTCTGAGTTAAAAAAAAATCTGTTGCAGCTTCAATAGGTTTGCCATTTTTGAGACTGCATATTTCAAAAGATTTAGAGTGTGTGTGTGTGTGTGTGTGTGTAAACACAGATCAAGGGATCCTCAGAAACAGTTAAATATAAATTAAGATCAAGTACAAATGACAGACGATTAACATTTCTGTTGCTGATAAGTTAATATTTCTGGGAAAATTATATTTATTTGTATGCTGTATTTTAAGTCTATTCCACTATATTCAGACCTAAAAACAATTATAACTGTCTGATATTAAACCGTTTTCTTTTTGATTCTGTATTTTAAAAAAAACATGTACTATATTTCTTTTTCTTTGTATGCAGAAATTCTGCCTCACTAAATACTCACACCTTTTACACATATGATATACCTATAGTAACAAAAGTCAAAACTGTGACATTTGGATATGATACCGCAAATATAACAGAGAGAAAACAGTTAAAGAAGTCAGCGCTCAATTTCAAAATGTCAGAAAGAAGGTCAATAAATGGACTGAGTCAGGTGTCTTAAGTAAAAATCTTTATATATATATATATATATATATATATATATATATATTTTTTTTTTTTTGGTGTTTAATGTCTGACTATTGTGCACACTTGGGCTAATGCAGACAGTGGGATGATTTATAGCGTATGAAAATGCCAAGCTCTCGCCGGGAATCGAAGCCGGCGAGGGCTTATATATATATATATATATATATATATATATATATATATATATATATATATTATATTGCTCTGTGAATTGAGTCTGTACATTGTCTATCATACCACACATTTCTTACAAGGATTGCTGGGAGGGGAAACGTGTTGTCTCAAGAATGGACTTTGCCTCCAAACAGTGCAGGGTGGTAACATATTGATGCTGGCCTGTAAAAAGGAGCACTATCAATACAGCCGAAGTGTAAGACACACCTCTATCCAAGCAAGGGGGAAACATCATATGCTGAGGGCTTCATGGCTAAGGAGAAGCTAAGCTTTTAGTTACAAACTAATGGATACTAGGCAACCTCCAGTTTCAATGTAGCCTTGCCTTGCTTGCGGGGCTCTGCATGGGTGAACTTCTTTTCCCTAGTCCTTTGTGGGACCTTACATATATATTAATAAAGAAAAAAAACTATTTTTACATACCTTGAAGAACTTTCAGGAATGAACCTGAGGTGTGAAAGTCTGGATATCCTTGTACAGAAACTGTTGTACTTTGTATAAAACTGGGGTTTTAGGATGGTTTTCAAATGTCTGTCAGGAGCGCAAAGGCGCCCACTGAGGAGAGAAGGCAGCAGCTAAGGGGCTTCCAGTGGTATCTTGAGTCAAAAAACCTAAAGGTGATCCGTTTGTGGGTGTGAGACAGGTAGGTTTAGAGGTCAAGGACAACCAAGCTGGTTTTTCGCACCATAAGCAGCTGATATCTGATGGAAGTACCCCTGAGGCTGAGGCAAGGAAAAAACTTGGCCTCAGATTTGAATTTTTGTATTGTTATAGAAAAATCATAAAATAATTATACATACCGTCACGTATTCTGTTCTCTTCGGGAAAGTCACTAATACCAGGCACATATCCAGAGCTTTCAAGGACTTCTCTACTCTTTAGAATCACCTATTAATGTTAAAGTTCAAATTAATTAATTTTAAAATGATGAACAAAAATTGAATGAAAGTCAATGCATGTAATACTCGCAGCTTGTTTGCTGATAAAATCTTTTAAAAAATCCAAAAAAAAAACTATTCCATGAGCATCTTTTGGAATTTAAAGTTAACTCCCCCCCTCAAAATGGAAAGAACTCAATTAAGAAGAAATGAAAAAAATACTTTCTTTCTTTAGATGAACTGAATGACCAAAAATTATTGACCTCATTGACACTTTACTACTAAAAGGACGACACAAAAAATAGTTATTAATATATGTACTTACTGAGAATATTTTTTCAGTCATAAGTGTAATCATCTTCTTTTTCTTTTCTTCATTGCCCAGAACTAGTAACCCTTTAACTGCAGCAAGTTGTTCAGCCCTTCGTATTTTAAATAACCTACGAACTATTTAGTTAAGTTCAATGGGGTATTTCTGCACTTTTGGGTGATCAGATTTACCCTACTTTATGTAATTTTTGGTAAATGTAACATTAAGCCAGTTTTGTTAATTTTCAAAATTTTTTGTCAAAACGCTTTATTACATGCCCAGTAGTAATAACACACAATATAAAAGTAAAGAAACTATGGAAAGTTAGGGAAAAATAAAAGCAATGCACATAATCTAAAAATTACTACTGTGCAAAAGTAGCTAATGTGTTTTTCATTGCGAAAATGATTAATTAAATGTTAAATCAATAATAAAAATAGAAATACTTTTTTAAAATAATTTAAGAACATAACAAACACGGTTTTGTATGAAAATAGCATTATATGAATAATCTAATATAGTTTTTTTATGAAATTAGTTGTTAACCTTGTAATGAGTATTATCGTGGATACAAAATTAGTTGTGACAACGTGCATGAACAACTTGGTGGGTGACTTTGGTATAGTAAATCTAGCATGTTCCATGTAATGTGAACAGTTATGATGCCATGATATAGTTTTGTTAAAAATAGTATAGAATCGTTATCATAAAAAATTTAACCCTTCATAGGTGAGTATCTCTTAGTTTAATAATAAAGTATGTAATAAAAAGAAAAGCATATTAAAAAAAATCATTATTTTACTAAACGTAGTATAATGTCACTAATACCTAATTTTTAACAAAACTATTTTGTGACGTCACTGCCATTCATATTGCATGGAGTGTACATGATTTTCTACATAATCATACATGATCCATGTAATGTAGATGGCAATTACATAAAAAAAAAAAAAAAAATAGTTCTGTTAAAAACTGTAAGATTATAAGAAATTTAATAATGTTAAATGCAATGAAGATCGCAATGACAAAAAAAATATTTCTGTTAAAAATTGCACAAAATCATATCATAAAATATTTTATCTTAGGTTAATCATAAAAATTTAATCACAGGTTAATATCTATTAATTGAATAATAAAGTAGTTAAATTAATAAAAAAAAATTTTTTTAAAAATTTAAAAATTAAAAAAAATTGCATAAATACCCAAAATGAACATAAAATATACATTAAAAAAAGTATTTGTAACTTTAAATTATTTTTACTAAAGTAATATTTTAAAATATGTTTTTCTTTTATAATGTACTTTATTATTAAATTAAGAGATATTCACTCATGAACATCTCATATTTCTTATAACTTAAAATTTTATGCTCATTTACTATACTGTCATCCACTGAGATAGTTCATGTGTGTTATCAAAATCTCATTCTATATCCACTGTAACACTCATTTCACCACAAGTTAGTAACTATTTCATATAAAACTGTCTTACAGAATTTATTTATGCAATCTATTTTAATACAAAACCATTGTAGTTAGGTATGTAACTTTAATTTACAAAAAAAATGGGTTTTTCGCCAGGAAAAAAAAAGAATTCTTATTTACCAAAATAAATGAGTTTTTTATCAAGACAAAAAGTTTTTTTTAATAAATTGTAATTTTTTAAAAAGTAATTTAAAAAGCATTTTTTAAATTAAAAAAAAATCATTATTATTTTGTGAAATATTATAAACTTTTAAATAATAAAAATAAATAAGTAAAAAAGGAAGTATAAGTTAAAAAGAAATTTATTTTAAGGATTACATTTTAAAAGGATTAAAATTTAAATCCTTTAAATTATGTATTAAATTAATAATAACAATAATAGAAACATGAAAAAAATTATCCTAAGAACATAAGTAACATGGTTTCGCGTGAGTTACTAAGCTTGTAATGAATGATAAATTAAATGTGTTATTAATAATGAAAAGAATTTTCTTTTTATAAAAACAACTTTATAACCTAACTCGACTTGGCTGTTACGTGTTTAACCTAACTTGACTAGACTATTGGGTGTTTAATAAAATGCATGTTATTAATAATTAAAAAATACATTTAAAAAAAAGAACTTGATAACCTAACTCAATTTGGCTATTTGGTGTTTAACTAAGTTGTTATGTACATAACTAATATTCCTTAAAAAGGTTACTAAAAATTTTCCTAAAAAATAGTTACTAACTTTTGTAACTAATACCATGACAGTTAGTAAAAATAGTCATCAGAATACAGTGGTACCTTGATATGTGAGTGCCCTAATATATGAGTGTTTTGAGATATAAGCTGCCGAACAAACGATATTTTGCTTTGAGATGAGAGCAAGATTTGAGATATGAGGAATCGCACACTACCCCAACATGCGGGGGTGCATGTTGAAGTCGTGTGCAGCGTCTAACAGTTTCTCCCAACTCAGACTAGACCTCAGTCTGTGTGCTTGTTTGCCTAGTTTTCAAAGTATTTTTGATACGTTGGGTTCGTGTTTTTTTGCTTTTTGTACATTTACAAAACATTATCACATTTATTTTTATAACCATGGATTCGAAGAAGAAGATGATGTCTATTGAATTAAAGCGTGAAATCATAGAAAAACATGAGCAAGGTGTGCAAGTAATTGACTTGGCGAGGATGTACAGGCGTAGCACATCAATGATATGTACTGTGCTTAAACAGGAGTTGATAAAAGGTATAACGCCAGCTAAGGGTGTTACAATAATTTCTAAGCTCTGGACCTCTCTCCATGAAAAGATGGAGAAACTACTGATTGTGTGGGTGACAGAGAAGCAGCTTCAAGGAGGAACACAAAGCATCATCTGAGAGAAGGCACAAGCGATTTACGATGATTTGCTGAAGCAGATCCCACACACTTCTACAAACGAGGAGTCAGAAGACTCATTTAAAGCCAGTCGGGCTGGTTTGACAACTTTAGGAAAAGGACCGGCATTCACTCCGTCGTCAAGAATGGTGAAGCAGCAAGTTCAGATGTGAAGGCAGCTGAGGTTTACATCAAAACGTTTTCCGAACTGATAGAAGCCAAAGGATACATCCCCCAGCAAGTCTTCAACTATGACGAGACAGGGCTTTTCTGGAAAAGGATGCCGAATAGGACATACATAATAGCAGAGGAGAAGACGATGCCAGGTCACAAACCCATGAAGGATGGATTAACTCTAGCATTTTACACCAATGCGAGTGGTGACTGCAAAATCAAGCCTCTGCTAGTATACCATTTGGAAAATCCCAGAGCCTTTAAATCAAATAAGATTTTAAAAGAAAAACTGCAAGTTATGTGGAGGGCAAATTCGAAGGCGTGGGTCACCAGGAAATTCTTTGTGTAGTGGATAAACCTGGTGTTTGGCCCTTCTATTAAAAAATATCTAGAGGAAAACAACCTACCCATGCAAGCCCTTCTCGTCCTCGACAATGCTCCTGCTCACCCACCAAATCTCGAAGATGATTTATTTGAAGAGTTCAAGTTTATAAAGGTTCTCTACCTACCACTCAACACTACTCCTATCCTGCAGCCCATAGATCAGCAGGTGATTTCTAATTTTAAGAAGTTGTACACCAAGCACATTTTTCAGCGCTGCTTTGAGGTGACGGAGAACACAAACCTTACCCTTTGAGAGTTCTGGAAGGACCACTTTAACATCGTGATATGCCTAAGAATTATTGATCAGGCCTGGCTGGGTGTTACAACGAGGACCTTAACCTCTGCATGGAAGAAGCTGTGGCCTGAGGCTGTAGCTGAAAGGGCCTTCGAAGGATTGGAATCCGAAGTGTCTGTGTCTGTGGAGATTGTTTCTCTAGGAAAATCCATGGATCTGGAGGGGGATGAGAGAGATGTGAATGAACTCGTCGAGGAACAGTCTCAGGAACTGACAACTGAGGAGTTACAAGATCTACATTCGCAGCAGCATATGGTGGTTCAACGAAAAATTAGTTTTGAAGAGGAGCCAGAGATGGAGGTTATCTCTACAAGAGATATAAAGGAGATCTTGGGAATGTGGGAAAAAGTTGTAGAGTTCATGGATAAAATTCACCCCGAAAAAGTTGCAACTGGTTGTGCATCGGAGTTGTTCAATGAAACTTGCCTAATTCATTTCCACAATATCCTGAAAGAGAGGAAGAAACAAACCTCCTTGGACAGTTTTTTTAAACGATCTGCAGGTGAAAATGAGCAAAGCGTGACGAAAAAAACGAAAACCAGTGACGAAAATTAAGCGCTTTCATAAGCACTTCACTTTTTCCTTTATTATGTTTTTATAGAATATGTATTTGTTATTTATAAATAAATGTTTCTTCTTGTAAATACATTTTTCTTATTCAAAAACACTTACAAAAACAACTGAGGTGGTGTTTTGGGAGCTGGAACGGATTAATGGCATTTCAATTAATTTCAATGGGGAAAATTGCTTTGAGATACAAGCAATTTAACATACGAGCAAGGTTACAGAACAAATCAAACTCGTATATTGAGGTACCACTGTACAGTTTCGTAATAAATAACAATAAAATATTGTTAAATAGCTAAAAATCATACTTTATCATTATAGTTTATCACTATTAATCTTCCACAGTAAGAATAAATTTAATTTCTCGCAATGAAATTATATAATACATAATAAAAGCGAAAAAAATCATTAACATCATAACTTCTGCAAAAGCCAGAAATAGCTGATACAATTGTTGGGTACGTAACTAGTATTTCGAGGAAGTTACTAACCTTGTAACTAGTGTTACTGCAGTGGATATAAAGCAGCTATTGTAAAAATAGTGCATTCTTTATTTCTAGGCTAATTGTCATATTTATTTTTAAATTAATTTAGTTAAATATCTCACAAAGTGGTTTTTTCTAATGCCAAATTGTGGGAATGTATTGAACTTTATGCCATCACCTTTTTACTATATTTGTGTGTTCTAGTCGCAAATTCAAGATATGTTATAACCATGCATGTGTAGTACTTCAGTGGATGACGTTAGTTATTAATCTGTCATAGTAAATTTAGCAAGCTCTATGCAAAGTAAACATCAATGACAATATAGTTCAATTAAAATTACACAAAAATAGGTTACTGTAAAAAAAAATCTTCTATGGGTGAATACCTCTTTATTGAACAATGAAGTAGTATGTAATAAAAAAATTAAATATAAAATTACTAATTTAAAGAAAAACAAGTTACAATGCATAAAAAATATAGTGTGTCTGACTAGTGCATATCTACCCAAAGATATTTTCTTCCAAAGCTATTTTCTGAAAAAGTAAAAATATTATCAATGGCCTCATTAATATAGACCAGTCTTTAGTTCCTATCAATGTAGGTTCCAGAGTTTGCTGTTAATTAATTACTGCTTCCCACTTTACCTCATGATACAGGGTTAGTATCATGACTTTACTGGCTCTTGTTTATTAAGCCACTATATCAACTAAGCACAAAAGTGAAGGAATACAATACCTGTTATACAAATACCTTCCTACAACCTCACTGAAATTAAAAGAAAAATATATTTTAATATACAAATAAGTATTAATTCAACTTGTGAATAACTGGTGTCTTAACTATATCCTAACCTCTAAAACAACTGGATGATATTTAATAATTTGTAGTTTTAAGGATACACAATTCTTCTTTGTCTTTTCCTCCAACACTATTTTCGCTTGTTATAACAGAAATACATATTACTAATATTATAACTGGAAACTGATGGTATCTTACATTCATTATAACAATTAATATGAGTTAATATGCAAAAACAATATTACAAATAAAACCCATGCATCATTTCTTTTTGAATTATTTAATCATGTGACGTGTCTCACTGTTTAAATGTTTTTATTGGGAATGTTCTTTTAGTTGGAAAAAATTGAAAACACATTCACACACACACGCACACATACACTACAAACCGGGGAACGATATTCAGAATTGCTACTTTTTCACACATAGTCAAATTTCACATATTTATCTATTAGTGAATGGCCGAGTTGTAACTGTGTCTGAACTAGAGATGGGTAAGAAAACTCCAAAATGTTATTCTATTTACGAAAAACAAACTGCTTTGCCAAACGGAAACTAGCAGTTTGAATTGGACTGGATCGTGATTTGTTAAACAAGGAACAACAGTTTGGACTTCCCTACCACCTACGTTCTATTCGAACGTTGCCGCAAGCGCTAAAACATTTTTCTTGCTATTTTCCTATTAAACTGTTTTCCTTCAAACAGTACAAACACCTTTTCTTTAACTTGCTATTTGCTATACTTTTTCCCTCTATTTCTTGTTGCAGCGTAGTGAAGTAAGAACTGTTTGGGCGTTGTCAAAGTTTATCTATTTTGTTGCGAGTTGTTTGAAAGTTTTAAATGTAAAATTTGTTGTTCAAACATTTTTTAAACTGTAAAAACAGCCATAATTGTGTTTTATATTAGTTTTTCTCCGTAGTTTACTTTGTGTTTAGAAATTTAAAAATATTTAGTGGACAATTTTGAAAGTTTTCTTTTATTTTTTTAGAATTAAGTGCATAGTTTTTAATTATTTATTGGATGTGTGGACTTTTTAAAATTCACAATATCTACTCGTGTATATATCTTGAATAATTTTAGGTTATTTTAAGTTAATAACCTATCATTAACCTGTAATAACCTAATGTTAATAACCTATAATTTTGTAACTATATAGAGCCAATCTTATTTAAACATATTTGGCCTATGTTCTTATTACTATATTTTACTTATTAACGTTACTTTTTTCAGTGTTGAAAAATGAAAACCTACTTTCTCCCAAATAAAAATATGACAGTAACATCTCACATAACCTAATTTTAATACATAACCTAATTTTATTTAAACGTATTTTTTATATTTATTATCAATCATCAATATTTTTAATCAACTAAAAATATTCTAAATTGTTTGCATTTCAATAAATATGCAAAGGCTATTTAATTTTTAAGTAAAAAAAATAATGCTTCTATTAGAAATTCATTGCATTTTGTAAATATAAAATGGCATACATATATATTACGTTTTGAGAATGTAATTTAATTATTACTACACTTATAAGAATTATTTTCTTCTAAATGTTTTACACCCAAAAACAGTTAAGAATGGTGGTAATGGGAATGAAAAAGTAGTCTTAGAAAACTGAACGTTTGTGCTTATGTTTTAGCTGCTAATACAACTTCGAGTTTCAGTTTTCTAAACCTGTTTTTTCCAAACTGTTTTTCAAAACAGTTTTTTTTCCAACAAAAAGTTCGTTGATATATTGTATAAATAGCAGAAGTGCCATCCCTAGTGTGAACTGAAATCGTCGCTTTGCCCTGCGCATGCGTAAAGAGTTCACAGTTTGGCCCTACCAATCTTGTGAAATTTTCACAGTTCACACTTTTGTTAGCGCGGAATTACTGAGACGACATAAATATTGATATTGCTAACTGCGCACGCACAGTTTTTTCCGCCAGATTTAGCTTATTATTGGTATTATTTGTTTAGTACAGTGAATGTTTTTTTTTGTGTTTAACATCCAACTATTGTGCACACTTGGGCTAATGCAGACGATCGAATGATTTATAGCGTATGAAAATGCCAAGCCCTGGCGGGGAATCGAACCGGGTCCTCGGATTGAAAGCCCAGTACGCTATCAACTAGGCCACCGAGGGGGCTTGTTTTTTGCACAAGTAGTGTTGTGTAGAAGAATAATTGTATAAAAGAATTGTGTAGATAAAATACCTGATTTTGTTTGTTTGTTTTTTCATGATTTATATTACCTATATGAAGAAGCAATAGATACATAACAGATCGGCTAAGATATTATTTCACAGTTATTCACAGTTTAATTTAACAGATATTGAAAAGTAGCAGTATCAGTTTTCACATATAACAATATTTCACAGATAGTATTATCTCTTAACACACACAAGCACATACTAATGACCGGTTGTGATCTATTTGCCGACTGGCGAAATTGCCGAAAAAATGGCTGCCATTTATGTTGAAGATCTTGACGGCCGGGAGTGCACCAAATTGCCGAAAATCTTCGTTGTACGTGAAGGATGACTGTACGAACCCTCGACAGCCTGAATCATTAGCAGACGACACTCGATCTCGAGGCGATAAAGTAAGTGTTACAAACACAGCGCATCTCACGTATGTGTGTAACAACATTTCTTTGGTTGAAGGGAAATATTGTATTTCTCATCGCCAATGGGTGACAAACCTTCTCTATGAAGAATGTTTTGGCAAAATATTGTTTGCTAAAATGCATCATAAGTCTGCAACTTTCGAAGACAGGCCTTGTGAATGGAATTATGGCTATTTGATTTATAATTAGTGTAACATCGTACTACATCACAGCGTTACTAAGCAACAGCTCCTTTAATGTTAATTTTGCTTATTCATTTTTTTCAATGCATTTTTAGGTTTTTTATTAGAAACTATTTTTACGCTAATAAAAAAACTAAATTTAATTACTTCAAAAATAACATTGTTCACTTAGTTATTTAGTTTTTAGTATAGTACTTTCACGCCATTACAATACTTGCCCAGGCTCAAAATTAATATAAAGTATTTATTTTATGCATTACTGTAACAATCATCAGATCACCATGAAACTTTGGAAATTGTTGAGTACACTCCCACAAAGGTTTCTGCAGAGTAGTTTCAACCACATGCCATTACAATAACTGTCCAGGCCCAAAATTAATATAAAGTTTTTACTTTCTGCATTATCATACCATTCATCCGATCGTCAAGATACTTTGGACCGGCGAAAGTAATTGAAACCACTAAATAAATATTTAGTAGTTTATCAATGAAATTGATTAAACACATTTTTTTATTGTTCTGTGATCAAGATTAATTTGTTAGAAAATACAAAAAATAATCCAGAAGGTGGTCAATAATAAATTTAGTTAGTGATGCGCGATTCCGAGATGTTTTTACAATCGACCATCGTACAACAAATCAATCGAGTCAACTATACAATACTAGTCTAGTTGAACATCGAGAAGTTTGACGATTGTTGATTCGATTGTTCTAATTGTAGGACGATGGTACCCCCAGACAGCTGATTGCTGTCTTGGCTTTAGAGCAATGTTTTCCTTGTCTTTAACTGGACATCATCATTTACTATTTAGTGTAGCTAACTGCACTCATTTTTTTTTTATTGTATTATATTTTTCTCATGACCTTTTATTTTAAAGTTTTCTTACGTCTGCTAAGTAATAATTATAATAATAAAACAGTGCTATACTCTGGCCTAACATCTATAAAAAACAAAACAAAACTGTACGAACTTAAAAAAATACTTACTGACAATTTTACAAAATAAAAAAAAATTACAAAGAAAATAACTATTACTGCTTTGTTTAATTCAAGGAATGACAGCAAAATAGTAAATTTTTACTTATACAAATAATATATATATATATAATAATTAGTCGCTAATTTAGAATTAAACTAAAATACAATTTATTTCGTGACGTGATAGAAGCAAATTTCCAAAAGTATTTTCTTTATCTTACTTTTTTGGAATTCTGATCTCTGTATCAAGCAACATTAAAATCTGCGTTTGCATATACTAACACTTCAACAAATTACATTAAAAATAAGAAAAACCCATGACCGATGTCAAAAATGTTTCTCAATTTCAACGGATTTTAAAAATTCAAAATAAAAATTTGTGCAGTTTTTAGCGCTGATTACGATGGCGAAATTGGATTTTCAAAAACGATTAAGAGAAGAAAGTTATGAATATGTAAAAATTTGAAATGACCGCCATTTTGCAAATGTTAACAAATTTTCCTAATTAACCAATTTACCCAAGCTATTATAACAATCGATTTTTATGCCAAGTTTGAATCAAATCAGGCCAAAATTGTGAATGTAAGCGTGCTAAAAAAACACATTTGTGTTTACATTTACATAAATGTAAATACGTGAAAAATACATACATTTACCACACAGGTGTTAAACTTAACTCAAGGGATTCTTATATTCGTCAATTATATAAAAAAAGGAAAAATAGAATAGGCCTTTGCCATTTAATTGGAATATTATTAAACATTTCCGGCAACATCAATTCCGATTGTAATTTCACTATTCATTCAATTTTTTTGTCAATGATTTTGGCCTAAACAACAACCTAAAACTAGATGACACGATGACTCATTGAGTCGCAGTAATCGGATAACAATCGACAAGTAAGTGACTACTGAAGTGTCAAACTCGATGACCTAACAAGTCGGAGTAATCAGATAAGAACCGTCAAGTAAGTAACGCCTGACGAATCCAATACAATCGAGAAGCATCGAGGTTTTTTACAATCGAAACAATCGAATAAAACATTACATAATCGCCCATCACTAGTTTAGCTCATTAACGGTGTCAAATCGAAGTGTTATGTGTTGAATAGTGAATGAGTAGCAAAGAGGGCGAGTAAAATAAACAATATTTGCCAATTAAATTCTATTAAAGGGGAGTTATAACAAAATAAAATTATAGCAATTAATTTTAAAAACTACTAACTTAATCCAATCAGAACTATAATAAATATTTTTTGAAGTGACTACTTCCTATCACGGGATATGGATGTGTGTTTTGCATACATACATACATACATACATACATACATACATACATACATACATACATACATACATACATACATACATACATACATACATACATACATACATACATACATACATACATACATACATACATACATACACACACACACACACACACACACACACACACACACACACACACACACACACACACACACACACACACACACACACACACACACACACACACACACACACACACACACACACACACACACACACACACACACACACACACACACACACACACACACACACACACACACACACACACACACACACACACACACACACACACTCACTCACTCACTCACTCACTCACACACACACACACACACACACACATAAATACACGCATGCATACATACATACATACATACATACATACATACATACATACATACATACATACATACATACATACATACATACATACATACATACATACATACATACATACATACATACATATATACATACATACATGTATAATATACGTATATACATAAAGAGCAGAGGTTGGTTTGTATACCAAAGATGAAAAAGTCTCCTGAAGCACCATCATAATATCGATCAATATGTCTACTTTATACAGAAAGGAAAATTCTGGAGAGGAGTGTCTATGAACGACTTGAACCATTCGCTGAATGCGCAGATGGGCTTTTGGATGATCAATACGGATTTTGGAGGGGCAGATCTACCATTGATGGTATTAATTGTGTCATTACTAAAGCGAGGGAATGTGCTTGTGTCCAGCAGGAAAAAGAGGGAAACAGTAACTCTTAAAGACAGCGAACATGGCAGGAGCCCTTTGCAGGCTCATGCCAAATCTGGAAGGTCCAAGACAGGCACGCCACCGACTCCTGGCTGGGTTAGTAAGCTCAGTGCTTCTTTATGGAGCGCCGATTATAACCAGGCTATAATGGTCACAAGCTATGCGTGCAAGGTTAATGTGGTACACCGTCATGCGTTGCTGTGTGTCATGAGTGATTACCGAACAGTTTCCTATGATGCTGCATACATTGTGGCGAGTGAACACCCAATGGAGCTGATGGTTGATGAAAGAGCGAGGCTCTACTGGCGCAAGCAAAGTGCTGAGGCACAGTATAGTCATACAATAACAATTACAGAGGAGTGAAATCGGAACCTGGAGATATGGCAGCGACAGTGGGACGAATCAACAAATGGACGATGGACATACCAACTCATAGATAACATCCAGGATTGGTGCAACAGGGATCATGGGCAGGTGGATTTCTATCTCACACAGATTCTCACTGGGCACGGTTGCTTCTGAGCTTTCTTGTTCCGTTTCAGGCTGGAAACAGACTTGGCTTGTCCCCTCTGTCTTCCAGCAGTGGAGGAAGATGCGGAGCATGTGCTTTTCCAGTGTCAGAGATTTGACGAGGAAAGGATGCAGATTTGCAAACATATCTGCGAGGCAACATTGCACCGGAAAGTCTGGTTGCGACAATGATGGCTTCAGAGGCCAATTGGAGGGCCATTGGGGATTCGCTGCAGTGGTCATGAAGAGGTTGTGGACTGAGGATCAAGAAAGGAGAGCCAACACTGTAAAAGAGTAGGCGTTCAGCCAGTCCACCTTCCCATGAAGTAATGCCTGGAAGCAGTTCCGTTGGGTTTTTTACAGAAGAGGAATGTTTTTTGTGGTTTTTTTAGTGGGTAACAATATATCTTAACTTAAGTTTGAACTTAATTTGAGTCCCACACTCTGGGGTAGTGCGTACCCTACCCCGGGTATAGTATATAAAAGATTTTTTCCACCTTTTTTTGGCATCACAAAAAAAACACATACATACATACATATAAGCGGCGAAATCCTGACTGACAAAGAATCAATGCAGAGAAAAAATTACTAAATCTAGATTTTTTAGGTGTTCTTTTCATAACAAAGACACTCAGTAAGAAATGATTTCCAAAATTCAACCACTAAAGGGGATGAAAAGGGGATAAAAGTTTTTCTTGAAACTTAACATAATTAATCTAAAACACAAGTTTAGATTAATGAAATATATATACATATAATGAAATATATTTTTCAACACATCAAGAAATTCATCATCTAAAGAGATTAAAAGGGGATAGAAAATGTACAAAGAGGATATACAATTTTATATTGGAAAAAATATTTTTTTTCATTGTACATTCTCGACATATACTCTACATACTCTGATAAACAAATAATGAAAAAAAATGAAATAAGAGGTATAAACGTTTGAATTTAAGAAAAATATTTTTGTATTTGTTTTTCTTAAAACTAAACATAAATATTCTAGAACATAAATATTGAAACACTATTTCAGCATTTTTCCGAATTCATTCTCTAAAACAATAAAAATGTAAAAAATGGGTATAAATGTTTGAATTGGAGAAAAATATTTAAACACGTTTTTAAGCCTGTGCAACATGGGATTTCAGCTGATAGTTGGTAACAGCTTGTGTATGTATTATCAGTGAGCCATGAGATGGAATGTCCATAGTGACAATAGAACTATGAACTATTAGCAGCACCACATAATTTTGTAGGTACTAACCTCATATTAACAAAATTCATTGTTTGTTTTTCTTAAGACACAAATTAATTGCTTCATACTGAAAATGCCACTACATTCTTACATCTACCTACTTTAATACCATGCTAAATTATATTACCACAGCATTAAATTTTATTTTACTAAAATAGATTTTAAAATAATTTTACAATGAGTATTTCACAGTTCAACATTAAAATTTCTCTACATTATAATTCATTTGAAGTGGGTAATTAATTACAAAAAAAAACAAATTCTTTTAAAAATATATCCATTAAACGTGTTACTTTGAATATTTTTTGGGTAATTTTTTCAGAATGTCCGTTTATTAGCCTTGTGCCAGTTAATTGGCACTGTGCATCTAATTGGAGCTAAACCAGTATACTTGCGTAATAACATAATTTGTTTTTTTAATATGACTTTTCTTAGAGTTTCATACTGATTTCTATAGCTCATTTCTTATCTAAAAGTTTGAAATGTAGGTTTGAAAGAATAGGCAAGTTTAAATCTCTTTACTTTCATTTAAATTATCTTAAGACCACTTAATCATTTTTTTAGCCACTGTCATTGTATTATTATTATTATTATTATTATTTTAAAATAGTTTCATGACTTATGTGTCAGTAAAACACACTGAGTTCAAATTATTCATTAAATATTTAGGAGACTACAGCTTGGGGTAACGTCTGCCAAATGACACGATGGCCATTGGTCTGATACGACAAGACTATCTCAAGGTCTGTAGATAGTATTATGTTACACTCCAGTGTTTAAAACTTTAATCCAAGTTTTGATATAAAAAACTTGGAAACAAGTGTCAATTATTCACAATTTTGAAAAAATATAGTTTTTATCATACATTAAAAAGAATTATTATCGTAATCAGCACTAATATCTGCATAAATTGGCATTTTGATTCAAATTTCATTTAAAATACAAAAAATGAATCTCAAGGTAGTCAGTTTTAATTAATATTTTTAAAAATTCATATACCATACTTGTGATCTGCTCAAAGTAAATGATCACCTTTTGTTTAAGTAGTTTTTTAATTCTATAAAGTTGTTTTTCAATCAAAACCTTTTCATTTTCTATCTAGTTAAAAATTAAGTATTGCGTTTTGGTTGGTGAAATTATAGTACATTGATTACTTAAAATTAAAAAAGCAATAAAGACAACAGTTGATATTTTAAATAAACATGAAATTAAAGAATATATTTACAATACAAAATAAATAATATAATTCCAATATTGTAAATCTAGATCTAGTTCCAATATTGTCTCTATAGAAATGTTATAAATATTCCAAGTATTATAAAAGTGAATGGTAGTACTGTATGTAGTCCAGTAGCTGAATTACAACCATCAGTGAAGCATTGGCACACTATCTGTAAATGGTCATCATCTTCGAATTTGTGACAATCTTTTGCTTCATTCAAGACCCAACCACAACTTCTAATCACTCTTACAGAATTATCAAAACTCACTGAAATAAAATATACACAAAACATAAATATAAATTAATTTAATTATGTACATTTGATTTGGCTTGTGAGATTTGTTGAGGAAGTTCTACAGTACTAATATAGAAACTTATTTTTCGGTTTAAAATTTAATCACTTTCTTTAAACAATAAAGTTTACTTGTGTGTTCTTATTATTTACATTACAAATGAAGTCTTAAAGTAAAGATAATTTGTGGTAAAGATTATATATATATATATATATATATATATATATATATATATATATATATATGTGTGTGTGTGTATAAGTATGTATGTTTATATGTTCGTATGTATTTATATATGTATGCATGTATGTATTTATACAGTTGAACTTCGTTAATTCGAATCTCAAGGAAAAAGCCATTTTATTCAAACTATAGAAGTTTAGATTTAAAGTGGTTTTGAATTACAGAGTTTATACACAATCAAGTATGAATTGCAGAGATGAAAGACTAATTTTATTTAGTGCAACACATACAGTAAAACTACCTCAATATATATGAAAACATGCACACATCATGAAGATTCATGATTTTCAATTTGTAAAACACAAAAGCCTGAAGAGGTAGAAGTTAGCAATATTCGACTGTATATACATACATACATACAGTCGAATATTGTTAATTTCAAACTCTTCAGCCTTTTGTGTTTTACAAATTGAAAAATATGAATCTGTGATTACAGTTCAAAATGTGTTAATTGTCAAGTTCAGTTTATTATGATCCTTGGCGTGACAATAATATTCATATATGGTATAAACATTTTGAAACTGTTGGCCGTTTTTAGTAAAGGGATTTACTCTACACAGTGCAGGGTGGTAATTGATTGCAGCTGGCCTGTAAAAAAAGCAGCATAAATAGGTCTAAAGCTTAAGATGCATACCTATCCCAAGCTAAGATGGTACAGCATATGCTGAGGCCTGCATAGCTAAGGATGAACTTAGCTTTTAGTATGCAAATTCTGGATATCAGGTGACCTCCAGTTTTAATGTAGCCTTACCTATGCATGCAGGGTTCTGCATGGGTAAACTTCTTTTCTATAGCTAATTGTGGGACCTTTAATGGATGCTCAAAAAGATAAATTAACTAACACATACCTTGGGAGACTTTTAGGAGTGGATCTGGAGTGTGGGAGTCTGATTAAGGAAGAACTGGGGTTAAACTCAATCCCACTGAACCCACCAGTTTTGCATCGGAGCCGACTGTGGGATTGCTGGGCAGTCCTACTGTGTCTGTTGCCAATTACACTTGCATTATTCCTGGGAGATCTGTAGAGGTGGACCTGAGTAATAACAGTTTGGGAACAGAGGAAACAGGAGGTGCAATCATTCCCATGGAATCCACCAAAGGGGAAGTGCAGGGGGCTGTGTAGATGCTAGACAGACCCATTCAACCTGATATTACAGTAGTGAGAGATGGGGTTGAACACCTCACTCTAACTAGGACAGCTGTCAAACGTCTGCCAGGAGCGCAAAGGTGCCGACTGAGAAGAGAAAAGGCACAGCTCAGGGGTTTTGAGTTGCATCTGGAGTCAACAGAACCTAAGATGATCAGTCTATGGGTGTGAGACAGGTAGGATTGGGGTCCAAGACAACCGAGCTGGTTCCCATCACCCTATGCGGCTGACATATGATGGAAGTAATCCTGAGTCTGAGGCAAGGAAAAAACCTCGAACTGGCAACTGGGCTGGCAGAAAATCACACTCCAAAACTGGAGGGCTACCAGCTGGAAATCCTCTGAGTGGTGGAGTTAAGGTGGTAATTATGCCAACTAATTTCTCAGAGGGAGCTCTGTCACAAGAACAGGCAGAGTTGATCCAGGAGATCATTCTGGGTTAGATACTATGCCTTGAGGATGAAGGCTCAGTTTCCAAATTCCTTAGTTCTCTTTATGAGAATGGGGATTTCCAGATTACCTGTTCAGATGACAGGAGTCAAACAGTGGCTTGAAAGTAAGGTTCCCACCATAATTTTGACAGGGGGCCTAGTGATGAAGGTGGTATTGGCCAGGTTTGTGTTCCAGATGGCGAAGGGAATGGTCTAGATACCGAAACTCCTGGACAAACTGCCATCAATCCGATTGCTGAGGATCATGAAAATCCAAAACCCTAGGCTCTTCAGCAGAGTGAGCTAGTCAGTGGTTTATTGGAGCTTAAGTACCAATCTGATGAAATAGAAATTTTTTAAGAGGTTTAGTTGCACAATAGGTCAATTGATTGCAGTGCCTGGGGTTGTACTATTCCTTCCTCTAGGCTCTCATCTAATCTACTAAATGAAAATATGCTGCATGAAGAGGAAGACTTACTTGTAATGTTGTATTTAGTGAAAAATAAATAATCATAATTTGTGTGTCTGGGTTCAGAAAATATAAAAGATATTGCAGTGTGAATAAAACTTCCCAACATTAATTTTTTGTGTGTGCTATAACATGATGGCACATTTACATTTTGTTATTTCACATTGAAAAAACAATATCAGGAATAATCTATTTTTATATACAACAACAAGGCTCTTTCCTTAGATACAATATGAACCAAAAAACTTTATTTGACAACAAGATGTACCCTGACACTGGTGTAACTTTTTTCAGAATTGGTTGCATTAAATTCTCACTGACCACTGAATTGGTTACCAGGGAAAATATGACAGGTTTTTTTATTATAGCTTTCATGTTTGTCACAAATGTTCATGGCCTCTGAAATTGTGAAAATTTTCATTGGAGAATGAGATGTAGAGTAGCCATAATAGTATTGACTTAGCACTATAAGTCAAGCATCAGCAAATTAAAGCCAATGGGCCAACTCGGCCAGTAAAAGGTTTCTGTCCACCCCATGACCAATTGTTAGAACTGCTACAAATTTTAGCACAAGAGAAACTGTGCAATACATTTTTAATTTATAAAACACTACAACATTTGTAAATTAAATTTTGTGATAATTTAATGTAAAGTGTGCGACATTTTTCAATTAATGATTTCTTGTTCAACCCTAAAAATATTGAAACCTTAAATCTAGGACTCATGTACAATCTAGGACATTCGTAAATGCAATGTGCATTTTCATTCATGTACTTATGGCATTTTACTACATTATCCACCAACAGATTCTATGTGGAAAAACCATTTATGTTTCAGACATTATGCAAATTGGTATAAAGACAGTTAACTACATAAGATCTTATGTTCTTAAACAATGGCAGTTCAAGAATTTTCTCTCAGAGATTGGTAGTGGGTATCTTGACCTTTTCTGCCACTGAGATACATTGGCTTAGTAGAGGGATAGTATGTCAGAGATTTTTTGAGGTTCTTGAATTTTCATGATAGAACAAAATAAACTTATAGACGAGCTACAAATCAGCACTGGTTATGGAATTTTTCATTTATTATTAACATTACCACATGAATAAACCACCTAAATATGAAGCTCCAGAAAACTAACTTATACTGGCATATTAAGGTTTTAAATTAAAACTTGTTCTATTTAAGAAGCAAATGAAAAAGTTTGACCATTTAACAGGAGGAAGAAGACTGCTAATGAAACGTAACAGCCTTTACCTCAAATTTTGTCCTAAAACTCATTACTAGTCTCCAATATGAATTTGAAAAACACTTTACAGACTTTGATAGTTTTGTAAAAACATATACTGTAGTTATTCCAAAATCTAATAACTGATAATGTGTTTGTAACTGATAATGTGACTTCAGCTGGAAATAATTGAACTCACAAGCAATGTAAATTTGAAATATCATTTCAAAGAATGTTATAGAAACCAACCATGATGCAAGAAATTGTCTTTCTTTTTACAGGTATGTATAGCTCATAGTATGTTTACCTCTAAAATTATTAGTCCTAATGACACTTAAAGCTTTCTTAAATAAAAAATATTCTAAAAATACATTTTCATGCAGTCTACATTATGTATTGTATATTTAACATTTGAATCAGTTTGAAACATCAGAATAATTCATAACATTTATTCCAGGTCTTTGAATGAAGAAGCTTAAAAAAGAAGCATAAAAAAGGTACTTTGCAAGGGGAATTATTTCAGTTTTTAGTATTACATATTTGCAATACCAGAATGTTGTTTGTAAACAATCATTTTCAAAAATGAATTATGTTAAGTCTTAATATAGATCCAGTTTATCAGATGAATATTTTACATCAATTCTGAAGATAAGAAAAACAAAATTTGAACCGAAATAAACTGACATTTAGAATATAAGTAACTACACAGTCACAATAGAGCTTACGACAGACAAAGTATTGAAAACATTTTAATTTTCATTATGTTTTCTGTAAATTATAGTGTTAAGTAAACAGGTTTTTTTATGAATTTTGTTTGAAAATGTGCGTTTAAAATTACTGTTGATCAGTGTAGCAACCGATGTTTGGTTTCTACATCTGAATTTCAATCTTGTGTAAGTATAAAATAGTTTGGCAACCACTAATCTAAGTGATTGAAATTTTTGTCCAACTTGATTTAAATTTGGCACAAAAATTGATTCTGGTAATAACTTGGACAAGTTGATTACACAGCAAAATCCATTTACCTATTCCAAAATGACAGCATTTAAAATCATAAAAAATTAATAACTTTCTTATTTTAAACTTTTTAAAAAGTCTACTGTCACCATCATAATCAGCTTTAAAATCTGCATAAATTAATGTTTTAAATTTTAAAATAATTATGAATATTATAAATATGAAGTTGAACCCTTACAAACAGAGGGTTCAAGGTTTAACCCTTACCTAAGATATTGTTCAAGGTTTAATTCCATATTTTTAACGTTATTTGAAAATTTAAAATATTAATTTATGCATATTTTAATGCTGCTTATGATGTAAAATAAAATTTTCAACAAAACTTAAGATGAAAAAAATTCAGGCGGTATAACTTCTTTTATTTAAAATGTTATTGGAAAATTACCATAATTAGAGCATTTTTTGAACTAATTTGATTTCCTTAATTTGTTAATCAATTAAAGGCATAGTTAATAACAAAAATTATTTAATGGTTTTTGTTATTTTGTTGTTAACATTATTATGCTAATATATATATAAGCAATAATATTTTGATGACACACACACTATTCTTAAGAGTAGCAGAAAGCAATATACAAACCTTCGATTATAACCTTTCTACATAATGGTGCACGTCCTTCTGAGTCCTCTGTACACGTTGTTAAAAATGTGGTATTTGTGTTGTTACCTGTTAAATAAAGGCATTTCTGATCCAGATATGAATTACACTCATAACAATCCAAAGCCAATGCACCTGTAAAAACAAAATATAAAGGTGTTCATAATCAAGTGTAGGAATTATATTTCATTAAGACATATTTAATAAAACCTTATTAATAAAGTGAAAACAAAATACTATCACAAAAGTATGCAATAGTGTTTAAGAATCAAAACTGTTTTAATGAAAACATTGTTATTGGCTACTCAATGGGACATGAACTATAAAGTGATTCACATGTAATGGGAAGGAAATTTCCATAGAAGTTTAGTTGAATGTAAAAATTTAAAAAAATAACCTAACCATTTGTTTTGTTACATACTTATTAATAACAACCGTATGTTACAATATATAGTTTTTATAAACATTTTAAATTTAATTGATTTATATCTTTAACATTATTTGTATAGTCCTTAAACAAATAGGTTACTTCTACTAACACTTTACATTACCATATCTGCAACAGCAGCTAACTATATCCACAATTTTTGCCATATTTATTATTAATGTAAATACATGAAAGTACAAAAAACCACACTTAGATTTTACTCGAATGAGTCAATCCTACTCAACCCTACGATTGAGTACTTTGAGGAATCTTGGTCTGAGCATACTTGTATCATATACTCAACGTAACTTAAGTATACATAATAAATTAATGTACATTTAGTATTGTTAAGGTATTAAAGCAATATTTATTCAACCTGATCATAAATACTCAGAATATGAGAGTAAACATTTAATGTGTTTGACAAAAATTGATGTCTATTTTCCACAATATAACATAGTTGTTATGGTTTTGTCATCAATAAAAAACTTTTTTATATAGTTTTATTTGTATGCTGAAACAATTATAATTTTAACTGTGAATATTTGAAATCCTCCTATTATTAGTAAAAATATTATTAGTAATTATTATTAGTCCTATTATTAGTAAAAATGTGGTAAGCTTTTCAAAATTTACTTCAGATTCAACTAAGATCAAAATGTATTTGATTATCATTGTTCATATACCATTTGTGTAGTGTTTTGCCACCTTATTTCTGGCATCTTAGAATAATGTAGTCAAATTCTTTTCTTGTTGCAGTATAGGACTAATACTAGTACAGTTCATTTAATTTTCCATAGTCATTGTTTTGTTCACAAGAAACCTATTGAAAACAACATGCACACAACAACTGACATGACACACCTAACCAGAAGGATATTTCATTTATTTCTTTTTGTATTAATTAATTGCCTTACAAAAAAATAAATGATCATATTTTATTTACGTTTTTAGAAAAAATCACAACTACTATATTTTAAATTGTGTATTGTAAAATAGTTTAGAAACAGGCCAAGAGAAGTTTTCACATTGTTTACAATTTCAAGTAAAAAATGAGACTGAATAATTCAGATGTTTCACCCACTAGTGAATACACAAAAAAATGTATGCAGGAGCAAAAAAAAAAAAAACTTGTGAATAAATGAAGATTCAAATCCCAAAAGAAGAAAACTGTCAGTAAACATTCAAGATGAAAATAATGAATCAGCATTTTATGTTGAATCGAAAAGGAGGAAATTATACGATTTACTTTTTATCCTGTACTGAAATTGATTTAAGGCCTCAATGACAGATATTTTTCACAATAAATTAAAGAAGTAATCAGTATTGTTTGAAAAACACTGAAACTAAATCTAGGTATTCAAAAATGTACAAAAGAGGACTTTGATATACTTTCAAAAGAGTTTGGTTTGGACTCATCAGAACTTCAAGGAACATTCATGCTTTTAAAGGTCAAGTCGCCAAGACTGCTTTGTACTAATTGTTAATTTTGTTTGTGCTACCTACCATCAACTATTGGGGCTAGTTTCATTTATTCGATTATTTGGTTATAGTTTATTATTAGATGCATATTTTATAATACAAATTATTATTATTAGTATTGCAATTAAATATTATAACTTTTAAAATAAAAACTTCATGGAAATAAATTGTGTAGCTAATTTGGAAAGAACTTACAGTAATAGTTTTAGTAAACTTACTTTAGAAGAATCAAAAATATAGGACAGCCTATGCAAAATTTGGAATTTAGAGAGAATTTTCAAAAAGTAGGCAAACACTATGTCTGAGAAATTTCAATAAATTTGTGATAATTATAAATGGTTATGTAAATGTGATAAGAATACACATATTCTGGTTCCTTTGCTATTTGTTTGGTGATGATGTAGTTTGTGCAAAAATTGGTGTGGTAATTTGAAATAAGTTACTGATAAAATTAAAATTAACAAACATAATGATTATTCCACATATTTAAAAAATGTAATGGGTTTCTAGCTATACTTGAGAAGTATATATTACAGTTCAACTAAGTGAAGCAAAATTAACTTAAAAAAAAAACAGAAAGTTCTGTATAATATGGGTAGAAAGCTCTGTTGTAGCATGCATAACCTTCCCACAATCAAGACATTACTGCTTAAAATGTTTAATTTTCCTAAACAAATTTTTGTTATGTATGTATATCACTTCAGAACTAATAATAGAAATATTATGATTTGAATATTTAAATTTAATTTAAAAAATAATTAATTTGACCTAAAAGAATAGTAATAAAATTATAATTCAAATATTTCTTTAAGAAATTATTAATTTATTAGTTCCAATTTAATATTTGAAAAAAATACTTTGTTATCTTCCCTAAGAATTTATCAATAATAATAATAATAATATAATCACAGCAAATCGCTAACTCATTAACAAAATAGCAATAAATTTCTAAAAGGTAGCAATATCATATCACATAAACAGATTATTATTTTGAATGCAAACATCTTTAGATTTTACAAAATAAAAACAAGGATTTCATGATGGTTTCATTTCACTCTCTGGCAATAAACCAGGGAGAAATCTTTCACAAGCCATTATGTGAGCTAAACATTTCAAAACCATGTTTTCATAAGCTTTTTCATATTTTTACTATTGAACCTTGTTCTGAAATTCTTTCATTTTCTTTATGAAACACCATGTACATATAAAATTTTATTTACACATCAAACATATGCTAATAATCAGTAGTATTGGTGCTTACTTCATTTAAAATTAAGTCTGAATACAAACATTTCTTAATAACTAGAATTTACCAGTTTTCAAACTACAAATGTATCTGTTAAGTACAGATTTGAAATGATTAATTAGAAAGAGTAATTTATCTAAGTAAAGGCAATAAACTGATACTGTATAATCTGTATGAGTTTTTATAACTACTGAAAAATATTGCTTTTAAAACCAGCACGTTTTGTTTTTTAATCTTTATAGGTATAACTGTTGTAATGATAAAAGTGTTTATATGATTTATTAGATTTGTTTCACTAAAATTCATGGAATATTAATAAGTTATAATTTATTACTAAATTTTCAAGTTAACTCTGGAGCATTCATCATGGTAAGATCTAGAACCTGAACCTTGAAATGAGCAAATCTAGATCACTTTTTGAGGGACACAGACACAGACACACACACACACACACACACACACACACACACACACACACACACACCTCTCAAAATGTGACATATATATATATATATATATATATATATATATATATATAGATAGATAGATAGATAGATATATACATGAGGTGTGTTAAAAAAAACAAGAACTTTTAAATTTCGCGGGCTTGGAGAGTCCGATTGTCAAACTTTTTGTTTATTATGTTGGTATACATGCCCTTGAAGTATGATAAAACTTTCAGCTGTTTTCATTGTTGACTTTGTCTGTGAAAGCCACTAAGGTTAGATGTGTTTTATCAGCTCGGCGATTTTTGTTTGTTAAAAGAAATGGTTCAAAGAATTTGTATAAAATTTTGCGTAAAAATGGAATTAAGTGTAACAAAGTGTGTGAAATATTAACAAAGGCCTATGGTGAGTCTGCTATGAGTAAAGTAAGAGTTTACGAGTGGTATAAGCATTTACAAGAAGGCCGTAAAGACATTGAAGATGACAAATGCTCTGGACGCCCCAGCACATCAACAACCAATGAAAACATGGAAAAAATGAAAGAAATGGTTATGAACATTCGCCGAATCACAGTTAGAGAGGTCGCTGATGATGTTGGAATATTGATTGGATCATGTCGTGACATTGTATCCAGTGTTTTGTGTATGAAACACGTGGCAGAAAATTTGTTCCAAAATTGTTGAATTTTGAACAAAAACACTGGCAAATGGAAGTTGCTCAGGAGTCACTAAATGAAGTCAACGACGATGCAGAATTACCAAAACGTATTATAACAGGTGACGAAACATGGCTTTATGGTTATGACATCGAAACTACGGCTCAATCATCCCAGTGGAGGCATTCTGGCTCACCAAGACCGAAAAAGGCTCGACAAGTGCAGTCGAACGTGAAGGTTATGCTCACTGTGTTCTTCGATATTAATTGCACAGTGCAACATGAATTTTTGCCACCAGGTGAAACGGTCAATAAGGAGTACTACCTACAAGTTCAACGCTGTTTGCGTGAAGCAATCCGAAAAAAACGCCCGGATCTGTGGAAAAACAATTTATGATGGCTTTTGTACCACGATAATGAACCAGCTCACAATTCATTGACAGTTCATGAATTATTGGCCAAAAACAGTACTATTTCCAAAAATAAAGAAAACCTTAAAGGGCCGTTGTTTTACAGCCGTAGATGACATTAAATGCGCATCACGAAGAACTAAAGGCTATCTCAAGATCGAGTTTGAGAAGTGTTTCAAGGATTGGAAGAAGCACTGGCACCAGAATATGTGTATTCTTATCACATTTACATAACCATTTATAATTATCACAAATTGATTTATTGAAATTTCTCAGACATAGTGTTTGCCTACTTTTTGAAAATTCTCTCTAAATTCCAAATTTTGCATAGGCTGTCCTATATTTTTGATTCTTCTAAAGTAAGTTTACTAAAACTATTACTGTAAGTTCTTTCCAAATTAGCTACACAATTTATTTCCATGAAGTTTTTATTTTAAAAGTTATAATATTTAATTGCAATACTAATAATAATAATTTGTATTATAAAATATGCATCTAATAATAAACTATAACCAAATAATCGAATAAATGAAACTAGCCCCAATAGTTGATGGTAGGTAGCACAAACAAAATTAACAATTAGTACAAAGCAGTCTTGGCGACTTGACCTTTAAAAGCATGAATGTTCCTTGAAGTTCTGATGAGTCCAAACCAAACTCTTTTGAAAGTATATCAAAGTCCTCTTTTGTACATTTTTGAATACCTAGATTTAGTTTCAGTGTTTTTCAAACAATACTGATTACTTCTTTAATTTATTGTGAAAAATATCTGTCATTGAGGCCTTAAATCAATTTCAGTACAGGATAAAAAGTAAATCGTATAATTTCCTCCTTTTCGATTCAACATAAAATGCTGATTCATTATTTTCATCTTGAATGTTTACTGACAGTTTTCTTCTTTTGGGATTTGAATCTTCATTTATTCACAAGTTTTTTTTTTTTGCTCCTGCATACATTTTTTTGTGTATTCACTAGTGGGTGAAACATCTGAATTATTCAGTCTCATTTTTTACTTGAAATTGTAAACAATGTGAAAACTTCTCTTGGCCTGTTTCTAAACTATTTTACAATACACAATTTAAAATATAGTAGTTGTGATTTTTTCTAAAAACGTAAATAAAATATGATCATTTATTTTTTTGTAAGGCAATTAATTAATACAAAAAGAAATAAATGAAATATCCTTCTGGTTAGGTGTGTCATGTCAGTTGTTGTGTGCATGTTGTTTTCAATAGGTTTCTTGTGAACAAAACAATGACTATGGAAAATTAAATGAACTGTACTAGTATTAGTCCTATACTGCAACAAGAAAAGAATTTGACTACATTATTCTAAGATGCCAGAAATAAGGTGGCAAAACACTACACAAATGGTATATGAACAATGATAATCAAATACATTTTGATCTTAGTTGAATCTGAAGTAAATTTTGAAAAGCTTACCACATTTTTACTAATAATTAACTAATAATAGGACTAATAATAATTACTAATAATATTTTTACTAATAATAGGAGGATTTCAAATATTCACAGTTAAAATTATAATTGATTCAGCATACAAATATATGCAAGAAAATAGGTGTATATAAAAAAGTTTTTTATTGATGACCAAACCATAACAACTATGTTATATTGTGGAAAATAGACATCAATTTTTAATAGAAAAATAGAAAGTAATGAAAATTTTAATTTTTTGAACAAAATATTTATTCTTCTACATTGATGTTGTCCCCTTCAAAATAGTCCCCATTGGAAATTATGCAAAATTTTAATGAGAAAATACAGTTAATTTTTTATTTCTCTTTTGCATTGGTAGTAAATTCTTCATAGATTGGAATTATGGAAAGTTTATACATTTATTTCCTAAATTTCAATAAGTGAGAAAATAGTAATTGAAGCTTTTTCGAAAAATAGTTAGTGAATGCAAAATCAAAAATAATGAAAAGAATTTTTCCCATTTGTTCAATATGTTTTATAAAATATATACATCAGAATCTATACCGTTACTTCCTTATGTAAAAAAGGAAGCAAACCACATAATGTAATTGTGAATCAAATATTGAGAAAAAATGTAATGTACATTTTTCCCCCAAAATGCATTTTTTTTGTATTGTCAATTGAAAATTTAAATTTGTATACCTTAAAATCAATATTCCTACACTTTAAAAAAATATTTGGAAAGTATAGATTTTAACAGAAGAAATTCATTGTATAAAATTAAAGTTTTCTTAAGAAATAGTTAATGAATTATTTACTTTTTCCTTCAATGTTTAGTTTTCTAAAATGTTGCATTTTCAAAATAGTGCTGGAGTTTTCTGAAAAATATATGAAATTTAAATCTAAAATTACTCAAAAATTACAACTTGAAGAAAAATGTTTACTGATGTAAGTACTAAAGATGTTTAGTTTCTTTCAAATTAATAGCTTTAAAACCTGTTATTATACAAACTAATAAGACTACAAACAAAAATAATAGAATTTAAAATATATATTAAGATATAATTTATTATAATGACTATTATTACTCGAGATGCTCAAAATTTTCATTTTTTTAAAAATATGTATTTAATTTTTTATTCTGTATTCATTTTCAATAATTAAAATTTGGTGAAAGTCTAAAATATTAATTTTTTTTTTAAATTGCTCAGGAAATATTTGTTAAAAAAAATAAGTTAACCACTTTATAAAAGTTATTTTTGGTCTACTAAATAAGGATTTGACCAAATTTGGTTGCTAAAAGGAAAAAAAATACCTTTTTTAAAGGAAATCATGCATTTCTAGTGTCTGCCATTTTGTTTCAAGTAGACAAAAGAAAGTTTGAGGTCAATTACCTAACTGCTATAATTGTATTTAAGAAATATAAACATTTTCATTGAAATCTGTTATATAGACAGCAGCAAATTTGGTACTTTAACATAGCAGACATTGAGCCAGAGAGAAATTTGTTTAATGTCATATTTGGATGTTCCAAATCATAAGTAAAAAAAAGATAGATGCAAATCTATCAAAAACAACTCTAAGTTAAATAATTATAAAAGCATCTGTGAGAAAATGTTTACCTACCCAATTTTGATAGAATAAATATTTTATACCAATTTGAGCTACCCTTAAAAAATCTCATATTTTTCATTTTATTAATTTAGAGCAATCAGTAGGTTACAGTATTTTTCTTATTATTTATTGTGAGCAAAAAACCTGAAAGATTATCATCACCCAACAGTATTCTTATAAACAAAATTTTTTCCACTTATTGTTCTTTATACTATAAGTTTTAATTTGATGTGATTTCCCAACAAGAATGAATTTTATTGGAATACAAACATAATCTTCTATGTTCAAAAAGGTTAAAAGTAATTTTTAAAAAAGAAAAAAAGACATTTGATAATTTTTTTACATAGTTTTGGTCTGTGAGATATTTTTAAGCACACTAGTAATTAAATGAAAAATGCATTTAGAATTGATAGTGAAAGTTCAAGGGACATTCATGATCAAGACATTTTTCAGTATTTCTTTTTCAAACATTCAGGTACTAGTATATTTTGGCTTAGAACAAATATAAAACTATGTACATTAAATCTGAAAATTATTTGTATTTAATGATTACATATGTTTCACTAAAAGATCTATTTTTGCAAGATTAATAATATTTAAAGAATAGAATAACCAATTTTTACTTCAAAGAAATACTTTTTTGAAGTAAATTGTATGATAAAAAGTTTCAGTATCCTCCTAGTTAAATTAATTTAACATTACATTTAAATATTACAGATACATTTTAGAAGAACATAATGTGTATTAAAAGAAATATGTTCAGTAGTTATCAACCACTGAATTAAAACTAGACAACTATTCAGTATTGATGCTTATGATAACTTCAACATAGTTGTAAAATGTAACTTTCTCCCTAACAAAATGGAACATTTCTTTTAAAATAACTAATAATAGCACAGAAAAATATCACATAAACCAAAATTAGGGTAACGTGTATTAAAAAATTTGAAAAAATTCTTATCACCATAAGATTCAATTTTCAATTTTGACTAAAATTTTAAAATTAAAAATGCTAATTTATGCATATTTAGCACTTATTATGATGGTGAACTTAAATGTCAGTGTCTAGTTTTACTGGACTCTTGATTCATATAAATCTAATCCAGGCATTCTTAAATGCTGACAATTTATTTACAAACATAAATTTAAAAAACTATTAACTGGTAAACAGTTAGTTATTTTACATACCAAAACATTGATAATATAATAGCCGTTGTTTATAATACTGGCTTATGAAGCTGACAGGGATGATTGAATTCTTTGTAAGTTGCATACATTAAGAAGTATGTTACTTTTGTTTTACTAAATACTTTGTGTTTCCAGTTTATAATATTATTTTCAATAAAGATGTCCTTTAGACTTGGTAAAAATGTTGAATTAAAAATTGAGTTGAGTTGAGTTGAGTTAAAAAAAACGAGTCCATAAAAGAAGTTTGTAAGATTACAAAAAATTAAATGCTATCGTTTTTTTAAAGATTTTTATGATTAAGAGCAAAAGGTAAAAACATTTTGGTGGTTGACAGAAAAAAACAAGTACTGTAGGTATTGTGTTGTGATGAAAAGGGATCGTGAACAAGGACCATATGAGGGAGAAATAATTATTTTTTTAAGGGGTTAAGGAGGATAATTTTAAAATTTTGGGAGGAAAATAGGTTTTTGTTGGCTTAAAAGTGCAGGAGATGAAAGGTGAATAAGGAGTCACAGATTTCAGCCTAACAGGAAAGATGAAGGTAATGAAAAGGAATGGAATAACAGAAAAAAGAAGAGAGAAGAGAGAGAGAGAGAGAGAGAGAGAGAGAGAGAGAGAGAAAGTTTGAAAGAAAGCGACAAGGAAATTGGTATTAGCTGTAATATCTTGGATAATATATGTATATTAATCTCTGCTATATCTGTTAGAAATATTTTTTAAAATTGTTACGTAAATTAACTTTGAAAATATAGTTACTTACAATACTGTGCACATAAATTTTAACAATGATAATAATATATGTATTTTGGCAGAATACATTCAATATATATCTAGACTTACCTGTAATCAAACACGAAAATAATAAGAAGAAACAAATTATAATATTTTCTCGTTTAAAAGAAAGCTTCATATTGTAAATTTAGAAGGTACTATTTAATAAACTATAGCTATCATAAAAGCTTAGAATTCCAAATTTTAGCTAGCAACTTCATCTTAAACATAAAATGTCTCAATAAAATGCAATAAGATTGAAGACTGGTGATGATTAATTAATAATTACCTTCGATAAAGTTGCAAAATGTTATCAGTGATTTTATTCCATGTAATTAGTTTATTGTTTATCATTTAATACTTTAAACCTGAAGGTTTATTATTTTAGTTAAAAACCATTAACTGTGAAAATTTCATGGCCACAATTTATTTATATCTTTTAAAAGATGACTCAAGATCATTTGCGTTGAAAAACATTTGGAACAACAATTAATTAGTATCTACACAGTTTCAACAAAAATTCATGTACTAGGTAATGGGAAAAGTAAAATTAATTAATATTTAATAATATTGTAAGCTCTATAAAATCTGCAATATTGATCACACTTTTGATAGACAATACTTATAATGAAGAGTAACTTTGGTTTGAGCATCTTCAGATTGTTAGAAAAGGGGAGTGAATCTTTAAACCACTAGCATACACCTCAGAATTATTATTTGTCTGTAATCCTATTTCATAGTTATGAATACCTGCCATTATGTAGTCTAAAAAAAGAAATGGTTAAGGAATTATAAATATGGTTTTTGATGCTCAATTTTTCTCTTTTTTTTAATAATTGAATTTATCCAATCACATTTTCACTTGGCCACTACTGATATTGTTTGTATAATATAATATAGGATTAGTGTATTTGGTGTTTAAATTTACTATATTTATCATCATCGCTGATTGTACTGCATATGTATTATATTTTATTAGTTAAATTTGTATTATTGTTTCTTTTAATTAATTTTATATTAAAAAATAAGTCAGTGAGGAAGTCATCATTGTAAAAAATATAACCATGAAATAAATACTGATCTTGAACTGTAGAAATTATATGTTCAATAATTTTACTTTTTTACTATTCTGTCAGTGCTGCTCTTACAAGTGCTCATGGCAAACATATGCTTGGCTTCCTTCCCTTTTAACAAGTTCTTGGATTTGGGACTTGGACTTTTTAACAGGGAAAGGAAAAACATTGTTTTTTACAGATTTTAAAATCTAAAACCTAATATAACAAATAAAATCATCAGTGTGAATTATAGTTAATGTTTACATTGCAAAGAGATCTCCCATGATTTGGATTTAACAAATTTTTCTACGATGATGTCCTTTTTCCTCATTTTTAATGACAAAGGTTTTCATTACACAATTTTTAAAGTTATGTACATTGTGAGGCATGTGTCAATATGACCACAGCATCCAGTGTAGCTTGTCCCAGTTGCCTCCTTCTGTGGGCACTGTATTCTATATTATGAAATACATAGAAAGTATGATGTTTGTAACAAAAAAAATCAATTTTAAAACTTTTATTGATAATATTCCAGTTATGTAATTAAACCTTAAGATTTTTGGAAAGTACTAAATGAAATAAGTAGGTAGTAAGCTGATTTAAATTTGTATTATTATAGTTGCAGCTAGCTACTTTTTGAAAAGTAGTTGTAGCTGTAGAAAATTACATTTTCTTATAATGATGTAGCTACTGACTTTTTAATAGTAGTTTATTGAATAATGTAATTCTCTTTGTTAGATTACTAAGTATTCAATTTCTCTACTAGACAACATTTTTTAAAGTAACTTTTAAAATACTGGTATTCAAATGTGACATTTTAACTCTTTAACTGATTTTTTTAAAAAACAAATGTAGTTTATTTAGTTTAATGGATGTAATGTGAGACTCAAACAATTTTTAAAACACCAAAATATGGCACTTTAAATCCTTAAGTGTCCAAAAAATACTTAAAAAGAAAATAATCTTTTCTTAACAACCTCCTTTTAAGAGTTAAAGAAAATTGTAACTCCTTAAATTTAAAACAGCTGAATTTAGAACAAGTAAGTGGGGGAATCTAATAAATGTATATAAATTGAACACTGTTTACTAATGTAAAATGGAGTTTTAGTGACAAAAAAATCATTAATTTACTGGTATTCATATTTTTTGAATATGTAGAAAACTCAAATTTGTTCCAGTTGAAAGAATAAATAAATACATTATAAATGTTTATATATTTCATGCTTTGAATATCAGTGCATCAAAGTGCCAGAAGTTCTGTATACCACACATAACTTACCAGTTTATTAAATATTTATATTAAGTTTGTATGCATTGTGGGTGCTAGGTAGTAATCCATATTTTTCATTTTTATCATTTTCATTTCATTATTAATCTTCTAATTTCTTATCTGTAAGTCTTTCAGTAACTTATAATAATATTTTAATCTATAAGCAGTTTATTAATACTGAATATTATAGGAAGTGTTATAATATTAACATTTTCATTATATTTATTAAGTCAAATTACTGCAAAAACATTCAATGGATTTACTGTGTAGGTTTTTAATTATTCATAGATATGTTTTCTCAAAAAATTCTGATAACAGTTAAGTTCAAAACTTTAGAGAAGCTCTCTTCTTTTACTCCATCGAACATGAAAGATAACCCTCAGAAAATGTTCACATTTTATATCTTGTTCTGAAAGTAACCATTATCAAAATTAAACTATGTTGATTATTGAAACTTTTCCTTCATGTAGATTGCATCAACAGAGGACAAAACAGGTTTATTGAAACTAAAGTGATTTAAGTAAACATAACTAAAATAGCTTGAAATCACTACATTCAAGTAAATCAATAGTGATAATGGTGATATTTTATAAAGTCTTTAAGGAATATCAGACAACGTAAGTATATTTCATTTTGATCATTTTATAGTCATTAAAAAATATTAAACAATCTAAGCATATTTCAAGTGTTCTACTTTACTTTAAAACCCTGTGTAAGTAGAATGCATTGCCATAAGTCTGACCATGAAAGAAAATTTCAATCAGAAGACAAAAACAATTCCATCTTTAAAAATTTCAGTGTTCAAGAAGGCCATTTTCAAAAGATAATATTCCTTTTCTTGCTCATACTATGAAACAGTAATAATAACAGATGTTGCATATTAACTCTTTGCATGTCTTTTATGTTAACGTGTTCATTGTCAGTGATGTTAAAGCATAGACTTATAACAAGTGCAACATTGCTCCAAAAGCCATTGATGGAATTCCAACAAATATTCATTTTAATGTATTGTGTAATATATAGTTAAAAAAAATCATTCAATAGAGTTCAGGCAAATATAAGTTTAGTAGACAGCTGAAGACTGATTTTGCAAGATTGAAAGACATGCTGGATAACTACACATTGCTGTAATTGTCTGAGCCAAACATAGTGACAGTTCCCACCACATCACTGGTGTGGTTAGCTGCTGTCACCCTCAGTTGTGGCAGTTCATTTATTATTTCTATAATTAGGACCTAGTATTATATATAGCCTATATCAGTGGTGTCTCTTCTAGGCTTGCTTGACTAACTGCGAAGTTCAGGTATTGATGACAAAAAAATGAATGTTACATTTTTAAAGCCTTGCTATATAAAGTTACAAATATCCATTATAATTTTGAATATACAGAATAAAATTAAGATGTTATTATGAATGTAAAAATAATATTATTTTATGAGTTATCCATCCGTGGCTGTATTATAGCTCTTACTTTAGTGCAACATGCTTCACAAACAGAAGCGAAGACTTACCCCACTGTTAAATGACTATGCAATAAAGTTAATTGCAGTAGCAACAGCAATAAAGTTAGGAGGGGCTATGGCGTTTTTATACAAGTTTTCACTTTGTGAATATCCAAAAGTGCAGCTAGCAAAAAAGTGCAAGTAAGGTATTTTTGCTGGTGTGTCTAAATTTCTTATGCCCCACTGAGAAACTTAGTGTATGTGTGTCACATTGAGATATAGTTTACAATTATTATTATTATTTTATTATTATTATTATTATTTTACTATTACAACTAGCTATTTATGAGTGCTACTCAGAAAGTAATTTATGTTTTGGAATGTAAATTAAAGGAACAAAAATATCTTTTGTTATATACATTTGATAGTCTAACTCTTAAGCTACTTTTCAATGTAATCTCTATTAAAATTGAGATTAAAATTATGTAGCAGAACACCAGTTTTTTATACCATTGTCATAGAATTCTGCCGTCTAATACTTCAACAACTTATTCACACCTTCCTGCAGTTCCACATTGTCATTAAAGCATGATGTTGCGAGACAGGTCTTCGTGTGCAGAAACAAATAGTAATCACTTTTCTCCAGATCTGGACTATACAGAGGTTGGTGGACCACTTCCTAACCAAAACCTTCCAAGAGCTATGAGTGCAATTGGTCTAGTATATTATTATGAAAAAACAAAACCTTTGATTTTGTATTGTCAAAATCAAGTATGAAAAAACAACACTTATTTTGTATTGTCTTTCTCAATTTCGTCAATGTTTCACAATACCTTACAGAGATTATTGTTGTACCATGTTCAAGAAATTTGACAGGAAGCACACCTCTCCTGTTTCAAAAATCAGTTGCCATGATTTTTCTTTCTGAGATTTCATTCTGAGCAAACATTTCCCTGGTTTCCTGGGGAAACTTTTGTATCACCACTCCATAGACTGATTTTATTTCATAATTAGCACGTTTTTCCAAGTCTCATTCCATTTACAAGATCAAGAAGTTAGACATCATCTTTTCGTGGGCCTCTAAATCTTGCTGTCAGGCTCTTTTATTTGTGTCCTTGCAGCAAGAATTCACATTCTGATATTTTGCTTAACATATTACAAAATAAGTGTATGGACTTACTGTACTAATAAAGTCAATGAATTCTATGATACTTTGTATGTATTTAATATGGAATTATTATGGACAAATTATTCTAAAGGTGAAGGTATAGAATATGAATCAAAATTCAAGAGGCAGAGAAATGATGATTACTGTAAATTGCAGTGAATTTTTAATGAAATTTTGGATATATTAATGGCTGTGATAAAATTCAGAGTTGAATCCCAATAGGATCTGACATTCATACCTATATTACATTCCAGCAATGTTTGTACATTTTCAAAAACATTTTCTCATAATTTGATAGCAGATCTTAAAGAACCATAATTTTCATACTTTATTTGATATATTTAGACTTAAACATGAACTTAATCTCAGGATGAATATAGGGGAAATCCATTAATAACATTAAAAAACCATGTGAAACTAAATAATTTGGATATAGTTTTGAAGAAAGCTTCAACTGAGCAACTTGGTGATTTTATCTACTGAAAAAAACATTGTTCTGAATGAAAAAGTGGTTGGAAGAAACATTTTAGAAAATGTAATTCAAATTTACAGAAAGGAAAAGTGAATGGAGTTAATGTGCAGATGATATATTCAAGGTAACAAGTTTATTTACTTAAGAAAAGTTGTTATTGAATGAATAAGTCACATTGATAGGTCTATAAGTCTTGGGTCAAAATGTGACACTTGCCCTGGCTTTGAAATAAAGACTACATAACCATTTTCCAATCCATGGATACATGGTAGCTATACTGGCTACCATGTTATGTTATGGCTACCATGTTATGTTTAGTCTACAAAGGATAAAAACAATAAACTCTCCATGGTGTTGCAAAAGAGCTGGAAAAATTTCATCTAGACCTGGATTTTAAATGGATTAAAGTTGTTAATAACCTATCTCATCTTATCAAATACAACAGTTTGGTTTTCAATAATTCAGTCTTGCCTACTAGGTCCTTTATAATAGGTATTCCTTTATACTGTCCTACCAAGTTGTGTACTGCTCATTAGAAACTGTGAGTTTCCCCATGGGGTTCAAACGATTGAAGACCAGGACCTTGTGAAGTCTTGCTTTCTGAAAAATATAGTCAACTTAATCACATAACTTTCTCTGTGAATCCCATCTCAGCCTTTTTAATTCTTTATTACACTCAGGGTCTGCATGAAGGCCTCCCATTTACCATACTACTTGGTTGCATTAAATAGCCTCATAACCTGTCCTCTTTGCTCAGAAATTGCCTCTGCCCATCATTTCACATAACCCCAGTCACCTTCCTCGTAAGAGGACAATTCTCATGAAAATGGTCCACAACTATCTCTACCATTCTACCAGCTGCATACTCTAATTAACGTGAGTTATCTACCAGCTTCCCAAGATTCTAAGGGTCAACCTTCAGGCTTTCTCCATAGGCCCTCCCCTCTAGTATTTCTAGAATTTTGATATGTATTTACTGACCTACCTACTACACTGAGATCCCATTACTATGTACTTACAATGCGACATGGAGGGATCTTTAGGCACATATCACACTTCCAACACAGTGTAGATATCAATGGCCCCCAGAGTAAGATTTAAAACCTCACTTCTAGCTTTCTTTATCAAAGTTAGTGTCTTCATTAGAAATATAAAGTTTAAATGGTACGATATAGTAAAGTAAATATGCCCCTTTCTCAGATTTGTGTCACTACTTCCTTCCACTGTGTGACTGATGTGCATTGACATCCGTTCCAACAAGTCGCTCAAAACCCATATCGCTACAATGTTCTACTACTCTTGAAAGCTAATTGGTAGGAAGCTATCCTACCCATATCCTTATGTGAAAAGTATGCAGAGCATAACCCATCTGCTGCTTGATCCCACACATAGTTCAGTACTGGTTACTGTGTGCAGTCCTTGAAACAAAAAGGTCAAGTATCTCAGTAATGTTCCTAACAACTATGCATATCCTAGTCCTAGTGTCCCATTTGTCATAAACAAAATTAATTCCACCAACAGCTAGTCCTGCAATCGCACCTCCCATCACCCATGTTTCTTGTACTAGAGCTTCCCTCTGCTCAAGCAGCCTCCGTAAGACAGTAGTTAGTGCCTTACTGTGATGGGATGTTGACTTGAACTACTTTCATCTTTCTATGGAGTAAAAATCAATCTATTGCAGATTGAAGGGGTATACCTAGCAACCCCACAATCTGCTGAAATCCACAACTGGTGGATTTCATACAACCCCAATTTCTCTAACCAACATTCTCACTCCCCCCCCCCACTTCAGCATTTTCTACAGGGTTTTTATTTTTAAGTGTTTCAATTAATTCAGTTTCCATTTAAGATCCCACGAGTAGCTAGGGAAAGGATGTCCACCTATACAGAGCCCTGCATATATAGATCGCTCCTGCTAAATTTAAACTAAAAGTTACCTGGTTTCCAGAGTTTGTATACTAGAAGCATAGATTTCCCTTAGCCATGCAGCCCTCCCATATGCTGTTCCACTGGTGTGTGTGTGTGTGTCCTACACTTTAGTTGTATTGATACAGATCATTTATATACAGGTCAGCATCAATCCATTTCCACCCTGTACTGTATGGAGACGCATAAGACAGATCTTGAGTATGCACACATCTCCTATCCCACACATCCTCTATTTGAAGTAGTGTGTGGTATAAGAAAGCAATGTACAGACTCTTCACAGAGCGGGGAAAAAGATAGGCAATGTCAAAGATAAATAAGTACAATTACATCAATTGGGGGTCTACAAAATTGAAATTTAATCATTTTGATACAGTCTATCTTGGGTAAACAGATAGAAGTTTTAATAAAATGGTTAGGGACTGTTTTAAGTGTTATGTATAGAATCAGACTGAATCACTCCTTGCTAAACATCTAATAGAGAATGCATGGTTCTGATATTAACGAATACTCCATTCTTTACCTCTAAAACAAAGGATTATGGCAAAATATTTTGCATAATTTTGAAATTTTTTGTTTAAAACAGGATGAGCAATGAACATTTTTTCCTTTACAAATATCCTATTATTAATTTTAATATTGGGTATTTTTTTGCTTTTGCCAATTATTATTTTTCATTTACTTTTCCCATATTCATGTTAACTTTGTATCCTGATTTGTGTTATAGGTCATTTATACATTTATAGACACCCGTTTTCTACATGTTTAAGTGCCAGCAGTTCCCACTCTATTCCTTCCCCCTCTCCTGTATTTTGTTGGTCTGGTTTTTATTCAACTTTAACTTGGTAGATCACTTGTAAATGACCTGTAAAGGTTGAAACTGGTAGTGAGTAATGAAGCTCTATAAAGGACTTGTTTAGTCAACCACTGAATCACTAGTACTTTGAAGTCATAGATCATTGGTACAATCAAGATTTTAGGCCAATTAAAATCACCAGTTCAGCTGGCCAATAGAAGCCTAGCCATGCACAGTGTTATGACACAATGAACGGAAAATCTCCATCTTGGATACCAGATCTTGTGGTAACAAAACATGTATGACTCTGTGTAACGGAACCATGCGTCTAGTTTTTTGACCATGTATATGATATGCCTATTGTGTTATATCACCGCAAATTCTAAGTGCTTTTCTTGTGTGTAAATGTACAATATCTCAAAATAATTTATTTGTTCTGTGCCAGTGGGTTAATTAAAAGGCGCTGCATTACGGAGATCAAGAAGACCACTCAAACTTGAAAGGACCACATGTCAGATTATACCCACATAAACAAGCTCTAATCTTGCTGTCTTTATAATAGACATGACCACTACACAGTTCACTATAAAGCAAATTTGGACATAACATGAAGTTTACCAGTTCAGTATAAAACTTTTAAAGTAGCCAAACTTTTGTGAAGTGACCATAAGTAACTAAACATTATGTGTGTTAATTAACACTGTGTTCTAAGTGTTCTTAAGAAGCCTGGATAGTCAGCCAACAACATCTATAAAATCTTCAACTAAAAGTATGTACAAATAATGAATAAAATTTTGGTTGTACATTTGGTTGTTAAAACTTTATTGATAGATGATTCTAACTGGTCTTCCAAAAATAACTTTAAATCATTAAACTCATTGTATTTGCTAATAACAGACAGGTGCTCTAAGACCTAATTATCAGGTCCTCATATATCTCATTTCTAAATTCCCAACCACTTAAATCAGTAAATGGTCAGTTTGGCAATTAAAATTTAGTACTTCATTTTAACAAACCATTATGCTACCAGATTAAAACTGTATTTTTATTTATAAACCTTAATATGTTTGACTTCCACATATATAAAGCCTTAATTTTCAAAATAATTTTCTTTTAGTGTAC
This sequence comes from Callitettix versicolor, assembly GCA_022606455.1. Classification (NCBI taxonomy): domain Eukaryota; kingdom Metazoa; phylum Arthropoda; class Insecta; order Hemiptera; family Cercopidae; genus Callitettix; species Callitettix versicolor. The sequence continues at coordinate 46,048,479 of CM040184.1, forward strand.
AGATGCAATAAGGAATGTACATTAATTATTCTGTGATTGAAAATGGCTAAGAAACCCAATAATGCAACTATAAAGAGCTGTCATAACACAATTTGTTGAGGGTGTGAGAAATTATTTTGGTTAGAGGGCAATAAAAAAATGTGTTTGTGTGAAATGCTTTTTTCTACATTTATTACATTCACAGTGAATATACTGATTTCATTTTAATTTCCATAATTTATAAAAGCTTTACATTTTACAACATTTGCTTATCAGCATCAGAGTTAATATCATTGTAAAACTCAACAAATTTACTTTTGGACTATTATTTTGAATCAGCATTTTACTTTTTTAATTTTAATTAAGTGTCACTGTGTTCCGTATAATGATCTGCCTTCCCTAGCTTCGTCAATTCTATTTTTGTTGACACGTTTCAGAGAACCTCCATCTTCAAAAACTATATCTATATCTTTTTTTTCCTATTTATAATTTTTTATCTCCACCTCGTACCCGTCTCTATTCAACACGTGTACATTAAACTTGACGTGCTCGCTTCTGATGGGCTCTTCCAAATCACACGCTCACTTCTGATTGGCTCCTTTCAAACTTTCTCTTCAACAGTCGTCACTCCTGTTAATTTTTGAAAATGTTTAGATTTTTAAACGTAATATCTGCTTGCAACGATATCTGTTCATTTATTATGTTTTCTCCCTTTAATTTAGATTTAAAAATTTCCAAGTTCTCTAAAATGTTCATACGTCTTCCTTTTTCTGCCATATGTAGTACCTTCATTGAGTTTTCTATTTCTCGAGATATGTGTCCCTCTTTTATTAAATGTGACGCATAATTTGAATCATTTTTGCCGTATTTGAATGATCTAACATGTTCTTTAAACCTAGTTCTAAATTTTCGTCCCGTTTGTCCTATGTGGACTGCCTCACATCCACACTCTATTCTGTATTCCCCATTCTTACTATATTTGTCCTTTTCTTCTATATTTTTTATTGTCAGTTTGTTCCTTATTGTATTATTTGTAGCCATTGCTATATCTATATCATATTTTCTAAAAAATTCTTAAATTTATATGCCTCTTTCCCCGTACATGTTAATTTAGCCCATTTTCGTTTTTTATCGCCTCTTTTATCACTGTTTTCTTCTATATTCTATATATATATATTCTTCTATAAAAAGGTATAGATATAGTTTTTGAAGATGGAGGTTCTCCGAAACGCGGCAACGAAAGTAGAATTGACGAAGTTAGGGAAGGCAGATCATTATACTGAACACAGTGATAATAATCCTAGCAGAAAAGAAGAAGAATATAAAAAGAATTTCATTAAGTGTACTGATAAATTTAGATATTTATATCACTTTATAATTATTTTATTATATATTAAAACAGGTGCACTAGGAAATAAATTAAAAATAAAAAAAACAGATGTTGAAATTGCAAAGTATCTAAACTTTTGTTGTTGTTGATAAACAGTGTATAGTGGTAGGTTTATATAAGTGCAGGAAGGAAATAATTAGGTTATTTGCCAGCCAATTAAAATCTATCACCAAATTCATGTTAGCAGAGGGGATAAGTATTGTAGGTAATAATCAGACCCTTCTTTCAGAAAATAATCGTTAAGTGCTTGTAGGCATATAAAAGATAAGTATTTTATTAATGAAGCTTATTTCATTGCTTCATTATTACTGATAAGAAGGATTTCATATCTTTTGCTATTTTATTGTTTATTATCTTACCTAATAAGAACCTGGTTAGTTTTACTTTAATATAGTTCTGACAATTATGTGTTAGTAGTTTAGATACAAAATTCATAATAAAATAAAAATGCTATTGGGTTCTACAAATTCCAGTTCCCTTACATATAATCATATTCAGTGCCCTTCTTCCTTTCACTACTATTCAAATTTTAGTCACTCTTACACTTGAGCGATTATCCTTATATTGCTTGTTAACAAACTCCAAAATGTAGTTTTAACTTTAATACTCTAAGGGGCAACTCAGCAAGAACAACAGATAAGAGAGATAAACAAACCTGATTTATGATGACACACCACAAAAAATTTAGTAGGATATTGGCTTTCAAATTGATGGCTATGCAACTGGATCTGCAAAAACAATTTAACAACCTAGGAAATGAGTATTAGACTACTAAATTGTCGTTAGGTGGAGTCACATCTTTTTGATAATGATGATATCAATCTTGATCATCTTTGCATAAATGGAAAGTTAAATTTTTTTGACTATGTTCAAATACACAATACCATTAATGTTTGCCTTCTAGAATAATAATAGACCATAGAGTTTTTGTTTGCTAATAGCATAAAAACATTATTTTGTAGTCGTCATTAATAAGCAGCTTATCTGAAATACTATCCAACATTTCCACATTACATTGCTGATAAGCAACTTTACTGTCATTAATTTGTTAAACTGTGTTTTTTTTTTTTTTTTGTATAAACCATAGTTTGTTTAGTAATGTATACTAAAAAATAGGTTTTAGAATGCAAGCTACACATAACATAAATGACATTAATTAATACAACTATGGAAAGCTTCCTTTGAGCAATCTACAGCAGCTTCAGAAAGTTGTGGATGTCCTGGGAATTTTGCATGCTGTAAAAAATATCATAAAAAGATTAAAAGAAAGAATTATATTTTAAAATAGGTTCAAAAGAAGCTAAGAAACAGAAGCTTGAAAAGGCACTTTTGTATTTTCCATCTTCTTTTTCTTTTTGAATATTGTTATGACTACAGTCTAAATCAAAGATTCCCAAGCTAGAGAAGGCTGTGAACAACTCAACCTAAAACTGAATAGATCGAATGTCCCTCCTCCCAATCACAGTCAACTTCCATTCCAAGCCCCTTTTCCATAACAAATTTTGAAAAATAATTCATCTAATTTAGTTATTCATATTGTATTAAATGATCACTCATTGTATGTATGTCCTTTTCCTCACAGAAACAGCACTAATGTTTTTGATATATTGCTGGAAAATTGCATTTTTGGGCTTAATTTACTTGGTTCTCAATTTTGGGAAATTTTTTTTTAATTAGAAAAACATTATTAAAAAAATGTAATTAGAAAACACAGGCTACATAAGTATATACTTAAAAATATAATATAAAAATATAATAAAAACAGTATACCATTGCAAATAAATACTGTTCAATCAGCTGATACTTAACTATTATTTGTGTTTAATCAGTGGTATAATAATCCTAAATAATATCAATTAATTATCTTAAAACTGAATTCATATTATTAAATGAGATTTATTAGTTTATTTAATAATATAGAAATAGTAATTGTCAAAATATATTTTGTATATTGTGCAACAAAATAAAAACAAGCAGTCTATGTATGTATAAATATACTTTTTTCAGAAATATCTTTAACAATTATGGTACAATTTTGGATTATAATATTTTTAGGCTCAACAGAAATTACTTGGTAAGTCTTATTTTGGGAAAAATTAGTTTTAATTAAAAACACCGTGAATATTGCAACCTACATGAGAATCTATATACAAATTTTAACTCACTATTTCAACAGAGCAAAGCTTGGTCATCAGGAACTGAATTAAAATACTCATATGTTTTAGTTTTTTAGAAAAAAAAACTTTATTGCAATTAGTTTATAATTTAATCAAACATTATACAAAACTATTACAATTATTATTTTGTGACATTATAAATAACATAAATCATACAAACTGAACAGTATGTTTGTAAGAAAAATTTAAATAGGTGTTAGAGGCTAACACAATGTGTGTGTTTGTGTGTTTGTGTGTGTGTGTGTGTGTGTGTGTGTGTGTGTGTGTGTGTGTGTGTGTGTGTGTGTGTGTGTGTGTGTGTTCTAAATTTGTTTACTGTGACTTTTGAACACCTATTCCTTTCACAAATAATGATATCATTAGAGTAATTTATTAATTTAATCACATGTTGTTGCTTATATATAAACAATTTACTATGTTTGTTTTTAATTAAAAGTAAAGTTAAAAATCCTTGTTCAAATAGAAAGTTTGTTGAAAATACAACTAGATGAAATTCTATAAGTTTTTTTTGTCTAATGTTTAAATACAGTGTAAAAAACATTGTGCAATTTAATCTTTGTGTTTACTGTTGCATACAGTAATTATTGCAGAATAGACTAAGAAAACAGAATACAACTTAGTCTTAAGTCCAACTATACATTTCACAAGAATGACAAATTTTGACAGCAGAGTCAAGCCTTTATCAGCAGTAATAATTTTCAAGGCATGTAACTGCCAGCTGACGATTTCCTTATCAACCTAATCTGCCTGCCAGATACAGCCATAATTCCACTTAGACTTTTCCTCTTATGCCATTATACATAAGAAATTTTGTTGACAATATAACCACCAAGTAGTACAAAATTTAGTGTCACTAAAACTGGGATTTTTACTTTAAAAATATATATTTGGCTAGACATGTACAAAATAATGCTTCATCTGAAGCCATTATATAAAATTCATATACATGTAAGTATACATTTATATTTTTAATGATCCACTCAAAGTGTGTTCTAGAGCTCATGACTGGTGCTAATTTGATGGTCCTGGATCTAAATATTATCACGTTGTTGTTGTTCCAGTGATAATTTTCAAATGTTATTAAAAGAACAGCTGTGGTGAAAAATCTGCTGTTAAGATAAACATGATCTCCATTCTTTGTATCACAATTGCATAAAATTTTTTCCATTACATATATTTTTATATTTATGTGATTATGTACTCATATTGATTTTATGTTTACATATTTATAGAGTAGATAAGACTTTTAAAATGTATGAACAAAATAACTACTGTATAAGATTTTTAACAATTCGTAGCATATGATTCTATAACTTGACACTTATGACAACTTACATGTTACAATCAGTCTTTGCTTCTTAAAAACAGCTCTTATGATTTTGATGTAATTATACAGCATTTTCGGGCTCAAGAAATCAATTGTATATTTAACTGTATAACTGTATATGTATGTTTTCTTTATTTTAAATAAAGCTTTAAAGTATTAATAAATATTATATAAATTTATATAATTACAAATCTTAAATATTTTTAAGGAACATCAATAGAGAAAAAGTCATTGTAACTAATAGAATGTTTGTAGTTTTGCTAAGCAGTGCTTTGTTGCAACCATCAGTAAAGCATTGACAAACAATTTCCGTATGGTCTTCATTGACTACTGTGTAGCAATCATGTTTTGAGTGTGTTATCCAACCACACTTTCTGATTATTCGAACAAGGTTGTTTCTTTCTGGAACTAAAAATGTTAAATTATTAATTCTATAATTACATAATTTAATAAATAAAAAATTTGTAAAATAATTATAAGTAGTAGTATTTACCTTATATATATATATATATATATATATATATATATATATATATATATATATACACACACATGCGTGCGTGCATGCGTGTGTGTGTGTGTGTGTGTGTGTGTGTGTGTGTGTGTGCCTATAAAATGACAACTGCATATGTATGAGGGTCATTTCAAAGTATAAAAATATTATATTGAATTGTATTGTACAAAGTAAAAAAATTATTTTATGCAATATAACTTTACAGTATAATATAATATAACTTTAATACACTATAACTTTAACTCAGTATAGTTCTCTTCTCATTCATTGATGGTCAATATCTTGGGAGGTTTGATATGCCAGTCAGCTCATCACTTCTGTTCACGAGCTGAATGCACTAGGTAACAGCATTCAAAACCTCATTTACAAGTGGAAAACGTGCCCACGCATTGGTTACTTTAACTTAGAAAACAAGTCAAAGTCTAGTGTGCTCATATGTGTACTATATGGTGTGTGAGGTAAGACTTCTGAATTTTACTTTCGCAAGAAATCAACCAGTGTTCCCAATATGAAGGCATGCATTGTCATTCAAAATCAGTGGCTTATGGGTAATCAAGCCATATCAATTTTTTTTTGCATTGTACTGTTTAAATTCTGGAAATAGGTGAGGTAAAATGATGCTATCTCACACGTGTTCCACATTGAACTTGGTGTGACAAGATGATTCTTTGATGATTGTAAGCAAATATTATCTGCTTGACTTTTAAATATGCTCGTCAACATTTTTTGGTTTGGTGACAGCATGGGCTGAGATTTCATCTTTAGTTCAAAATCTTTAACCCATTTCATCAACAGCAACTCCTTGAAAAAGGAATGTATTACTTTCAAACATAAAACTTTATTTCAATAATGTTATATTGTTCAGATGTTTTTTCTTCTCTTCAGAAGTGAAACAGTGAGGGAGCCAAAAGGTAAAAATTTGTTTGTGCAAAAAATTTTTAAAATGTGGAAAACAAATGTTGTTAAAACTCCAATAACACAGGATGTTTCCTCACACATTGCTAAGCAATCTTTATCAAGAAAATCTCAGCCTTCCTGGGCATGGAGGTATAAGGGAAATTATGCTTTCATGGCCTTCACAGAAGTAGCTGGACCAATGGGATACTAAACGGTATGTTGTCTGCTTGCCACAAACTTAAAGCCTGATGAATTTCTGTAGGATTTTTGCCTTGTAAAGTTTCAGTTTTTGTGAAAAATATTTAATCTTGAAGTGTCACAGTATCTGAGACACCTGCAGATGCCATTTCATTTCATCACACAATAAAAACAGCTGATACTACTCATAGGGCAAAAGCATGCTCACTCTCAACTGCATATTACTCATTTTGTATTAAGATATCAGATCATCTAATAATCAGTGTTGCCAATGTGTGCATTATTTTTGACTCGCCTTAATGAATCAATTAATTGACCTTAACAGTTTTTCATTGGAAAAAAGCATTATTTTTTAAATGACCCTTATATGACAGAAAATAAAATATACTTTTTTTCTGATATTGAAGTAAACTTCCAACAATATTTTGGTACTTTGTTATTATTTTTTATTCTTGAATTCAATCGTCATAGTATTGCATTTATCAGCAATGGCAAATAAAAGAGTATTTTGGAGTCCTGGTTAATTTAGGTATTGTTTTCTTTTTTTAAAGATTTGGACAAATGTTTTTGATCATGTGTGTTAAATGAGCTAAATCATTGTTACCATGCAACCTACTAGTTCTCTGTTATACAGAAGTCTGGTCTTTTAGGCTGAACTGTAGTCATGTAGTCAGAAAAGAACTTGTTGTTAGTAATCTTTGGTTATTATTTATCCTTCTGGTGCATTTCAATGATGTACAATTCCACAAATATCAAAGAAGACAGTTAGCATGACCTTAATTTTGCTTCACACCTGCAATGCTTTTTTTGCCTTAGGAACTTAGCATTCTTCCATTTTGATCACTGTGCTTTCTTTTTCTAAGTTGTACCCCTACACTATAACTCATCTCCAAATATTACAATATTCAGAAACTTGGATTCACTTGCTTGTAAGTGGACTTGCAAAACAGAGATCATTCTGTTCCATTGATAGCCCTGCAACAAATTGTTTATCCTTGGTTATTTATTAACTATTTTGTTTTGTTTTTGTTTTTACTTTGTTAATTAGTTTTAGGTACATATATATTGTTTTTAGTTTCTTCACTTTTTATTGTTGTTATTGTAGCGCCAATTTACAGGTTTACAATACTTTGTGTTTATGTTGTTGTTTTTTGATATATATTATTGTTAATAGTTTTAGGCATATATTTATAATTGTTATTATATTTTGTTTGTTTTATTTATCTTTACTATTACATTTTTTTTTTTTTTATAATACCATGAAAATTTTTAATTTTGTTGCTGATATTGCATTTCAGTTTTGTGTGATGGCGATGATGACCTTATTGGTTTTTCACCAGGAAAAATTTTTTCAATGACAGCAGTTTTGCACAAATTTTGAAGCCACTCTGTCCATGTTAAAGTTATCATGCAAAAATTAATGCATGTGCATAATTTTTACTGATTCTAATCTCTTCAGCCATTTCCTGTACATTCAGAAGATGATATCTCAGTATCAGATTACCCACCCTGACAATAATATCTGCAGTCTAAGAGGTTTGTGGCTTCCAAGAATGCTGTTCATTCTCCACTGATGCCAATTGGATTCAGTTGAAACACTCCATAATTTTTGTCTGACCCCCTAACATTGTATTCAATCACCTACTAAATCTTACAAATTGTTTCAATTTTAGAATCACTAAGCTTTTGATAAAATTTGATCTTTGCTCAACTCGTTCAGTCATCTTGAGAGGAATTGAAAATCTAATGTTCACATATGCCTAGCACCTCATTCAGCAGCCACCAGGCAGTGACTGACACACTTGAAGGCTAATGCTATATTCAAGCATGCACATTAAGGTGTCTTCTTTCTGTCATTGCTATCTCTCTCTCTCTCTCTCTCTCTCTCTCTCTCTCTCTCTCTCTCTCTCTCTCTCTCTCTCTCTCTCTCTCTCTCTCTCTCTCTCTCTCACTCACATATGGCTGCTGAGTGAGGTGCTAGGCATATGTGAACATTAGATTTTCAATTCCTCTCAAGATGACTGAACGAGTTGAGCAAAGATCAAATTTTATCAAAAGCTTAGTGATTCTAAAATTGAAACAATTTGTAAGATTTAGTAGGTGAAATATAATATATATATTACATATAATATAATATAATATATATATATATATATATATATATATATATATATATATATATATATAAAGTATACAAGACATAAAACCATTTTTTAATAGTACATCCTCTATTATTAACATATTTATAAAATTATTACTGACTAATCACAAATATTTGTTATATTGATTGTTATTTATATACAATCTTTTGAATATATACTAAATTATTGTAATAAAGGTTATAAATTAATTTCAATATCAGCAAAATAAAATTGCAAATCCATACAATTAACGTGTTATAACAATATTAATTTTTCACAGCCTATTTTAAAATGCTTAAGCAATAAAACAATAAATAATGTGATAACTACATTTATAATGATTATCAGTGACAGTTAGGGCACTTAGGGGCTCAACGCTATAGTATGCACTTTTGCCATCAGCGCCTAAAAAGTATGAATTTTTTAAAGAGACAAAATAACAATGCAATGTGAAACAAATTATCATAGTGAAAATCGAACCTGAAATGAAAGACTGATAGCTATAGTTAATACTTTTTTAATTTATACACATCTATTTGATGCCAAGTAATACTTATCATTGTCTGCTTGGTTGGTATTGTTAAAAAAAATGTTGTATTACTTATTCCATAATTTTTCTTAAACTTTTTTAAATTGTTTGTTCATTAATGATGTACTTTTTCTGCTTGCACCTCTGAAAATTTTGTGCACTAGGCATGAGCTTAGTAAACCTAATGGAGAATAATGCCCTGATGAAAGTTTAATTGAACATTTATAGTTTAAGTTTAAACCATGAAAAGGACTAGAATGTTATATTTTATTGTAAATCTTGAGAGAATGTTGTACAAATGTTAACAATATGTGCGTGAAATGTGCAGACATCTCTGTGCAAAGAGGTAAGCATTTGCAGAACAAATGTACTAAGCTAGTTTTATTAGGTTTACCTAATAAAACATAGGCACACTAAGCTTGTAGAACATTAAATATAACAACAACAAAAAATATTATGAAAGTGCTTGGTGATACAATTAATTATGAGTAGGTTCTTAAAAATGTATAACATATTTATATGTTTAAAACATGTTATTTTCAAACCAAAGAAGTCACCTTCCAATGTACATACTAGCTTATTTGTACATACATTTCGATTGACTTCAACACAACATAAGCAACATGACCTTTGTTATAACAATTAATAGCATTTAGTTTTCAGTATTTACAAAAATACTTTGTAATAAGTAGCTTCTTAATATTTATTTTTTGTGAACAATTTTTTTTAAACATTTATTAGAATGCGAACTATACTCATCATTGCAAAATGTAATGTAGTTTTTTTTATAGTTTCAAATGTTATATTAACAAAATATTTTATTACCTAATACCTGAAATTCTAATGAAGTAAAATAGTACTGGAATATTAAATTAAGAATATGTTTAATTATTTGCTTACTTATTTGTTCTATTTTCCGACAGAATAAATTAGAATAGTCATGATCATCAAAATTTACGTTATTTTCAGGCATCTCACATGGTCTGTAGTAAATACTGTCTGTCTGATTTGGTTGTATGGAAACACAATCCTGGTCAACCCATGAGTTGCACTGAAAGCATTTAAGTGTTGGTACCCATCCTGAAACTATACCAATATAATAAATTAGTACTGTTTACAGCATTGAAATTTTTTTAATTCAATCAATATTATTCTAAAAATGTATACGGTACTTCAGCATTGTAGAATCAAAGTACCATTAACTCATCAGTCACTGATTACTGTTTCTTAAGTTTCACAAAAAGACCTAAGGAGTTAACAACATATACACTCTGAACTTTATATGTCACTGGGAAACAAAGTGGACCTTGAAAATATCTACCAAAGATAGCAAGTAGAACCTTATTTGCTAGTAGATATTTCATTAAGTAATTCAAATCTATTTTTATTTAAATAACCCTGTCCAGTAACATAACTTAACCCCAAAGATTCTTGGCCTAAATTGTTATGGACTGTTGGAATTTTACATAATAAAAAAATAAGAATATGATAACTCTTCAAAACCTTTCCGGATCCATAAAGTTACTATAGCTACATCATCTGGTAAAAATTAGCTTGGATTAAAAATCCTTTCATCAAACCACACCAAACATAGAAAATCAGATGCTATAAATTAAATCCAACCTATTGCAGTTACTATAAATCTTTCGTGGTTGCTTGGCAACATCAATATTGCTTTGTCGTAGTCCTTGTGAGTAGAGGATAAAGTCTGGGGTAGCTGGGAAATTGTTCATATAGGTTGTAATATTGGATAGGTGTTTTTTCTGTTCAGAATGGTGGCAGCAATAGATAAAATGGTGTGATTTTACAAAGGCTCTCAAATTCTTTCTGTCAAACAAACTGGTGTAAAGTTGATGAAGGATTGGCTAGCTGGGAGCAATATAATTGAGAATGGTAATTGAGAATGGCAACAGGTACTACCCCCAGTAGCACACATTGTTGGCCCAATGTTGGGATTTTGTCGGCAAAGTTGGGCAATGGTTAGTTAATACGCCAACGAATTATCTTCAATGGGCCAACGAGCTGTTTGTTTGCTAGGCCAACTGTTACATTCATGAAAACCTTTGCTGTTGGCCCAATATTAATTCTTAGTTTGCAGAAAATATAAAAAATTATTGTTAAAATAAATATCTCATAAATTAAATAGGGTATAATTATTCCAAAAGTTTAAAAATAGTGTCTTATTTGTTAGTATAATAAGATGTTGTTAGTATTTTATCGATGTTGTAAAATTTACTGCAAAGTGCAAGAGCACATGATGACTTACACAGAATTGCCAACAACAGAACAATTTTTTTTTTTATATATCTTTAATTACTATACTAACAACTAACAATAGTATTAAAATTATTACAAATTTAAAAAAATCTTATTTTATTTCTGCTTAACTATAATCATTTACTATGGATGATTTTATGATGTACTTATTATTTGAAATATTGCCAGCACTGTGGAAAAGTGAAAGTTTGTCCATTACTGGTTTACTTCTTTGTTGTCAAGTTGTCACTCTCCCAGCATAGTTGCAAGATGCTACATGTGTACAGTTATAGTTTTAATCTGGTGCTATAGTGCTTTTTTTGATTTGGCTTTTCACAATTGTCATTTAAATAAATTTTGTTTGTGTGAATTTTGTCTCTTTTTGTAAAATAACCTTGTTTCAGTAACGAAATATGCCATGTTGATTAATCAACTAACTTTCAATAGTAGGCCTAACCCTACTAATTACCAATATGTTTAAAGTGTTATATTTTATTTAATTGATTAGTGAACTTAATAATAATCACATCACTTCTCTACATTCACGAATATGTTTGAATACCTTTTCTTATCAAATTCAATAAGTATTCTTACTCAAAATAATATGTACATTATAATATACAATTAAAAAGCTAAAGTAGGCTACATATTATATATTACTTCGAGTAAGAATATTCTACATTTGATAATAAAAGTTATTCAAATATGTTCGTGAATGTATGGAGAAGTTATGATTACTATTAAGTTCACTAATCAATTGAATAAATACTTTAAACATGTTGGTAATTAGTAGTGTTGCCATTGAAAGTTAGTTGGGTAACTGTTGGGAGTAAGTTAGGCCAACAATTTCTTTGTTGGTTTTTGGTAATGTTTAATTGTTGCCCCTATGTTGGGATTTGGTTTGTTATTAATTGGTAGGAATTTGTGCCAATTTTACCCGTTGCCCAACTGTGTGTGAAAACAAAATACCAACAATGGGCCAACAGAAAATGTTACTGAGGACTGGACTGCCCAGTTTATGCCAAGTTCAAGACAGACCTTGTTGCTTCTGTTGGACCTCTTCACACCAGTACACTGTCAAAACTCATGGTAAACCCCGATCAATACCAACAACTGAAAACTTTTGCCAGCATTATAATATACTTGTAATACAGGCTGAAGTGGCTTATTGTTGAATAACAGTTGATGTGATGACACTAATGGGACTTAGTCCTGTTGTTGGTCACATTACATATTCTGTTTGCATTTAAGTTTCTACATGATACTTAGCATGATCATAAGATAATTTTTTAAACACTTCCTTATATACAATTTATCTAGAAGATCAGTATTTTTGTTATGGAAGGGTATTGATAAAACTCCTACTTGAAAATAAATGTTATGAAAGAGATGATGCCACATGACTCCCCAGTGAATTAAATTGCTTTGAAAATAAATTTATAATCATAGTTTTGTGCCAAGTAAACAGGAGGTGTAAGCCTCTCAGCAGCAAGTATAAGTGCAGATGACTGTTTGAAAACTTTAGAGCTCATCAGTCCAGGCTAAAAACAGTTATTATCAGACAGCTTTACAAAAAAAAAAAAAATTAAATAATATTAATGGCAGAGATAAACAAAAGCTTCAGTATTTTCCAACAACACAAGTCAACAAGATAAAAATGATAGCCTTCCTCAATATTCTGCTGAACAGTGATTTTGGACCAATACTAATACTAATACATTTATGGCAGGTTATCATAAACCCTTCAGAAACACATAGTAAATCAAGTGAAAGAATACTGATCTGTGGTCAGAGTAAAGCTAGTATTTACGGATGATTTCAGATGGAGCATTGACAAAATCTGTCTAAGCAGAAATATTTAAATCTAGCACATACTACACACACACACACACACACACACACTGAAAACCAACAGAAATGGTATTGATTAAGGGAGCATTGCTAACTTAATTCACAGCTCAGTCTCGCAGCTGAAAACCAAGAGAAAAACTGAGCCTTAGCATAAATTTGTGGTTGATATTACATAGTGGAGCTAGTTGGGAAACTAAGTTCCTGAGGTGTTTATGCACTGATAACTCCCTCTCATTCATTAAACTTAGTTCACACAAAGGGATTTTGAAGGTGGAGTGTGATGACCACACAATTGGATGAATTGTGTGTGTGTGTGTGTGTTTATTTGTTTTTTGTTTGTTTTTGTTTTTATTTTTTTTTGTATTTGGTATTACATCTTGTTTGGTTTGGAAATAACTAGAAGTTACAAATAGCATTGACAAAATCTGTCTAAGCAGAAATATTTAAATCTAGCATATACTACGCACACACACACACACACACAGAGAGAGAGAGAGAGAGAGAGAGAGAGAGAGAGAGAGAGAGAGAGAGAGAGAGAGAGAGAGAGAGTATTGATTAAATGGTATTGATGGGAGTATTGCTAATTCACAGCTCAGTCTCGCAGCTGAAAACCGAGAGAAAAACTGAGCCTTAGCATAGACTTGTGGTTGATATTACATAGTGGAGCTAGTTGGGAAACTAAGTTCCTGAGGTGTTTATGCACTGATAACTCCCTCTCATTCATTAAACTTAGTTCACACAAAGGGATTTTGAAGGTGGAGTATGATGTCCACACAATTGGATGAATTGTGTGTGTGTGTGTGTGTGTGTGTTTATTTGTTTTTTGTTTGTTTTTGTTTTTATTTTTTTTTGTATTTGGTATTACATCTTGTTTGGTTTGGAAATAACTAGAAGTTATAAATAGCATTGACAAAATCTGTCTAAGCAGAAATATTTAAATCTAGCACATACTACGCACACACACACACACACACACACACACACACACACACACACACACACACACACACACACACACAAACACTGAGAACCAACAGAAATGGTATTGATTAAGGGAGTATTGCTAACTTAATTCACAGCTCAGTCTCACAGCTGAAAACCGAGAGAAAAACTGAGCCTTAGCATAGACTTGTGGTTGATATTACATAGTGGAGCTAGTTGGGAAACTATGTCCCTGAGGTGTTTATGCACTGATAACTCCCTCTCATTCATTAAACTTAGTTCACACAAAGGGATTTTGAAGGTGGAGTATGATGTCCACACAATTGGATGAATTGTGTGTGTGTGTGTGTGTGTGTGTGTGTGTTTGTTTTTGTTTTTTTTTGTTTTTATTTTTTTTTGTGTTTGGTATTACATCTTGTTTGGTTTGGAAATAACTAGAAGTTATAAATAGCATTGACAAAATATGTCTAAGCAGAAATATTTATATCTAGCACATACTACACACACACACACACACACACACACACACACACACACACACACACACACACACACACACACACACACACACACACACACACACACACACACACTGAGAATCAACAGAAATGGTATTGATTAAGGGAGTATTGCTAACTTGACTATATTCTATTTCCTTCTATTGACTTCTATTTCCTGATTTCATTTTTCTGTTGGGTTGGCTCTCGGATGATAGATTAGCATCATCCATGGTGATTTAGAACTGTTGACAGGACATAGTCCAATGGTTACTGAACTGCAAAACATTATCAGTATTACCAGTGAGAAATGCTCTCAGATAACACCATCAGCCATGCAATCAAGGAATGACACAAAGTTTTACAACAGAATCATCAAGTACACTACTAGCCATCTACTATTACTATGTTTTTCTACTTTGTGTCTCAGTGATAGATCATGTGCAAAACCAACAAAATATGTTTTTATTGTTTGATATTGTTTCTTACATGTTTTTGAAAAAAAATATTTTAAGTTTATTTTTAATTGTTATGTATTTTACTTGTTATATGTTTTATGAAAAAGACATATTTTATGATTAGTACTCAGAACTATTAATTCCAGCCAGTAGTCATAAATTACATTTTGAAAATTACAGAATGTTTTGTTTTTTAATAATATAAAAAGTTTGTACAATTTTTGTGTTAAGTTCTGGAGAAGAATTTTTGGTGGAGTGAGATAACTATCTCACTATCTTCATTAGTTAACTATCTTCATTAGTTCAGAGTTGTAAATTGGAAACACTTTGGTCTATCAAATGAGGAAACCATCCAAGATGATAAATATTTTCCTGATGGTGGTTGCATATGATCCACTTAAATCCACAATAATAGTCTTAACAAGCAGATGTGATCAGTAATAAGGCTAGTTTTATTGGCAGCATGAGTTTATGCTGAAACAGTAGGCACTGATAGATAAAATGCCATGTATCTCTTCTGGTAGTACCACAGGTGTAATGTTGTTAGGCTGAATACAGAGTCCTTCCTGGGTGACCTGTGGTTAGGATATGCAGTAATTACTATGTGAAGTTTGTAGGACAAGTAGCAGCCATTTGTCAACTACTAACTTGTAGACTTTCCAGGATACCACTTGGTTCATCTTTTCTTGTTTGTAGTAGGCTGAGTTTTCCAGATACCTCACACTGTGGTTAGACTTAAGTGTGAATCCATATGAATTGTTGGTAAAGTTATTGTTGAATTTCAGGATCATTTTGCTAAGCTTCACTAGTTATCAAATAGTGTCTTTCACTCAGTCTGGTGAATGAAGATCTTCTTCTGCATTAGATTATGTTTTTACCTCAGAAGGGATTAAATTTTTTAAGTGGTCAACATATACATGTGTAGTTTCATGACCTGGTTCTCTGAATGGTGCTCTGGGTAGGATAATTAGACAAATGGGACAATGTTTAATGAAAATATCTATACTAAAAGCAGTAATGCCCATCATGTAAGTTTCATCTTTACATCTTTCATGATATGAAGTCACACAATCTTCCTGTTGTTGCTAAATCAAAACTTCCAGTCTTCTAGGTAGAGCTGATAATGCTTAATAGCCTAAACTACGGAGAGGTACTTCTGTTTGTTGCTGCATTATCAGGATTCAGTGACAGTGAACTTATCCTTCACACAGGAGATAACATATCACTCACTATTTGGTGTTCCACATTAGTGGGACAGCTACTATCCGTCTGACAATTGAAAGCCTGGAGAGAAATATTAGAGTTTCATGAAAATGCATGATTGTTTTCAGTTAATGGAAAAATTCAGATGATTAAGTTCCTATGATGTTTATGTTATGACATTCCTGTATTGTCACAAAACATTATGATTATAATCAAATTCATTTGATATTTACCAATGAACCTGTCAGAGATATGTTAAAACTAACTCTACAAAGGATGTCTACATTTTTCTGAATTCAGGTAAGTTTTGCAACTAATAGAAAGACAATATTTTGACTGAGAATATTGCAAACTTTACACTAAAGAAATGCATAATGTACTGAGGAAACTACACACAAGAAATATTTACTTCTAGAGAATGCCCAGTCACTGTAAGTGTCCTAAATAATGAAAAAGCTAATCTTTACAAATTTGGCTAAACTTCGACATTCAGTGAACACCTGCATTATTGTAACTTACCACAGTCAGCTGCTAGATTTACTTCCCAATTCAAAACAAAAATTTCTTGAATGATTTTGACTGGATAATTCTGCACTCTCTCATTTGTGATGAAGAGAAAAAAGACTAAGGACAAAGCTATTTAACCACAGATAGTTCACAGGTTAATTTTGATGGATTAAAAATACCAATCTGGATGTTGGTAGAAGAGGTTATCAAGAAATACTAGAATCCTTACTTCTGGTTGCTCACAATCTTTTAATATAAAGTGAGATTATTTTTAATAAAATTAATTATATTTTTTTCAGTAAGATTATTTTTCTAAATTTTATTTGTTATAGGTTCTAAGAAATTCTAACAAACATTGTGCTTGTAACAAACTGGGTAATTGTAAGGTAATAATTATGACACTTTTCAAAAACTTAACAGAGTGGTGCTGTGGCACTAAGTTCTATTATGAAACACAATAGATTGCATAGTTAATTTATATCGAATTTAAGTCAAAGTAATAAAAATGTTAAAAGTTCTTAATGCATTTTTCATTATGTTTACCTGATATGAATGATAAACTTAGAAGGAAACACAACAGCCTCACTGACTCTGCCATTTTGTTTTCTGATAGTTCTTCAATTCCCACCTTTGAAAAAAAATAATTTATTAACATTTATCAGTTTTTAACAAATTATCTTAAACTATTTTGTTTAAGTTTTGTGAACAAAACTTATATTTAAGTAATTCAAATATATATATATATATATATATATATATATATATATATAGAGAGAGAGAGAGAGAGAGAGAGAGAGAGAGAGAGAGAAAGCCGCCTTGGTGGCCTAGTGGATAGTGTACTAGGCTTTCACCCCGAGGACCCGGGTTCAATTTCCAGCGAGGGCTTGGCATTTTCATACGCTATAAATCATCCCATCGTCTGCATTAGCCCAAGTGTGCACAATAGTTGGACGTTAAACACATACAAAAAAAATGTATATATATATATATATATATATATATATATATATATATATATAAATCATCCCATCGTCTGCATTAGCCCAAGTATGCACAATAGTTGGACGTTAAACACACAAAAAAAAAATGTATATATATATATATATATGACAGCAATAAAACAACCAACATATTTAAAATTGTATTAGTTAAAGGAAAATGTGTTTTGATGTATTTAAATAAACTTTAGGCTACAAATAAACATTGAAAATTTTTAATTTTTTATGAGTTATGTTACAGCATAAAAAGGAAGAAGATCAAAAGAAAAATGGACTTAAATTATTACATTGGCTAAATGTTTCAAAGACAGATCCTTCTCAATAAAATGTTATGAATGATAGGATTACAACAACAACCAATGTTGTAAACGAAACTAGTGTCAATGTTGTGAATGTACAGTAAAACCAAACTCAAGTACTACTTGCAATTTAACTGAAGAAGCAGTTATAGATTTTAATGACTCCACCAGTTGGAATCTAAACATTCTTAATAACAAATATTTAACTGTACAACATGGTCTTGAACTTGCAGTACTGAGTTACTATCTAATTACTAATGGACGTTGTTTTAATAACTTTTGGAAAATTAAACAAGAAGGCCTCAAAAAAATGAAATGGACATGATTATTTTATTGCAAAAACAAGGAAGTTATATATTGTTTTCCATGTTTATAATTTGTCATTTCTTTTGTTAAGACTTTGGGTTCTTTTGCAACTTCAATGGTTTTAAAGTCTGAAAACAATCCCAGATCAATGGGAAAACAAAGATTAAACCCAGTGATACCATTCCATGAAAATTCATCTCAACACACACAGAATGGTAAACCAAATGGAAGAAAGGGTCTTCAGAAAAGTGGTTTAATTGATGGTTCAATTCAAGTAGCTTTAAGAAATGAAGTGAATAACTTGAAACATATTTTAAAAACTGTCTAAAAAATATAATATTTTGTTCAGAAAATAATTTCAGTTTTCACAGACATATTAGTGACATTTACAGACAGGATTGCGGATTTTTTAAAATCTGATTTAATTTGTAAGCCAGTACGATGAGGAATAAAAAATGGCATTGATTTGCATATAAAAAATCGTGTTAACTATTTGTCACCTAAAATTCAAAACAAATTTATTGAATTGTTAGCTGCAGAAATATGATGAATTGTAATACATGAAATTAGGAAGCTAGACATTTCTCTATAATATTGATAGCACTCCAAATATTTCACATAAGGATCAATTAACTGAAATAATAAGATATGTGAAACTTACAGATAATAAGTATTCTACTGAAGAAAGATTTATCACTTTCATTACTACCATTGAAAAAACACGAGAAGGAATTAAAAAAATTAAACAAAAACTAATTGAAGACGGATTATTAATGGAAAATATACATGGTCAAGGGTACGATAATGGAAGCAATGTGGTGGAGAAATATCTGCTACAGGTGAAAGAAACTTTAGCAAATTAAAAATAATTAAAAATTATTTAAGATCTACATGTAGACATGATCGCATATCATTGCTAACACTTCTTTTAATTGAACAAGCCTTAACAAGAACAATAGATTTTGATGGTATTATTGAAAAATTTGCCAACACTAAGGCAAGGAAAGTTAAACTTAATTAAAAGTCATTAATCTTATTCATGATTCTTGTAATTCCCATTTGTATAAACAACTAATTTATTAATATTGTATTGTTTTTGTTTGTTTATAATAATACAAATTTATAATAAGAAACTTGACATGTATGCTCTTTAATTTTTTTCCCTCCATATTCATTATATTCTTATTATTTTTGACAAAAATTCATGCTCCTTTTAAAAAAGAAGAATTCATGATTTTTCCTTTTTTTTGCAAAACAAAAGAAAGGCATATTTGCCAAGGGCACTAAAATCCAAGTTACACCTCTGGGCAAATCTTCAAATTTTCTTTTAAATTAAAATAAAATGTTACAATAGTATTTAATTAATTTTCATCGACTTTGGTCAGTTTATTAATATTTTGACAATATCTCCTCTCGTTATAAAATGTTTTGTATTATTGAAAAATATTATACTTATGTTTGACCACTATGTTTTTGATTAAATACCTAGGTATAGACCTAATTCATTTGAAATGAAATATGAGTATTTACAACAATTTAAAAAAAAAAGAAATGGAACTAAAGAAAATTATATTCTTTAACCTATATTTATACTTGATGTTCAACACTGCAAACCATATTCCAAGAAATACACTTAAGATAACCCAACTGTTCACTATCACTGAAGAAAACTTGCATCAGTAAAGTTATAATAAAAACTGAAAGATATTTATCATTATCTAATTTGACCTCGTTCAAATTACATATCCTTTTACCAATGGGAATATATTTTTTAAACTTGGCTTGTCTGGTATTTTCCAGTGACCTAAAATACATCAGATCAAAATTAATTGTGTATGAGCGAGTTTAAATAAAAATATAATTTAATAACAACAATAAACTCAATCAGGCTGTTTCATTTGGCAAAGCATTGTAAGTTCAGTATAGGTTTAGTATGATATATTATTATTATTTTATTCTAACAATTTATTAATAACAACAGTGTCAATTTATTTTTATCACTTGAGAGATTATTATTCCTTTAACAAATTTTGTTATTTTTTTATAGAATTTCATTATTTACTTGTTTTCTAGGGTTAGAGTTGGCAAATGTTTTCCGTTTTGGATATTTTTCATCTTAGTTTTCAAGAAATGTTACACACAGACACGTACATACACACACACACACACACACGCATGCACATACAAACAAACACACACACACACACACTCACACACACACACACACACACACACACACACACACACACACACACACACACACACACACACACACACACACACACACACACACACACACACACACACACACACACACACACACATACACTGAAATGGACAAAAATCAGTTCTCAATTATTGATTTTAGAAAAATCAATTTTTTAAAGTAAATGTATTTTAATGAAAGGAAAGTTAAAATAGTTAAACTGATAAATACAATGGTAAATTGAACAGCTAACTAATGTACATGATGTAATCTACCCAAAGGTTAAAGTTGAGCAAGTGGCAATGGTCAAGGTTCCCAATTGCTTACAATAAAACTCATGTTTGATAATTTTGTTAACATTTAACTGAAATTTGGTAACATTTAATCGAAATTATACTTTAACAATATGCATCCTTTTAGTGACTAGGATATTGGTATAAACTATTTTGAAATTAACATTAGTTAAACAAATTGGGAGGAAATTCAACGCAACCAATTTTGACAAACAGCAGCCCTTCTAAGGGAGAAGGACTCCAGGACCAAGATGATGATCAAGAACAAAGGTCAGGAGTTAACTGTTATTTCAATTTACAACATGAAATGATTCTAAATTCAATAAGCAATACAAGTCAAATACAATTCAAGAATTCAAGTCAAATACAGTTTTTTTTTATTTTATAATTTTGAAGTAATTGTATTTAATTTTATAACAAAATTGCAGGAAATTATTTCTAGTAAGAACGAGTTAACTTATTAACTTAAAAGTAGCTGTGAAGGTATTGATCGACTGGTATCTCTTTTAAATTTAGAAATAAGTTAAAGATATATAAATGATTAATTGTACATTTTAAATATTTCAGCAATAAGAGAGTTTGTTATCATCAGGCAGGCTTTTCTGTATTTAAATACTACATTTTACAAATTTTAAGTTTAAATAGCAATAATATACATAAAAAATTGTCAAATAAAGAGTTGATGTAAACTTGTAAAATTTTTGATTGTAACAAAGCTTAGGACAGACAAAGTTAAAATTGATTATAATTGTATGTTCATAAGAATATTTTCTAATTTATATAATTAAAATTAAATCAAAAGGCAAGTTACTAAACAGAAGAAGTTAATGTAACTAAAGGAATTAAATGAGAATATAAATCAAAATTACAATGATCAAAATCTGTAATCAACATTACATCATGACAATACAATGTATATATTTGTACAAAGTTAATAAGAGTTTGAGGTAATAATTAACCTAGTAAATGCATAATTGTATCAGCATCAAGCTTGTTTGGGTAAATCCTTTCAAAAGACATAGCCTGAGACAGTCTTGAAATTAAATAAAATTTGAGATAAAATTGAAAAGTAATCAAATAAATATTTAATTATACTGAGCCAGAAGCTAAGTTTTCTGAAGTTCCAAAGGCTGATTTGAAATTTAACAACCTAGTTAGGGCTATAACTCAAAGTGTTAAGTTAATATCTTAAATAAAGAACATCATACCAAGTCCTGACTATAAGCAAAAAAAAAGGCAGAATGAGTAAGTTCCTGGAAGATAACTGACTTTGAGTGGAATGAAACTGCTAATACCATGTGAACGACAAGGTAGGTCCTTAAGGAGTTTAGGAAATGTTATTTCGCTAGCTTAACTTCACTTGTGGTTGTTAAAATTTTCTTACAATGGCAACACAGAGAATTTCAGGTAAAATTTAGTAGGCAGTTAGTTGATTCAGTAAAAAAGATTGACTGTTATCATGTTCACCTTCTTCTCCATTATGTTAGAGGGCTAACATATTTTTCATTTCTCAAAACACAAAATGAATACAAAACTTTTAATCATTCATGTACAGCTTTTTGTTCTCTTGATGATTGTAAGCAATGGCAACACATTTTAACTCATGCTATTTACAATAGATTTTACTTTGTTATCCATTTGATTCATAAAACTTTTGAGAAAAGTATAAAGACAGTCATATTCTGCTTTAGTTTAATAAACAATTGCAAAGTAGTACTCCTCTAAATACAAATGAGGTATACAACTAATGCTTGATAAAGATTGTAGACAACATCAGATCCTGAGAGGAGAGTACTTAATTGACTTTGATTTTTCCCAGCCTAAAAAGATATACTTCTTTTTTGTAATATGTATGTCACATTCGCCTAAATCAATAGTTTGTAATTATTTTCTTGCAAATACTCTCTGTTGTTAGATACTCTTCTTGTCAAGTCTTGCCTTTAAAACTTAACATGAAGAGTATCTTTAGCAGAAGCTACTTTGAAAGATGAACAGTTCACCATTTATCAAGAGATTGGAGTAGCATAGAATCTGGTAAAGGAAAAATATTTTTCTTGTGTGCTCCTAACGGCACTGCAAAACTTTTCTTATAAACTTACTCCTGGCAAAGATAGAATTTAAAAAAAGTTATTGTAATACCTACTGCATCGTTTAGAATAGCTGCATTTTTATTATAGGGTGGAAAATAGCTCATTCTTTTTTCAAGTCAACTCTGAACTTTAATTATTCAGAGAATTCACTTTGAAATGTAAAGAAACAGAATAATTTGGCAAAAGTTATATGAGAATGCAAACTGATCATCTGGGAAAAGAGTACTTTGGCACATAAAGGTACTTTTGAAGCACTTTATGAAACTGTCAAAGATCTTAGAGATTCCAATAAAATGATGGGTGTTATGACTTTAAAAATAGCAAGAGACTTCCATCAAACATTACCTATTGTTCCTCAAGGAACTTGAGTAAATGAGATTTAAGCATGTATTAAAACATATTTTTTGTGGCCAAATTAAAAATGTTGTGAAATGTTCAGATCTCCTCCTCCAGATATTGAAGATATCCTGAAGCAGCAGGAAAGATTAATTACAGAGACTAATAATTTTCCATAAGAACAATTATAATTTTATTCTTTATTTAATCAGTTTTAAAAAAAATAACAGATATCAAAAAGAGTAATTTACTGACAAAAAATATTAATTGGAAGTAAGTGCATAATTATGTACAGTGGTAACAAGATTAGCAAATCTCAATAATAAAATTTATCTTAACATTGCAAATAATATAAAGAATAACTTTCTGTGATGTGCTTTGTGAGCCTGCCATTTTTCACCAAAAAATAATGATATATTATTTTTTATTGGATAATAAATAATATTATCCACTGAAATAAATAATATTATATTACAATTATTCAAAGGACAATATATTTACTATAACTCAATTGACACAACTACAAACCAAGATGAAACATTTCAATATCCATTAGAATTTCTAAACACACTTAACCCTAGTGGATTTCCACCTTACAGACTCCACTTGAAAGTTGTTCCTCAGTAATAGCCTTTCATAAAAATCTATTAGAATCTATAATTAATGACTGTGTTGCAGGAGAGCTAGTGTTAATTCCACACAAATATGTCTAATATAATCAGTTTCAGAAGAACTCAGTTCCCTGTCAAATTTTGTTTGCTATAAATATTAATAAATCAAGAGGTCAATCATTAATAATTGTTGGAATTGTTTCTTGCAAGAAAATTTTAAGAAAGCAAGTCGTCTTAAAAATTCATGTCTTCTAGAGTAAATTCATCAAGCAATTTAATAATTCTAGCTTCTAATGGAAGGACTACTTAGAATTAATTAACTGTTGAAATTGTGTGTGTGTGTGTGTGTGTGTGTGTGTGTGTGTGTGTGTGTGTGTGTGTGTGTGTGTGTGTGTGTGTGTGTGTACACGCGTGCAATATTCACTATAAAGCAATATTCACGTAATTTCAATTTGGAAATTCTAAAATTAATATTATTGGCTAAAAAAATTGTTATACAATTACATAATTCAATAAATATATTTTTCATAAGAACAGTTATAATTTTATTCTTTATTTATTTTAACTGATGGCACTCAAAATTAAATTAAATTTTTAAAAAGTAATAAATATCAAAAAGAGTAACTTACTAACAAAAATATTAAACATATTTTGGTTGATTAATTAACATTAAAATTTGTATTCTGATTAACAAAACACATTATGTGTTACATACAGAAAAGAAAGTTTCAACCTTGTTAAATCTTTAAATAAAAATGTTTATAATATAGAAAGTAATTTGCACAAATTCATTATGATAATATCTACAAATCAGTTTATTAAGACTTAAACAATTTAATTCAAATATTTTTTAATGTTGGCTAATAGGATGAACTTACTTAGTAGTTATGAGTAGTAAATACGTTCTATAAAATATCTTAATACAATTACAAAAAAAAAATTGTTTTCAATGAGTAAATGATTTTTACATTAAATAAACACTAATTAATTATTTTTAAAATTTCGTGTGCTAGTTTTTTCGTGTCCCAGGAAGAGATATAGGCCTACACACTTGGTCCTCCATTATTTTCTCATTCCTCCACTAATCATTTTGAAACTATACATACTTTTCAAAGAAGGTAGGCCTACCAGAAATAGTATGTGCGGCAAAATAAATCAGATTGTTAGGCTAAAACAGAATAACACCCCTCCCACAACCCCTGGCACAAAGGTAACATTTTACAACCTTTACATTTTACAACATAGTCGGCCGCTAGAGCTTGTGGAAGTACACTTTTTTAAATGAATCGGGCATTTTGAGTGCCCGCCATTTTGTTTCAAACAGGTGTTTGACATTTTGATTTTGAGATGCTTAAAATAGCTGTATACAACAAAAAAAGGGTTAATGCGTGAAACCGTTCCCTGGTGAAAAACGGAAAAGTAAGCATTTTAAGATAAAAGACAAATAAATCAGATATTTTGAATGCCCTTGTTTTTAAAAAAAAATTGGCGTATGACAGTCTCTAAACCATGGCACAGTTGCATATAACAAAGAAAAAAGATTCTTTGAAGTGGATTAAACCATATCTCTTGAAAATAGGAGAAAGAGTGCAAAAACCGAAGATTTGTATGTTGTAGAAAAAACGTCATTTTAAACCATATAAAAGATTATTTTATTTTATTTTTTAAATTTAGTCTTATTGCATATCTAAACCACAAACCATCATGCGAAATTCCCATCGTTCTTGACATACAGTGATCAATGAGTAAGTGTATTTGGTTTTCATGTAGATTCTTAATATAGGTTGTCGTAATTTCACATGTTAATAACCATTAAAAGCACGTTTTGTTAATTTAAACCTTGATAAATTTAAATTATAAGTTAAGTTAAAGTTATATTTTTAATAACTTTATAAAAATAATGATCAGATTTAACTAAATAATACGACGATTCAAATAACCTATTAGTTATAAAAACATTGTTTTTACTGGTAGGCCTATATTAGCTGATGTTTTTCACAAAAATAACTGATTTTTAAACAGCTTTTGTTACGTCAACTTTAATCATATGTTTAGTGTTATTGCTTATTCTTATAAACCTCCTAGTTTGGGTCTCATTAGCGTAACGTTAGTAGTTGGTAATAGGCGTATCACTTTTAAAAACCATTAAGACGTGATTGCATAATAATATAATCTGATCTAACCAAAATTATTTTATATTTTTTGTTTATCACGTTCCACACACTTTCCTGACACATGCTAAGCTTTGATCGAATAGGAATGGAGTCCATTTACAGAATAAAGAATTTCAGACAACCCTTATTCCGGATTGATTTGTTTTTAAATATTTTATATTGTAATTGTTTTTTCATGCTACAAGTAAACACAATTTCATTCCTAAAGTTACGACGAGGTCCAAGTTACAATACTCTTTAGGCCAAATTAAGGCGCTAATATTGCTGCAATGGGTCAGTTCGCTGACCTGTTATAGACTAGTTCAAAAGTTCAAGTCACTCAATTAACTTAACAATGAAAGTTTTCAAACAACTACATGCTACTGCGGATGCAGATATTTACAGTTTTTACGAAGATGAAACCGAACTTTTAAAATATGTAGGCAATGACAAAAATGATATGAATTGTGAAGATTTTCGTTAGCCATCATTTTGAAACGGAGTTTAGTATGAAAAATATTTAAAGGCCTTAGAAAACGAAACGAACTAACTAGTTTATTTTTATATTATAATATGTGTTTATTTTGATTAACTAAATTTTGAAAGTGGTGTTGTTCAACAGTTCAACAGTGGTGTAGCGACAGACAGTTTGCTACAACTCAAACCTGTCAATTTGCGATGATAATATTTTTAAATCCTTCAAATATTTAAAAATATTTCTACTTTGATCAATGATAGAATAGAAAAGTTAATTTATTTAACTCTTTGTTACAATTTAAACACAAATACTAAGACAAAAACATAATTTTAAAAATTAGATTTTAATATTTTACTTTATTTTAAATAATAAAACACGCGTAAAATTTGAAAGTAGACTATTATAAAATATGAAGTACATTAATATTTTTTAAAAAACAACCAAAAAAAGTCTTACCTTTTTAGTTAACCAACATTAATTTCAAAACCAATTTATAAAGAACAACGTTTTAACTAGAGTTACTTAGTTTAGTCTGAAAAACAGTTTGTCCGTTCTGCTTTTGTAAGTGGAATGAACTAAAACTCGAAGTCGGTAGCACTTTCAAAGCGGCAAATTCATTTTCCGGTTCGTACAGGTTTTATTCGGATTTAATCACGAAATCACAGCAGCCAAATTAATTTATTTCCGGTAACTTCTTGTTTCCTGTCTATGAGAGTATACAGTTTTAAAGAATTGTAATTAAGACAAAAAATATTTATTTTTAAGAAAATGTTAGATGAAACTTCATCTAAATAAAAATTAAACTTTACTGTTTTATTGTCCGGGCTTAAAGCAACGTAAGAAGTCAGGATTACAATAGTTAGCTGTCTCTAAAGTAGGTCATGGTTGGCAACGAATTAATAGAAGGGTATTGTTCTGTATTTACACTACAAAAAAATCAATACGGTAATAAATTTAAATAATCTTGGCATGCAACCGTCTTGCTGAAACGATGGTAGCGATTTTCGAAAAAGTAATATCACAA
Source organism: Callitettix versicolor (assembly GCA_022606455.1). Classification (NCBI taxonomy): domain Eukaryota; kingdom Metazoa; phylum Arthropoda; class Insecta; order Hemiptera; family Cercopidae; genus Callitettix; species Callitettix versicolor. The sequence goes on from CM040184.1 coordinate 46,076,139, forward strand.
TAATTTTATTCTCATTTTTTTTAATTACATAAATTTGCGTTTTAAACTTTCAAATTACATTAAAAACATGAAAATGAACCTTAACAAACGTTAGAATCATTTTCAAATTTTTAAAAAGTGACACATTATTAAGTGGAATTGTGAGGTTACCTTACTTAAACGGTTATACGAGACTAATAGGCGGTCGTCACTCAAAATGCTTGATTTATTTTAAAAAGGAAAATTTTCACAGCTGTAGATGCCAGACGTGTTGTATGTAAACTTTATACTTTAGTTATTTTTTTTCATTTCAAGCATTGGAACAGCCAAACTTGCATTTTGTTACGCTTAAATGTTTTGTTACGCTTTTTTATTTTGTCACTGTCCACTAGGAAACGACTCAACAAATTTCAATGGAAACGTTTATATCTGTTAAATAGGCTGTGCTTTGTAGGTTTTAGCCTACCTAAAACTTACTTTTAAAACAAAATGGCGAGCACTCAAAATGCCTGATTTAATTGAAAAAAGACAATTTCCACGAGCTCTTGCAGCCAAATGGGTCGACAAACAACCGACAATACTGCCGTATGATTTCTTAGTGTAAAATGTTACTTGTACCGTTACAGTACCTTAATGCCAGGGGTGGTGGGGGTGTTAATCTGTTTTGGCCTAACAATTTGACTTATTTACTGAAAAAAATTACTATATTCCACAAATAACTAAAACTTGTTTTTTAATAGTAAAACTTATCTCAAAACGAAAATTTTTTAAGTCTACTTTTAAAGTATCAACTTTAACAAAAATACCGTTACAAAGCAATGCATATATATATAGATAGATTCAGCGATACATTCACCTCTCAAAGATTGAAATATTTTTCAGTTCTTAACTAGTCCACACATTAATACTCTGTGCATATTCTATGATCAATCAAATGGAATAATAAGAATGTACTGCGTTTGACCATGAATATTCAAGAAAGTTCTTGGTATATTCTATGATATTTCTATGTCCACCCAGTACAATATTCTTAGATTATTACCTGAATATTCAAAAATAAACATAGAATTTTTATTAATGTGTAATATAAAATATTCTGAGAACATTCATTTTGATTATATGTATTTTATCTACACATACAAACGTGCGGGCGCGTATGTGTGTGTGTGTGTGTGTGTGTGTGTGTGTGTGTGTGTGTGTGTGTGTTTGATGATCAATATAAAAATTTTCGATGAAAACTTTTTACTTACCGTTACTGTATTTTATTAGTTAAAGTCAATATATTTTTTTTTAATTTTGCAATTATGTACTTTATTTTTTAAAATGTTATTTTTTGTAGTAACTGTACTAGGCCTATATGCATTTTATAATAATTAAAACATTAATTTCTTAAGGAATTTCTTGGTTACAACTACTACAGTATTTTGTCTATCTTGTCATGAGGTCTGCACATTAAAAAACTGTTGAAGTTAAAATGTAATTATTAACAATAAATTAATAACAATAATTAATAATTAACAATATACACATTTTTTGTCGAAGCTACACATTTTAACTTCATTGAATCTACATTTGAACCATTTTTATTTCAAATAACATTAATTGAAAGCTACCCTGTAAGTCGTTTCTATTTTTTAAATTTTATTTGTTTTTTTTATTTTATTTATTTTAGTTCTTTTTAATTGTGGGAAAGGGCAGAACAGGCCCCTATACAATCGATGTTTGCTGACGTAAAAGTTGAAGGTATACTAACTCTGTTTAGTGAACTATCTATTTCCAGCATAAAAACTGGAAATATGAATTATTTTGCTATTTTTATGTATGGTTACTAAAAAAGTAATTTTATGGTTTAAGAAAAAAATACTTGAATTAAACGTGAAAAGCCTTAAATTTTCAATCAAACATTCAAATGGCAAATTTAATATTTAAAATTTGTCACTAAAACCATAAAAGCCTAATATTAAAATATTTGTAAACTACTATCTATGTTACCAAGAACATCCCTGGGAATTAAATTTATATCAGTTATATGGTACATATATACAAAATGTCTTCTCATATGCACAAAATTACCCCGTAGGGGGTGCAGACTAGCTGTACCTATTTGAGAGGATTTAAACGTACATTGCGGTACCCGAGTATAACACACACTTACACTTGCAACACTACTCTTACGACTTTAACACTTTACACTCAAACTTACATTTAGGGAGGCGATAATAGCCTCAATGTGCTTTCACCTTAAAATAAAATAAAAAATATATATATAAAAAATTATGTTTTAATTTTTTTTAAATAATTGATGCCTACAACTTTTCTAGATTAGTTGGACCCAAGATAGTTCGCCTGATTTCAGGATTTACAATAAATACTTCCGAAATTTGGTTAAGAGTTAAAAATTTTAACACAAAAGGAACTTTTAACTGCCATAGGTAAAACGCCATCATGGATGCGCAGCTCGCATGCGCATGCGCGTCATCACAAATCAGACAATATATGTTTAGATATTGAGATAAACATTTAAAAAACACAACATTCACAATTTATGAATAAAAAGTGTAAGAAACGTACACTGGTAGTTTCAACATTTTCAACTATTTTTCAACCTAATATGTAGAATAAAAATGATGTCTACAAGTGTGCTACGACATAAATTTTGTCATATTTTTTTACGGAAATTAGTGTTATATATTCAGTATTCTATGGGACAGAAGTATTTCAAAATAAAATAAAAAGTTTATTTATTTTGTCACTCTAAAAAACATAATAATATACTGCTCGGACGTCTATCCTATAAAAGAGCAAGCTATAAAAGTTTATGGACTTTTGGAGAAGGTTAGCTGGTAGGTCAAAAATGGAACGAATTAAAAACATCAGGATTAGAGAAATCATGGGTGTTAACCGCTCTATAATAGAAGATATCGTGGATAAACAACCACGATCGTATGGTTCGGCCAAGTTCAAAGGATGCCAGAGGCCACATTACCAAAACATATTTTAAAATGGAATCCTAAAGGAAGACGGAAGCAGGGTAGATCTGAAAGAGCTGGCAAAGTGGTATTGATGAAGAACTGAAAGGAAGAGGACAAGAAGTTCTCTGGAATGATAGGGAGAAATAGCGTTTGGTAATCGGATGGCGTAGGACGCTATAGACCGTTATGATGATGATGAGTTTTATATATTTCTTTTTTATTCATTTATTTATGTTATTATATTTAATATTCATTTTTATATTTATTTATTTCAATCGCAATGACAATTCCATACATGATCATTCAATAAAACATCTTACTTCCGCTCTCGTTTGAAAAAAACATCGTGTAGTTTTTAGCCACAAAATCTTGGATAATCAAAAAAATATTACGTAGAATAATAATTTTATTAATGACGCATTTTAAAACTGTATACATATAGATTTTGTTACATGTATACTTTTTTTACAAAGCTGTCTACTATTTTCAAAAGAAATTCATTAAAACAACAACCGGTTGCAATAATGCATAATTTTAAAGTAAAATCCACTGTTGTTCAGACTAAAATTAACCTCGTAGTGTTATCAGCAGCAATTGAGACCATCCTAGTCCATTTAAGTGTCTTAAGGATACAGGTTGCTGATTCCAATTGAGTGTAAGCACGGAGGCGGCCACAGGAAGCGACACATTATTCCATTAGTTGCAATCTAACACTACAAAACTAACCTTCACTTATTGTAGTCCTTTGTGTCTGCAAGATGTTGAGCATGAGAAAGTATTTTTGTCCACAGCTACTTTTATACATTACAAGACTGCGTAAATTTCAATCTGTTTCGTCAAATATTTTTTTTTTAATTGGAGAAATTACTCCATAATAACTTTACGTTAGACTTCCAGTTCACGACAATGTTCACGACAACAGTTCCTTACTGTTTAGTTCTATTCCAAGGGAAGATTTTTCTTCTGCAACAATAATTGCATGTTGTCTTTTTATTTTATCACTATCTGGTATTTTTACTAAGAAGCCTGGTGCCCGCACGTAATTGGAGTTAAAATGCAATGACAGTGTTAAAAGAAATTTCACATGCATGTTTAGTTTGTTCACATCGTGGGCATTTTTTTATTATTTAGGAAATTGGCTTTCCCGAAACCCGTACTGGCAAAAAAACTTAACAAAAATCAATTCTAAAAAAATTAGGAAATGTTGGGAAAACTAGAATGACAGAAATAGGCCTAACAAATATGGAGATTTACTCCCAAACAATAAATTTCAAATTTGGTAAAATGATTGTGTCCTTAAGATCATAACAGGTCAAAGACGAGTTCTGATACAATGTAGTAGTACTGTATTGTATAAGTTACCGAAAACAGTCTATAGAACATTAACCAACTTTTTTTTATGAAATACTGTTTTTGAGAAACTTTGCAAACATTCTTAATTTAAAAATATATTACGAAAACAAAAAAAAAACATTTGCTTTAAATTTCCAAGCCGTCTCGGTGGCCTAGTTGATAGCGTACTAGGCTTTCACCCCGAGGAGCCGGGTTCGATTCCCGGCCAGGGCTTGGCATTTTCATACGCTATAAATCATCCCATCGTCTGCATTAGCCCAAGTGTGCACAATAGCCGGACGTTAAAAACAAAAAAATTAAATTTCCAAATTTGTTGTTGTTTTCTAAAAAATAAATTACAAATAGAACTTTGTTAATAAAAATTTGTTAAATTTCTAAACAGTTGTTTAAAAATAAAACCAACTAAAACGTTTGAGAACCACCTTTTTTTAAAAGCTTTGTAAATAATATAAGCAAATTTCTAATTTTCTGCTTCTAATTTACAATACTGTTTACAAATTCACATATACATATATAAAAAAATACATGATGTGTTAACATTTTGTTAAGTATTCTATCCAAACTAAACAGTAGTTTTAAGCAAAATTTCGTTTTGAAAACATGAGTCTAAAAAAGAGAATCGAAACATAAAATTCAAAAAAGTAAATCATATTAAGTTTTGGAATCAAAAAGACGGATTATTTTTACTTATTTAACACCTAAAATCTTATCAAAATGAAAGCTCATTAATAGAAAGTCATGTTAAATTATAAAACATCTAGTTTTGTCTAACACTTGTAATTATATAAAAATTAAATGTTTTTGTTAAGTATGACAATTAAATATGTTGTTAAATCCTTTTTGAATTCTGCCAAGAACCAGTAACCAGTTTACTGAAAAATATCGTTTCGTTCTTGGCCGCGGCGTGACTTTCTCCGTCAAAATAGTTCTTTGATTGTAGTCGCGGATACATTTGATAAGTAAGTAAAATAAGGAAAGGTGCTTGGACCAAGCAATCTTTTAGTTGTCCGATTTGTTTCGAAATGAGCGCACAAAAATATTTTTTGTAATAAAACTGATTTACTTTTGAACTTTATACAAGTTTGTCACTTAGCAAATTTCGATAATCTATTTTAAAATACCGATCGTTCAAACTATTCAACTTTCACATATTTTACTTTATATTTCTTTTAAATAACATTGAAAGCTTGTATTTAGCGTTAAAATCTGCGTAAATTATAATGTGTTATATTTTTCAAACGAGTAAATAAACTAAGGTAAATATACGGTAGTCAAAATTTCAAATTTCAAATGAAATTTAATTAGTTTGAACTATAACTGACTCAGGAAGAAAGTGAAAAATAAAAACGTTTTGGCCAACATCAATCAGTTTAATTAACTCTTCTCAAAATAGTTTTTTTTGTATCTTCTCCATCACGTCAGCTATACATCTACGTGCTGCAATATTATTTTTAATTTAAAATAACTATTTTAATTGTAAATAATCGTAATCAGCAGTATGTGACCATATTCTGATAACATTTTGATATGTACTGTATTTGTCTAAGTTTGGGCTCAGCTCAGAATGTATAATTCGGAAACAAATGGTATAGTCCAGTCACTGACCATTTTCTTGTAAGTTATAATTTTGCCAAACATCACCGATTTTCATAAAAATTTGGATTTAGGTTCTACTTACCCTTTACTTCAAAGTTGACCCTATACCGGGAGTTGCTTTTACTTTGAGGGTGAATGCCACCTCTTCTCGGGGGTAAAAAATGTTTCATTAAAAATAAGTCCGGAAATGGATAGAATGATTAATTCTAAACTTTTCTTCTATAAAGTTTTTTCTGAAAGTTACTTATTCGAAAGTGAAAGTGTCAATTTTTCAACCAAAAAAAAAAAAAAAAAAAAAAAAACATGTTTTCAGACGGTTTTTTGTGAATAACTCAAAAAGTAAGTATTTTATCGAAAAAATATTCTTAATACAAATGTAGCTTATACAAGAACAACAAGAATGGTGGCTCTAGACTGAATATAAACGGATTAATAGTTTGTTGAAAGTTGGTTCTTATTCGTCAATCGCCAAAATTGAAAGATTCACTATCTCAATTTTTGTCAATGAATATTCATTCAGTTTTCGAATAAAGTCTCTGATACTGCCGTCAATTTGTATTTATTCATAAACCGAATATAATTTTATTAGTGTAATTTATATTTTGTAAATAGCTTATTTAGCCTACAGCTGAAAATTACTGGTGTAAAAAGTAAATTACACCATTTAAGCCTAACCTTGAGTCTCATTACCAATAGCTACTAATAACTTAACTATTGTATTGACAAACGCTTATTGACCCAGATCAATGATTACTTTTTTCTTTCGTTGTGTGTTTACTTTGCAAACCTAGAACTCTACAATCTCAACCGCTACTGAGACACAAATTTACAAATACAATGCCAAATTTTATAGTTATATAATTATAAAAAGTGCATAATTTCATAAGTATTGTACAAACTTATTAAAATTCAATTTTATTATTTAAAAGAAAATCAAGTAAAAAAAATTATTAAATTAAAAATTATTTTTAATATTACTATTATTTTACAAAAAAAATCCAGTTCTAAACATAAAGCTCTAAAAAACCCAGAAAATTTGATAAAATTTTCTTCACATTGAAGACTTGTTCAAAATAGTTTTTATTGACATAATAAATACTGGACTGAATACTTAAAGTTAAAATGAGTTTTATAGAAAGCCTAAGCGATTAAGGTATTACGTTTGTTGACAGAGTCCGTAGCGGATAATGTCTATACATCTTTTCAGTCTTAAATCTCTTTCTAGATATTAGTTTTATATTTTATTGGTCACCATTTAAATTTTGTGACTCATTCTTTTATAATTATCGTATTTTTCATTAAAATGTTTGAAGTTGAGCGAAAAACTTTAACCGCCTTTGGAGTTGGCTTGCTAATAAAGGGCCTATTTTATTTATTTATTTTTTTTAACTTTACTCAAACTAACTCAGAATTAAACCAATTCATCTTGAAAAGTTATACCGATTCCCAGCGTTTTCTAGATAGATTGAGATTCAAATGTTTCAGGAAATAAATATAACAGAAAATTTTGTTGTTTTAAGTTACTCTACAATTTATTATAATTTGTATTTTGGTTTTCTCACAATTTTAACATTGATTTGGTTTTGATGCTACATGCAAGGAAGTAAAAATAGTTGTCATTTTTGAAAGAACTACCAATTTAATTGTTTTGTTTATTAGCGATATATAGAACCTAAAATGTTTAGTCTTCTAAACATATAATAATATATGTAGGATCTCCTATGTAGTCATGATTTTGAAAAAAAGTTTAGTGCTGTTGGCATGTCTTTATTTGTATTGTTCTTAGATTCAGCAATATATTAATCAAATTATAATGACAATTGACAATTCAGTTGGACTCAGTGATGTAAACTAAAAGGAACCATACAGATGCAAGAACACAGATAAGCTATCGCCCACAACAAAGTTACTTCCGCCCTTCCCTCTCCATTCTCACATGTATTGTCCTAGGAAGGACCCAATAAAAAATTTAGCCAGTGTTAAAAAATTTCAATTCAGTATGTAAAGTAAAATAAAAGATGTGGAAGTAAATTTAGCAATGTAAGATGTAAATAAATTATTTTAAATTTGTAACTTGACGTTGGATGAGCAGAATTTATTCAACAGTTTTAAGGATATGAATCAGGTTAGGATCAGTTAATTTCCTGTTAGCACAATGCAGGGCGTTAAATCTACGCCTCCTAGATTGAATGAAGGCCTTACATGTGAAATGATGCCCATGTGTAACATTTACCGACACATTTTTAGTGTTGGGTAAATTCCGTGCAATTAATAGGTCTACATAATAAGCCTAAATATATTTAATTAGTTATATGAAATACATGGTAAATGTAAAATATTCTTATATGATAACATGTAGGGCCCTACGTACATAAGTACGTCATACATGTCGTAAGTATCTATAATTTGTTGTTGATTTATTTATCACCTTAGTCTCAAGGAATTAAAATAATATTCTACTTTCCAGAGGGTAAAATGAGTAAATAGGTATAAAGAGCCGAAACGAAAATCATCGTAGTTTCAATAATATTTTTCAATCTGATAATTTCAGGCACTGTAGTTAAAACTCAGAATTTAAATGTTTTTTTACAGAAAATCCTTTAGCCTTTAGTTGACAAACACATTTATGATTCCTATTTCAGATTCACCACAGCCGAGCTAATCTCAATATATATATATATATATATATATATATATATATATATATATATATATATATATATAAGAGATGTATGTCGACGCACACAAAAATCAGACACACTACAACACAGTCATAAAACCGGAGGAACTTATCGTCACCGCTGTTCCCTGATAAGTTCCAGTTCACATCCGCGAGAGACAGACGACTGTTTTATACATATTTTTTGTTGCCTAAAACAAATGTGATTACATATCTTATCTCAAACTATAGGCACAGCACAGGAAGTCCAGCAGTATCCTCAACGGTTCAAATGTAGAGCAAATAATTACTTGCAAACACATTATGTGTTTATACACAAGACACAATTTGTCATGTTTTTACTTTTACAAATTTTGTTTACAAGAAGTTTTCAGGGTTATTTCTTATTTATTATTGGTTATTAATTACTTAATATTTATTATTATTACTACTATTTCAGGAGTATTTTAAGTAGGGGAATAAACGTGGGGAGAGCTTTTAAGCATATAAAATGAGTTGTTGGTTTTTTTAACTGCTTATCTTATCAACTTTCGCCTACTGATGTGTTCACACAGAATTAATGTATTTACACATAGGTAGAATTCTTAAAATACCTAAGCGCTCATAAAATAAGGTACCAAATATTGAACAAGTCGTTAGGATTCGTAAGTTTATACTCCTAGGGAACATGCTTCAACCTCGGCCAAACCATTTGTCTGTAATGGTCCTCTTAAACACAGAACAAAATATGGCCTAAATTTTGCGGGTTTCACGACGAAGCTTAAACTAGGAAACTTGCAGCGGTTACAGGTTATTTATTACTTTCAAAATAGAGGAATAAAACGAAAAGCCGTAAAATAGTGACGTCTTTACTAACAATAAAAAATAGAACAAGTTGTTCAATTCAGTGAAATTAAGTTACGACGATGAATTTAAGAAAATTATCAAAAAGTTGGAAAGTTATAGTGTTGTATTAGCTAAGCAATGCCTTCTATATTGTAGGGGCCTACTCGTTGAATTATGAATGCTCTTTATAATATAATTTAAATGATTAATGTCATTAATTCATTAATATTTTATTGATAGTTTAACTTTGTTTAAAAAAAGCCTCGCCTTCGATTTCAGTTTTTAATATTTATTAAAAGAAAATTAGATATATGCTGCTGTATCAACAGCTGTTGAAACCCTCCCTCAAGTACCTTTCCTTTCACATAATCAGTGTCAACCCTCCCTCATATTTTTAAACCCGATATCGAAACATTTAATTAGTGCTCATTTCGTTTAACATGATGTGTTAACATCTGGATACACTCTTGTTATTTACTATTTCATAAATAAATTATTAGTTTTCTCAACAATAGATAAATACAACATGGCCAAGTGCTAACCGGCCGGTCAAAATTAATAACAAAAGTAATATATGTTATCTATCCTTGCGTTGGATTATAATTTAAGCGCTATTGTTTTCAGTTTGTTATTATTATTGTTATTTTTACTTATTTATTTCTTGTCCTAGCGAAGCGTTTTGCACTCCCGGTAGACGTTTATAGACAGCTTTACTGATTTCAGATGTTTTGACATCATATCTCTCACTTCTTCCATCACACGTTGGGTATTCCTACAGTCTGCTGCTGATTCACTGCTTGCGGATTACACGTGATTATGTACAACCACAGTCTTCTCCATATCCATCCAATTTTAACAATTAACTGTTAACTTTTAACTCCCCAGGTCCATGTTTGCTAGTCCCCAAGGTTTTTGTTTTTCTCGAAGATTTGTTTTCACTAATGAAATACAACATACTCACATACTCAAATACTCACATACTCACATACTCACATACTCTCATACTCACATACTCACTAAAGCACATACTCATATACTTACATACTAACATATTCCCATACTCACTAAAGCACATACTCACTTACTCAAATATTCACATACTCACATACTCTCATACTCACATACTCACTAAAGCACATACTCACATACTCACTAAAGCACATACTCACATACTAACATACTCACATACTCACATACTCACATACACACATACTCAAGGTTATAGAAATGCCACACATACAGAGATCCGCATGCGTATGTAAGTCTAGATTAAAAATAAAAGGCCGAATCGTATCCAGATTTTAAATATTTCAGCTGAGCTCTACCTTGGCCACACAGCCTTCGACATTCGCTGTTCCTCCTTGGTTTGACATGTAGAAAAGGATAAAAAAGATCAGGGATTAGGTTCCTCCCGAGGGATTGGAGACGGGAGCGGATAGGACAGTGGCTTATATATGGTTAGGATTTGCCTAATCGTGTAACAGCCCATCCTTTACTGGAATAGTAATGGAGTTCGCTATACAAATTGTTTTTGGTTATTTTGTAAAATGTTTACTTCTACATGAAACAATGCAAAATGTATACATTTCTTGTTGTTAGTTTACTTTTAAATAAAATTACTTTTATTTTAAAGAGAAATAATTCTGATCATTGTTAATTAAATGTAGAAAATTTAAAGCCTGAAATGTCACAACTTTGCTGATGACACAAAGTGAACCCCAACCTCACCCAACAGGCAGCTACGCCAATCTTATTAGAATTCTGTATTAGGCCTATAACAAAATTAAAAATACTCGTATATGTTAATACATTATTGAGGAAACGGTTTTCGAATAATTTACGTACGTAATGTTTTAAAATAATTACATGACATAATGTGTAACTTATGTCAAGCTGATTAACCCAACATTTTCAGGTTACATACAATTAAATGCAGATTTTGTTATTTCACAAAAGAACCTTTTTGTGAACCATAAACCGCTGAAAAGTCCGCCTAATTTTTTCAAAATCATATTCCCGTTTCATTTCTAAGATAAAAATGCAACGTTCGAGCGTATTAATGCCTAACTGCTCGTTATATCGTTATTGTTTAGAATATTGTGAATAATTGTGTTGCTGTTGCACATATTAATTACTTGAATAGAAATTGGCGCTGAGCTAATGTAAAAAAGCGAATCTCCTTATTGTCATGCACGGATGGTATGAAAATAGAGATACAGGTGATAACCTGTAATTTGGATTCAAAACCATCAAATCAATTAACCATTAATCAAATTATTGGTATTAACAAGTATAACAAGAAAACACCCAGTTTTGTATCAAATATAAAAAAATTAACAATAGCAACAGATTTCTTTTATTTGTCAGTGCCTTAAATATGCTAACCGACTACTACTCAAAGAAATAATGATTGAACACTACTTCAAACAAATATGGCTCTCGTACTTTCTGTTAATGTGCACACCATTAATTGATTTAATTTATAACTAATTAATTTAAAGTTTACAGTAATGAAGAAAACTTCGGTGTTTTGATTTGTCCGTCTTTTCTTGAACTCTAAAATTAATCAAAGAGTGTATGATGCGTACAGATAATCCCCCACTAACCATCATCAGTAGCGTTGACAGAATTGATTAGGGCTTGTGTTGGTTCTGGAGCAGTATTCAACACTGAACTTCCAGTGAGCATTGCATTGCATTACATTATGGTTGCCTTACGATTGCTTCTGGCCTCTGTTGTATTCTTTATATGTGCTTTCCTTTTAGATACAGGTAAACTTTTACTGTAAAAATTAATATTAATTTTAATTTACTAACTTGGAGTTTCTTATTTATTAGTCTAAATGATAAATTTTAAAGATAACAAACATTATATTATAATTTTAATTTAAAATCACCTAAGAGGAAAGTTTATTTTGTATTAAAATGAATATTTTAAGTATTTTTATATATTTGGGCACTGGCATAAAAAGATTTGTTGAAAACACTCAAAAGTGCATTTTACTCTTACGTAGAACTGAGACCATCGGAGCCCAACTGAGAAATTACGCCAACTTCCGGCGAATTTACGTCGATGGTTCGAAAACGGTTTTCAGAAGGAAACACGTTTTTTTTAGTTTAGATATTTCTTTCAATGGAATGTCTTTTAAAATATTTAATTCAATGCGGAAAAGTTTGCATACTTATTTGTATTTAGTCTTTTGTCGATAATTAAACTAGCAAATATTTTGAGTTAAACAATATTGATAGTTAAACAAATTTTTTGAGAAGTACTTATGAATGTACAAAAGGATATCTTTTGAGCAAAATTTGTTTAACGTCTTTAGAACCAATTTTCAGAAAATCTTATTGTATTATTTTTGACCAAAATAAGGCATCAAGAAATCGATTTTTTTCAATTGGTCCTAACATTTTCCAAACATTAAATAGTTATCCCAAATGTGACAACATTTAGTTGTCACTAAAAGTGACAAAAAGTTAGTGCAAATCTGACTATAGGCCTACACCTATACATTTTTTTCTAAATCCATCAATTAGTTTAGTTTTAAGTGATGTACTAAAAAAACACAGAAACAAAGCCTTCAAACATAAACATAGATGGGCTAGACATTAAAATAAAAACAATTTTCTGGGATTTATGGAAGATAAGTACTGATATATCCATTAAAATTTCAACATCGATTATAAGTACTAGTACTAAGTACTTTATATACTTAGTAGAAAAATAAATGGTACGAAAGTGGTTATCGCCAAGAAGTTATCCACCCTAATTTCTCAGAATCGGTTGATCAAATATGAACTCTTTTTCAAATATGAAATCTACATATTACAAGTTGGTGTCCAAAAATTAATGAATGAAAAAATTAATGAATCTGCTGTTTAAAAGTAAATAGAAAAACCAAAAAAACTTAAAGAAGGTCAGGGACCCAGTTATTTAAGTTAGAATATCTTAAATTGTTGTTGTTAAATTTAATAATTGAAAGTCGCTATCGTATTAGAAGAATAATTAATTTCATATTAGTACATTTAATTATATAAATAACAATCGTTATGGCTAAAATTGTTGTTATTCAGTTGTTGTTATGCATTTTAAACTGTTGGTAAAACGGGAATTTAATAAGCTAAAGTACATTAGCACAGACCTGCAAATTATTATTATTTTTTTAATATTAGTGCATGTGTAATTTATTAAAGTGCGTGGTTTAAAAATAAACAGTTAATTTCAATAACTAATGAAAATAAATTGAATAATTGGGCTTAAATAACTTTCTGCGAAACGGGACCTACAAAGTAATTCATAATTGTTTTGTATTGTTTCCGCGTTATACTTAATTTGCTTAATTCCAGTTAGTTAACACGCCTAGTGTGTGACGTAATCATGTCAGTTTAGTAAGTAGGCTCGCTGTTAAACAGGTTACTAGACAGTTTCCAAAGAATGTGTTGTACACTTGTATGCGTGTAGAACACGTGCGTGAGCTATTTTCATGACAAACTTTATCTTATGCACAGTTAACAAATAAAAATAAACCAAAAATTAAAGGTTGCCCACTTTCTTAAGAAAAATAGTAATGTAGTAATTTTTTTCAAAAACAAATAACAAGAATTGTTTCTTTTCAAATAAATACTGACCTAACAAATACATACACACACACACACACACACACACACATATATATATATATATATATATATATATATATATATATATATATGTGTGTGTGTATGTATGTGTGTGTGTGTGTGTGTGTGTATGTATGTGTTAGAAATGTGATTTTCCGACCACATCATTTTTTCACAATACAAAGACTACGAGGACTACGGAAGCTTTGAACACGTTTTCTCCCCAATAAATTAAGCTATTATAATAATTATAAAAATCATTTAGGCTATGAAATATTTATGGTGACATTTGCAGAATAAATAGTAAATTAAATCCAGTGCTTTAACCTTAACTTGTAAAAATTAATTAATATTATTAATTTAATTTTAATTAAATAAAATAACAATTAGGAAGCATCTGATCGGTTAGTAATAAATTATAATAATAAAATCTATTGAATACTTAAATGGTGCATTCAATAAAACAAATATGTTTAATAGATAAATAAATCAAAATTAACCTCATAGAAAATTTTAAGAGTTTATTAATTTTTATTTCTTTTCAGACTCAAATAGTTAGAAATTTTTAAGACTCTTTCTAAATGTAAATTTAATTGTTTTAAGCTTTATTAAATCTTTTAAAAATTTTATTGGACAAAGTAAAGATTCAGTTGGTAAGAACTGTGTACAGCAAACTTAACTGGTTTATATTTATAACCATATTTATAAAATGGTTTTTCCCTAATGGTTTAAAGAAAAGAAAAGGGAACATACTTTTGAGAAGTTACTGAAAAGTCAAAGTTGTACAATATACGTTAATAATCATGTTGAAACTATCAATTGACCATAAACATTTACTTCTTTTATTAGAAAACTTACAGCCTACAAATGCAGTGCTGTTATTACTACAATGTATAACCTAGCTTAGCAGTGTTCGTAGCAACAGTTACAACCCGAGAGTTAGACTATAGATGTGTCCTTTCTGGAACCAAAAACCTGCACGAGGTTTCGGTAAACCTGGTAAGTTCCTTGACTTGTGCGCTCTTGATACCCATTTTTTGATAATTCTCTTGCTCCAAACAGATTTGCGCATTACTCCATCCCTACTATATGGCGGTAGAGTCATCACATTCATCCAGCGGAGCACTGACAAGTCTTTTTTTGTGCCTACACTCTACCCATCTTGGTGTTCATTGCGATACAATTCTGCATTTCACCACTGAAACCTTTCAGTGGTTTCTTTTCTTGGTTTGACGCATACTGTTTTGCCAGCTCTAATAGTTGCCTTCAACTCATCTTCACATAAGGCTTCCTTTCTTACTTCGTGCTGTAGTTAACCCAAAACTTAGACAAACCATAATCAGAAATATACTAAGTGTATATATTCTAAAGACTACACATAACCTTCAAAGTTACATAAATACCTGAAGGATAGGTAAACATAATTAAATTACAAGAAATTACTGCGAGGTTATGTAAAGAGAAAAATTCTTAGTCCTGGCGGTATTTCAAGAAATAACCCTGCTTTTAAGTAATTTAAATTTATACAGGTTATTTTTGTAACAAATTGACATCCATGTAATGTTTATTTAAACTGACAGCTTTTGCATTAAATTATATGGAAATGTTGCTTTTGCGTTAAGTTGGGCACCCGCTTATTAAAGTGGTAAGATCTTCTCTTTTTCTTCTTTATTTTTTATTGTAGGACAAAGACTTCTTCCGTTGCTGTTGCCTCGCTCGGAGATAAGATTATTAGCGTCTTGGTTACAAATCGTTCAAGAATACAATTGTTACAATTCTATTATTGTCCATTTTACTTGTAAGAGTATTACAATCGCTTCTTTGATTGGTCAGTCAACAATATCTCGGTCTGGTATGTTTCTCCTATCACATCATTTCTCATACCAACGAGCAGGGTTTTATTTGAGATTCAGAGAAGCACTTTCATTTCTGCTGTCTCCATTAGCCGCTTGGTTTTCAAAGTTTCTGGTCTGATTTCAGCCGTATATAATTCAGAGTATTAGGCCTTATTATAAATTTATAAATTCTGACCTTTCTTTCAGTTCTAATTTGTCTAAATAGTATCACTTAACTACTTATTACGACTGCTTTATTAATTTTATTGACTTGATGTGCGACATTTCTATGTTCCCATCACCGGTAACTTCGGTGTCAAAAATAATTAAATGTCATTAATTTTCGTCAAAATTACATTTTATTATATTTTTATTTTTATTCAGGATTAGGAGATACGAATCTTATTTTAAACCAACATGAAACATCTACAAACAAAATATACGTATTATATAATAATAAAATGAAATCATTTAAGTTAAAACACAATAATACGCAACGAAATTGTACAGACAAGAAAAAATATGGCAGGCTTACAGAAGACAAACATTTTAAAAAATGAAGTAACCAGTGTTCAATGTAGTTTGTATTGGTTCAATTGTATTACTGATCTTATTGCAAAATTGAAGTTCATTTACACGACCAATATTAAAGAAAATGGACTCTTATCTCCATTGTATACTAATATAAAACATCAGTCTTGTACAATATCTTGTTAGTACACAATATCAGTCTTAAACCACAATATCTTATTATCTAAAAATCTTATAATCTAAAAACTGTGACGGCTAGGCAAGGCATGTAGGCTTTGTTAATAATAAATATTGACTTGACATACATTTAAAAATATTTAGAAACTATAACATATATATAAACGTATTAAGTAGTTGTAGGCCTAGTTCATATATTCATTAATGCACTTATTTAGGTAAAATGTACAAGATAGGCTAACGTTCTAAACAGTTTTGTGCTAGAAGTGTCGGGTATGTAGTGTAATGGCGTTAATTATAAGTTGAGTATTTATTATTTAAGTTATTTATAAATTAATTTTAAAAAAATAAGTATTATATATAACAAAGTTAAAAAGTTCACTATTGGGAATTCGCGTCCCGTAGTTCGTGACCACTAAAACACTAGAAACAATTAGATCACTTACATTCGTGCTATGACGAATAGCTACAAAAAGGCCTTTGTGCTAGGTCTGCATAAAGAAGTTTTCACTTCGAAATTAAAAACTACAGTAACATTTTCCGTCAGTTTAACAAAAATGCTTTTCCAATTCATGGACATTTTTTGCTCTTTCTCCATGAAGTGGTTTATGATAGGTCTTGCCGTTCAACCTGTATTACAGCAACTACACTCTCATCGCTAACTCAGAAGCCGCCGTCTTGAAACGGAAGTGAAAGGGAAAATATTATACACTTAAGTTGTTCAGGCTTTATGTAAGGTACCTTTGTATCAAATTTTAAAACAGTCGGTCAATGCGTTTATCCAAACTGCGTCATCGTTAAACTAGAGTCCGTTATCTTGAAGCGGAAGGCAATAGCAAAAAACTTACACATAGTCGTTCTGATTTTATACAAAGTATCTTCGTAACAAATTTCAAAACAATCGGTCAGTGCGTTTGGCCAAACTGCGTACACTCGCCGTTATAAATTAGTGGCCGATATTCAGTGTTTGTGTGTGCGTGTTTTTTTTTTTACTAAACAAAAACCTGTACGTTTAAATGCATGAAAATAATTCAATCAATTATTCGCCGTGTGTATCATTTTCGTTATTACATTGATTCGTTAATTATTATTTCAGGTTATGCAATTAAATGCTACGAATGCAACAGCCACAATGATAGCAGATGTGCTGAGGAAAAGTTATCAGCTGAACTGGAGAAAGACTGTTCCACGTTGGCAGCGCCCAATGATGCCAAGTACACAATGTGTCGCAAGATCACACAAACAATAGAGTTCGAGGTGAACGGATGTAAGTTAAGCTGGTTTTACTGGCCTACCTAATTAGTTCAACACAAATAATTATTACAATTGAAACTGCAGTTGTTATGAAAATATAATCTACAAATTTTTTAAAGATTTGTAATGGCCGTCAATAAAATCATTATAGGCCTAAAAGTGGTGTCGCATCTCCGCACTGCGCTTCAGTATGCGCTACTCAAACGTGATTCATAAGTTTGCTCTGTTCGCTGCTTCAGTATGCGTATCCCAAAAATGATTCATAAGTTTGTTTACACTGCTCTGCTTGCTGCTTCAGTGCTTCAATATGCGTAGCCCAATAATGATTCATGAGTTTGTTTACACTGCTCTGCTTGCTGCTTCAGTGCTTCAGTATGCGTAGCCCAATAATGATTCATGAGTTTGTTTACACTGCTCTGCTTGCTGCTTCAGTGCTTCAGTATGCGTAGCCCCAAAATGATTCATAAGTTTGTTTACACTGCTCTGCTTGCTGCTTCAGTGCTTCACACTGAATGTAATTATCTTGCATTAATTTGTATTTAATTATTATGCAAGTTCCGAGTTCGTTACTTACAAAAATTGTTGAACTAACTTGTTTCAGTACAACCCGACAGCCGAGTAATCCGAGGGTGTGGCTGGGACGAGTCCAACTACAAAGGAAAGTGCTACCAGAGGTCAGGATTTGGAGGTCGTCAAGAGGTCTGTTCCTGCACCACTGACCTCTGCAACAGCACTTCTACATTGAAAGCAATGTCTGCCTTGTTCTTCCTTACGCAAATCGCTGTCTTGGCAAAACTACTTTTATAGCGTTACCACAAGTTTAGCATTAGTTCCATTAAAAACATCAATTCATAAGTACAAAATAATAAATTCATTTCTAAATCAGATCACGCCAATTAATTTCAAATCGAGATATAATTTCAACTTTCACGTGAACGTAATACATTTATGTAAAATGTTTAGTGGAATTTTGTAAGATAGAATTAGACTGGTATTCACAGGTTTTTCTTAAGGTAGTCTTAAGGTCAGCTAATGTTAAAAAAGCGGAATGAAATTGTACTGCAGAGACCCTAGACATTGATCGGCTCAGTTAGACCAGATCACTGAAATGAATTGGCTCAGTACCCGGATCTTCAGACGTCACTCACTGACGACAGGATCTTCGGTTCACTAATATCAAGTCTAGCTCCGGATCTTCGTCCCACTGATGTCAAGATAATAACCCCCTTTTCGAATCACTGTTGTCAAGATCCAGTCTCGGATCTTCAGCTCACTTATGGTCAACTACTCAGCTCACTCAACACCTCCTCAAATGTCATCTAGAAAGTCTAAATTATGGTCTAGGAGGTCTTATTCCTTAATTATGGTTATTTTTTTTTCAAATTATTTTATACTTAATATGAAGTTCCTTCATAATTAATTATTCAAGTAATATTTTTTTCATGTGTGATTAATAAATTATGTTGATTGTATTTTGTTCAGGCTATATTTTGAATAGATTATACCGTATATATTAATATTACTGTTTGTTTTTAAATTCCCACTTGAAGTAATTGTCATAAATTATTTCTGTGAAAATAATATTAACTATTACTTCAACCCAGTAAAGTTTATTATAGGTTATAATTCGAATATTAAAGTATAGGCTAATAATTAGAAACTAGGCAAAAGATTTAATTTGGATTAAAAACTTTATCAGTCAACCTATCTGGAGTGTATTAAAGATTTTTGTATTTGTGTATTAATAGACTACAACACTGTGTGAACCGGCTCAGCTCTAACAGCTCAAAAACTTTTATGCTAGGCCCTACTTTAAATCAACTTTCAAGTTAATTGTTGCTTTTTGCGTTAACTTTTAGTTTACTATTCTCATTATAATTTATATATTTAGGTTTTATTTTCTGTTAAAGTTAATTATAATTACATTGCATTTATTTATATAAAGTTTTAATTTCTACATTAGGTTACGTCCAAAATATCATTACAGTACGTTAGTAGATCTCCGATCATCTAGCTGAGCTGGTTCATTAATTACGCATCCAGCACTCGTTTTTAAGGCTTCATTATGGAACTTCTATAGAGCGTATTGTTCTTTTGTATATATTTTTATAATTGTCACTTATTTTTGTTACCTAAAAATATAATTAAATATAGAATAATCATAATAAAAGTGGGTTTGTATTGTAAAATATTGAACAAAATAATAAAAATTAAATTTATTTTAAAATTAAAAAATATAAATGTTGCAATACTCCGTCAAAAACAAAATCCATCTATATTTCAGCACTTTTTATTTATAGCAGTCATTTAAAATTTAAAAATATTAATACGGTATTTCATTTATTTTATGTCATCTTTATTCGAAATTAATGGAAAAAATTGAACTAGTATTAAATATAGAATATACAAATCTTTTAATATATCCTGAAAAAAACGAGGTTATATAAAACAACCTATGTAACTGAGTCTGTGCAAATCTCTTAATACTTATCAAATTGACGAATGGTGACGAAATTAGCCTATAGTTTTCTCATAACATAGGAACATTTTTTAACATTAAAAACTATTGTTAAATACTACTTAAACCAAGAACCGTTAAAAATTACCAAAAGTCATATTAAGTAGGTATAAAAAAAAATGTTTAATTCGACATATCGTTTGATTCGGAAGCTATTAAAGAATAATCAAAATATCGGCCAAAATTCATAAAATCCACAAAACCGATTTTGCTAAAATTTAGGTAGTGATAAATTTAAAATTTAAAAATATTACTCACAGAGAGAGTAATATTTCACTTGTTTAACAGATTTTAATGCTTCAAGGTATTCATAAAATAAATGTACTATATTTGATATTTTTAGAGAATTTCCATTAAAAAAAGTAGCCGTTGTGGCGTTTCCACGGTAAAACACAGACTCCGAAAACCATGAATTGTGTACCAATTCTGACCTTTATAACACTTTCGAGGAGTTGTAAAATTTTACGGACCCAAGAAAAAGAAGAGTTCATGCGAGAATAAACAGGTCCAAGAGGTAAACATGAGAAATCTATTTAAAGAAATTAATAATAACAGTCTCATAAATTATTATATACTTTTTTGAACGTCCATAGTCTACTTTATGCCAGTTAGACTATGGAGACGATGGATCGGCGTTAAAGGAAAAGGAAAAGCTTACGGTAATAACTGCAGTCTTTAACCCACGACTTTGAAATGCGCTAGTTCAGCGATGCAGCAGACTAATCCGTGCTTTAACATCTTGAACACGTCGGCGTCGATATCTTAATTAACAACACAACCTGTTTAAAAATAGGCTTTTGGAGGGCGTATGACAACATTTTAAAAGAATGAACTATTTGAAATTTTGTTAGAAATGAGAAACCCTCTAAAACTAGAAAGAGTAGTAAGTTTGGTCAAACCAACTATAGGCTAAAAGAGGAACAGTTGCCTACTGTACATGTTAGCCTACACATTCAATCATTTGAAAATTTGGGACGTTCAGTTATATATAAAGAGATAACTTATGCAAGGAGATGACGTTAGTCAAAAAGCGCAATTTAATGGGAAATCTTATAATTGTTTCATCACCAAACAGATTATTTTGAAAAACAGTTGTTATTTCATCGTAGTATGTTAATTTTAACATACTGTTCGTTTTTATTAATTTTGTTTGAGAATCGCTAAGCTGTGAAAATTTTCAGCCGCAAGCAGGGCAGGAGTCATGTTGGCACATTACAAATGATAGAAATCGATATTTGGAAACAAATTATTTTTATTGTTCACTTCTAGAAGAAATTTTTTTATGATTTCCATAAGTATGTATTTCTTTTTAATGCTGATATTGGTCAAAACTAATAAGCGTTTTAGGAAAACGTTTTATCCTTATTTTTTATCCTGATCCATAGAATCATATCCTACCTTATTTCCTAAAATAATTAGTTTTCTTTCTAGCCGCCATTTTGTTTTTCTAAAAAAAAATATTACTTCGTGTTAAAATTTAATATAACCTGAAAACTATCTTAACTTGAATTTTTAACATGTTTTAATACTTTAATGGGATCTACTTAAGTACTTAAAAATCTATATTTAGCATTTAATTCCGTATCATTTCATTTGATCTATCAAAAACTATCTTTTAAATTTTTTCTAGAAACATTTACTTTTTTAGTGGCCTATTTAAATATTAGACAAATTTTTATAAGTCCTTCTACAGTTTACGGCAGATTAAATAGCTCTTCAAAACTTGTACCTTTACGTTTTCCTTGCAAACGTTTCGTACAGGCCTGGTTATGTCTAAACCTTTTTTATTTCAACAGATTTTCAATACGGTTAGCGTAGTAGATCCTTACTATAGTAGATCGTTATAGTCGTACATTAGAATATCGTTTTATAATAATTTTTAACTGAAAGTATTCCTAGCTTTGCAACAAAAATTTGATATACACTAGATATTATTGGAATACGAATTTCTCCAATTTTGGACGCACGCACACAAACGCGCGCGCGTATATATATATATATATATATATATATATATATATATATATATATATATATACCTATATACAATAGGCTATTTATAATACATAGTATATACATTTTTTGTCACTGCTATCTAAATTCCTTGGCGTATAACATTATGACTTACATAGCTTAATAATCATATGTTATTTAATTGAATCATTGTTGTTTCCATAATATGAAATGTCATATCATACTTAATCAATGAATAAATAATAGAGAAAATTGATCATTATGTAATAGGTAATAAGTATAAAAACTGGATCAATTGAGCCAAGTTTTTTAACTTCTTTCTTAACTTTAAAGCGTTGAATACATAATATTATAATCAAAAAGACATTCATTTTTTCAATATTGTTTGCAGGCTAAATAAAGTATATTAAGACTGCTACGATTCCTTAAAATGTTAAGTTAATTCTAGCCTATGATTAAACAAATGGGTCCTAATCAAGAGAAAGTATATGAAGAAGTTTTTCAGGTAAAAATATATCATCTACCTGCATAACCGCTAATATAATGGCTTAAATGTCGATCTGTATTATTAGGTTATGTTTTAAGGCTCTATAAATACATCGATTTAAGTCTGTAATTCTTAGGACAGTTTTAATCAATTTAGGATTCTCTTTAAAAATTAAAAGCATTCGTTTTGTATTTTAGGAACTTTAGGCCTATTGAACACAAAACGTCATAAGTACCGGTACTATTAGATCGTACTAACATATAGATTTAGCATAGCTATTTAAAACAAATATATTACTTTGTTTTAATTTTTTATTAATTTAAATTTTTAACTCCAACTACACAAAAAAATAAAAGTTCAGAAGAAAATGTCTACTAAATTATGGACAAAATTAATTTAAATTAGTATTTTTTTATAGATCCTACACACTATTTAAAGTAAATGTTTGATTGTAATACACAATACTATTAAATTTGCATCATCTTGCTTTTATACGCATCAATACGCAGTTCAAATATTTATTGTGGTGTATTTTTACAACAAACAAATTTATTTTCTCACTTTTCTTGAGACAGAAAGTATTAGGCTTACAATTATTAAAAAACTCAAATAATTAGAATAATCGTTTTCCTCCAAAAGGAAGTTTTTTTTATTCAAAAACTATAGACAAAAGTATAAAAACACGGAAATGTAACAGTCTATGAGTCCCGATTTCTCAAAATCGGCTTAACAATTCTTCTTCAAATTTTAATCATGTTTGTAAATAATCATGTATAAAATTTGAAATAAAAAAAGTTACGATTAACAGAAATGAACCGTCTAAGTGTGTCTGGGCCTGGAGACTAAACAAATGACCTAAATATAGTTTGCCTATATATTGTTCATTTACCTTGGTTTGTAAGCCCTTTCTGATAAAATACCTTTAAAAATTAATAAACAAATTGTATTATGTGAAAATAGGTTCTACAGATTTCAATTAAAATTTACTGAAATGTGTTGACCTTATTATCCAAACAAACCTATGGGTTACTATCACTGAAAAAACCCAGAAACTATCAATAAAAACCGAAAAATTGGCCTAATTTCTCAAAATAGATTAGATAGATTTTGATCAAACTTTGGTTACAGAGACGGAGTCAGATACCAAAGTAAAATTTTTAAAATAGTAAGTGAGTAAATACAAAATAAAAAAATAAAACTAAACTGGTCGCCTGATTAATTTTTTATTGAATCATAAACGTTATTTATTTCAATTTTAGTATCCTGACTTCAATATTATGAATCTTTCTTAAGCCATTTATTATAACAAAAACATAATTTGATGAACGGTTTTTTAAAATTATTTTAATTTTATGATTTTTTTCAACAGCTTCAGAAGCAAATTTTGGAGAAAAAGCATGAGTCAAAACAGTGTTTTTATTTGATATTTTTTTCATTTTTTGGTTTTTTATTATTTAAGGTGTAAACAATGTTTGGTATATTTGAATGAACAAAGGAAAAAAAATCAAAGTGCATATAAATCATTAGTGTTTATATTTTCAAGTTATTTTTATTTACAATTTAGTACTAATTACAATTTGGTGGTTAATTAGCCTTAAAATTAGTAATAAATCCTTAGACTGTTGTTAATAAGACTCTGAATAATATATCCATAAAAATGAAAGCAGACCACTTTTAGATTGATAGATAAAATGGTTGTTAGAAAAGTATTTGATTGTTATTGGGTTTAGTGGCCCCTGAGCACAAGAATTTATTGTTTGCTTAAGGTTCTTAGGTAATAGTTTAGTAGACTGGTTCCTTCAGTGAGTTTGAACAGTCCACTGATTCCTTTGGGGTCCTAGAAACTAAACACCATATGCCTCCTGTTGGTATGAATCACATGATCATAGATTACAACTTTAAGTTTCCTCAGTCCTCCTGCTTATTCACAGTTTCTCCATGGTTAATTCCTACTCTGTTCAGATGCACAATTAACGGAAATACACTGCGATGGTTCTCATGGTTATTCTTAGCTGCCCTCTGCACATGGCTCTGCAAAAGGTCAAGTGGCGTAAATTTTTTTTAAATTATTGAAGAATTTTTCAAAACACCATAAATATAAAAATATTAAAAATACTGAAACAATCTTTTTTTTCTAAATAACTCTATGTTTATAATTTTTCAAGATTTTCAGACCTTATAGTTCAAAATTAGAGAGGTAACATAAAAACTTGAATTTTTGATATATTTCAAGAGATTTTTGTAATTAAATTGTGCATATCGCTTGCACAGATTATTCTGCCAAATCTTTTGAAATTCATTTTTTTTTGTGTTTAACATTTAACTATTGTGCACACTTGGGCTAATGCAGATGATGAAAATATATATATATATATGACCCAGTATTAGTGGGTCCTTCTCCACTAATAATTAATTATTAAACTTTTCCCTTGAAATTACAGACTTTTAACACTTTTTTGGAGGCGCAATGACCCAGTTGCCCCATTTAGCTATTACACTGAGTCTTACCTCTAAAACACAATCTTCTGTGGGTTGTATGTTTCAATACTATAAAATTAGCAATTTTTGTCCTATTTCATTAAAAACTGACATATAAATATGTTTTGATATAGGTCAGATATGTTACCCAACAAAATTTGTTCATCCATTAAACAAAAAATAATGAGTATTAAAAATTTAAAAAAATGTATGCATTATTAAAAACTTTATGCTTATGCTTTTACTATATTTCAAAACTGTCATTGTTTTGTTATGGGAATTATCTCCTTCTTTTATTGTCCATGAATATAAGCTTTATCATCATCCTAGGTGAAGAAATCTGAAGAAATATGTAATAGATTCAAAGAAATACATCCCCCAGTAAATGGAATAGTCACTTACCCCGAGATTAGTCTTGTTTTTCCCAAGAATTATTCACTTACTTTATATGAGTACAAAGAACAACACTGGGCAAGTATGTGCTAATCATCATATTATAGCTATTACATATTAAGTAAAATGTCAGTCTTAATTGTTTTAATTGCTGTATTATTTATTTTAAAAACTAAATGTGTATAACAATTTTCTAAATAAATTAGTAGTAATTGTGAAGTCAAAAATTCAATTTACTCTCTCCATCTTCTTGAATATTTTATCACTAGCAAAATCTGCAAAAACTACTATTCTCATTCCACTTTATAACTAGCTTTAGGTACTTTTCCACTTACAATATGAATTTTATTAAAATGGCTTCAGTACAAAAATGTATTGAATTCTCAAAAATCTATGTCAAGATTTTAATAAAAATTGGCTCTAATTTAGACTTTTAGGACCCAAACAGTATTTTATTAGACACTATTTCTTAAAATATTCTAGTTCAGAAGCTATTAGAAACAAAATATAATCAGCAACTTGTATCTTTTAATAATTCATCAATATGCATATTTTTTATCTGTTTATTAGATAAACTCTATGCACAAAAAAATTATAAGATCTGTAAGGAAAATCTTTTAAATATTTGATGGTGGTTGATGAGTGTAGGCATAGCTTGGGGGCTCAAAAGTACCAAGTTGTCTTTCCAATATTTTAAAGGAATTATTGTTTATTTTATAAACATATAAATAAATGTTTGCAAGTATATTTTACGTTACAATACTTAAGGGGCTTTTTCTAGTCTATTTTTTTTTAATTAAAAGTTTTTGTTGGTTAATATTCACAAGAAATAATATTAAAAACATGTAATTTTATATTTATATATGTAATTTTTGGTAATTTTATATTTTAATTCAACATTGAAATGACTGAAAAAGATTAACAAAGGTATAAAATGAGTCACTGTTTGACCATATATCCAAAGTTTCACATTGATATGTTTGGGATAAACAGCAAAAACAGCTAACAGGAATGAAAAGTCAAGGCTGCAGGAAAATTATAAAAAATAAAAAGGTACTATGTATGCCTCAGGTATCAGTGAATGTTGTGGAGTTAGCTTTTGAAACATGTTTGTTTAATTTAAAACATGGTTTTCTCAAAATCTTGCTTTTTCCATTATTGTGTATGATCCAAAAGAAAAAAAATCTAACCATAGGTTTTAATAATTTATTATATTGTACAAATATATGGCTATAGTTTCCAGTTTAGTTTTTGTTGTTGTTTTTTTTTGTTCTGTTTTTTTTTTTTTTTTTTATGTTTTTTTTTTTTTTTTTTTTTTTTTTTTTTTTTTTTTTTTTGGCTGAATTAGGTTTTCTACTATTTTGTTAATTGTTAGTTCAAATAAATTGCTTTATTTCTTTCTGAAGCTGTTTCAATATAAATTAATATCATTTTTTTCAACAACCTAGTCAGCTGGAATCATGCACACTCTCAATTTATGTTTTTTGTAAACATATTAGCCAAAAAACAGCACAAATATTTGCTACCATTCTTGTTCCCTCCACCAAATAATCAAAATGCTCAATTAATGCCTATGGTGTTGGATTACAAAGTTGTTCTTTTTGTAGCAGCTAGGCCTAGTCAGTATGTATAGGCCTATTATTTATTCAACTTGATACACAAATTATGTTTTAAGCATACACTTTTCTTCCTATTAATTTTTCATGAGAAGAACTATTACTGTACTGCACTAAAGTAGCAAGCATCAAATCAGGCGGGTGA
The DNA here is from genome assembly GCA_022606455.1 of Callitettix versicolor. Classification (NCBI taxonomy): domain Eukaryota; kingdom Metazoa; phylum Arthropoda; class Insecta; order Hemiptera; family Cercopidae; genus Callitettix; species Callitettix versicolor. The sequence goes on from CM040184.1 coordinate 46,103,571, forward strand.
CTAATTTTGCAGCAATGCAATGTTGCATGTTAATTATACCAATTTTGTTTAGCTCAACATGTTTCACTCCATAACACAATTATTACTTTTATACATTTACTTGTCTTTAGGGAAAAACACAATTTAGTAGAGGAAAGATATTGTGTTGTGTTGATTTAATGTTAACCCCTTAAAAATAACTGGGTATATTTTAAAACTGAAAAATTTTAAATAAAATTCTTATTACAACAGATTTATTCAATAAGCGAAGATTTTTTTCAAGTAGAAAAGTAGTATCAGTGGGAAATTTGGAAAAACCAAAGTTTTATAAGTTTTATGTGTATTTAAACATTTTTTTAATAGAAAATACTGTTTGGCTCTAATTATGGGGGTGGGGTTAAGTAAGTAAGACACATAGTTGATTTCTCTGCTATAACGTTTCTTTGTGCTGTACTGATATTTCCTTGTAATTTACTTGTAGTTTTCAATATAAGTAGCCTGCCTTTGTTATTATACAATGATAACAAATTATTTTTAATTAAATTAGTTCTTAAAAAAGATACTAAATAAGAAAATTAAGATTATTTTCATTTAACATTTTAAAGAAGTTAAAATATGTAATGACATTAGAATAAAAATCAGTGAAAAACAATCCTTGTTAGTTGTTTACAAAATATCACAATCATTATAACAGTTCTCCATCTTCAAATCGCTTTGTTAGTGTTACATACCTGGCAAGAGCACAGATTCAGCCATCCACCTGATTTAATGCTAACTATTTTAATGTCTGAAATAGTATTTTTTTTAAATGATAGCATAAATATAAGATTTGTGGTTTTACATAAAATGGACTACAAAATGTTTAAATTTTAGGATTATTACTATAATATTTATTTTAAGTCAATTTTGTACATTACAAAATAACCTATTTTTTTAATGAAAAATTGATTTGACTGTAATGTGTAGTATTACGTAAATTTAATTAAAAGCACTGAATATTACTTAAAACATTATTTCCTATTATTTTTGTTACAGGTTGTAAGATGCCTGAGAGTTTAAAAAATATTATTTTTAAAACCAAAAATTTTGAACTATGTTTCTTTCATGTTCAAAAACTTTCCAATAATAACATTAAAAAAAAGATTATATTGAATTATCCTCTCTCAATGAATAGCATTAAATTTGATTTTGATATTCCAAAACATATTCCTATTTTGTATGACCACCGGATTATGAAGGGTAACTCTAATTCTATGTCATCAAGCCAATCTGTTTCAGTACCACTTGTATCACTGTCATCTTCATTCTGTCATCAAAAAGGTATTGACGTCATGGAAACAATGTTGCCATCATGCCAGGAACAAATATCACTAAAACTGCCTGAGGTTAACGACATGTCTATAATACCTTTTCAAGATCAGAATGAGTCACGAAATATTAAACAAAATTATTTAAACAAAGAAACTAAATGTCTATCTGAATATTATACTAGCATTATAGCAACAGAATCAGAATTAGTTAGAAATTATAATAAAGATTTTTCTGCACATAATTCAACTCTTAATACAATATTAACATGTGTGTTGAAACCTAACATAAAACATATAAACTGTGGAGAAGAAAAAATTAAAGTAACACCTAATATCAGACATAAAAATAGGTTTGAAAATAACTTGACTACTTCTTTTAATTCAAGTCAACCATCAGGAAACAAATCACTAAAAAGAAAGGAAAAGATAAACACAGACATTGATAATGAATTTGATTTTACTATTGAGGCAGAAAAGATGGTATCTTCAATTTGTGATTCTAGTCCTCCAAAAGGTATAGAAAAAAAAGATTTTTTTCATTCTACATATTCCGATTCGAATTAAATTCGTCAAAACCTGAAGTAAATAGATTTCAAACAGCCATTGATAAAACTAAATATGCTAGTAATATTAGAGAAAGTAGCTTACAAGAAGATTGGTCAAGAAATCTACATAGTTTTTGTGAAACATTTTCAAAGAATAAACCAAAATTAGGAAGAATTTTGAGCAATCAGTTTTCTGGTCAGTTTCAAAGACTTGAAAAATCTTTAGACTTTGGAAATGTGACCAATAAAAATTCCATAAAGATAAACCTGGATACATTGTTGTTTAGAACTGCTGCACTTAACGGATGTTACAATATTGGAACTATGCTAGAAAATATTGAGCCTAAATGTCCTGAAGTTGAAGAAGAATGTAATTCTGTGAAAAAATCTATATTTGCAGCCATAAAAGAAATTAAAAACATAAATACTCTTTTATCAGATTCCTGCCTTTCCTTTTTACAAATAATTAAATCATGGGTTAATCTCAGTTCTCATTTTGAAAATTCTAAAGTTGTTGATTTACTCAAAACTCTTGATCCATTACTAGCAGACCAGTTTAATTTTTGGCAATGTGATACACGAATGTTCATGGAAAATATGCTGAAATGTTTAACGCTTATTAATAAAGAGAGTAATCTTTTAAAATCACAAGCTGGATTAGGCATTACTAATTTAAAACCGAATAGTCCTTCAAAAAATAATAATTTATTTTCTAATGCTTGTGTACAAAATGTAAATGATTTTAAATTATTAACATCCCCTAATGTTGCTTCAGTACCGAAAATTAATGATATTATTCCAGATTCAAAATCTCATTTAAACTTTTTTGCAACAAAAGAACAAATTAAAATTCCGGAAACAAATAATTTCTTTAAGGAAATGTATTCAAAGTTAGAAAGTGCAAAAAATGTTAACACTCAAAAATGTTTAAAGCAGACACAATTTTTTAAATTAAATTCTGTGCATAATGATAAAATTCAGTCTACATGTTTTCAATTCCCATTACAAAACAATATTATACCTAATGATAAATTACAACCAAATTTGACTTCAAATTCATCTGAATTTTCACCTATTTTTATTCCACAAGAAAACAAGATGCTTGATGATGGTAGTGATGGATTTTATAAAAATAATTCAGAAAGTATTAACAAAAACTGCACTAACTTAATAGGGTCTTCCTTCTTCAATAAAAGTAATAATAATTACTATCTAAGTGACCAGTTTATTAGTGGTAATAACTTATGTAATAACTCAGTAATGACTTTCAAAAATTCATTACAAAGCACACCACCAATATCATGTAGCCCTTCAGTGCCAAATTTTGAAAACCCACTACACAACACAGCAATAACTGAATCTAAATTTGAAAATGCTGGTCAAAATTATGAAAAGAACAATGTATTAGTGAACAGATTAAAGTGCAATGCAAATATAACATCAAACATTCCAAATTTAAATGAACAAAATCTTTATAATGGATGTAATCCTCCATACTACATTCCAGCTTTAGGAGCTATTGGAACTCAACCATTAAGGTATTATAATCAACAAGTCATGCCAATAACAAATCCAATTAATTCCACAGACAATGATAGTGACATCAATACATCTTACCTAAAACCAGGTTTTTACCAAGTACCACTGAAACCTGAAGGATGTCTTAGACCTTCATCATTTAAATTTCCAGTGGAAGACACACCAGTTATTGGAGTTCCATTTGTTTATTCAAATCAGTTAAATAAATCTCAACCTGTAACCTTAGTTCAGCAATCTCCATCTCAACACTTATCAGAAGTATTAAACTGCACCTGTGATAAATCTGATGAAACATGGAAAGCTGCTGTTGCTTGTGCAGAATCTTTGTGTGAAACACTTACGATGAAACCAAATTCGGAAAATGAGTTAAATGCAAGAAACATCTACAAAAATTCTATGCACTCTAATTTAAATTTAAGTAATGATTATAACAGTTCAGTTCAAAATGAGGAAAGAGTATTGGAAAATTCGTTCTCAGTATCAGCTACAGAACCAAGATTTGTAAATGTTGATTGGTCAACAAACCCTCTTAATCAATCACTATTTCCTGTTCAAAATAAAACTAATGAAAATTTTAAGTTAACAAATTTTCAAGGAAAAGATGTTACATCAGAAAACATTTCATCTTTTATTGAAAGTTCAAGCAATGGAAGGCACTTGATTTCAGATGAAAGAAAATTAAGTTTTAAGGCAGAAGGTAACAACTATAAAGATTCAGATTTACTGAATTCTAACTTGAATGAAGATATCCAGAACTTTGAATTAGTAGTTGAATCTGATACTTTAGAAGTTGCAAGGAATAAGGAAAACAAATATGATACTGCATCAAATTTAAATTCTGAAAAACAGTTAAATTTATTTAAAAATGAAGCAACTGGTGATTACATGACCTATTTATCAAACAAAACTAGCAAAGTTAATTTTGGATGGTGCAGGACTAAGCAACAACGATGCATTAGTCGCCAAACATGTAATAAACTACAAGACATCATAGATAGTATCTGGAAAACTGATATCTTAAAATTTTTGAAAACTGTTGATAACTCAAAACAGGTACTTTTAAAAATAAATGTATATATCAAAAAATAAATGTTTCTTGCTAGTTATAAGCCCATTTCTATTGGAAATATATATATATATATATATATATATATATATATATATATATATATATATATATATATATATATATATATATATATATATATATATATATATATATATATATATATATATATATATATATATATATATATATATATATATATATATATATATATATATATATATATATATATTTATATATATATATATATTTATTTATTTATAAAAACCCCGCAGGGGTACAGAGTAGCTGCACCTATTGAGAGGATTTAGATGTCTCTCGTGGTACCCGAGTAACACACACTTATATTTACAACACTACACTTACAACTTTAACATTTTACACTCACGCTTACATTTAGGGAGGCGATAATAGCCTTAATGTGCTTTTCGCCTTAAAATAACAACAACAACAACAAAATATTAATAAAAATGGTATTCGTACGTTTATAACATTAGACAGTATTTGTAACAATATTCTTTCATCCGGATCACCCACTTTGGGGTACGCCAAATCAATTACTTTGATGTGCGTTAGCTGCCCTCCGCTGTATCCAATACTGCTTCATTCTATCCGAGGCTGCCTTCCTTCTTTCATCCGAGACTGCCCCGCCCCTTTTAGATGTTGGTTTTTCTTGGAACCTTAGGTTTTCATTATGTAAACGTTTTCGCAGTTTAAGTACATCGTCAATCATCTCATCTGATATCGCCAGCTCAGTTAAGTCTTCCTGGATCCGCCTGAACCAATTACTCTTTGTTTTCCGATCTCTGAAGAAAGCATCAAAGTGTAACAATATTATTATTATTATTATTATTATTATTATTATTATTATTATTATTATTATTATTATTATTATTATTATTATTATTGTTATTATTATCAATCACATTACTAAAAATGACAAAATTAAAATATTACTTTTGTTTGTATAATAATGTTTTTCAGGAATTACAGAATATTGAAGTAAAAATTAAATGTCCAATATTCTTACAACAAATGACTCGCAGACTTCAGAATCGTGAATATGAAACAACTGAACAAGCTTTTCATGATTTTCAACAATTTTTTCATAACATTAGAATAACAAATAGAGTGAGTAAAAACATTTAAATAATAGAAACATAGTATGTAAATGATACTTAAAGATGTACATATATGTATATACCTACATGACAATGAAGTAGTTCACTTCATTGTCATGTAGTTATATAAATGTAATCATTTATACATATTTGCAACCATATTCCACCACATTTAATTAATTATTTTAACAAAATTTTCATTTGACAATTATGTACTGACTAAGAACATGTTCTGATAAACATGATTCAGTTTTCTTCAAAAACAGATTTGTGTGCATTCAATAATTATTAACTAGATTTCAATCATAAAAAGCAAAGAAATACTGCTTTTAAAAATTAAATACCACCTGAATTAACGTTTATCATGTTGGAAGAGTTATTTAATCATTCTACAATGGCACAAAAGGTTAGTTCATCGATCAACTTGGTTGATTCAATTTCATGCTCCTACACGGTAATATATATATATATATATATATATATATATATATATATATATATATATATATATAATAAATAAATAAATATAATAAAATGAAACTTTTAATTACTCAGGTTTTGGATGAGTAACAAAAAGTTATTGTTTTTTTTTACAAGGACTGTTTTTAATAGGGTATATTACATAATATTTTGTGCATAATATGTAATATTATTGTTGTGTATTTCAACCATATGTTACACTAATCTGTTATACAAAAATATATTGTGTTAGTATCTTTAACTTCAGAAATAAAATTTAATAGTAAATTACTTATATTTACAGTATAACTTTCTGTGTTTCTGTAAATTACTAAATTATAAAAAGAAAATTGAGTCATTAAGTTTTTAACAATTCAAATGCTTTTTAAAAAGTACTTGAAGTTTAGTTGAAGATATTGCGGAGAAAATTTTTTTGAATTTTATACACTTGCATAAAATGTATTTATACAACTGCATAAAGTTATATATAATAAAATAACTAATTACTTAAGAGTCAAAGTGTAACTTAAGTTACCATGGACAAGTCAAACCATGAAAAGTTTACTTTTAAAATTGGACAAAGAAATTTAGCTTTTATGGTCAGTATAAAAGAAAATATTAAGGAGTTCTTATTTTGAACATTAATTATTTTAAAAACATGTATTTACATTCAGTAAGTACATTCAAGGTCCTCTATTTAACGTGTTAATATGAATATTTGTAAAATTAATTTATAGAAGTTCTAAATATTTTTGTCTGTAGCTTTACTTTAGGCCAGTTAGACTAATGAATGCAACACACAGAAAATTTAGCACAAATTTTTCTATTTTTTCTGGAATCCAAAATTGTAAACTATATTTTAAGTAAGTAATATAAGGCATAAAGTATAAACTTTAATATTATCCCTTTAATTATAAAACTGTTCCTTTTAGAATGATAAAACAATTGTTTTAATTATAAACAAATTGGAGAAAATGTACGACAAACTTGTAGAAAAGCATTTTGGTATGGAAGACAATTTTGAAAAAAAACACTACGGATTTGGTCCCATTGGTTCTATGTCCACTACAAAGTTTAAAAAACAGAAGAAATCATATTTGAAGTCTTAAGGTTAAGGTTTCTAATTGACAATAATTGTTTATATTAGTTGTGAATTGGTAAATATATTTCAGAATATGTCTTACCATGTAACAAAAAGTTCATTTAATTTTATATCATTCCTTATACAATTGAACAATTTCAACTTATAGTCAAGAAGTTAGTTATACATATTCTTAAACAGAACATGTTAGTTATACAGTTCTTTATTACTGATTAAAAGACCTTTGTAATGCCTTAACAATACATCTTATGCATACAATATAGTATCAAAATAGGTACCTATTTAAAACACTGTGTTTAAGCATTACAATGTAGAATTTCTAACATATATTTTTCCTTCATATTTATGAATATTCAAAGTGAGTATACTATTACTTTAATAAAAGTTACATATTTACAATTTAGAGAAATATTGCAGTAGGACTAAACATAAGAATATAATTTTATTTAACTTCAGTAGTGCTTTCAAATATTTTGTTATTAAATAAATTTATCTTCTTGAAATAATTGTATAAGTATAATCTATTTATGAATATATAAATATAATAATAAAATTTATTGTGTTTTCTGAAAATGTTTGTATAGTAATATATTATTAAAATTAAAGATTTGTTGTTTGTAACAAAAGGTGTATTTAATTTTTTTATGACTTTCCCTACAATCAAAATAATAACATGAATTAAAATTATTGACAAATCTGATCAAATAAGAAACTAGAATGAAGAAAAGGTCAAATTTTTGTTTTTTGTTTTTTTTATTTTAATTTTTTAACATCTACTAAATTAATTAATGTTTAGAGAAATAATTAATTGTGAGAATGTTTGTGTAATATTTTTGCACCAGTTTATGTTGTGCAGTGATTAAATAAATAAACATTATAAATACCTGTCACTTGATGTTCTTTAAACATTAAGTAATGTATCAAGCAGGAATATAAAGCCCAATATTTACATCAATATCTAAATAAATGTGAATTTTAATAATATGTTTAACTCATTCTGTAAAGCAAAGACTAAATAATTGTCAATGGCTGAAATAGGACTACAAGAGATTTAATTTTATATAAACATAAAAAAGTATCAAATAATTCATCAAACCTTTTCTCTAGCCAATGCCAATACACATAACTCAGTGTGTGGGAGCAGTGACACAAACGATAGAGGGGAGCAATTGCTTTCTTTTATCGTAACATCTAAACTTTATATTCTAAATAAAGGTAACACACCAACCTTTGTAACAAAGGCAAGAAGTGAGGTTCTAGATCTTACCCTGTGGACTAATGGCGTTTTCACCATGCTGTAAAGGTGGTATGTGTCTAAAGAGCCGTCTTTGACAGATCATAGGCTTATAGTGATGGACCTCATAGTAGTGGAGAGATCAGTAAATACACATTGAAATACCAGATGTAGGCCCTATGAAGAGAAAGTTAAGGCTGACCTTCAGGATCTCAGGAGACCAATAGGTAATTCACATGAATTACAGAATGCAGCTAATAGATTGGTGGAGATAGTTGTGCACTTTTTTCATGAGAATTTCCCTGTTACTACGAGGGTGACTGGAGGCAACATGAAATGGTGGACTCAGGCACTTTCTGAGCAAAGAGGGCAGATTAGGAGGCTGTTTAATGTGGCCAAACATTACAGTAAGTGGGAGGCCTACAGGCAAGCCCTGACCAAATCTAATAATTCTTTAAAGAGGATGAGGCGGGATTCGTAGAGGAAGTATTGTGAAGAGGTTGACCATACTTCTCAGGGAGCATGGCTTCACAAAGTCCTGGTCTCAGACCCTTTGAACACCATGGGGACCCTCATAGGTCCTAATGTGGAGGACACTCTAAAAGTCCTACTCAGGGAACACTTTTCCAAATCAAAGGTCAGGAATGTAGGTAGGGAGCAAGTGTCAGATATTCCCTATAGGAAATCTAGTAGGGGAGACTGGTGTATCACAAACCAGATTGTGGATTTGGATAAGGTGAAACGGGCTATAAATACCTTTCACTCATTCAAATCACCAAGTCCTGATGGAATATTTCTGGCTCTTTTTCAGCAAGGAGGAGAGTCTATTGCTTGAGAGTCCTGTGCAGATTGAACCGGGCCAGCATAACCACCCCTGGGTGGGGCACAGCATTTGTATCCCTGGGGTGGAAAACGACCTGTAGGTATAGTCTTTATTCCTAAGCCAGTGCGAACATCATATGCTGACCCCAAGGCTTACAGATTTATCAGTCTGACTTCGTTTATCCTGAAGGCTTTAGAGAAACTGGTAGAGAGACATGTAAGAGGGTTCATGATTCCTTTTAATGTCAGTTAGGCTGCCTACCAATTAGAAAAAGACTATGAGAATGCATTTCATAATTTGGTTCACAGATTGGAAGGGGCTCTTATACTCTTGGTATATTCTTTCTAGACATTGAGGGGCTTTTGATAATGCTTCCCAGTTTTGATGCTTCATGCCCTGTCATGATGTGAAATTGATAGTACCATGGTTAAACCTTGTGTAGGTTGTGCAAGAAAGAGAAGGAGACTGCAGGACACATAATCCTTGATTGTAAAGTTCTTGCTGGTAGGAAGTTAGGGTTTTTGGTTTCCAGGACCCTAGGGATCTTCAGTAGAATGAGCTAATCAGTGGATTGTTGAAACTTACTAAGGGTATCAATCTGATGAACTAGTACACTCAAGAGGTTTAGTTGCCCAATAGGTTCGTTGATCGCAATGCCTGGGGTTGTATTATCCCTTCCTCTAGTTTGAATCTAATCTAACCTTTTCTCTAATTGGTGTTAAATGAACTTCATAACACAATTTGATTCTACAAGACAAAGATTAATTATACTGAAATTGTAAGCAAATGATCTATTTGCAATTTGTGCAATTACTCAAAACTCTCTCATGTTACTCATATCTCACAATATATGTAAACAAAAAATTTAACACAATGTAAAAAAACACTAACACAATGCTTCATGGGGTGAGCGCAGCGCTCACTTTCTTGGTAATACTGACAATAAACTGGCCTAACGCAAACTGAGGCATCATTAGCTTCTCCCATGTAAGTCTCTCTCCCTCTATTGATTATAATTGACAACTAGACAGCAGCACAAGGTGAGATCTCTTCTTGAAACAAATTGTAGGTTATTTAGTATGATAGTGAGCGCTGCACTCACCTCTTTCAATGATGCCACCTCGGTGGTCTAGTGGATAGCGTACTAGGCTTTCACCCCGAGGATCCGGGTTCGATTCCCGGCGAGGGCTTGGCATTTTCATACACTATAAATCATCCCACTGTCTGCATTAGCCCAAGTGTGCACAATAGTTGGACATTAAACACAAAAAAAAAAAAAAAAATATACCAATGATGGGTTAACTTATGAATAAAGTGTACAATTTGTTTCAATTCCATGAAAAATAGTTGAGTAAACTAATTTATCAGTTACCATTAGTGTTAAATTGCTGGTGGTTCAGGGTAGGTTGTTTTTTCCGTGAATCCGTTGGATGTTCATTGAGAGAAATTTTTCAAAAACAAACTTGTGAGCAGTTCAGCTCATTTATGAATACACACCTTAAGAAGCATAGAACTCACTCTACTCTGGGATGTTACCTCTAATATCGCATCTCTTTGGTCAAGTAGAACTTGCAATTTCTTGGGTTGCTAGGTTTAAGGTGATTTGTTTTTGATGTGATATCTTATAAAGACTGCACAAAGTCAATTTCATGCCATTTTTTAATGGATTATAAAAATTTTTTATGAAAAATCAAGTTAAAAAAGTACAATGCACTAAAAATTATGTAAAATCAACTTTGTGGGTATGAAATATGGTCCCTGAGGGAGACCTTAGGCCCTGAGATATTGGGTTTGTTAGTTGCACCTTTAAGCCTTCAAGGATTACATCTTCCACAGTGAGACAGACTAGCTCTGAATGATGACTGTTATAACAAATTCACTAATAAAATTATAAAATTACAAAGTATGATGACTCCTGCAATAGCTCATTTTAAAGTGGAAATACACTAAAAATATTTAGGATAATTCATCTCAGTTCTACTAAATCCTGTTTTGCATTTAATAAATTTTAATTTTACTTTGTGTGTGTGTGTGTGTGTGTGTGCGTGCACACACACACACACACACAAGTATTGTTTATTTAATATTGTAGGTTTTTTATACACAAATGCAGAAATTTGTTTAAGAAATGTGATCAACCAAATATCAGATAAGAAAATGTTGTTTAGCATAAATACAGAGTGGCAAATGGTAACAGATATCTCATTACCCTTTTCAAATTTCTGCCTAACCTTAGATTGGAACCAAAACTCCCAGTAATGGTAATGAAGTAAAAAGCATTTTGAATGTTACACCGCAACACTTCCCCTATAAGTTGTTCTTATTTGACAGGAGGAAGTTCATATTATAGAAAGTCTAGAAAGAGAATTGACATAAAATATATTTTTTTTTTTTTTGACAAAGAGGAAAATATAGAGTTGAAATAACAATGACTACTTCTGTTCAATCATACTTTCTTTACCATTCCTAGAAATATTTTGTTCACTAAATATGAATGAAATCACTCAGTCTGTGAAAGGAACCTTCTTTCCTTAAATTTAACTTTACTGCTACCTCTTGTTTCCTGCTAAATATAGAAGGAACAAGAGCCATGCAATATCATTTAATTTTTGTGATAACTCAAATTTGGAATTTTTTAGGAACTTACTTTGTTATTAAGCTCAAAGAACCACATAAGAACCTTACCTTAAGGCAACCAGGAAACTTCTGGAACTGTTAATTTTTAGTGCTTCATTTAGAACAGTTTTCATTTTAAAAACCAGAGCATAGAACACATACAGCAATGTGTTCACTGGAAACAAAGATGAGTTTGGTATGGGAGGTTATTCACATCTTTTTCTAAAATAGAAACTGTTATGGTGCACAGTATAGCTTATACGATTTTGCCAATGTTACGATCAGGTTGGTTGTGATAGAGACTGTAGTCCCTCTGTGTCATGGTTTAGAGATAAATGCATAGTAATGTTTAAGGTATAGTAATTTTAGTTATTTTATATATATATATAGAATATTTATTGATTTATAATATTACAAATCAAATCATATAATACTATTTATTACTCTGAAATTGTTTACTGACAAACTCTTGACCCATTGTGATATCTTTTTTCAAAAATGGTATTGCAGTTTCCAAAAGGCAACATTCATATTCAGACATGTGTGGTAGACCAAGGTTTTTTTGAATGCCTTGAGGACCAAGCTCTAACTGTGTTGCCAGATAAGGCACATCTGGAATGACGTTAGAAGATACATAGGCTGACTCTACAACATTCGATTGTCCTGCTAACCCATTTGCTAGCGAAATGACAAATTTTGTAACTGCATAAGCTGCTGACAATGTTGCAGAATTGCCTGCTTTTGTTTTAACAACTTCATCTCCAGCTTCTTGAACTGCTTTTGTCAGCCGCACAACTTCTTCCTGAACAATAAATGTAATATTAGTTTTACATGTATATAGCCTCCTTTACTCCTTGGCATAATGAACCTGTATTAAACTTTTTTTTAACAATTACTATTGATATTTAAAGGCTCATATCCTGTAGGCACTCCTGTAACTTGAATCATCCAACCAACCGCCCCACCCACAAAATTGCATTAATTCATCAGTGGGAAAAAGTACAATAGTTCAACATTTTTAAATAGTTATTTTATGTGTGTAAGATAAATGTAATTAATTTTGATGTAATTAATTAGATGTAATTAATTTAGATGGCAGATTAGATGTTTATGACAGCTAACAAATGAACTGAATTGATAATCTTCTAGAGTTAAGTGCGGACCAAAGATAGATCACTGAAACCTTGATATAAGCAAAGAGTATTGTTAGAAAAAAATTATTTGAGTTTTTGAATAGGATACTAAAAAAGTAACAAGGAACAGAATAAAGTCTAAAAAGAATGATATTGTTTTAAAATCAACCAATATAGTATTGTAATGAATAAGATTAAAGCCTAAAAGGATATATATGCATATATATTTTTAAAGTAGTATTCAATTGAAGAGTACTAAAAACTGAAAGTAACCTTAAATAAACTATTCCAAAAATAAAAGTTAATATGAACTATATTTTTTAATTGTAAATCTACATGATATATGTTTTCTAATTTATTAATATTAATATAATAAATTTAAAATTAATAACAAAAGAATTAATTTTGAGAAAAAGATATAAGGATTTTTATGAAATTTTAAACTTTAAACACAAATTAATAATCTTTGGTAACTTAAATTTTAAAGATTACATTTAAAGTAGTACAATTTTGGAATTTTCATGTATATAAATAACTTTAAATGTTCATGTGATTATAACTTTAAATGTAACGCAAAATTAATAAATTTTGATTATTTGAACTTCAAAGTATATTTAAAGCTATTTAAAGATAGCATAATGTTAAAAATTTTGTGTCTATAAATAGTATTTGTGATTATAACTTTAAATGTAAATATATCTGAACCATTGACCCAGTAACCAGATTAAGAATAACAAATAAGTATACAAAAGCAATTTAGCAAATAGAAGCTAAGTTGAAAGCAAATGAATATAACAAATTTCCCCTCACTACAACCTTTGCAAGTTTATTGCCTAGCAAATTTTGTATTAAAGCCATCCAACACGTAATTCATTTCTGAATCATCTGAAATACATATTTCATCTATATCCATACTTATATAAATCAACAATTATTTTTATCGTTGATAAAATATTGTAAAACTGGAGGGCTATCAGCCAAGAACATAGACTTAGGGTGACAGAAGGGGTAATGTGTAAAGGACAACCCAGAAGAACCATGGAACTTATTAATCAAAGATAAACTGTGCATAAGCTATGTGAGATGGATTGGGACAGATAAGGAAATTACAATTCACATGATTGTGAGGATCTTTGCCACCATGAGATGAAGAGTGTGTTTCACAACATTGAAGACCTCCAGCTGAATAAGATAGTCAGTGGATCGCTCAGACTCATTGAGGGAACCAAACCACTCAACTGTAAGAGGCTTAGTTGTACAATGGATGCTTTACCAGAAACATCAAACACCATAATCTCTAAATAAAATCTATCTATCTATCTACCCCTCTATCTATCTATCTATCTATCTAATATAATTTAAAAGAAATTATATTATGTTAGATAACATTATAATAGATTAAATAACATAAATATATTATAATAAATAATTATAATAATTTTAATAAATAGTATATTAAAATAATTTTAACAAATACTGATATTTACTCTGCAGTATTTGTTAAAACATCACTGTTATAACACTTTTTCCTTTTTTTTGTGATATAACTACTACAGTAATTATTATACTGTATTTCAGTCAGAAAAACCTGATAAAACCAACATTTATTTTTCTTAATATATATATATATATATATATATATATATATATATATATATATATATATGTGTGTGTGTGTGTGTGTGTGTGTGTGTGTGTGTGTGTGTGTGTGTGTGTGTGTGTGTGTGTGTGTGTGTGTGTGTGTGTGTGTGTGTGTGTGTGTGTGTGTGTGTGTGTGTGTGTGTGTGTGTGTGTGTGTGTGTGTGTGTGTGTGTGTGTGTGTGTGTGTGTGTGTGTGTGTGTGTGTGTGTGTGTGTGTGTGTGTGTGTGTGTGTTACTACAACTTTTGGTAAAATAACATTAAGGTTTTAAAATGATAAATCAGTGTCTTCCTTAAAAGAAATTATAGAAATATCCTGCATAGGTCTGAAAACCTCATTTCATATAAAGTAAAGTTGTCTCTGCTTAGCAAACAAAAGTTGCCAATGTGACATAGCAGCAATGAGATGGCAGCTGCAAAGTGTCCTAAACCTCTATGATTGGTAGAGATATGAATTATCACCTTACTGTTATCCTTTGAATCCTTAATTTCTCAAGCTTTAACAGTTTTTTGATTTGAGAAGTAAATAACATTTTAGGCAGAGGTGATACTGAACAAAGTAACACTGAAATGCTTTGTAATAATAATTATTACTGAAACAACTGATGGAAGAAGAGTAAGAGCACAAAGCATAATAGTTTCAGTTTTATTTAAGTTTAAACATTGGTTAGATAGCAACTTTTACTTTTAAAAAATTTCTAATTTTTTTTTTTAGTTGGGTTTGTTATTTATTAACAACTTCTAATAAGTCAGTTACAGTTGTCAGATTATACAGTACAATCCTGTTATCCAAAATAAAAAGGGGAAGTTGTTTTGGATAACGATTTTTTTCAGTTAAGCCTTGCACATCTAATACTTCATTGTATCTAATTAATTCTAGATTTTGAAAGTCAAATACTAACTTCTTCTTTTAGGCTACAATATGACTTATGGTTTTTTGTCAAACTTAAAAATTACATTTTTATGCTTACATCAATAAACTGTATACTATACTTAAGATAGATAAGTTACGGCATTTTAATTATGAATTTAAAAAACTCAGTAATTTTTGTATGTTTTTTACGTCCCTAGCAATGTTTTTGAGCAGCGATGTCTCACAATCTTTTAATTAGAAAGACATCAAACAACATTGACCTGTTGCATTGTTAAAACAATTGTAATACAGTCTAAAATGAAGGACACTCTGCACTTCTGTATTGACATAGTGACTAATGTGGATGCTGTGTGAAGTTGGTTAGCAGAGTTGACTTCCCCAGCCAATGACTCATGAGTCTAAATATAGCTATATTTAGACTCATGAGTCATTGGCTGGGGAAGTTAACTCAAAGTCAGATGTTTACTTCTCTGCTAGTCCACTGATCTTGCCCTTATAATCCTGTATATTATATTTTTTCTCTGTCAATTTTTTTTTTTTTTTTTTTTTTTTTTTTTTTTTAGGAATTTCAACTTGTGTATAACTTTTCAGCTGACCCAAGTTAACTTAACTAAGGCTTTACTATATATATATATATATATATATATATATATATATATATATATATATATATATATATATATATATTTAAAATTTATAGTTGTGTATCATAGTAATAATTTAAAAAATAAACATACTAAAATAATTTAGACTTAAAACCTACATTAATCTTAGTTACAAATGATTGCTTGGCTTGAAATTCAGTCTAGACTGAAGAAAATTTTTTCATAAAACAGAGCACATACTATAATTAAAATAGAGAAGAAGGTCTTATACAAAGTTAAAGTTGGGATAAAGAGGACTGAGAGTTGATGTCAGGAGCTGGTGATTGTAAAATGTCATTATACCAATAATTATTGAAAGATAAAAATAGAAGAAATAACCTTATCCATATAAATTTAATATTTTACCGTTGAGAGGTCAGAGGCAGGCTTAGTTTGAGATAGAAGAGGAACAATAGTACTTGTCGAATGGCCACCAATTACAGGTGAGATAACATTTTCTGGCTTTATTGACAACATTTCAGCAACAAATGTATTGGCTCGGATTCCATCAAGAGTTGTCACGCCAAATATATTTTTCCCAGGGCTGTTTTTATTTATTTTGTTATATACCTCATTCACTACTGGCACTAGACTATTGACTGGATTCGTTACTACTGCAATCATAGCCTGTGACATATTCAATCAACACACATCAGTAAATATCTAATTAAGTTTATAAGTTACTTAATTAAGTTACAATTTACTAATTTTAACAATTATGGCAAAAAAATCTTTTCAATTGTAATAAAATGGCATTTTAAGAAAATTATTTTTATCATCATACATAAACTACAGGTTTTATGCTTAGTATTATTATAATTACGATAGATTCCCTCTAGTTCTGCCATCCTAGGACCATCTTATAGTCTGAACTAAAAACTGGCCAAATTAAATTTCAGATAATTCCAATGTAGCACATGGAAGAACTATATAAAAAATAGTTATAAGGCTGTATAAACAATACTTTAAGAGATTTAACTTTATAAAACTACAACTTTAAAAGAAAAAAAGTTATGATTTTCTGAGCCACTTACCAATTTTACACACATTAAAATTGTTAAAAATTCTTTAGAGTGATTCAATTTTGTAGATATAAATCTTAAGTTTGTAATCTTTGTTCAATAGCTCCATTAGTGAAAAAGGTATGTTTACATTTACCATTCATTCCTGAGGCACAACCAAGGCAAGACAGGTTGAAAAGGAAGACAAAGGACTTTCATTATGAACCAAATGATGGTATTAATTTATCAGTTAATGATCATTTTAAGGTGCTTTTATTTTAAAATTTTAGACAAAGCCATTAATTAAGTTTATGAGAGATTCAAACAAGCTAATAGAAGTAGCATCCTTATTAGGAGTGTTCCTTAACATTCCAACATTTCAGAAAAAGGAATGCATGATGATTGCATGAAATTAGGCTTTAACAATTCTAAGGACATTGAAGGTTTAACTTTTCCATTAAATTCGAAGAAATATAAGAAGAGTATGAAAGTGGTGTAAATAACATTCCCACACTTTAAGGTTAGGCAAAAAGGTCAGTGAGTGCAAAAAATCTTAAGATGAAAAACATTTGTATGTGTAAGAATACCAAACTGGCTAGTAATCAGCCAGTAGAGCAGCATAGAGGTTACAATACCTCCACCTAATAACCGACTAATGACATTTACTTGAGCACACAAATATTTTCAAAACTACCATGCAAAACAAAATTAATTAGTCAGAAATTCTTGAGTACAAAATTTACTCTAGACGGAAGATCATAACAGAAAGAAGCATGTATGGTGCCTAGGCACAAAAACTTCTGGGTCAAAAAATGAGTATCTGTTTGAATGTCAAGCTGGTAATCCATCCAATAGATCAATAGTGGCAAAGAAGTATGCCCGCTACCATCTAGTGACTTTTGCTTAAGTGCATGAACTTGCTCAGAATTTCCACAAACCAACAGAATCCTTGAGTGAGACAATTACTTGAGCAAATCACATTAGATGGCAGAAGGGCAAGTAACCTCTCTGCTGCTTTACTGTATTTACTGGCCAGCTTTATGTTCATAATATGCGTACCAGATAAAAAAAAGATTAAGAATATAATAACATAGAGTTAGTTATCGGGTATATTAATTATTTCAGAGGTAAGTTATTCAACATCATTCCACATAGTAATTTAGCAATTTGTAGAACTAATGTCAAAGATGCAGGAAGAGTGCATACTTAACTACTTACACCATTGGTTTTGTAGTAACTCTAAACCTCTAGCCTAGATGGTTGATAGTCTATATTTGTAATAATATCATAAACAGTTTATTAAACTTTTGTTCCTAGTTCTAAGAATTTTGTTAATCTTACCCATATCTGCGGCCAATTGAATTGTGGGAACTTCCAAAAAAAGTAAAACAAAACTAAAAATAATGGCAGAAAACCTGCAAAATGTACTGCCCACTGGAGTACTGAATGATACTCCAGAAAAAGAAATGAAATTACAGTTGAGATAGAAAGGAGAAAAGAAAAACTTAGAATAAAGATGGTAATAAAACAGAAGTCAGATAAAGTGAAGACTTTTTGATCACGTTGATTAAAAGTATAGAATAGCTATTGGGGGGAAAGGAAAGAAAATGTTTAACTTCTGATTAATATTCAATATAACTAATGGAAAGGAATAAAAAATATTTTGAAGAAGAAGCAAAAGATAAAGAATTATAAATGTGGAGTGGTAGCTTTTTAACTGTTAAATGTGGCAAAAAATGTTCACTTTTGTATGGCTTAAGAAAATGATCAGAGTAAAGTACAAAAACAAGATAAATTTTCCTTCTGTCAGCAGTTGTTGGCAGGTGGGGTAAACTATAATTCCCTATATATTTTTCAGGATTTAATTAATTTCCTAGTAATTAATTAAACATTATAAAGTTTAAATAACATTTAATCTAAATTATTTGAAAAATGTATGACCTGTATCAATAAAATATACATTGCTATTTATTTTAGTATTATCTATTGCTTAATCCAGATGATTTATTTTATTTATAAAGTTTTGATCCAAGGTTCAAGTTGTGGTCTAAGATACAATGTTTAGTCATCACTTAGGTGGAGAATAGTATGATTTATAATGTTTAACACTTTGCACACAAATTAGCTCTGCCATGACAACAAGGAAAATACAGCATAACCATTTATTTCACAGGATAATCTCATACTCACTAGATTCATCATTGTTAAAGGATTTGCTTCTTATTTAGAATAAATGGTCAGTTTTATTCATAACCATTTACTACTGATAAAGCAAATGGATCAACAAAAAAAGCCTTGGTGAAAAAAAAACAAGTTGAGGCTATTGTCATGCAAATAATTAAATATTAGTGGATACTCTTTCATGCACTTAGGCGAATGTCACTGTGTGGTAGAAAGGTGGGTTTATTTCACACACACGTACGCATGCACATAAACACACACACACACACACACACACACACACACACACACACAGTTTTTAAACATAGAATTTTAATGTTAGTACACTGAAATATACATGTCCTGAACCAGTGTAAAATTTTTTGCAATCATTTTTAAAAAATTATTAAAACTAGATTGACTGAGTTTAAACAACAGTCAACTAGGCAATGGTCAGTAGGCAATATTAGTAAAACGCAGATATGCATTATCAGGCTCAGGTCATTTAAAGTTTTTTCAGAAAAATAATTTACGATAGAAAAACTGAAGTCAAAATTATTTCAAAATTAATATATTGTTAAAAAAGTATGTCTTGATTTCTGTATATCATTGTTATTTTCTAAATAATGAGGCTCAGAAAACAAATTGACCCAAGGTACAAAGATCTCCCTATAATGTTATTTTTATATTTACATTCTTGTTGTATTAACACTATATAAACAGTATTGTATCATCTAAAACGGTTATCACTTGTTAAAGGTTGCTAAATGGTTGTAGATTAGTGGTAGGCAGTTTATACTATATTAAAAAACAGTCAGTTGGAATGCCAGACTTAGTTATTGTGGGTACATGACCAGTACAACTGGAAATCTGAGTGTAAAGTGTTAATAATATCCATGTACATAGTATAAGCAGTATTTATATTATGGTCACTTGTATAATATATTCTACATTAATAAAAGGAAATGTGTGTGTGTGTGTGTGTGCACACACGCACATGTGTGTATGTAAAAATGCACATGTCAATAATATATAGATCTATGGCACACAAAGATCTGAAATTTTTAACATAGGTAGACAGTAGAGAAGTTTGGACAAAACTTTAAAGATGTATTTTAAATTTTCTATTTAGGCTTTTTTTAATTAAATATTTAGCTGAAAATTACATGTGTAGAACATTGACATTAAAAACATTTCACATTCATGGGCAAGTTTCAAGAAATGAGAGTGATCGTACCAAGTAATTTTTTACAAAATTCTAATAACTTGTATTTGTTGTATTTAGCCGCCTTGGTGGCCTAGTTGATAGCGTACTAAGCTTTCACTCCGAGGACCCAGGTTCAATTCCCGGCCAGGGCTTGGCATTTTCACACACTATAAATCATCCCATTGCCTGCATTAGCCCAAGTGTGCACAACAGTCAAACATTAAACACCAAAAAAAAAAAAAAAAAAAAAAATATATTGCTAGTTTATTACATTACTGGCAATGTTAATGTTTAAAAATATTAAATTGACATTTAATATTATGTAGTTTCAACAAAACCATTAACTAACTGGAATAAAATTTCAATGGCAATTTAATAATAATTTGACAAAATAACATTAGTTTAATATTTATACCTCAGGACAAATTGTAGCACAAGATTTAGCTAAATCTGCAACAATCTTTGCATTAGATTCAAACAGATCTCCTCTAGACATTCCTGCTTGTCTTGGTTTTCCAGCCAGCATTACAACTATGTTTGCACACTAAATCAACAAACAAACATTATAAATCTAATACAGTAGTTTAAATTATGTTAAACTGGATTAAAATTTCATTTTTTTTTTAACTCTTTACTTGGCTTTATTAGCCAAGTGTAGTATTACACACACAAACTTATTAAGTAGAGTGTGGCTCTTAAATAAATTAGTAGATTTGTTACATGAGATACAAAAATGTTTTTATGAAAATGCAATTATTCCTATAGCAACTTCTATTCATTTTTAAATAATTCTTAAATTTTTTTTTAATGTAAATTATTATAATGTGTTATCACACATAAATATTCTTCAAAATTAAATGAACCATTTGCAGTAAATAAACTAGCAATTGTTTAGTGCAACTAGCAACTGAATTACATTTAAAAAAATAATGGCAATTCCTGTTCTATATTAGTAGAAAAAACAAAAAATGGCTGTGATGAAAATCTAATACCTAATATCTCAAAATATTTTGTGAAATTTCAAAAAATCTTAGATTTTTAATGAAAGCTTCTAAACCAGATTTTTTTAGGAAATAGAGTCCAATGAATCAATGCATATTAATTAATTTGGGCCCCTAAGAACTATATTTGAGCATATTCTGAAAAAAAAAGTTTATTTTCATTTAGTAGCTACCTAGAATTTTAGAGCCACATTAGTAATTTGCACACCTTCTCCCAGGAAGGTTCAGGAAAATTAGTTTTAAAATTTCAACTAAATCAAAGTAACAACAAAATTATTTGGAATTAGACGTTGGAATAAATATAACAAAAACACTTGACACTTTTTTCACAAATATTTGTATTGTTTCTAAGTTTCAGTGTCTTCAATGTTTCAGTGTCATCACTATCTTCAATGAGTTTACAGTCTAGTAAACTAAATGAATGTTAATGCATTTTGTGTGAGCCTTTCACTAGAGAAGAGAAGATCAAGTAGTAAAATGAGCATGACTATTTTAACAACTGTGGATGGTTTATACAAAAATTGTGGCTAAAATAAAATACTGATATGAGTAATTTATAATTTTATATTTGAAAGTGAGGCATCTGTAATAACCATGTAATTTACAATTATATTAAAAATTAGTTTACAGGGCAGATTGTAATTGGTTGCATGTAAAATGACTTCATTACAAAAAAACCTGAATTTGGAGCTTATTGTCAACTTATTACTTACTTTTTAAAATAAAATAACCAGTAAACTTGCCAAGTTTACTTTTTAAAACTTGGATTTGTATTTTAATGGATAATTTAATTCTTAAATATATTGTTTGTTTTTCATTTTATGTTAAATGAAAGACTAATGTTAGTCTTTTTAGCAATTAAGTCATTATACAAACAACCATTTAGAAACTGTCAATAGTATACAAGTTTCATATAAGTGACACATTTAGTATAATTTCTTTACTTTAAAAAGTAATGTTATAAAAGATTTCTCATTTAATTTTATGAGCATAGACGCCAGGTATGTTCCTATAGGGTGAAAATCTGCAGACATATTATGGTATACAGAGGGCTCCAGTACAAAGACAGGCACTGGTGTTGGGGTTGAAGAAAGTTATTACCTTGCCACAGCATGCAACAGTATTCCAGGCTGAAGTAATGACCACTAATGACCTGTGTTCAAGAGAACTTCAAGAAGGCTTGTATTTATATTAATACTGATAGTCAATCAGCAATAAAAGCACTTGTGGGTCCTATTATTCAGTCCAAGCTGGTCTGGAAGTGTCGGAGTACCTCAACCTTCTGTCCCTGGGTAACCAGGTTCTGGGGCACAAGGGGGTTAAGTATAATGAGGAGGCAGACTGACTGGCTGGACTGGGATCTGCATCTGAGTTTATTGGACCTGAGCCAGCTTTAGGGATTTCTTTGTTGTTGGCCAGGTCTTCTACTAATAGATAGATTAATAAGCAACACTAGATAAGATGGGACTTAATGGGTATTCCTACAGTAAGCGCCTCTTAAGCAGGGTTCTACATCGAGGGCTTAAAGAGGCGGCAGACCACAACTCAGGAAAATCATGGGGCTCATTACTGGTCACTGTTGAGGGTGCACATGAGCAGGACCTATCCTGTGCCATGGAGAAACCATGTGTAGGTTGTGCAGGAAAGAGGAGGGAACTGTGGAACACATAATTCATTATTGTGAGGCTCTTGCTAGTAGAAGGTTAGGGTTTTTTCATTCCCAGGACCCTAGGGATCTTTAGCAGAATGAGCTTGTCAGTGGATTGTTGGAATTTACAAAGGGCATCAATTTGCTAAACTAGATCTTAAGAAGTTTAGTTTACCAATAACCACAGTGCATGGGGTTGTATTGTCCTTTCCTCTAGTTTGAATCTAATCTTAACATCAATGGGACTGTTACATAAATTGAGAACCTGAAGGTCAAACTATGAAAAAGAATTATCTTGAGATCTCTATGAACAAGTAAGAAGAAAGCAACTTGACTTGTTGAAAAACAGTTCATCGATTCTTCATCACGACAACTCATTGGCCCATACTGCATTTAGTTGGAAAGACAATTTTGGCTAAGCATTTTGGATCACCCACTCTACTGACCAGACATTCCAGTGACTTCTTTTTGTTTCCAAAAGTGAAATCTGTTTTGAAAGGAATGATATTTGAGACAATTGAAGATGTGAAAGAAAAACCGATGAAAGCCCTGACAAGCTTTCAGAAAATTACTTGAAATATTGCTTTGACCAATAGAAAATTCGGAGTGGTGTAGGGGAGTATATTGAAGCAGACAATGTTAAAGATGTGAAGAAATAAAAACAAAGAATGTGATACCATTAATCTGGTTATTTTTTAGCCATACATCATATAAGATGATGTCAAAAGTTTTAATAAACAATAAAACACAGTACTTAAATTATTGCTTGTATATAAACTTAATTGTTCTAATATGACAAAAACTATGGATGATGAGAGTTAGTAATTTTTATGCACCATGATTCTGTTTATAGCACATTAGCCCAATGAGTTATGTTTTTAACAACTCCTAATTATAAAGTCTGAAAACTCTAAAATACATTGTTTAAACGTACTTTCAATGTATCCTTAAGAGCTTTGCGACCATTATAACTACAAACTTTGGTATTTGTATCAATGTAATTCAGTTCCATACAAAGTCCATCTGTGCTTGTCTTATCATACAAAGCAATCTCTTCAATGTTTGATGACTGTTTTAACATCATTGATACATTTTGCCCAACTTTTCCATTTGCTCCTAGAATAGCAACTTTTAGTCCATGATAACATTTCTTTGCTTTATGCCTAATAAGTTGTTGCATCAGACCAGTTTGTTTAAATGGAAAGATTAATTTAGAAGTACTTGAAAAATTCATTTTTAAAGGTAGAAATGTATTTGAATTGCACCAAAATTTCAAATTTAATACTGAAAATATCAATAAATATGTTTCTATGGATACATCAAAAGTTAGAGGAGAAACTATAAAAATCATTATTATTATTTGTTATTAATATTGGATATCATAATACTAGCTGCATACAATATTTCATAATCAAAACATGATGTAAACTGTTAGTGTAATATTTATAAAGTTGATATTGAATCAGTAAGCCATAAGTGCCTTAAACATCCTCAACTGTAAAATCATAAATAGTAAGTGGAAAAAAGAACTTTCAAGGGATTATATTTCTGTAAGAATTGTTGCAGCACTACTAAACAATTTTCAGTATTTGGTTTCAGGTATTAAAATCTGTTTACTTGTTCTTAGTGTAGAATGCAAACAGGCACAAACTTATTTAATGTGCCTATACATTCGGGATGTGGGATTACAAGATGTTTTAGTTAATTGTAAGGACATTTTGAAGCTTCTTGATTGTACTGGACTCATCATTCACCAATTAACAATGTTTTTTTTTATTCCAGTCCACTAACCTGTCTCAATTTATCTTGTTTCCTACAGTACCATTACTAACAACTAACATTTAAATAGGCCTAAATCACAGACAAAGCAATATAGTGAATCATCAACTTGTAATTGGAATGGATGTTGTCATATTTGGCAATATTGATTAATATTTCAAATTAAATGGCAGAAGTTTATTTCATTTTTCATATGAGTTATCTCTTCAGTTAGGTTTCACAACTTATTTAGTTTTAAAATGTAGGTATTTTTTAAATTATGTGACAGCAGTTTTTTTTTTATGAACACAGTTCTTTGTTAAATAATTAAATTATACTGTAAACAAATTGTTTCTTAATTTAATTCTGAACAACTGGTTTATTATTAGTATATTTACATTTTTACATTTTCTACCCCCTTTCAATCTCTTTAGGGGATGAGTTTTGGGAGATGGTGAAAAATATACTTCATTAATTATACTTAATAGTGACTATGTTACATTTTAAGATGGTCAGATTAAAAACATTTCTTTTTGTCCAATAAAAATTGTTGTACCCCATTTTTACTTCTTTAGGGTTTGAATATTGGAAGATTGTTTTTCAGTGCACCCCTACATGTGGTGGTAACCCTGAAAATTTCAAATCTTTAGTTATTATAGTGTCGGCTATACAGTGATTGTTAAAGTTGGATTGGATA
Source organism: Callitettix versicolor (assembly GCA_022606455.1). Taxonomy (NCBI): domain Eukaryota; kingdom Metazoa; phylum Arthropoda; class Insecta; order Hemiptera; family Cercopidae; genus Callitettix; species Callitettix versicolor. The sequence continues at coordinate 46,129,127 of CM040184.1, forward strand.
AGTAGTTTAATGGCATTAAAATCAAATGTTTGCAAAATCCATTCAAGTGCACCTTGACATTGATGTAAGAAGGCACCTTGAAAATTTCAAGTCTTGGCTCTACATTGACTATTAAAGTTGGACTGGGTAAGTAGTTTAATGGCGTTAAAATCAAATATTTTGCATAATCCTTTCTTAGTACACCTCAACATTGTTATAAGAAGGTACCCTGAAAATTTCAAGTCTCTAGTTTTAATAGTTGTTTTTTGTTGTTTTCCAATGGCTTCCACTGGCTCACAACATCTTTGATCTTGCTTCCCAGTAGAGGCCAGGGAGGTCTCTTCTTCTCTTCATCTAAATTTCTGCAGACCAGGAGAAACAGACCATCATGGTCCTTGTTCATGATGGTGTCTGGGCATTCCCACAATGTGCAGTTGTCATAGTTTAATATCTTAATTTTCTTCAGGTGTTCATTCAGACAGTCGTGTCCAGTTGTCAGCCGAAAGACCGCAACAGATGTCCTCCTCTGGAGGTCCTTGACCTTCCCATACAATTCAAATACATTCTCATAAGGCTTGTTCTTTATGTCTTCCTTGAATTTGTTTGTAAATTCAAGATAAGATGTTCGCTTCAATGCACTAATCCTAGCCTCCAGTGTGAGCATTCTTTTTGGTTTCTACTATCACTAGTGTTTGTGATGCTGTGATTTGGTACTAATACCTATTGTTGCATTTATGTAATAAGTGGTTATTGAGGAAATTACCAACTTCAGTTGGATAGTATGGTGGTGCATTCTTGCATAAAGTGTTCACAAAGTTCTAGGTTAACTTTGTCAGTCTGTGAAGTAAAATTTTTTCAGCATCCAAGTACACTTATCCATTGTTTTCTCTTGAAAAAGTAAAGAGCTATAAACTTGCTTAATGTGCACTGACATAATTGTTGAGCTATTATAAACATGTTCCAAGGTTATTGTGGATTTTCATTGCTCCATTTGTACTATTCTTATGGTGTGTACCTCATAAGAATCACACCAGGTCAAAATAGATAGAAATGTTAAAAAATGTATCTCACTTGAACAACACTGTCAACCATTTGTGCATGTTCTTATGGATTTCTTATGGCTTACTGAACAGTCAGTTTCCACAAAACATGTATGCCACTTACAAGTGGAAGGTCTCCTGGAGGATCGCTACACTACAAAATGTTCATTGCGTAGTTGTTACAGCTTTCCATTTTTCAAACAAAAATACTCAACAAGCACACTCAAGACCAGTGAAGGCAACCATCTTTTATACAACTATCACTAGTGTTTGTGATGCTGTGATTTGGTACTAATACCTATTTGAGTAATAAGTTGATCCATTTTTTTACAAAATGACACCAAAATCAAATCTGTAAATGATACCAGTAAATTTATATGAATCAAAGGTGTAAAGTCCAATTTGCAGCACCTATGAAATAATATAGGAAATATAATATTTACATGTTAACCAATTTTTAACATATTTATTTGTTTTGTATTGAAATTCATGTAAATAACATTATTTATACAACCTATAATTAATTATTTATTATACATTAGAGTATAACTGTACATTACAGTAGATATATTCCACACACATTTTAAAAAGACAATTCCAAACAATCTTGTAACACAAAAAATACAACCAAATGTGAAAAATAATAAATGACAACTAACTTATCACTTTAAAAAAGTTACTCAAAAGCAAAAGTATAGCCCTAGCAGATCTCCCTCACCAAAAATTTGGATTCTGGATCAAAACATTAAACATACTCAATGTATTTAATTAACATAAGGCCATAAAGTGTGCCTGATAACTTTTATATGTGGATCTCTTGCTATCTTAATATGATATATATATATATATATATATATATATATATATATATATATATATATATATATATATATATATATATATATATTTCATTATGAATATGACTACTGTTACCTATATGGTAGAAGGTACACTCGATGGGATTATTGAGATCTAAAACTGTTCTGAATAATACTTTTTTATACCGATGTCTACAGTAAGTCATCTGTATAAAAAAAACTCAAGAGGTTCAGTGGTTGATGTGTCTTAAAGCAACAGTTAGTCTGCTGCGTCTCTGAAATGCACACTTAAAGGTTCTTAGTTCGAGCTACAGTTGCTCCCGTTACTTTCCCTTTCCGTTAACACTGATCCCTCATCCTCATTAGTCTAACTGGCAAAGTCAGCTGTTTAATCTCCTGCAATTAGAGTAACTGTTTTCTTCAATGTCAACAAGGAAGACTTATTTTGTTTTTTACCGGTATAAGACGGTCATTCAGAAAGTAAGGAACATTTTAATCTGACGAGCCGCTCAGTTCCCCCATGGCCACTGCTATCTTGTCATTGATCTTCCTGTTTGTGTCAGTGATGCTAAAAGAAAGCCACTACAGTCATTTATTGTTTGTGTGACATTAAAACATATGGAAAAATTAATGATCCCACCACATGAGAACGAAAAAAATTCTTCTTATCAAAATTTACAGACGGGTAACTAAGGTTTATGGTAATGTGGATGCCACCAATAGCATACATTCCTGGATCCCCACCAAAACAAAAAAAAAGCCAAACAATTTCCGAGCGCCAAGAAGGTTGTAGTTACAGTGATTTAGGATCAAAATTGTCCTACTTATCGACTACATGCCTAGAAGGGGGACCATACATGCAGCAGCTGTCAGACCCTTCACCAATTACAATGCACCATTCAAAATAAATTATGTGGATTGTTGAGCGGCACAGCAGTTTAGATGGAAAGTTTTTGAACATCAACCTATAGCCCAGACTTGGCCATTACCACCCTTTTCCCAAACTGAAGGATATTTTTTTAAACACTTTGGAAGTAACAAAGAACTGAAAGAGTGTGTTAATGAGTGGTTCAACAACTTGGCAGCAACTTAGTACACAAAAGGCATAGAAAACTGGTGAAGTGCTATGACAAATGTTTAAATTTGAATAGCGAATATATAAAAAAAATAGCTAAGGCATCAAATGTGTTGTAAAATAAATTTTGTTCCATTATCTTATTAAAAAGTCAAACAGTTTTAGAATCCATTAACAAACTTTAAACTTTGTGTATTATTTCCCCTTTATTACTGTGTTTAATGTAACTGAGGACTATCCGAATTAAAGCTCTGACTCCACTCTTGCTCAAAAGTACCAATAATGTGAGTACTATTCACTTATAATTTATGACATTGTGCAACGAATAATTATGATTTCTATATTTAGGAACAAAATTTTACCCACTAACATTTCAACAGAAAAAAGTACTGGTAAATAAAAAACTATACAAGAACATTGCTTAAACTTTTCAACATTGGATTATTACGACTGAGAAGGTTAGGTCACCTATAAGGGTTTGCACAAAATGCGAAAACCAGTTTTCTCTCATCAATGCAAGAGTTAACAATAAAAAAAAGTTAACATAGAATAAGTAAAATATAATGTAGAATTTTACAGAAATTTAACTAGGTAGGTGATAAATCAACAAACTCATCTTGTAGTATTCAAAAACCCACTAATCAAACTTGAAATTTTTTCACAAAACTGTTTCTAAGCACGCACATGCACGTGCACGCACACGCACGCACACACACACACACACACACGCACGCACATACACAAATATAGAATATATTTGTATATTTAACAAGTTTCCCTAGAGACCACTGAAGAAGTCCAAAAATGATGCAGGCTATTTAATATATTTTTTTCTAAAAACTTTTTTTCTAAAATTTAATATATTTATTTTTATTTTTAAATGAACAACCAATACATAAAAATTGTAATTTTTAAATTCAAGATGAATTTTACGTTCTTCTTCTAATGACAGAGTTTAAAATTTACTACAATGCTATAATTTACTACATCTTTGCAGTTCCAAAATAATAAATGCATGAATATAATTTTACTATTCTATTCAAGTTTTCTTTTATTTAAAAAAGCAGAAAATAAATAATTCACTTAACACCTTATCTATTATACATTTTAATATATTACAAAAAAGCAGTAACAAAATTTCAACATTATATTTACCACGAATAGTTTCAAAGCCATTAAATAGTTTTAATGTCATTTAAATAGTTAAGTGTCCTTTAAACTTTTAAAATAAATTTATCAACTTTTTTAAATGTTCACTGTTTATCAGAAACTACAATGGAATTAGTAAGATTATCATACTTCAACATTTTTTTTTAATATTTCAATTTATAAGGTACACTTTCTTGTCAAGGAGTGCAAACTAAATGCCTAGGGTTATAATAAAACCGCCTAACAAATATTATTCTTCGATTTAATCCAAAGAAATTTGTTGTAAAGTATTGGAGCAATATAATTTAGATTCTTTCATTCGTTTAAGTGATTGAGTTAGGTCTTCCATTGTAATAGGCCTTAGTGCATCGTGGAACTCTTCATTTGAATTGGTACTAGAACTGCTGGATAATGGATTAGTCCTGGAATAAATAAAATACTATTTTAAATTGTATAGTAAATATATGCTATAGCTTTTTAGGTTAAAAAAATACTGTCTATACGAAGAGATACATATGGTTAGACTTTTAAACTTAATAAAGAATTTGTTATTTATATTTATGTACAAAAATACCTCAGAAAATCATCACTCATTGAGTCATTTAAAATTTGGCCCAACTTGCCTTCCACCACTCATTTCCTTAAATTTGTAACCCTTTTATTTAGTGCATCTCAAAGCGATGTTAACCAACATATCTTTTACCTTTACATATGTTAGCCACCCATATGTTACTTTATGTGCCTTGAAACAATGACTTTAACTGAATTCAATTGTTTCCATAAGAAAGTTCTTATAAAGTTTTTATTTAGAGAGTGAAGTTAAACTCACTAAAACGCATTACATGTAAAAAACAGTACATTAAAACCTAAAAAACATAGGTAACTCTTCAAAGGTTGTAATATGAAGAAATGATGTTTGTTTATAATTGGAAATAGAAATATCACAAACAACATTAAATACAACAAATACAAGATATTAGAATTTTGTAACAATTACTTGAAACAATCATCTCATTTCTTGACCTTCTACCACTGTTAACAAATACACTTCTTGCTTATCTGTCTACATATCCGTTGTTAATATGTAATCCCAATTTAAAATACTCCTTATAATACTAATCATACTATTTCTTTTGAATTAAATTCAAACAAAATTACTGTTTATGGTTCTTTCAAACAAAGAACCAAAGAACAAATAAATTGTTTATGGTACTTAGCAATTTACAAAAAAAGGCCATATTTCTACAAATGTGACGAATTTAATTGTCAACATTCAATTAAGAACATTATACTTTTTTACTACTAAAAGAACATCTTATTAAACTCCAACATAATGTTCTCAATTTCACTTTTCAATGTCAAAAATGTAATACCAAACGAATATTCGTTATTTTTTATCGCTCATTTTTGTTAAATGATTACTGAGATTACTTACTATTGTAAAAAATACTTTCTCAGAAACAAATACCATATTTGGTAAAAGGACAATATTTGTTATCACATTTTGCCTTTCATTCTCATAACCACAATTAAAACTATTTAAGAACTTTCTACTTGTTAAGTCTTGAGTTCCATGCTCACAAAACAAGTAGAGTTGCTATTGCCAATCAAATTAAAACTTTAATGTTAACATTTTTGTTATATCAGAACATTATATCAGAATTTGCTATTTCCTGAGTTTAATTATATTTAAGAAAAAACCTGCAAAAATACCTGGCTGTTCTCATATAGTCTCTAACTCTATAAACAGAAGCATTCCGGCACAGTTCTCTCAAATCTGAACCCGAAAATCCATCAGACAAACGTGCCAGTTTTCCCAAATCCAAATCATCTCCTGTTGGTTCTCCATCTAATATCAGTTTAAGAATGGCACATCTTTGATGTTCACTCTGTAAAGAAAATCAAACCATGACTTCAATCTACAGATACACAAATAGGGACTGACTTACAAATAGGCACATGTAAGAGCAGCCTCCTTGTGCATGTGCACTGCACTGTATTCCTAACCTGTATACATTTCTCCCTCTTTCTTATGTTGTTAAATGCCTTGTGAAAGAATAAGTGAATCTTTATATTTTTAACTACATGTCTGATGTACTTCTTAAGAATGAACTATGTGAAAAAGTTAATTAAAGTCTACTGCAAAGTCGACATTTTTGGATAAGAGACATAGTGTGGAACTATCAGTGACTCTCATAATTTTCAGACCAATTCTATTTTGTGGGCCAACTACTATGTAAAGTGTTAAACTTTCAGATTAGTACATACAACAAACAAAAAAATAAATAAAATGATAATGGAAAATGCTATAAATTTGGAAACTTTACTAATAATTTAAGAAAATTATCTTTTTATTGATTTTATGAATTTAAATTTTACTCCTCAGTTAAAACATTTAATTTTAAGCAAATAATACAAAAATTAAACAATATATTTAACCCTCTGTGGAATATTTATGTTCTGGAATGTCAATATACTGAGTCTGTTACGAAGTGATGATGTGGGACAAATACAAGCGAAAATAGTAAAATAACTTTGTTGATTACAAAATTTCAAGGACATTACATCATTGACACCATACAGTAGACTCAGATTACCTTAAAAACAACATTTTAGAATTTCATACATCGCAACCCACTTTGAAAAACTAATAAACTCTCCTGGTAGTATTTTAATAGTGCAAGTTAAAATACATAGTAATTTTTTAACATATGTGGAAGGCAATATTTAAATTCTGGCTTGGACACCAAGAACTACAATCATTTTTTTATTATAGACCCCTGACTTCGATTCATTATTATGGTGATGATACCCTTAACGGTTTTTCACCAGACAAAGCAAACATACAATAATATTATAAATGTAGTTACACTGTAACCGTAATTGTTTTGTTCCTAAAAATTACACATATAATAACACTACATACAATTAAAAATTTATTTACTGTATTCTCTTTCAAATTTGTAATTACAATTAGTGTTTAGAAACATAACCTCAGATTACTATTTGCAATTAACATTTAAAACTTAATTTCAGGTTGCTGGATTGGAACTCTAAATTATTTTCAATTATACAGGGTCCACCAGTAAAATGGGATGATTAATTAAAGTAATTAGTTGTTGAAAAAAAACTTTTTATATTTTCTTAGCCATTATGGGTACAATATGAAAAAATATGATTTTCTGAGTCTACCAAATGTCCTCCATTGCAGTTAAGGCATTCTTAGAGCCTGGTTTGGAAGTTTTGCATGACCTCTCACAGCATGTTAACAGGTATTGCTGCAATCTCGTCTACAATTCGTTGTTTGAGGGCTTGAATGGTTGTGGGTGGATCTGCTTGAAACACATTTGTTTTTAGGTATCCCCATAAAACAAAAACAGGTATCCCCTCCAGATGTGTCACTTATTCCAATGCGAAGGGCACGTTGTTTGGCTGATCGGTGAGGACGTTTAACCATAGCCTGATAAACGGCTGCGATGTTTTCAGGTGTTCTAACAGTTTTTACACTCCTGCCTCTTTTTTAAGACGTTGATCCAGTTTGCTCGAGGTTGTTTATCCATGTTCAAATTGCATTATCTGATGGAACAGGCTGGTTACGCGGTATGTTAAAATGACGCATTTTAATATTCAATATTTAATAACATCTTATTCAATATTTAAATAAGATCATTAATTATTTTCTTGAACCTGTGAAAATATCTGGAGTAGGCATACTTTCGGTAATTATTTTAAAATATAAAATGTCTTAATTTATTTCCTGATCTGAGGTATACAAAATGAAGTTAGTTTACTGGTAAATACATCTGTCTGTTATTTCTGTATGCCCCCACTGGTTAATTAATTATGTTCCAATAATGTCCACCGGGTTTGGGTTTGAGCTAGGCTATGTGACATCAGGACTGGTGTAGAAATATAATTTGACTACTTGTAAATTATGAACTGTAGCATTTGAAATAGCATACTGACATATTTTATAAAATAGCAATAAATGAAGTGATAAAAATAGTTTTAAAATGAATAAATTTTATATCATAAACATTTAAAAACTTGGCTGACAACAAAGAGTGAGATGAAGCAGTTAGCAAAATCACCAGTAAGTCTTTAAAAAGTCAGTTCCACCAGATGACTTATATACAGTGATACGGCTTATGGTCGACCTGGAAAACCGTCATATCGGACAACAGTCTAATTCACTTAATAAAAAATGAGACACATAACAATTTAGGTTTCAGATAAAGGGCTGAACATATTATAACAGTGTTTTTACTTTGTTAAATTATTTTTAAGCAGGCGTGTAAATATAGAGATAACATTGTGTTGTGCTACAGAAAGTACAAGCTGCTGAGTTAATACAAACAAGCCTTTGATTGATGGGTGTTTGGTTTTTGCAAGGCAATAACTTCCCTTTTTTATTTATTTCTTAGTTATCTGTTCTCAGAATGCCCCCTCCTATTTCCTTTTCTGTCACCATACCTAATTTAACTTAGTGTGTCAACTCGTTTACTATTTGTGTTTAATGTGTTATTTTGTTAAAAAAAGTTATATTATTATTACATACTTTCGATTTTTTAAATTTAACAAAATATGTTTCTTTGTGTGAAAGTTTCAAATTGTTGTTTAAAAATCCTGTTTTCATTTTTTTTTTTTTTTGGTGTTTAACGTCCGACTATTGTGCACACTTGGGCTAATGCAGATGATGGGATGATTTATAGCGTATGAAAATGCCAAGCCCTCGCCGGGAATCGAACCCAGGTCCTCGGAGTGAAAGCCTAGAACACTATCCACTAGGCCACCGAGGCGGCTTTTTTTTTGTGCAAGGTAATTTTAGGCGGTATTTAGTCAGAGCAACAGGGTCCGTATTACATCAGCCAGTAGCGGTATTCAGACAACTTTTGCACGCCAATGTACTCGGCCAGTGACAGTCTTCCGAAGAACCAAAAAACCGATTATATTGGCCCATGGCGGTATTTAGTCAAACCAACAGAGCCTGTATTACATCAGCCTCTGGCAGCATTCGACAGACTTTGCACACCAATGTAATCAGCCCATGACAGGATTTAGAAAGACCAAAAGAACCAATTATACTAGCTCGATGCAGTGTTCAACCAGCTTTTGCGAGCAGATGTAACTGAACAATGGGGGTATTCAGAAGGACCAAAAGAGCCAATTATATCAGCCCATGGCAGTATTCAGACATCATCTGTTGGCATCATAGTGTTAAATATGAAATGAAGAAAATTTTAATTCTCGTTTTTTTAAAACTCAGGTCTAGCTAAAAATGTGATGAGTTTGCCATTTAACCATTTGGCCCGACCCGAAAAGCCTTGAACGCCAAAAAAAACCCCAACCCCCAGCCTGACCCAAATTCTAAAAAATCGGCTCACAGATCCCTACCAAAAATAGAAAAAAGTAAGTGAAAGAAACAATTATATAAGAGCAATGAAAGCATATATGAAATATATATTCAAAATCATATATATATATATATATATATATATATATATATGAAAGCTATTTTTAAGATATGAACGCATTGTCACTCAATCAGAAAGCATTAAAAGCAAGGATGAAAAAATGGTTGTTAAACATGGTTGATAATTATGGTTATTGAATAAAAAATATGTAATAGCATACTGTACAACAATTTTATTTAAATATTGTTTAGTTTGTAAGTAGTTTTAAGGTAACTTCCCTCTTCGCACAATGTACAAATCATTGTAAAAAAAATGGGTCAATAAATAAATGAGTAAGATATAGGATTTGTTTGCTCATTACAACTTTTTCTGATATACTACTGCATAAAGAAAAATTACATTAACTATAATTGTTTACACTCACAAATGTAATTGTTTACATTACAACTTTTTCTGATATACTACTGCATAAAGAAAAATTACATTAACTATAATTGTTTACACTCACAGGCAGTCCAACATGGAAAGTGGCTGGCATTCTACGTAAAATTGCTTTGTCCAAATCATGTGGTCGGTTAGTTGCTCCCATTATAATCACTGTACAGTTAGAATCTGTAATGAGCCCATCCCAAAGGGCCATAAACTGAGCTTTCATCATAGCTGTAGCTTCATGGTCTTGTGAATTACGACTACGTAAAAATGAATCTGAAACAAGTAAATTCTTAATGATAAAAATGAGAATAGAAAGGCAAAAAATGTATCACAAACACTGACACAAGTTTTTTAATGCCCAATTTAAATAATTTCTAGAAATGTTTTATAAGTTTAATGAACTTTTATTGCTGATTCACTTAATTAAAGGTTAATCAGTTAAAATAATAGGAAACTTCCAATTCCTATTATTATTTTTAATTAATAAACTAGTGGTTGGTTGTTTGAAAGTGAGCAAATATTCTATAATGTAATTATGGAAATTCTTTTTTCATATTACCTATTATAGCAACATATGTCACTTACTTTTTTAGCTGTTAATATGAAATTAACATGTGTGTCCTTATCAGTTATTGGCAAGTTGTAACATACAAGGTGTAAACACCATGACGCCAGTGACTAGCAAGTATATGGCGCCAGTAAACACCAAAATGTTTTAAAACATACTCGTGCTATTCTAGGACTCGTGACTCACTGTGTGCACTATGTAAACAGATTGATGGCTATCAATAATCATTAATCCATGCCATTAGACAAATCATCATAAATGATTTATTTAAGATAAATTTATTAATCAATGCCATGTTCTATTATCACGGGTAATCATGGTTGAAAATGTTAAGAAAACTGTGAAAATGAATTCCCCTAAAAGGGTTACCTGTATGAATGAAAAAGAAATTGCATAATTTGTCTGTTACATGGAGAAGATGAAAGTCTGAGGAATATTTTTCTATCATAATATGATGTTCATAACATGGCTCTGCAGGACCCAAAGGTCAATCAATCAGCTGAGAACCAACTGTCAGCATAAAATATAATCAGTGGAAAAAGAGTACTGCTAATTTTACACCAATGATATATATTTTATACAGCCAGCAGGTTCTCACATAACTGATTATTTGTCGATTAGGTATTACTATTACTTTACTACTTATTTAAATATACATAATACCTGAATACAGTTATGCGAATTTAACATTAAATTGTACAGTGTTAAGTACCTATTGTAACCTATATATAAATAATTCCAAGTTTTGCAATAAATTAGGCATATTTTTTTTATTTTACTTATTCACTTTTATTATTATATCTTGCAATAAAAAATATTATTTGTAAATATTTTCTTTTTTATGTGAAGTATGATATTAATCCTATACACATTGGAAATATTAACAATATACTTTCAAGTAAGCAGTTTAATTATTTTTTTCTATCAAAAGTAAAGAAACTATTGTAATATTAAAATTAATTCAAACATTCATATGTTTAGTAATAACTTGCTCATTTTGTAAGATGCTACAACACTCTTGTTATTGATGAATAAAACAGCATTGGTGAAGTTAAAATAATATTCAGTAAAAAATTGTAACTATGACAGTATATAATAACTGGAATTCTGTTATTGTCAATAATTAATATTTCTACAATTATGTTTTTGAAATATTTTTTATTGTAATATCAAAACATAAGTCTGTATTGTGAATAAATAGAGGTTATAATTATCACCCATATAGTACTTAAAAAACAACAACATTAAAACCATGTTATAAGCTTACTAAACAAATTCTGGATTGTCAACAAACAACATGTGATAAACTGAAGTTCCAATGGCATCCAACAGATAGCATCACTTGCTCAGGTAGAAATAATATCATTTCTAATCATTTGGGACTATAATCGACTTACACAGTCAATGGAGAATATTTTTTAGAATTGATGATTGCATAATTTTTTATAATGAATAGGAAAGAATGTTTTTATGTAGTATTAGCTTATCTAAGAAGGATAAAAATATAAAAATAAAATTTAGCCATGTAAACTAAGGGAAAAACCAATTTTCCACTATGTATCATATATGATACAATTATTGTAAATGGAATGAAAATCATTGTTGGTATGAATAGTGATAATCTAAGTCATTTTACTTTTTTATAATGATATAATGATTATTTTAACTGTTTAAAAGTTTAATAATATTGTGTTCATTTAATTTTGAAAGAAAATATTTTATCTATGAATCTAATAATCAAAAAAATACAAATGAAAATTACAGGCAATAAGAGGTAAAAGACTATAATGTAAATATCCAAATGATTTCTTTACAAACACTATTAGTTTTGTGTGTGAAATTCTTTGAAACACTTGTTTTCCTTATTTAAACATATAAAAGTCCACATTTTTCACATTTTCCGTATGTTAATTTATTACACAATGGTTTCTTGCAATGTGTTCATGTGTTTGTATAAACTGGCCAGTGACTTGCTCCATCAGTTCGAACATCCACTGGTGGCACATATGATGTTGGTCATCTTTTTTTTTCTTGAATTTGTTTTTCTAAACTATTAGATTGTCTTCCATGTTTTATGGATTCTTGTTTTCCTGTTTTACATAAATACTCAGCCAGCTCCATTCTATACTCCGCTAATGTAAGGTGTTTTTTATTATTTTCTTTCTTCTGTTTTCTATAGAGTATCCAACTCTTCACCAAAGTAAGATCGATTAAATGGTAAAAAATTTGCATATACCATTTTTTAGTTCTCATTTTAATCTTGTACCTCCCAATTAAATTATCTAAAAAATCTACACCACCCATGTGCTTATTATATTCTTTCACAAGTTTAGGACAAGGAATTTGGACTGACGATTTACATTTCTTATCAAACTGTTGTGACTGTAGCGTTGGTAGTTCTCCGACGAAGTTAGATACCAAAGTAACAAGTTTGTTATCTTTCCAAATAACCGTAGAGATGTCAACTCCTTCAGCAGCAGGAACATATTCACATGATGTTCCTCTCGCCACCTTCTTCATTTCTTTTTCTGTGGTAATTTACAATTTGGAATTCTATTTCGTCTAATAGTACCCAGCGAATGTATTTCTTATTTTGCCAAGTAAACTATCAAGGGAATTGACGAATAATAATTGTCAAAATACAAATGATAATTCTGATTTTTTTTTAATTACTCTACACTTACGTATGACTGTCTTTCCACTAGCGCCAATATCAGGTTCATTTATTTCAATTGTATTTTCTGACCCAGTATAGATATCAAACTTATAAGCAAATCCACAAACACCAGACAATATAAATATTTTAAATCTCCATTTATGAGGTTTTAGAGGAATATACTGTTTTAAATAATTTCTAACTTTAGTGAAACATAGCTGTTAATATAAAGACAAAAACTGTTCATAAGGTATTTACTGAAATTTACAATTGAGTGCATCAATTACTGGTCGTATCTTATGGAGTCTGTCACAATCAAGGTCATCTCTACTTTTTAAGTTTATATCATTATTAAAATGAATAATAGACCTGGATTTTCAAAAAAAATTAAACTCATTGCGTCTTTAATTTTCATGAAACCAGTTGTAGGATGACAGTATGCTCGAACACTAAGAATGTACTACAGACATGTAAATTATTATACCTATGAACTTCCTTACATCACTGCTGTTCACATTTTGAAGTTTTGCTGGATCTTTTTGAGTACTATATAAGCATGACTGTTCTACAATTTGATTCACTAAACTATTGTCAAAGAAATAAGAGAAAAACTGATAAGGTGTACTTCTCTTTAACAATAGTGGGCAATGTTGTGCTCCTTTGAATTCAAGTTGATCATCATTTAGAGCTAAATTTTTCTTTTTCCAAATCAAATCTTTAAATTTTTTTTAAATAAATCAATTATTTATGCTAATGTCATTTCCACAAATATTATTCATAGAATGTCATTACCTATGGCAATTTCAGACTCTTCTTCAAAATCAAAAGTTACAGGAATGTTTTCATTATCAAGTAATGGTTCTTCAATATTTTCATCATCTGAATCTAACATACGCTCATCTTCACTTTCATCAATATTATTATTTAAATATAATTTATATATTTATATCTTTATTTGATAAAACTACACTTTGTCTTGATTTGTCCATGTTGAATATAATAACTTATAGTTGTAGGCCTAACCTAGAATGTTAGATATGATATAAATGTCTAATGCACAGTGTATCATTTATGATACATAGTGAAATACTAAACAAAAACCATAAGCTAAATTATTTAATACAACTGTGTCTTACGTAATAACTCACAAAGATTATTATAAACACTAAATAACTTTTAAACACTATTTTAAAATATATTATGACAATTCAGAAACGAAAATTCACAAAATCACACAAAAACTTAAGGCCTGCCAGCTCACTAAATACCAATGTTATTTACAAATAAATTTGGTAGAGAGCAGTACTGTATAGCATAAATGAATCTATGTTTGTAACAGATATGATACAAAAACCCTGAAGACAAAAAATAAGTTTACATCACTATTACATATGCTTTAAAACATTATGTATCAAATGTGATACACAGCGCAGTGTAGGGTTAAAACCATGTTATAAGCTTACTAAACATATGCTGGATTGTCAACAAACAACACGTGATAATCTGAAGTTCCAATCGCATCCAACAGATAGCATCACTTGCTTAGGCAGAGAATTGATTACTAAAGTTGATATCAGCAGTAAACGATAAAACTGCTAAATGGACTGTATTCAATTTTGGCAGTGAAAAGGTTAACTAATATACTTATAGTACAAACAAAAATTGAATGTTTTGAAAACACAATGGAAATATTATGTTTTATAACTTATAATATTTGAAAAATTTGGCTTATGATTATAACTTATAAATACTTTCTATACGTATTTAACTCATTTGGCAGTAATTGTTGTAATTTTACCTTAATATTAATATATCTCGCATCTTCCATATCTAACCCCTACAGTGTATTCCAATGTTACACCGTACCAAAATAAATTCTATCCATTGAGTTTCCAATATTTCTATCCAGTTGTAATTTCATTGCTTTTTCCTTCTTTTTTTTCTTTTAAAGTTTCAAGCTTTATTAAGTATTAAATGTGGAAATTGTATAGAAGTAATAAGAAAAAAATATTAGGAAAAAAACTGCTAATTTTAGATATACCAAAAATGGTTATTTTAATTTCAATGCTTAGTACAAGGTGAACAGCTTCTATTAAAACTGACAGTCTAATAGGTTTCTTCTGTTGTTTCATTATCTAAACATTTACTCTCTTGCAAGTGCAATAACATTTCTGTTGGGCTGTACAATATTTCTGCACCAGCCCTGTGGTGCTGATGCCTGACATTCTGATGACATTGCTTTTCTACATCATAATGAAAGATGAGCTATATTGTTATCAGTAAATAAATGTTTTTGAAATAAGTGGTAGTACAGTACTGTCCTTAATTACAGTACAGATTCATAACTCAACAAATAAACAATGTTGTGCATAAACAAGAAACCCATCCAGTTAATGGTAACTGGGTTAATTAGACTGAGTACGAATTATAGAGCGGACAAGCTTCTTCAGTACAAAATATGAAAGGAATTACATTAAGTTCTTTCCATATGATTTATCAAGGGTCCTGCATTTCAGTGTGAACTAAAAAAGTTTTAAAAAGTTACTGAATGACAATTATAACTACTTTTATTTATATAATGTTTTATAGCTATAGATTTAATTTGTTCTATATATATATATATATATATATATATATATATATATATATATATATATATATATATATAGTACATTTTTAACTTACTTTACTAATCCATAGCTAGAACAAGATCAACTAGTAACAAAATATACTAAAAATTAACTAACCAATTTCATCAATGAAAATAATACATGGCTGAAGTTTGACAGCAAGAGTGAAAACAGCAGCTGCCAACTTCTGTGATTCTCCATACCATTTGTCCGTTAAAATAGACACATCCAAATTAATAAATTTTGTACCAGCTTCTTTTGCAGTAGCTTTAGCAATGAGTGTCTTGCCACAACCAGGAGGTCCATGTAGCAAAACTCCTGTAAAACAATATAAGCTTAATTAATTGTACAGTAACTTTAACAAACTTGACATCCATTTAGTACCTGGCTAGAAGGTGACAGAACTCCTAATGTGCTCATTGTAGCTGTTACAGTAAGGCAAATAAATACTTCTTTCTTACGTATGAGAAACTAATTTTAAGTTTAAACTCACTGTAATACAAAAAAATTATTTTGAAAACATTGTAATTAGTGGCACTCAAATATTCAATGTAAACATTGTTATTGATAAAGGCACATTTTAATTGCAGTAACTCGCATTATCAATTGTGGTAAAGTTTTAGAATATCTCAGCACAGATAACAAAACTTAAGAGACAATATAAATAAATCAGATCAATGCAGTATTATCAGTTTATACAGACTAGTAAATTAACGTAATAGAAAAACCACCAAAACAGTGCACACACTTTAAATATCTTCATACAAAACCAGTAAACTACTCTAAGCAAGAGGAACACGGTGTTACTGAACTTTCTCTCTGCATTTGTGTTCAATTCTATTAATTTACAGATTTTTTTGTAGAGCTCTAGTAAACTTTATGCTATGTAAAGTTACTTCACTCTGCTTTCTAAAACCATTCAAAATTAAATTTATCAGCAATCACTTGTTTAAACAAATAAATGAAGCCAGCTTAGTTCTAAGGATTACCTATAAGGACCGTATGACTCACTTTTAAACTAGCATAGCAAGCAACCACAAATGTCCGTGAATAGTTAAGAGTCTGCACAATTTTATTGTGTTAGTGCTTCTTTCAGAAACTTTTTGGAACCAGCACCTCTAGTCTCCACTGCAGAGATTAAACTTTCAAGTAAACCTAACAATCAGATTGGTTTTACTAAAGCTGAAACACTTTTCCTGTTTTCCAGTCTATTTCAGAGTGAATACAGTCAAATTCCCTAGTTTTAGTGAACAGTCAATATTCCTGACTGCACTTATCACCACGACTGTACAGTTCACATGGACAGCCCAAATATCTTGCCAGGTAGATCTACTAAACTATATAGATCTTTGACTCCTAACAATAGTACTTTCACCACACAGATTGGTCCTCTGGAAAGATAGAATAGCACGAGCAGTAAAATCTGATGTTTTGTCTTAACACAATTATTTCAAAATAGATTTTATTACTGAAGTTATTACTTCCTATCCAAATACAAACATAAGTTTGATCCGTCTGAATTGGATAAGACTTACAGCGCTTTGGGGGTAAAAGAAGAGTGTTTTAGTGAAATATAACCCATTGGCCTTACTATAGAACGCCATAATGGAACCACATTACAAAGTAGATTCTGCCATTTTTACTAATTGCAAATAGCCCGCAAAATAACCTGGCAGTTCTTTGGACTGCCTGCACAAAAGTCAGACAAAGTAGCTTTTGGTCAGGCTGCCTGTTACTGATGAATTCTGGATATTTATTTCTACTATTGTAGATTAGTAAATACTTTACACATAAATTCTTTTGTTGCATTAGTTTACAACTTTAGCCATTTAACTCATTACATTACTGAGTTGAATCGTAAGTAAATGACAATACAAACAAACTGCCATTTAATTAATTAACCACACTAATTAAACTTAAATTACTTTTGCTAAACATAACATTTGATTAAAATGAAGTTCACAACTTTTAAGCATAAATCAGAACTATTACAGGAAAGAAACAATTAAATATTCAAAAACTTTAACAGATTAACAGCCGTTGGTGTAGAACCATTATTGGTACTCATATTTAAAATTCTAGTTTATGAAGTATTATATTACTCTCAATAAATGTAATACCGAACTTTGAGCAAGCTTTTGAAAAGATCCTGTTTAGAATAAAATTATGACATAACTGAACACATCAACTTACAAATTAATTTATTCAAGTGGATAATTGAGTTACTATTGGAAATAGTTTCAAAAGTTCCATCTCTTGAACAAACATTCAATGCAAAATTTAACGTAACACCAGAAAAGCATGAATTAGAATTACCCAAACAGAATGTATCAGGCTTCCTGAGATTGCATTGCCAAGTTTTGACGGCAATTTATTCGATTGGAGCAACTTTTATAATTTGTACACCCATTCAATTCATGAAATAGCAACAATCTCACCGAGAAATTTATGTATTTGTGGTCATGTTTGAAAGATGAAGTGCTACAATTAATACCAAAATTTGCCAGTTACAAACGAGAACTATACTACAGTTTGGCAAATGCTAAGCAAAAGATATCAAAATACCAGACGACATGTATATTTGTTGACCCTACATGTGTCAAACATTTTGGATATGGCACCTACAAAAAAATGTTCTTTAGACTACATACATAGCTTTATTGATACTTTTAATTAATGCTCTAAGGCAATAAAATCATTGAATTATGATATTACCAAAGAACTGACAATGTAAGCAATCCTCCAAATAACTTAGATCCACCATTACATAGGGATTTCAAAAACAAAGAACATGAAACTCTGACAATTAATCATGATTTTTGACACAGCAATGTAAGCAGCAAGAAGACGCAAAACTTTGTGAGTATAAACCAAACAACAAATTAGAACCCTACTGCACAAAGTAAACCTAAAATACATGTTTCATGTACGAAAAGTAAACCCCTGCTTAAATTTGTATTATACAAATACTAGCAATAAAATCGCAACCTTGTGCACCATACGTAAAAAAAAGAAACATCCCTTATAGACATTGTAACAATTAATAATTCAAACCATAAAATAGATTATAAACACTCACATGGAAACACTGCACGAACCCAAGCAAAGCTAAGAAATGTAAACAGTCGCAGTGACATCATAGCGTCAAGCCTAGTTCAAACATATTTCATTTTATCAAATCATCACTTACTCGACGAAGATCACTAAATTATGTCACCATTCTAGGAATTAAAAACCATATTTTCAACAGCAGAAAATGTCCAAATCAAAAAACATCACAGACACTGGCTACAATTCAATTGACAAGACAGACATACTGAGACGCCATAACTGTAGCTAGAAGAAGATAGTCCATGCGTCACACCCAAATAGTGTGAGTCAATTTAGTGCTATGTGAAAAAGTGAGGTTATGGAACAAATTTGACAAATTTCAAATTAAATAAATAAATACAAAATAAATTAGTTTAAATCATCATGCTGTGAAAGATATCAGTTTGGATGAATTTATGTGCAAAGTTTACGGTAATAATGATATTTCACTAAAATTTACGAACTTGAACATCAGTCGAGTTTTCAGACTTCAGTTCGATCAGCAATGCGTTAGAACCCCAAGATAGCATTGTCATAGGAGTATAAATACAGTGTTCGGCGTGGGTTGGAGAAAGACAGATCTGACAACCATAGTGGTTCATGACGATCACAGTGCAATAGTGATAAATAGTGAAGTTAGTGATCAATAGAAATAAATACTACCAATGAAAAAAAAAAAAAAATATATATATATAAATTATTATAGTAAGTGCATCAACAGAAATTTTTTTTTTTTTTGAAATATGATAATTTGTTTGCTATTTAAATAATGTTGAAGGAATATTAATTACAATCACATCATAAATAATTACATACAAACATTTGAAATAAAAAATTTAATTTGTACTGTACAATCATTTCCATTTTGGAATAAACTTGAATGAGGCCAGCTCATTAATTCCCCCCCTCGAATTTTTTTAAAATATTTAAATAGACAATTTAAAAACAGATTAATTATTGTGATAGGTGTAGATTCAAATGTTACTTTTCCCCGAGATTAGAAAGTATTAAAAGGTATTATAAAGACTCATAATATTTATAAATAACTGTGTGATAGACTTTAATGACCTGTGAACACTACTTAGTTGTAAGAAGGATTACAATATTATTTTTAAGGACAGTTTAAGATTTGTGGTTAATGTACTTATTTTTTTTTTAATTTTATCTCAGTAGCGTAAGGGATTGTGCATTTTTTTTCCATTAATTCAAATCGTGTATTAAAATTTCTTTCGAGTTAAATACAATGAACATTGATCGATCAAATTTTTAATTTTAATTAGACCTCGAATTAAATAGTAGAGTGGAAAATTAAATATTATCCTTGTGATATTAAACGATTTGTGTTATAAGTAAATATATAATTAATTAATCAAATGTTAATGTCTATAGAAATAGTTAATTGATTTCATAATATATTATGTTATTGTTTTGTTTTTTCTCGATATACAAATCATAATATCAGAAAATCATTGAACCATAAAGGAATAACAATATTGAAGTGTTTTGCTATTTCTTTTACTGGAAATAATAATCATAAATTTTGTTAACTTGAATTAATTAACTTGAATCAGTTTGACATGAGCTAATTCAATTGTACAATTGTAACCCTCCGAGATATGCTTTTCAAAATCAAACATGTGTTGTTTTGATTTATTTATCAGTCTTGTCGGTATTGGCGCATCAACACTATGAGCCTATCAATATGCAGTCCAGACAAAATAAGGCTAAAACAGGAGCTGGAGGTAGTTCAGAGATAACATAAACTGCAGGCAACATGATTGGAAATGAAAATTAAAACACTAAAAAGCCCATCAGGCTTTCATCTAGAATAATGAGAATTTAATCTTCAAAGCTATTTTTACTGTATTGAAAATTTTGAAGTTTATGTGCTTTAGTAAATGCAGAAAGGCTGAATATTTTTCTTTATTATCTTCTTTTGGTAGTTCTAATCAGTTCCAGATACTTGTGATCAATACAGCAATTTGGACTTTATTGATGGTCACTCTGAAAAGACCTGTAGTCGACTTTTTATTATATTTTTTATTATAACAATTTTTAAAATTCTCTTTTTTTAAAGTGAAGTTTATACTTTAAGATTTGTTTCACATTTTAGAGACAAAATATGACACAATTACTATTAATTATTATGCACAGTAGTGCACTATTTTTTTAAATAACGAATTATTTAAATGTATTTCATCCACAAAAGTATAAATTTTTAATTTCCGAAATAATGTACAGTTCGTATGTTGTTTAATCTTAATATTTTTTAGAACAGATTATAAGCACTAAACAAGGGACCACTGTATAACATCAAATATGTATGTATGTGTGTAAAACTCTATTATAATTTTAGTCTAACTTGATCAAACTTTGCACAAAATTCAAATCCAGTAATAGCGAGTTTGTTACTTCGCAAAATCTGTTCAACAGTTCCGAAATGGTGGTTAAACCAAATATAAATAACAATTACTGTATTTTTATCATATGATTTTTTTAAATTTTGATTTCAGCATGATGACAGTCCGTATTTATTTTTATATTTTCAGTGTTATTTTGAAAGTTTAAAACACTAATTTATAATGGTTTGATTTGAATTTGGCAAGAAAATTGACTGTGGTAATATAGTTGGGACAAGTACGTTACTCACCTTCTACCTTCTACAAAATCTACTTCCTACAAATTCAAGATTCCTAACATGTCTCTTAAGAGTGCTATGCTCCATAAAAACATGTCAACAAATTTAGTTTATTTTTTTACTAAGGCCAGACTTGCCAGCTATGAATTTTTACAAATACAAAGATTTTTACAGACACAATTTATTTGAAGCATAATAATCATTTATTAACAAAATGAACTAACATATTACCTTTAGGCGCTTGAGTTAAAAGTGAACCACCAAACAATTCCTTCTTCTGAATAGGCAATATCACAGTCTCTTTCAGTTCTTGTATCACACTGTCCAGACCTGCTATGTTATTCCAAGAGATTTGGATATCGTTAGGATCAACCAAATGGCTAGCAATGACCATCTCATACTCAGAAAGCTAAACACAGTTAACACAATATTAATTGTATATTAAGTTCTTATTATTAATATTAAGTTCATCATATTAAGTTATTTTAAAACTTGTCTGCTATTTTTACCTTTTACAAGCATAATACATCATAAACATGTTTTACCATTAAAATAACATACTCCATGTTATCACCACAAAATATAACATACTACATAAGACTTTTACAATCCATTACAAATTTTAAAATATATCTACTCCAAATAAGGCAATTCATACCTATACCATTAATTCATTAGAAACAAAACCTAGCTTAGTTCCTGAAACCATTTTAAAATTTTAGTGCTAGCAATAGGCCTACAATAATAATCATTCTCTTACAGAATTAACATGGTATAAAATTCTTACTAGTAAAAAATAAAAATGATGAAAAATAATCACCTTCAGATCTTTATAATTTCCTTGCTTGTTTGTATTTTAACAGTACAAAAAAATACATTTTAACATGCATGACATTTTATCAACTGGTTAAAATACAATAAGTAATTATAAAAAAGGACTATTACTATGCATGGTATTTTTTTACAGTCCAGTACTCTTGAGTTTAATATTTTTATATAGGCTTAGCTAATAAAAAAAATGTGTACGTTCATGAAGAACTGAAAATGATAATATGTTGAAATCACCTATCAACAACTTTTACTATTTTATTTTCAACCTGAAAATATTGTTTAGCCTAACCAGACGCTTGCAACTTCAAAATTCCAGGAAACAGAAATGTGAAGGGTGGAAGGTGTAATATCTCAGATTCCACTGTCCTGCATTCATGACATACAGAGCGATTCTAGTAGTGAGGAATATACAATATGCTACCCAAAAGTTTGGGGAATTTGAATTACACGAGTAAACTGTTTATGGAATGACCTGTTGCCGGTAGAAAGCTCTTTGAGAATTAGTGTGCCAACAGCTATGATGGTGAAAGGCCAAGTTCTTGAGTTTCATGCATTTGTGTAATGTTACATTTTAGTGTTGCAACAATTTTTTAAACTTGTTTACATGTCAGATTTTAAGAAGGAAAAACTAGCATTTTGTTTCAAACTTTTTAAAAAAAAGAAACCCATCACGTACTTGGCAAAGCATTTCTTGACACTGCTATGAATCAAAGTGACATTTTTTTGTAGTACAAATATTTCAAGGATTGACAAACAACTGCCAAAGGCGATGAGCGTTTAGGATGATCATCAACAAGACCAACATCAAAACACATTGTGAAAGTGCAAAAGGCTACTGTTGCCGATCGCAAACAAACATTCTATGATGTTTGTGCAATCATAGGGATGCCGTACTGCATCTTGTTAGACAATTTGTGTATTAGATTCATTGCTGCAAAATTTGTACCAAGACTGCTGAGCAGCGATCATAAACATCATTGCATAGCTATCTGTACTGGATTGAAAATAGCAGCAAGAGATGACCCCAACTTTATCTTCAATGTCGTAACTCATGATGAGCCATGAGTTTACTGTCATAACCTCAAAACTAAGCAGCAGTAGTCACAGTGAAAGTTGCCATCTTCACCATGATCAAAAAAAAGCATGTCAAATTTACAGCATTGTGAAGTGCATGTTTTTTTCCATATCAAAGTTATTATCCTCAAGGAATTTGTCCCTCCCCCTGATCAAACTGTCAGTGGAAAGTTTTCTTATGAAGTTTTGAAGCAGTTACATGAGAGCATTAGGTCCAAATGTTCAGAACAGTGTAAGAACAAGAACTGGGTTCTCCACCATGACAACATGTCTGCACACATATCGCTAGTTTATAATTTTTTAGCTTCCAAAAACACAGTAGTGATTCCCAACTCGCTCTATTTGCCTGGCCTCTGTCCATACGGTTTATCTGTTCTCCACAATAAAGCTGAAATTGAAAGGCCTTGTTTTGACACAATCGTAGGACGTGCTTCAAACACACACTTGCAGACTTCCAGAGAAAAATCATGGAAAAATGGAATCACGGGGAAAAATACTGAAATCATTGTATCTATGCCTAAGGGGACTATTTCAAAGTAATAAAATAAACTTACATCTTTTATCTCGGAAACTCCAATTCTTCGCAACTGTTCTTGTGCCTAGAACAAAATTACAAAGAATTTATTTCATATATATATATATATATATTACTTTTGTTTCATTATTACTCAATACAATCAATAAATATAGTCCCATAATTTTACACATTATATATCACAATTTAACTTCAACTTACCTAAAACTTACCTAAAGTAAGGATTAAATCAACTTTTTATTTATCTAATTTAACCTGGATTGACGTAATTCGGGTTGATTTAATTTAACCCGACCCAAAAAAATCTACTACAAAAACTTAATTGGCTAATATTTTGTAGAAGGATAAATGGTTAATAAGTTGTTGAATAACACAGACTATTTTACTGAAATGTTATGTTTATATTATAAGTGCATATTACAATATAAAAATATATTTTTTGTATATATTATCAGCACTATTAATTTAACTCAATTTGTTGGCACGGTGACACTAGAGAACCGTACAATATAATGTATATACTTGCTGGTTTTTACTACAGAAGAACAGTGGTGTAAACAAGAGGCCAAATCAGTGGGTTATATCCCCTCCAGAAATTATTTCTTAAAATATAAATAAATATCAAAATACAGTAATAAATTTTTAATTATGTATTATAAATAGTTAACACCCAAATAACTTTGATAAACCAGATTCAGAACCACCAAATGCAGAAGAACTACAAGAGATTATTTCAGAGCTCAGAAACAACAAAGCGTCTGGAGAAAACCAAAAAGTTGCTGAATTGTGGAAAAAAGCTGACAGAAACGCAATTACATCTCTTCAATGTGTGTTTGATAAAATCTGGAAAGAAGAAGAGATCCCCGCAGAGTAGAAAACAGCTCTTATCCAACCACTCCACAAGAGAGGCTCAAAAACAGACTCAAAAAACTACAGAGGAATATCGTTGCTGGATGTAATGTACAAGATACCATTAAAAGTCCTTTTAAACAGAGCAGAGCCACAATTGGACCCACAACTTGGGGAATAACAGGGAGGTTTTTAGAAAGGGTAGCTCATGCTCTGAACAAATAACAAACCTCAGAAATATTATGGCATACCAAAAATCAAGGGCAAAGACGTACGTTATCTCTTTCATTGATTTCCGAAAGGCATATGACTTGACTGATAGAGAATCCCTTCTGTCAGTCCTGGAAGAACTGGGTTTGGATAAGAAAAAAATTAGTATCATAAAAACAACTATTGCAACTACGTTTTCGAATATTAAATTCATGGGTGAATTGTCAGATCCATTTGAGATAAGAACGAGAGTACGACAGGGGGATGGGCTCTCTCCGTTATTGTTCAACTGTGCACTTGAAAAAGTGGTCAGAGAATGGAGCACAAATATAAAAAGTGGAATAAGACTTGGTTGCAGAAAGAAGAACCTCAAAATCAACTGTATTGCTTTTGCAGATGTAATGCTTGCGACCTTGTTTTCTGAGACAATGGAGGAAGCAAGGGAGCAAATTCTTGAACTAGAGAAACAAGCAGCTAAAATGGGTCATCACATCTCCTTTGAAAAAACCAAAATCATGACAAACAATAAACACATAAAGAAACACCTTAAAGTTAAATAACGAAATATTGACATAGTAAAAGAATTTAAATATCTCAGGAAATGGATTAGTTGGAATGCTGGGAGAGGCAAAGCAATGGAATCCAGGAAAAATAAGCTTGAGTTGGCCTTCCAATTGACAAAGAAGACATATAATAAAAAATCCCTATCTTGGGGATCCAAAATTAAACATTACAAAACAGTGCTCAAATCAGAAGCACTGTACACAGCAGAAACCCTAACAATGAATTTCAAAGGTCAGATGGAGATGCTTGAACTGAAAGAAAGAAAAATCATGGGATCAAAATTTTAGGATAATATGATAGTACACGTCAATTATGAAATTCTCTACAGGACAATTGGAAAGCTCTTGGATACTATGCAAAAAAGCAGAATAAATTTTTACAGTCATCTTCTCAGAATGAACTCCAACAGATTAACTAAACAAATATTTGATTTCTTCTATAACCACAAAACAAAACCCAACCGGTTTAACGAAGTTCAGAAAGACTTGATGTAGTTGGGAATTGCAGAAAATTCTTTGCTTGATGGAACAGCTAAGAAAATTACCAGAGGAGACAGTGTAAGGTTCCAAGATAAATCTACACCAAAATCAAAACCTTTGATTTCAGAGGAAGAGAGAAGGAGGTCCAACAGAATTAGCAATACTGAGAGTTGAGGAGGGGACAACACATGAATAAGTTCCCTTATTCCACGTACCCCAAAGAAAGTGGAATGTGCATAAGAAGAAATAATGAACATCAACATAAGGCTGTTTCTAATAACTATTGTCTGATTTATTTATAAACGGAAAATAATAAATGTAAAAATGCACATGCTTTTTTTAAATATTATATTAGCCTAATATTATTTATGAATTACTTTTTTAATAAACATTATATGTTTTGTTCCATAATAACAATAAATTATAGACTGATATTTTATATGTAGCAAATACTTACAAAAAATCACAAATTTACAAAATATAAAAGTGCAGAAACTATGTGGGAAGTTCAGAAAATAAAAATGACCAGTTTAATTTCAAAAGCACTAGTGTAACATGTAAGAAACATGTATTGCAAACATGTAAGAAGGTAACATGTTTTTCATCATGAAAACAATTTATTAAGTAAGTGTTATTAATAATGTAAACAATATAAATTGTTTTTTAACAAACTACTGAACCTGACACTGTTATTGGATTACAAAGTCTATAACTTCATTAATTTGGACCTTCATGCATAACTGTGTCAGTTAGGTTCTACACCCAATAACCATGTTAGTTGGGTTCTTCAGTCTTGCTTTTTATATAAAAAGAAGTTCCTATTATTTTCATTATTAGTAATACACATTTAATTAATTGATTTCACAATGAAAAACAGAGTATATATTTTCGTGTGCTGTAATTTTGAGGAAGTGCAAGTCATTTTTATTTTCAAACTTTCCACACTTTTACACTTTTTATTGTTGCTAATGGGCATGTAATAAAGAATTCTGCAATAAAATTACAAAAATTGTCAAAACTGTTTTGTCACATTAATGAAACATTTCTTTATGTGAAGCTTGAAAATTGATAACATAAGATAGTTATTTTTTTTAATCTATCTATATTATATACAGGGTATTTCTGTCTTTCTAAAATGTTTACAAAGTAATGATTTTTAACAATTTTGTTTTATTATATGTTATATTATTTCGTTCAGAGATATTCTGTAGAGAATTCAATTTATTAAGATAAATGAGTGATAAATTATGATTTTTAGCTATTTATCACCTCGGTGGCGGTAGCTACCGCCTCGGTGGCCTAGTTGATAGCGTACTAGACTTTCACCCCAAGGACACGGGTTCGATTCCTGGCCAAGGCTTGGCATTTTCATACGCTATAAATTATCCCATCATCTGCATTAGCCCAAGTGTGCACAATAGTCGGACGTTAAACACCAAAAACAAAAAAAACCCTTGCATGGAGCATGCTAAATTTACTACACTAGACTACTACGTGAAAGTCACCCATCGGGATACTGCTCATATACGTTATCACTTTAAATCATTTATTATCTTGACAGTTCATTGAGAAAACATCGTTAAAAAAAAAATGACTGCCATTATATATGAACTTAGCAATTTGCCTCTTGACTTTAACACCTAACACTAACAACCAAGTCAAATTAAGTTCTGAAGTCTTTTTTTTTTAAAAAAAAGTTTATATTCTTTTAATTATTAATAACACACATTTCATTAAATTGTTTTCACAAGAAAAAATATTTCTTATAAGAGAGTTAAGCACCCAACAATTTAGCCGTTAGGTTCTGATGCTCTATTTAAAAAAAAAAATTACATTATTTTTATTATTAATAATGCACATTTACTTAATCATTTTCACAATGAAAAACATGTTTCTTACTTTCACGCACTAGTCATTTTGAGGTTATGTTTTTCATTTTTTAATAACTTTCTATTGTTTCCACACTTTTATATTTTGGATTATTATTACTGGGCATATAATAGATCATTCTGATGCAAAAATGCTCAAAAACTCAGTTTCACCAGGCATATAGTAGATCATTCTGATGCAAAAATGCTTAAAAACTCAGTTTCACCATACACACAAATAACAAAATTTGTCCTGAATGAAGCAGTTGAGTAGAGACCTAGTTTGCAAAAATAAATAAATAAACTTGATAGGCTCCTAACTGTTTACTATTCATTTGCCACCAGTAAATGTTTCTGAGTTTTGCGATAAGTTTTATTTTTGTTTGCAAACAACAGATTAAACATGTTTAAATAGTCAGAACAAAATAGGGAAACAAAAGACAAGTAATTTATTCTGAAATATCTAAAACACCAAACAAATGATATATGAAAAGTGTTGTGTTAGCTAGTTTAAAACTATTCAAAAATAAAAATGCCACTAGCCCCAATAAACAAATACCGTTCAATTATTGAATTTAATTTATTTACTGTACTTATCATTGGGCCTATTTGATATATTGGGTTACACTTTTCTAAATTTTTACCAAAAAGTATTTTACGTCTAAGTCAAAACTTTTGTTGAAAATACCTTTATTTTTGCAGTTTTCTTCTGTTTATTTGTAGGATCTAATTGATTTATCATCCATTTAACACTGAAATAAGTAGCAGCTGAAAAAAGTGTTATCCTAACCACCAAACTTATAATTTCTGATCTTGAAATTGAGTCATTCATGACTACTAATTATGGTATCAAACTATCGAATTAATTTGCTGTAATAGCTAAAAAATAATACACAAAGTACCACCAATAATTTTCATTAATACTTCTTCGTTCTTTTTTTTCATGAACAAGAAGTAAAAAAATTAATTACTTCTTTTGCTGAATTATTTCTGCGTACAACTGTGAAGCGTGTGAGGTACGAATGATAATGTTCGAAATCGAAATTACAATATTATGATCTATGATTGTATGATCTATGAGTATGTATGTGAACTATGTGTGTGGTGCTAACTTGAATAAATCTAACACATAACTGATGTAAACTTCACTCTAAACCTTGATTTAATTTCTCTGCTCTAAAATCTACCTGTTAGTAACTGTGACATATAGCTCATACTTCTCATAAGATAGAGATTAAAATTAAACCTACTAAGCATACAATCAGTCTGTAATAGAGTAACAGTTTGAAAGGCATTCTAGCCTTTAGTCTATAAATACAATAATTCTAATAATAATGTAATAATTAGATTAGATTTAAGAATTAATGCAATAGTTCTCTAGATTCAAGGTTACTAAATCAAAAGTTTTCTTGAATTCCTTCGTTTTGCTTTGTCCATTTATCTATTTATAGTATGGTCTTACATTTATAGAATAGTTTGAAAAACATTTAATTCACAAAAAAAATCAATATTAATTTTTTTAAAACTTGGGAAAATTACTTTTAATAGAAAGTATAACATAAAAATTTATAATGTTGATTCTGGTAACGAAACTAATTTTTATATAATTATTATAAAAGAATATAAACATTAAAAATAAATTGCAAAAATGTATCACAATCATTTTTTAAAACTGATGTACCTTTACAATTAATTAACGTTAATTTCTTTAATTATTAATTTAATTTTCAATTTTGTGCTGTTTGATTTTTTTTTTTTTTTTTTTTTTGGTGATAACGTCCGAATATTGTGCACACTTGGGCTAATGCAGCTGTGTGTGTGTGTGTGTGTGTGTGTGTGTGTGTGTGTGTGTGTGCGTGCTAAGTTTGAAACAAATCGAATTTGATCAAAATTGAATTGAGAACGTTAGACGATTTTTTCTTTCTCTCTCTAATTTATTATATATTATTATTATTGTTGTTATTATTATTATTATTTCTGCTCTCTAAACAAGCACACACACACACAATTTCAATTCTTAATTGTACATACAATTCAATACTGTCTGCACTCATTGTTCCGGTTTTTGGTCTTACTACAATGGTCATTCAAAAACTAATGCAATGGTCTTACCTAATGCAATGAAAACTCGATAGTGAATAATTCTAATTTTTTAATAAGCATCGAAAAATAATTGACTGATATAAGTAGATATAAACATTTTAAATAATGGTAATAAATTATTAGTCTTTGACCAGTTTCTGCTGCTACAGCATGTTATATTTTCATTAAAAGTATTTTAATTGTACTGGCTAAAATAAGAATGCGTATGTCTTCTGCAATTAATTGTCGATGAAAGGTATGAAGGTAGGCAGAGGCACTAGAAACACAATATGGCCGACTCAAGCTAGTTGGAAAGGGACAAAGAAGATGCTTTTTGTGTGTAAATTGTTCAGATTTGTTCAAATATGCGAATTTACTATCTTAAACATGTCATTTTAGGTAAATATCCGGTCTTTGTTTACTTTATGTGCTGGTTTGATTTATAAAATAGGTTATTTGTGTTTATTACTGATGGATAACCATTAGCCTAGCCTATATTCTTTGAAGTAGCCCATAAATTATTATTATTAGTTATCACTATATTATTAGAGGTTTTTAAGTAATATGAATTAAATCCCTTAACAAAATAAAGAAATATTATAGGATTGTTATATTTTTTTTAAAGTTGTGTATGTTCTAATCAACAATACTCATTAAGTTAATGTTTGTTTATTTTAAATTTAAGCTATGTAACTTAATACATTTTAAATTGAATAAGTAGGTCTTCAGTTATTCTTTTATTTTTTTAAATTTATTTTTGAGCAACTATCATTTATTATGTAGATAGTATTTTGTTGTGGTACTTTAGAGTTACATTAATAATAATAAAACCTGATCAATATGGGTGTTATAATTATTTCACTTTGTAGAGCTAATGAAAAATTTGTCTAATATGAACAAGATTTTATCAAGCCTACCCTTTGACAGTTTATTAATTGTTTGATATTTAGACTGCTTTTTTACAATTTTATAAATGGTACTTTTTTGTGTTATCTTTAGGCCAACACCTTATACCTTTGTTTCACAGGTGATTATTTAATATTTTAGGTTATATTTTTAAGTTCTTCCCGGAGGGGGGTGCAGACTAGCTACACCTATTGAGAGGATTTAGACATCCCTCGCTGTAACCGAGTCTAACACACATTTATACTTACGACTAACATTTTACACTTACACTTACATTTAGGGAGGCAATATATAATAGCCTCAGTGTGCTTTTCGCCTTAAAATAAAATTTTTAAAAAAATTATAGAGATTTGCATGGTTATTTATGCTATAGTGAATCACTTATGAGATTAATGATTAAAATTTTTTTGTTTTTGTATTATTGCATTCTTTATTATTCAGTTAAGAGAAATTAACTTGCAGAAGATTAAATTTCTTATAATATGTTGTGATTTTATGCAATTTTTAAAGAACTAGTTTGTGATGTCATTACCGTCTACTTAGCTGAAGCTGTGAAGCGTGCATGATTTCATACACCAACAGCAACTGCTTATACCTACTATAACATATATATATATATATATAATGTATATATATATATATAACTATAACTATAACATATAAACTATATCAGTGTTTTTAAAGCTACAGTATAACTTGAGAAATAAAACAGCAAACATCCATCTTCCATCCCTTTCTCAAGTGAACTAGGCTAAATCTATTTATTTGTTATTCTGTATACTAAAATAGGCAAACAAAAAATTTAGAAAGGCTAGGTCTAATCTGCTTAAGGGCAGGAGTTCTTATTTTATCTCCCAAACATAATATTATTCTTAATATTGACACATTGGAAAATTCTGACAATAAATTTATTGTTTAAACTAATGCCGTCATGAATTTTAAAAATACTGCAGCTGAGGACTGTGCATTTTTTTTTTTGTGTGTTTAACGTCCGACTTGTGCACACGTAGGCTAATGCAGACGATCGTATGATTTTAGCATATGAAAATGCTAAGCCCTCGCAGGGAATCGAACCCGGGTCCTCGGGGTGAAAGCCTAGTACGCTATCCACTAGGCTACCGAGGTGGCTAAGGACTGTGCATGTGTAGCGAAAAGCCAGCCAGGATTGCTAAGATATAAATATCTAAGGGTAATGGTTTTTGATTCCGGCCACTTATGTCATAGTTCTGAAGCATTACTTTCATGGTATTGTACCTTACCCTGCCACAGATATTGTAGGTCAAGTATATTTATAGGATTCTGTGTTTTGACAGTCCACAGCAGTGTTGATGGCTGCATGATAATTACGCAGGATAGCATGTTCCAGTCCCAAGTATGATAACACTGGGCGGCAAATACCATAACTAGGTTTTGAAAGATTGATAACACTAGTCTAAAGACCAAGCTTCAGTCAGTCTATGATGTCTTTCTGCTATGTACTACTTGGTGAAGTTTATATTTTTCAAAGTGTATATTGTATTCAATTACCATTTTTACTGTGGTAATTGAATGGGTGTTCATAAAATGTGTATTTAGTGTTAACATTGTGTGTACATAAAATAGTTAATACGTGTATCTACTTTCAATTTTGTATTAATGAAATTTGTAATTATTGTTTATTTTTGTGTAAATAAATTATTTAGTTAGTGTGCAGTTTTAGTGTTGACAATGAAAAGAAATAAACTGGATATTCGAACTTTCTTTGCAAACAAGATTAGCTAGTTACTAATGAACATAAAAGTGTTCAAAATCATGGCAATAAAATATTGGAACTAGACGTACCTCCTGCTTCATCAGCATGTCAGCATCAGATATACTTCTGGGATTCCTGTATCAGTTAAGCCATAGCCCTCAGGAGCAGCCGGTCCAGTCATAGATTTTACTGCTAATAATAAGGGAAGGATGTTCGTGGCTTGCTACTACACGTACCAGTGGCTGGAATACTATGTTTTAGAAGATACAGTATACTGATTTCCTTGTCAGTACTTTGTTCCTCTAACTTGAGTTTATCAGGACAAAACAGTTGACAGTAGAAATTTCATTGACAGAGGATTTTAGAAGTGGATCAGCATGAAAAAGGAAACGGTATAAAAGCTGTATAAGAATGTGAGGATAAGTAAAAAATCACAGCTTTCATAAAATGTCGACCACTTCTTTGCTTGATTCTTAGTGCTAGAAAGATAGATATATATGGTGTTCTATATATGGTGATATATATATGGTGTAGATATATATGGTGTTAGTGTTCTTTTATATATATGGTGATATATAAAAGTTCTGTTGAAAGTGATCCATCTCTTTGGTATATAAGGTTTAGCTTTTAGTGGTCATTGGAAGTATGAAGTCACAGAACAGAAGAAACTTCAGAGAATTGTTGGATACAATAACAGATGAACCATTACTAAAGGAAAAAATGAGTCAGTTGTTTGGTTTTTTTTTGTGTTTAACGTCCGACTATTGTGCACACTTGGGCTAATGCAGACGGTGGGATGATTTATAGCGTATGAAAATGCCAAGCCCTCGCCGGGTCCTCGGGGTGAAAGCCTAGTACGCTATCCACTAGACCACCGAGGCGGCTATCAGTTGTTTGGTCAGTATTTCTCATAGGAGTATGAAAATGATTTAATTGGAATTTTTCTGCAAGAATCTTAAAAAAAATGTACTTTTACAAAAAAAAACAAGCCTAATATTTTCTTATAATGGCACATGAAACCAAAATATCTCCAAATGAAAGAAATATTCCAGTGAGCAGCTACCTTATATTATCCTAAAAATAAAGTAAATGAAAGAGCCATTGCCCTTTACCATTTAAAAAACTAGTGCGGAAACATTATCAAAAATAATAGAAACTGTTATGACAGGGCAAATGTGATGAATGGTTTGATTAGTGGAGCGCAAGTAAAACAGAGAGGCATGCACCCAATGCTACTTATTTGCACTGATAAGCTCATAGAGTAAACCTAGTTTTTATGCACGTGTGAAATGGAAACAACGAAGCTCAGGACTTTTCTACACTGTTCAAAACTTGTATAGCCAAACTTTATTCCAAATAGTGCTATGCACCTATGAATTCTATGTAGATGCCAGCAAAAACTTCAATACCTAGATGGCCTGCTCAGTATTGAACCAGTTCTCATCGGATGATTTGATTGGTAAGTGCTATAAAAAACAAGATCAATCTACACAGTAATTTTAATTTTACTAGATGAAGGAGAGAAGGATAAAGCTGAAAGTATTGGAATTAGGTAGAACAAAAAGTATTGTATTCCTTCTACAACTGCAACTGCAAGCCAACAACCTGATTTGTCTATATCAGTAAATTTAATTAAGGTATTTGTAAAAAACATATTAGTAAGAGATCTGATAAGGTGTATGACATTTTGAAGAAGGCAAAAACTCTTTTTAAGTGAAGGCTGTGGCTTAAATGGTTTAGAGAAATAAGAAAACACAAAACAGTCATTTCTACGAAATTCCAAACTGATTTGATCTATTTGACTGTGCGAGATAAGACATTCTCAAAGAAACACTATGCAACTACAAGTGAAAATGGAGACACGCCAAATTGAAAAGGAACTATTTTGTTATTCTGCACTAAATTGCATCAGAATTTGACAAGTGATTCACTGGTAACGAGTTGTGTACTCTGTGAGAAGTGCTTTTGAAGGCTTTGAACACCGTAGATCCAATTCTGCACATAAGATAATGATCTTATGTGTTCCGATTTGAAAAGTGCACTCCAGGATATGTATTCGGTAAATCCTCTTATTCAAGATATTTTGTGCTGTATTCTCTGCCTTGGTGTTCTCTGCCTGTACAAGGTGTTGGAGTAACATTTTACTGGATACCTGGCCGCTTTGGGATAGTTGGAAGCACTAGAGCGGGTATTGCAGCAAAGGAAGCAACTTTGCTGCTGCCAAGCACGCACCGTGTATTTTGTTCAGATTACCTTTGCAAAGTAAAATAACTAATTCGAATGCATTGGGGAAATGATTGGACAGCCTTGGACAATAACAAATTGAGGGTAATTAAACATTCTGTTTGTTCTTGGGGGTCGTCTGTAAGAATAAGTCGTAGGGAAGAGGTTGTTACACGCCTCTGCATTGGTCATTCGTTACTGACACATGATTTTCTAATGGGACACGGGGAGCCACCTACATGCCAATTTTGTGGAGAAATCATCACAGTCAAACAATTTCTCTTAGACGGTGATTATTTGAGAAACATGCGTAAAATACATAGATTAGGAAACTGTATGCAGGCGATCTTAGGGAACGATTCATCAATCATTGATCGCGTTTTGGCCTTCCTAAGGTGGTTGCATGTATATATATATATATATATATATATATATATATATATATATATATATAGAGAGAGAGAGAGAGAGAGAGAGAGGACGGTTTGATAAGTCTTGTATAACTGTTATTACAACGTAACAGTTATTCACTTTTTGAATTTCCCGCGCAGTTACTCCAAATGCAACAGTGCTGCCGTCAACTGTAATCTATCAGTGGGCAACTTTCTAATTTTGAGCAAGCTATGTTGTGCAGTTGGTGTTTGATAGCCGTTCAAAGCAGACAACCTCGTCAATTTTTACGAAAATGGAAAAAAGTGAATTTCGTGTGCTGATTAAGCATTACTTTTTACATAAAAAATCCATCACTGAAACTAAAGAAAGACTTGCTAAATACTACAGGGACTCGGCACCATCAATTTCAATGGTTAAGAAGTGGTTTACAGAGTTCCGTTGTGGTCGTACCAGCACTAGTGACGCCGAACGTTCAAGTTGCCCAAAAGAAGTTTTGGCGACGATCACGTCGGAAATCGTCGATAAAATCCATGAAATGATATTGGATGATCGGAGAATGAAAGTGCGTGAGTTGGCTCATGCTGTAGGTATCTCAACTGAACGGGTGCATCATATTTTACACCAATATTTGGACATGAAAAAACTCTCCGCGAGATTGGTGCCGCGATTGCTCACACTCGACCATAAGCGCAATCGTGTGACCACTTCAAAAGAGTGTTTAGCGATGTTCAGCCGTAATCCGAACGAATTTTTGCACCGTTTTGTTACTGTGGACGAAACATGGATCCATCACAACACGCTAGAGGCCAAGGAACAATCGAAACAGTGGGTTGCTAGGGGTGAACGTGGACCAAAGAAGGCCAAACAGAGTCTGTCAGCCAACAAGGTCATGGCC
This sequence comes from Callitettix versicolor, assembly GCA_022606455.1. Classification (NCBI taxonomy): domain Eukaryota; kingdom Metazoa; phylum Arthropoda; class Insecta; order Hemiptera; family Cercopidae; genus Callitettix; species Callitettix versicolor. The sequence goes on from CM040184.1 coordinate 46,165,257, forward strand.
ACAGTTTTTTGGGATGCAGGCGGTGTCATTCACATCGATTACCTTGAGAGTAAAACGATCACCGGCGAATATTATTCAAAGCTTTTGAACAGATTCGACGTTGATTTGAAGCAAAAACGGCCGCATTGGCAAAGAAGAAAGTGCTGTTCCATCAAGACAATGCACGTGCACACTTGTCTAGTCACGATGGCCAAAATCCACGAATTGGGATACGAACTACTACCCCATCCAGCATATTCTTCAGATTTAGCCCCCTAAAGAAATGGCTGGGTGGTAAGAGATTTGAGTCGAATGAAGAAGTCATTATCGAAACAAACGTGTATTTTGAGAGCTTTGAGGAAACCTATTATTTGGAGGGAATAAAAAAATTAGAAAAACGCTGGACTAAATGTATTGAGCTAAAAGGTGATTATGTATAAAAATAAAATGTTTATTTGCCAAAAAAAATGTCTTTTATTCAAAAAGTCACTGACTTATCAAACCAGCCCTCATATATATATATATATATATATATATATATATATATATATATATATATATATATATATATATATATATATATATTTTATTTAATTTTTTCCTAGTATTTATATTTTTTTATAGTTTATATTCTTGTTAACTAGTTTTTGGTAATTTTATTATGTTTCATAATATTTATTATCTTTCTGTTTGATTAGGACCTGATATTTTATATTGTTTTGATTTTAAATTATTTATTCTTGTTATAAATGTTATCTAGTTTTAAGTAATGTTAAGTTTTATCGTCCTTTTCGTCCCTTTTGTTTTGTTAGTAGTTGTGTTTAGGCGATAATATCCTTAATGTGCTTTTCGCCTTAAAAAAAAAGAAAAAAATTAATAGTGAAACCTTTCTAAATTACAAGAGCTTCAAACCTTTCCTGGACCACTACTACATGGTACTTCTTGACGCAGACTTACTTAAAGCAAAGGTGCTGGCAAAAAAATCACTTAAGAAGTATTCTATGGAAGACGCTATCATGGCATTTTTATATAGTCTACATGTTATGCCAGTAGCAAACTCTGAACTAATAAAAGTAGTATAGGTATTTGCTACTTTACCCATTATAACTGCTGGAAATGAAATGTGTTCTCTTACTGAAATGAGTGAAGGGTTTACTAAGAACAGAACCAGTGACAAGATGCTTTGCTCCATGATATTGAAGGCTGTAGAATGGGAAGAAACCAGAAGTCTCACATTCGACCAGCTTGTAATTCGATGCTTGGTGATTTTGGCCCTGGAAGTTATATCGGTACCCTTTATCAGATTAAAAGATAGAATGTATGCTATAGATCAGTTTACCTTGTAAATTAGATTTAATAATTTCACATTAATCCTAATAAAAAATTGTCCCAAAAAAAACTTCTAATAATGTAATTTCTTGTTTTCTATTTTTATTCAAAACTTCTACAAGTAAATAGCCAGTAAAAAAAATATTTCATTTGCCTTATATTTCAACCCCTGTCCCCATATAACCCAATACAGAATTCGTGGAAAGCTAACCCCTCCCTCAAGGATAAGGTGAATTGGAGTCCATGCATAACAGTTATTACAAAATTAGTAACTCACACTCAAGTATTGGTAAAGGCAATTTTTAAAAAAATTTTTAATTACTAACACTGTATAAACTTAAATACACATTAAATAAAGTGTTTTTATGAGAAACGAACATGTTAGTAATTTCCACTCAATAGTAATGGTTAGGTTATGGAGGTAATTATTTTTTTTCTATTATTTCCTCACTCGTATTTGATTTTCCAATATTTTCTTCACTTTTATATTTGGTTTTATTATAAATGGACATGAATATGTTTTTATAGGAAAAATACAAAAATATTCATATGCTCAGGTAATGCATATTTTCCTTTTTAGCTTTGTTATTGATGGGTTAAGTTATTAGTTTCACACGTTTGCTTTTTTTTAACTTCCGAAAATGTTTAGCCTTTTTTTTTAAATAGGCAATTATTATTTATTATTTAGCAGTCATAAACTTTTGTTATATTGAGATTAGGCCTACATTATTTATTTTTGTTACCTAACAACATATTGACATTTTAAAAAAGTTTGAAGAACAAGAAAAGATTAAAAAAAAACTTACTTTATTTCCAAGCTTACCATGTTAGCTTAAAAGATTCGTTTTGCTAGTCTTAATAACCTACGAGTAACAACTAGTGTGATATGCATGGACATACATAATGTAGTATTTTCCATTCGTTTTTGCTTTTTAACACTAATGTGTGCAAAAATGCTAATGCGTGCATGTTTGGGAATGAGTCCAAAAAACAAGAAAATGTTTTATTTGACATATGGGGGCACCATATCAGATTCACACTATGTGCCTAGTTGTGATCAATATTTTATGTGTGAATGGAGATACTATCCTATTTTCTTTAAAAAAAAAAAAAAAAAAAAAAATAGATTGGCATGCCGTCCAATTCATATGTCATTACAGTCTGGACTATGGTATTTTTATTGGTACTAGTGCACCTGTCAGTATTACCAGTTATGGTGATTCTGTTAGATTTATGTTATTTATTTAAATCACTTATCCTTAGACCTATATAATATGTTAAATTGGATTTAAATGATAGTTTGTCAATGAGGAAATTATGGGGGTATAATCTTTTGTTATAAATCTTGAACTCTCAAATCACATCCGTATAATTGCTTTTATTACATAAATGTAATATCTCCATGTTGGTATGGTTATGTTCAAATTTATGGTTTTTATCCATAAGATGTTCTGTGAAAGCCGAGTGTGTAGACAATTTACTTCTGGGTATATGTTACCTAAATCTTTTTTTTTTTGAAGGAGCAAGATGTCTGAGTGATATAAAAACTTGGATATGTGATTGAAGAATTTGAGATTTATAAGAACAAAAGATCAGACCCCCATAACTTTCTCATTGACAGACTTTCATTAAAATCCAATTTAATATATGGCTCTAAGGATAACTCATTTAATAAATAAATAATATAAACCTAAAAGACTCACCGTAACTAATAATACTGACAGGTGTGCTAGTACCAATGATATCATCATAGTCTGGACTGTAACGACATACGAGTTAGACAGTAGTGTTTGGCACGCCAAATTTTATTGTTGTACATTTTAATAAATATCGTATAATTGTGATGTTTGTTTTCAATATTTTGTTAACTTCGTGATGACTTCAATAGAGAAATTTGACATTTTGTATTATGGCCTGAAGACGAAATATTGAGGTTTCGAAACTGTGGTAGGCTTTACGGGGTGGTAGACTAAGCATGACTAACAACAGAAAAACTGGTATATTGCTTATTTTTATGACCTGAAAACATTAGGAAAAAGCGCAACCCTTACTGTCTTGTTTACTGAGTAGTGGAAACAGACTTTCTAATGCCTTATCATCATGAAAATGACTGAAGTAAATACTATGCATCAAAAACAACATAATGTCGATGTAAGTTTGAATCAGTATGAGTTGAGATAACCAACCTTGGTATGTTTGAACATTTATTACAGCATTGAGTCACCCCGGGTGAACATGTTAACATTTGTTAAGTTGAAAGTCAATAAAAATTTCTTTGCAAAAAAATTATAAAAACATTTTTGTTTTTTGCAACTGTTTTTAGGCCTAAATAAATGTAAACAAAGGTGTAAAACTTTTTTAAAATTTATTTTTCATTTTCAATGTGTAGAATAAATACAATAAACGTCATAATGTGTTTTTTGTACAGTAATATAATTGAATGTGGATTACAAATAATAATAGGCCTATAAAGTAATGTAACAAAATGACAGAAAACTTTTTATAATATATTAGACCATTATTTTTGTCATTCTTGGAAATGTTGTGCTGATATATAATGATTGGCAACATGTTTATTTCTGAGGATGAATCTTGGGAATTCTGGTATCTATTTTGGCTACTAGACAGCGTGAATCCAAACGATATTCATAGAATGTCTTGCTTTAAATATTTGCATATCGAAGTTTAAGTGTTTAATTACTGCTTTTAAGTTTTAGATTACGATCATCATTTAAGTTTTAGAGTATGGTTCATTTTGCAAATCTTTGTCTTGTACTATGTAGCATTGAAAGAAGATAATGTAACTATGAAACTGCCCAGCCCTTATAAGTACAAAATAGCGCCAAGCAGCACCCACTGTGTTTAACATTACAAACTTTTTTACACAACATTCACACAGTATTCAGTTGGAAAGAAAAGGAAATAACAGAACATTATTTTTATGTGTAAGAACACAAACAAGTTGGCTCCTTGTGTAAAAAACAATATAAACAAATATTGTCATACTTGATAACATTAAGATTATTTTGTTGCAGATATTATCAAGTGAAATCAGTCATTATGAATTAAAAATTACAAAACATATTATTAATAAATACATTTTAATTTTTAACTGTTTTGTTGTAGATATTACCAAGTGAAAGCAGTGCTTTGAACCACTCCATGTTTGTCTGGGAGAACAGAGAAAATAAGAACTGGCTAGGGAACATTGCCAGTATTTACAATCGTGTAGAAAAATGGCCAACACAATATCAAATATGAAAATGACAAATCCGTTAAAAAATTTGGTTAGTAAGAGGCGGAAGAGATACACACAAGATGGATTCAATTTGGATTTAACTTGTATCCTTTCATGACTGACTAAATGAACTCTAAATTTACCTAATCAGAGAAGCTTTTTTATATATAGCGTAATATGTTACTAATGTTGACCAAATAACAAAAATTTGCACTTAAGTACCCTTGATTTATTAGTGAGACTAAAGTAGTATGGCTAAATTAATGCAATGGAGTATAACAAGGTTTTACAGGCATTTTATAATGGCCTTTTTATTTAGCTTACTCTGTCAGTGATCTGTCCTTCAGTATACCCCTGGTAAATCTCAATATTTTGTTTATTATGGTTTAATTCTTTGCAGACTATAAAGTGATCCTTTGTTCGTATTGGTTCCAAGAGATCCTTAAAATGTACGCAGGTTGCATTTTGCATAGAGGAGAATGTCAGTCTTGTTAAGTTGATATGTCAAACAATCGTGGCCATTAGCCAGGCAGAAGTTTACCAATGGTGTTCTGTTTCGGCTTCATTTTTCCATTAGAGGACAGCTATGTTTTCGTATATATTGAAACCTTGTTTCTCTTAACTAATTGGGACTGAAGTTGGTTTGGACTGTCAAACAAACATAAATATTGCTAATAACAGGTTAATTATACAGTATTATATTTAAATGGGGTTTGGAAATAGTAATAGGCCTATAAAATGTGTCACAAAATGACAGAAAACTTTTTACATTAGAACATTTGTATATAATTCTTGAAAATGTTGTGCGGAAATATAATAATGATTAGCTAAATTACTTGGAGTCACAAGTGTCCCCTGTAGTGCTTTAGTATAAAATCATCATCTCGGGTGACCGTTTGTACAGAAGAATGCTCATGTCTCCCACCAATGTCCATTCATGTTGTATTTCCACCTGTTGAGTTCTGACCAACACATTTTGATCGTCCTCTTTAAGAACAATATCTCTCATACGAGCGACTTCATTCATGCCAATTTTGTTTTCAATATTTGCACGAAAACACCACTTAGACTTTAGGTTATAGCTGATCAAACAAATCTTTGTTTTGCATTATGTATCACTGAAAGAAATAATGAGACTATACAACACCCACTGTATATAACATCATAGCACTTCCTACTATGTAACACAACCAACCCAGGTACCCAAACGGAAAGAAAAGGAAATTATAAAAAGATGCTTTTATGTGCAAAGACACGAACAAAAAAATAAAGGATTACTTTTGATTGTTGTGTCTGTTAAGTCGGACTTTATATTTATAACCTTGATTTGAAGTATCATTAAAAAAAACTGTTTTTTAAATTTGTCTGAGTAAATTTTATTTATAAGTTTTTTGCTGCTTAATGTAATTTTTGTGAACATTAAATTTAAATGATTAATTTTAGAACATTTTGAAATTATTTGTACTATTTTTAATGGTTTAAGATATTCAGATGTTTCAGATACTCCCAATGAAACAGAAAAGCGTAGCTCAATTTTTCCTATGTGTAGTAGAAATTATTTTTGCCTGTATTGAATTATAACCAAGGTTCATATTATCAAGGTTTCACTACATGCATGCAAGTCTTCTTTCATTTTGTAATTAAAGAATATTTGATATTGTTTTCTTTTCTTTACTCATCTGCCGCCTTATATACTTTTAGGTCTTTATGTGATAATACCCACTCAGTTCCTACTTTGAAAATTTTATTTGTAATTATTGCCATATTGAGATTTTTTTGTGTTTCATTACTTGTAATAACCATTATAGTTGATTTTGACTCTGAAGATTTCACTGTATTAGTTTCAATATTCTGACTTTGAAACGTGTTAAAGTAACATATAATCTAGTGATGTTATACAATTTTTCTAAAAAAATCTATTAGAAAAAATATTGTGACTTTTAAAAACTACAATATAGGCTTAGATAACGTTTGTATAAGAACATTATAAAAGTAAAAAAATTCTGTAGACTCATTGTGTAGGTTCAAGCTCAAAAATTATTATATTAAATCACAGGCTTTATTAAAATGTCGTAATAATAACAGGTTTTACAAGAAAAATGTCTTAACTTTAGTGATGTAGATATCCAAGAGAATGTAATAGCAATGGGTTTTCCAGCAGAAAAGCTAGAAGGAGTTTATCGTAATCATATTGACGATGTAGTCAAGTTCCTTGAGTCTAAACATAAAGATCATTACTATATATATAATTTGTAAGTATCAATATTTATGTTACTTTAATCATCTTAGTAATACCTAATTAGACACTTGATATTATTTGTGTTTTTTAGAAAAACAAACTACAATCTGAGCATGTGAATCATCTTTTGTTCTTAACAAATGCTTAAGCTTTAAGTTCATGATCAATACTCATCTTAAAAAATAAAAAGCTTACGTGTGATTAGCAAAGCTAAATATCTTAAAAACAAAAAGGATTCATAATATCTAATAAATACAAAAACAAAATAGCTGATATGGGCAGGTCAGAAGTAAACAGGTTATTGTCTGACCATATAACCAATAATAGCCTGGGATACTTTGTGACACCTATATTTTTTTAATTACAACCTTTTTTACTTTAGGTCTTATATATTTATTTTTAACTTTGATCTCATTTTTAATTAAGGATAACTACTAATGTTACTGAACCAGCTGTATTGGAAATGTTATACTCTTTCCCAAAATCATGGTAGGTTTTTACAAAGTACCTCCGTACCAAATATTAATACAATCAGGTAGTGGTTTGTCCAAAACTTCATAAATAACACACAAACCAAATTCCGAACAGTTGAATTAAAACAGAGACTTCACTCGGTCAAAGGCCTTGTTTTTATACTGATTTGCCTTTTACCCTAAAAGAAGTTGTCCATTAACTCATATGTGTATATGAGACTTCAATTATTTCCCCAAAATATTTTCTATATGTTTAATTTCTGTTAATTTTATTTAATCCCGATTGTATACAATCTTTGTTTCTATAAATATAAATAAAACCACTGTGAGAATGCTGTAATTTTCCTGTCCAAATCAAACAAGTTATTGCACCAAATTTACTTTTGTTAATATATTTTATACATTTTGAATAGAAAGTTTGTGTACTTTAAGTCTATTTAAAGGAGACTTTGACTCATGCAACTTGTCAATGCAAATTGAAGTGAGATGTCTTTACTAGTCAAGGGCAGCCTCTCTGTTTCCATGAAATATTTTTTGGTCAGGTCAATTGATTTTTCTAGTCTTCTTGAGGTTCTTCTGCAATGGCGTATTTGTTGCCTATTGTCTTGTTAAAAAGGATTAAATATTTTCCGAAGTTCTTGATGTTCTTCTTTCTTATGAATTAACGATATTTTATTGGTTGTTGAAATGATTTAATTATTATTCATGTTCACAGTCCTACTTTTAATTATATTTTTTATACTAATGAACATGGATTTAGTGTGCCTTTCAAATGATGAATTATACTTAAATTCCTTTGAAATCGTTCAACAGTTTGTACAGGAATATTTTCTTGCCATTTTACATTTTCCTCCTTACATTTTTATACTAAGTTTAGATTCAGGTCTCTGTATATTAGAATTGTATCCTGCCATACTCATTTTAGTTAAAAATTTTTTCTAGTCTGAACTTCCAGTTTGTAAGCTAACACGGACCGAGGGACAAAATGTAGTTAAACTTGTAATTATTTTGTTGAGTATATACATCTCTGTCTTTCCTAGCTTTAAACATTTAATATTTTTGACTCATTTCAGAATACTTCCATTATCAAAACTTTGATATACTCACAAAAGAGTACAGCAAAAAGTTGATAATGGATGTATTCCAAAACGCATTAACAATCACAAAATGTTTCAAGCTAGAAAAGGCAGAGGTATGTATTCAACAAAATAACAACATTACTAATAGGAAAAATACCATTATATTAGGAATTTCAACTTTCAGGACAATCAACTGAACTGAATCAATAGTTCAGAGATTGTAGTTTATTTAATATTAGGAGATTACATAAGACGATAGCCAATTTATGGTTTAACAAATAATGTGATTCCTTAATATGTAAGCAATGAAACAAATAGCTTCACTTCTAATTATGTGATCCATAAAGTGGAAAAAGATTGGATAATATTAGAAATAAAAACAATAATTAAAAAGAGTGAAATCAACAAGAAGATTTTAAGTTTAAATTTGGTATTAGTAGAAACTGCGAGTAACATAATATAATTTAGTAAAAAAAAAAAAATATAATGAAAGAAATGAAGAAAAGTATGAAAAGTTTTCAAAAATTGGAAGTATTACATATAATAGGGATAACGGTTAACTAGATAAGAAGGTAAGATTTTTAATGAAAGAGTGATGAATTTGGCAAAAGTTGATAAAATAGAAGAAGAAAATGTTTTATTAGAAAATGAGTTAAAATATAATGTTAAAAATAACAATATTAAGAAAGATGTAGAAAATAATATAGATATAGAAAATGCAATAGCTTTAATAACTAATGAGAACAAGATCACGCAAGACATTTGGTAAAAGAACTTTCAATAAAACTGTAAATCAAAAATTAAGAGAGAAAAAACATAAGAAGGAAGAAAAACTAGTTTAAAATTTAGAAAAAAAATTAAGAGAAGAAGGAGTTACAAAAGTGGATAAAGGGAATGCAATAATTTGTTCAATTTGTACCTAAATTCTTCTGGGTGAAAGGCCACCTGCGTTCCACTTTGCAATTTTAATTGTACTTTGTTTGTGTGTAGTCCTCACAACGACTGATTTTTTTGAATGTCTTCTTTTTCGAGTAGAGCTTCTTCATATTCTTGTGATATGGCCTTTGCCAGTGCTGTTACTTAGCACCAACCAGGAGACACGTGCAGCCTAAGGTATGCTGCGGACGCGAGTAACTCTTACTCCCTCGGAGGATAAATGGCTTAGAGTGTACACCGACAGATCCATTGAAGAGATGAGTAATATTGGAGCTGGAATGTACTCGTCTCTCTTCGCCAGTTCTTTCGTAGTAGGGAAGTACAGAACAAATTTTTATGCAGAGATAGAAGCAATATTAAAATCGTTAATGGCCCTCATGAACTGTCACCATGGATACACTAATATAGTGATACTAACAGACTCTAAAACAGCAATTCAAGCAACAGCAGCGTCGCACACAGTGTACACAAATAGAATCCTCAAGGAGATCTAGCTCATGATACAAATGCTCAAGAGGCTGAAAACAAACAAGCTGTACTGTAGTGGATCCCGTCACATGTGAAGTGCCCAGAAATGAGGCAGTGGACAAGCTGGCAAAGGCAAGCACAAAGTTACAATAACCAGTTAAGCCGCCAGAGGTGGAAACAATCAAACTCATGATCAAAAGAACATCTGGGAAGCAACAGGTGCAGGAAATGAGAGGCAAAATGTGGGAAAATATATAACTGGAGTGGAAAGAAAATAAGACCAAGCTCAGGAATCAGGCTTTTGCAAGATTTAGATGCAGTACTGAACACAATTGCCTGGCAGCCCATCTTCACAGGCTCAGAATCTGCTTCAGACAGATGTACTTTATGTAACGAGGCAGACACCGTAATGAACGTTGATCATCTTACCATGTGCCAAAGGTTGAAAGGAGATGCACACAAGGATATAGCGCAGCTTTATTGGGAAGCCAGAAGGCTAATGTGGACTGGGATCTGGGCTGAGCCATAAGAAACAACAACAGTTTGTTCAATGTATTCAAACATTTGCATTTATAAAGCAATACACAGTGAGTGTGGATTTATCAGCTCTTGTGTAGTGTATTGTTGATGACTTGTAGTTTCCTGATCTTAGTGTGTGTAGTCCTAGCTTTTTCTGGTTTGACCATTCAGGAAACTGCTCTGAGTGTTTGTTTCTTAGTTTTTAAGTTTAATAGCATAGGCCTAGGTATCTGGGCTTATGTTTTTGTTGTATGTTTTGGTTTGAAATTAGACGTGTGTGACATATTTAAGAAAAACAAAATTGAATTAGCATAGACTTAATAACATACTTTTTCACATGTATGTATTACTGCAATTAAACTAAAGTGTATTAGTAATGGGTAAACTATGAGTGACATGTTTCATTTATAAGATAGCAATCCAGTACTGTACCAGAGTGAAATGTCAGATCATAATTATTTTGTTTTGAAATGTTGGTATTAACATGAGCTTGGTTTATTGAGAAATTTAGCTGCTTTTTTAAGAAAATAAAAGTTGCAACTAATCACAGAAAAGGAGAAAACAAATTACATAAAGTGGAATAAACAAAAAAAATCAGTTGCTAGGTACACTCCATGCCATACACATTAGTTCTTACAACCATTACGAAGAAAACTTTATCATTAAATATTAATATTAAAGTAATATTAGCATCATCAAATTAATTAATGACATGTTCATATGTTTTGTAAATGTATAAAATTGAAGATTCCAGCTTTAAAAATAAATATGTTTTAACAGTTACATTTTACAGACCTAACTAACAAGGCCAGCCCATCTGCAGAGTGTTAGTACACATTTATATTGTGAGAAAATAAACAAAGACTACAGTGCTGTAGACATTTGAATTTAATGTTTTATAAAAACCGTAATATGCCACTGTTTCTTTTTTTTGCAACAATCATATGAAAAATAAGTAATTAAAGGATTCCTGAACATTGACTGTTGAATTCTTGTCTTCTTAAATTGAATACTTGCCATTATTTTTAAGATTTTTTCAGTTTGAAATGCTGTGAATAAAATAATGTAAATTTATTAAAGATGTAAAGAATTTAATATTCTCTGTACAGATGTTCAGAACGATCGTATGATATCAGCAAATTTCATCAGCGAGTAGCAAATTACCCCTTTGATGACCACAACCCGCCAAAAATCGAAAATATTCGTCCGTTCTGTGATGATGTGCACAATTGGTTAACAAAGGATCAGAGAAATGTTGCTGCAGTTCATTGTAAAGCTGGGAAGGTGAAATATTTTCTTTTAAGTCTTCAGCTAAGCAAAAATCTAATATTACAAGGCAGATTCTTTTTAAGCTTATTACGTGTTTTCTGAAACAAATATTAATTTTATTATTTAGCTAGAGTTTAGTCACAACAGCTTCTTTTAAAGGGGATTCAGAAGCATTTTTCAAACATATAGCAGTCTTAATTGATGATTCTCAACTAACTGTATACATCATTGAAACTTGCTAATTGTTAAATCCATTGATTAATAAAAAATAATAGAAGTTGAAATAAAAAAGGATATACATTTTGCAAATAATGATGTGAATTAGGTATTATTACTTGTACTAAAAGAAATGTGATAGACCAGTAATAAAAAAACAATTGTAACCTATTTAAACTTCAAAATATTACTTCAGAAGTTGTTTGTAAAAAATACTGCTACACGTTTACTCAAAATACTCAAAACAATTGGATTGGAAGAGGCAGATTGGTACAGTGGCCTGCTAGATAAATCACTGCTGAATATTATCTATCGATTTTTATGTGTGGGGGCACTTGAAATGTTTGGTTTCTTCAGCACCTATTAATAATGTTGAGACTCTTTGAGAAAGAATTACAGTATTATGTAACATCATAAGGAACTAACCTGAGATTTTTGAGCGAGTACACCAGCCAATGCAGTAGTGTGTTGTATCATCTCAGATGGGTGTCATTTTGTGCAACTGTTGTGATTTTTTTTTCTTTCTGTGTGTGGAAGTCTTAGGTACCTACTGTAAATTTGTTTTTTTTTTTCATGTATTTTTCAACTATTTGTCTTTCAATATATATTTTTATATTAATGATTATTTTAATTAATGATTGTATTTTCTGTTCAAATCAATAATTCATTTTTAGTAGAAACCTGGTTACTTTTTGAAGCAAGTAAAAACAAATATGCCAGCTTATTTAAAATTACAAAAGAAAACTTTTTTTACTCATGTTTCTTTATAATATTGATTGTGTTCATATTACTTGGATTAAAAAATTTCAAAGGGCCCTCATTTTGAAAAAAATATTAGCTAAGTTTATGATTATATTTTTTTAACAATCTTTGTCTTAGTAAGTACTGTGCCAAATTTCAATTTAATTGGTCGAATCATTTTGGAGGTCAGAATAAATATTAACTAACAATCTTGGTTCAAACTTGATACAAAAATGGATTTTGGTAATAGCTTTGATAAGTTTGTTACTCAGCAAAATCCATTCAATAGTTTCAAAAGGATGACTATTCCAAACCTTAAAAACATAACTTTTTGCACCTTATACTTTTTTAAAATTAGATTTTACTGTCTTAATGTTAAAGTCTGTATATATTAATATTTTTTAATTTTCAAATTCAGTTCAAAATAGGATTTTTTTGCTGGCGAAAAATCAATAAGGTTATAATCGCTAATTCAAAATAGGAAAATGAATGTAACTGTGATTAGGTTTATTTTCATATTTACAGTGCAATTTGAAAGTTTAAAATGCTAATTTATGCAAATTTTAATGCTGTTATGATAGTTTCTCAAACTTTTGTTTATTGCCCATTATTTAAAAATTCACGAAATTGCACTAATTAAATGCCTTAAATACCTGTTATGTGATAGAAGCAAATATAAATTTTATTATTTTTTTTAATCTTTCATTGTAAGAATAAATTCCTCTCTGCAAAAATTAAAATTTATTTTAGTATATTTAAATATGTTCCTCCTCAACAAGTTATCTCACAGGCATGTTGAGATAATCTGTCTATCTAGAATTCATTAATCCAAAATATAAATTTATCTTAAATACCACTTAAATATCATGTAAGTACACTACATTATAAAAATTGTAGTGTATGCATGAAATTGCAGCGTAGAAATGAGTTATTAAAAATGTAATAACTAAAAATCTTTCTGAGACAAACTAAATGTTAGTACTATAATCGCACGTGAATATTGTTTAAAATAAATCAGTTCATTATATCAAGCTGTTAAACCTTCTATGTTTTATATCATTTCAGGGCCGAACTGGTGTTATGATATGTTGTTACATGCTTCATAGTAAGCAATTCCAAACAGCAAGTGATGCACTTAATTATTATGGACAGAAAAGAACAACCGATAGAAAGGTAAAAATTTCCTTTTCTTTCTTTATTTATGAACTAACAGTACTCGGACGGTGTTGCCTATGAAATTCAAATGTTTTGACCATATATGTTCTTTGTCAACAGGTGTAATTTTCAACTAAATATTTTATTTGTATTATTTATAACAGTAAAATTAAATAATACATTGTCAAGCAACATTGTCAAGTGGTCTTTTGTGCTTATAAATAAGATAATGATAGAAGAGTGGTTGAAAAAAATAACCCTGTTACATAGTGGGAGGGGGACTGCATCATGAATGTGTGTTCTTTCATTAAAAGAATTTTTGAACCATTGCTGTATTACATCTTCAAATATAACGCTTGGAGCATACACTGTACACAACTGATGACGAATGTCTGCTACTGAAACATTTTGTGCCCAAAGAAATCTTTTGACAGTACAGCCCATGCATTTGGCAGGATTTTCTATTGTATGGCTCATGTTTTGAGATTGTAACAAAACAAATTGGTGAAAGAAAGAGGCTCACACTGACTTAGTGTGACAATCATACTGAGTCAGAAAGTTTGCTGATTTGTCAATGGTGTTACTTCCCTCCCTCCAATACGATTAACACTATGCTACAACAAAGGCTACTTTCCTAACTGTCCTTCTATCATCATCTTATTTCTAAACATAAAAGACATCTTAGTAATACAAAAAGACATCTTAGTAATACATGCTGTTAGTTTTTTTTTTAATTTTGTTGCTACAAATGCAATTAATAAAAAATATAACTTTTGAAAAATATTTGTATCATTTTGTTGTCTTTTTTATACTGAGAAACCATTGTTTTATTTATTTGGGGATAACTGTTTATTAAGTTATTCAGTTATTAAGTAATTAGCCGCCTCGGTGGTCTAGTGGATAGCGTACTAGGCTTTCACCCCGAGGATCCGGGTTCGATTCCCGGCGAGGGCTTGGCATTTTCATACGCTATAAATCATCCCACCGTCTGCATTAGCCCAAGTGTGCACAATAGTCGGACGTTAAAAAAAAAAAAAAAAAGTTATTCTAATAAAATCCCTTTGCTTTGTAAAAGTCATTTCAAAGATATTTGTAGTTTTTAGAGAGTTACAGCCTACGTAACATTTTGTATTTAAATGCATTTAATCTTTTTATATATCTAGGAAGTTTATATTACTTTTATATACTCCTTGAGTGCAACAGCCCTCTATGGGTTTTTGTCTATAAAACAACTTGTTCCATTGGGCTCATTTTCAAAAAATAAAAATAAATTGCCCTAAAAAAATACTTATAAATTTATGTTAAATTGATTTTGAAAACATAAATTTCTGTGTTAGAGTTAAGATTTAAACAAGTAAGCTTTACCTTTTCAATAACATTATTAATGTATTATTTTTTATGAATCAGGGTGTAACAATTCCTAGCCAGAGACGATTCGTAGATTATTATGCCAGACTGGTGCAAGAGAATTTAGAATATTTTCCTGTAAGGTTAATGGTACGGGAAATACAACTAGAACCAGTCCCTAGCCACTTCAGTGGAGGCCAAGGGAGTGAGTGCAATTAATTATTTTATGTTTAATTATATGTAATTAATAACACATCATAAGTCTTTTTTAAACACAAATTGTGTATGCATTCAGTATAACAAGAAACTAATAATATTTTATAAATAGCTTAAAGGTTCCAATTAAAATTCTTTCAGATATAGCATTAAAAACTTCTTTCAGAAATATTACCTTCCACAACAAAGAGAGCAAAATTTGGAAAGAAGTTTACATTGGCAGTAATTGAAAAAGAATTTTAAAGATTAAAAAAAAATATGCAATTGTTGCTCTGATTTTGCTAATATGCTTATGTGATACATGGGTTTCAAAACTTTCAAATGTATGCTGTTTCAAAAATGTAACTGCCTTTTTAAATAGTCTTCTTCAACTTTTACACATTTCCGTCATAATTATAGATCCTGTCTTCATTTAAAGTTTTGGGCTGTCTTTATCCATTTACTCAGGAATAATTCTTTATTGCCCTGAATATGATGTGTGCTTAGTGCTTCATTCAGATGAAAGTCACATGGGGATAAGCAATTTTTTCTAGAGATTCTCAGTTGGATTTACTTCATTTTATCTTAGATAATGTTACAATGTGAGTATAATTAGTTGTACAATAAAATCACATCTTTGGCTGGTTGTATTTTATTCCTGTAGGTGGCTTTTGTGATCTTGAGAACCTGGTAATGTACAGCATGCATAGTCCGATATTCATATAGAATATTAACGAGCACTACTCCTTTCAGTTGAATAATGCAGTTGCTCCAAGAACTTTCCCATCTGACTAATTTGGTTTGGTTTTCACATTCCATAGTTACCATTTTATATTTGGGAGTATAGTGATGCACATGGGCAAAAGTTTTATTACATTCTACGTAAAAAGTTTTTTATATTGATTCAAAAATCTTTGTCAAATATCGTATTGAATTTTTTTTATCAATTTTGAAAAAAAACATGTAACTCATCTTGCAAAAACAGTCCACTGTACAAAGCAGTTTCATAAATTGTAAAGGTTTGATCACAATTAATAATTAATCGCTCATATATTGTCAACAAACTTTACCTTGGATGCCCATCAAAACTCATTTTCTGTGGTTTCAAGCCTATCATTGAGTTTCCTAGCCTACTCGTACATGTAAGTACAACAGCGTTATATCATGAAAAAGTGCAGTCAGTCTAACGAGAATTCTGATGAGCTTCTAAGTTAAAATTAGTACTTTGATATTGAATATTTTGGTAGACCCTGATGTAAAAGGCCCTTACAACATTTTATTTTAAAAAATACAGAAAAACATTAATGAAAATTAAAAGAGATGTTTGTTCTTTACATTATTCATTATTAAAAACATTTCTCAAGATATGGTCTTTAGCATTTGTAGTAATTGGATAATGGAGTTCAGGTTTGAATGACTTTTTCAGACTGTTAATAAGTGTTAAGACTTAGTTATACGTGTTTTGTTTTAACACAAAAAGAAGTTAAAAAATGTAATTTAGAAGAACTAATAACTATTTAGTCACAGTTCAGTGTAGAACAAAGAATATTAATTAATAATGTTCTGTTTTAAGCTACTTTTGTAATACTTATTCATCTTGTTTTTAAAAAAAAACAATTCTTTTTACACAGTAATAGTTTTATAAGATTCCACCTGTTGCACAATCACAAATCAGTTCAATTATAAGTAAGATAAATACAATTGTTACTTATATCATGCATGTTAATATGCAGCAGTTTCACATAAAGTTCTTCTATGACAAAAATACTGCATTCAGAGAAGTTTTTAGAAAAACCTTTTTTTGTAACTTGAGTCAGGTGCTAATGATGACTGAAGAAAGGAGGGAAATGTATCAGGCACGGATCTGAAAACTATGCTTTCATTGAACCATCTAGATTTATCTATGAAAGCCTAGTAATTATTGATATTAATTACCCATTTTATAAACATTCAGTCATTCATTTAGTTTTAAATTTGTTATTTTAAATGTAAAATGTATATTACACAATACATTGTCAGATAATAATAAATGTTAATAATATATTTTAAAGTCTAGTTATATGTGATCTAGTTCTTAAACAATTATAGTAATTGTTTGTCATAGGTATGCAGTTAGTGATCTCTGAAGGGACCAACAAAGTGTTTTCATCTGAAGCACATGAAGTTAAAAGAGGTGCAACTTGTGTTAATATCCTTTTGGACCAATATATTCCAGTCCAGGGAGATGTTAAGGTTGAATTTTTCAACAAACCTAAAATGATGAGAAAGGTAAGATTTTTTTGTATAATTTGATACAGAATCACTACATCATTTTGAAATGTTTCTTTTGTGTCTCAAAATATAAACATCTTTAGTCCTAACATTGTATTAGTTGCTTAATGTGCCAATAAGGTCAGATCATATTTATGGTTAGAGTTTTTAAGAATTGTAAAGTCTCAAAATCTAAAAAAAAATTTTTGTACACAAATATTTGAGTCCATACCTATAAATGTTTGGGCTAAATATGACGTACAGCATAAATTTTGTGTGGGAATTTGTACAAATCCTGACATGATATGAACTCAAAAATTTATTCCACATTCTCCAGACTGAGCAGTTTTTGTTCTTTGGACCCCTCATGACAAACACTTTGTAGTTAGACATCAGGACATGAAATTTATAACTTCACATGAGCTGAAAATATTTTTATTAAAGAATTTTTATTTACTTTTATTAAATATTTCTATTTAAGGACTGCACAAATTTTTCAAACAAATTTTTAATAAAAAAAATGTGACAGGTTTTTTTATCAAAGATAATTATTAATTTAAAATCTTTATTTCTGTTAGAGAAATGTTATTTAGTCTGCCTTTCCCAGCTTTGTCAATCTTTTATTTGTTGATGCATTTCATATTACTCCCACTATGAGCAGTAGGTTTTGAGGTAATCAAATAACTCGTAATAAGGGAGGTAATTGAAAATAAAAAATTGACACAGCTAGAAAGGGCAGATGAATGTACTTACCAAAATATAAATAATACAGTTTTAACATATATATATATATATATATATATATATATATATATATATATATATATATATATATATATATATGTAAATACAAGCTTATTTACAGTGGCTGCTTGATAAGATTATGTTATGTTTAATAACTTTATGCTGTGGTACAGAAATATTTTTCTATGGATAACTTTATATTATAGTTTTATTATTGTTACTAAAAAAAATAAAGTTATTATTATCATACTGATTTTTTGTTATTATCAGAGTTTATACTAGTTTGCAATAATTTTGGATAATTATGTTGTACTTGATTATAATATAATTAAAATATTTTTTTATTTATCATAACTATGTTTTGCAGGAAAAAATGTTCCATTTTTGGTTCAACACTTTCTTTGTGCGGGACCAAGTACCAGTACCTGAGCCGACTGAGAACGGCAATTCTGAGGCAGCAGATCTGATAGCTGTGCAAGCAAGGATTGGTTGCGATGAGCAGTCTCCTAACTCCGTACAAAATGCACATAAATCTAGGTACTGTGGACCCTTAATTATTAAAACAGAAATAACAATGTTAATGTTGGATAGTTTAAAATATTGTTTTTTTTCCATGTGATAGGATGTGAAACTCTCATCCACTTTCTCCCTAACAAATATTGAAAGATCACATTGTTTAAATTGTTCACTTATCATTCTCTGGCACAAATTTACCATCTTATAGTTTTTATCTTGTACTTTTTTATTAATTAGTTTTTAAATTAATAAATAATTAATAGTTATGAATTAATTTAATGATTAGCTCATTATTAGTGGATTAATTGCAATTTGGTTATCTGTGGTACTCAAGCCATCCAATTTTGTACATAATTGGTAGTTGTCTATAACTGAAAAAGTGTCTAAGCAATTTTTTTTTATTTTAAGGTGAAAAGCATATTGAGGCTATTATTGCCTCCCTAAATGTAAGTGTACGTATAAAGTGTTAAAGTTGTAAGTGTAGTGTTGTAAGTATAAGTGTTGTTAGACTCGGGTACCGTAAGGGACGTCTAAATCCTCTCAATAGTCTGCACACCGTGCGAGGCGTCTAAGCAATAAACCTGCAAAATTGTTTACTATTTATTTGTGTCTAACTTTAGTCATATCCTTTAAATAGACAAAATAGATTTACAGTAGATCACGCTTATTGTGATCACGAATAATGTTATCAAAACGGTTAATGTATGGATCATTTAACCATTACCATGTAAACTTTATGGTTTTTACCATTATCATGTAAAACTTTACCATGTATGGATCATTTATATCATAAAACAAAGAAAGTATATTGTTTAATATCAGATCTTTGGTTATTGTTATAATTTTTTTCCTGTCATGATGACTGAAATCACTTTTTATAAAATTAAATTTTTAAAAAATATGACAGAATCAACTCATAAAAGTAGTGAAAATTCTGTTCAACTTACATTTTTTTGCTGCCTGAAAAGCGCTGTTGTTGTTGTTGTGGCATCAGCCTTTCAGTGTTGAATGGAAGGGTGCAATTTCTGAAAGTAGTCTACTATCCAAACATGAGTCATTACTTATATTAAATTTAAAAATAATAATAATAGTTTTATATGGTCTTATTAATAATGATGTTTTTACTACGGGTCTGCGGGGTTCCGAAATTTACGGGTCAGGTTGGGCCAATTGAAAACCCCAACTTCGGTCAGGCCAAGAGTACAATTCGGGCCAAAGAAATATTAACTTTTATTTTTAGGCAATAGTGTACGCAATATGCATAAATATTTTTCATTATGAAAATATGTAATATACAAATAATATAAACAAAGAACAATTTAATTATCATGGAAGGTCAAGTGTCTAACTACATGAAATCATTTTGTTTGTAATATTCGACAAAGTAAATTGTTGTTGACCTGTCAGTGAGCCAAATATTATCGGTTAGTCGTTTTATTTATTGTGCTGCTACAAATGAGAAGGGACCAAAAGGACTGTGCATCTTAACAAATATAGTTTCCTTACCTGGCCAGGTCAACACATTGCCTTGTCAAATAAATATGTGAATGTGATTGACAACAGTACACAATCAGTTCAGAGAATCTACAGATATATAGATTTTTTTTTTTCAGAATGTATCGTTTCATGATTATGTCACTGAAATAAAAAATATGTAATTTTTCAAAGGCAAAAATCAATGAAAATACTCAACACTATTGTAAATGAGAAATTTGATTTTACCACCATTATTTTATTTGGACGCGCTGGAGACTATTTATTTATTTATCTTTATAAATTTTACTGTCTATTAATTTATTTGTTGATACTTTAGCAAAAATAAACACTTGATTGAGCATTATATTTAAGTAATGCTGGCTATAATACGATAGTGCATCTTTAGCTAACAGTCAGGACTTATAGACATGATTTGAAATGTCTCAGTGTAAACTTGGCATTCTCAGTGTTATCAAGAAAGACTGAAAGAGTAAACCAGACTTAATTAACATTCATAAAAGCAGCCCGTATTACATTGGTCCATGGCAATATTCACGCAACTTTTGAGTGCTATATAATTGGCCCGTGGCGGTATTGACAACTTTTGCGCGCCGATATAATCAGCCAGTGGGTGGTATTCAGTCAGACCAAAGAACCCGTATTACAACGATCTGTGGCGATATTCACACAACTTTTGCGTGCCGATATAATCAGCTAGTGACTAGCTGCACCTATTAAGAGGATTTATAAGGAGACATCCTTCGTGGTATGCAAGTCTAACAACCACTTACACTTCCAACACTACACGTACGACTTTAACACTTTACACTCACACTTATATTTAGGAAGGCGATAATTGATGTGCGTTTTGCCTTAAAATACCAATAAAAACACACACACACTAGTAAAAACGAATGTTGAAAAAAGTTGATTTAGAAAATTAGATTTTGTTGTTTTATGACAAATGCATAAAGTTATATTGTTTTAAATTTTCAAGAACTAAAAAGTAAATTATATAGTTGGAAAATATTTACTGTTTCTGTTAACAAGATAATTACTTCATCGGATTGTAAAGAGACTAATCACACAAAAATGTTAGAGAATTGGAGAATGTGAATTAAATAAATATTGCTCTGCTTGAATGAATTGTCTAAAATGCACACAATAAGATTTTCAATATTAAAAAAAAAAAATCACAAATTTGAAATGTAGTAAGTGTGCTGAAGTAAACTGCTACCTTCAAAATGTGCAATAATCCCCAAATTTACATTATTAAAATTGTAGGAAGCAGTCAACTAAAGTTTTCTTGTACAAAATGTATTAGGTAAGGGTTGTAGCGTATAACAAGTTATGATTATTATTAATTGGAGTTCTGGTCCCTGGTAGGACTAAACTTTAGAACAAGTAGTAAATTAGTACGTGTGAACCCAGTGTTTGATCAAAATTAAGAATTAATTATATTTAATAATTCTAAAACTAAGTTTGGAGGACCAGACAGAATCATCTACCAAAACAAGGATAAGTTTACAATCATAATCTTACAGGTTCTGTGAACATACATTGAGAGGCAGGCCTTGTAGATGTAAATGTACATCTACACATGAAACCGTGTGAAAATTTTTCAGTTGAAATGAAAACATGAAAATCTAGCCAATATTTCTGTTGCTGTTGAGACATTACATGTACTTAGCACAAAGTTAATAGTACGTAACTGGTTATAGTCACTCATATTTACATCACTAGATTTTTATTGTTTCACTGAATATTAAATGAAACTGGTAAACTTTGCGGTATGTCCAAATCTATGGTTTAGCAGATCGATTGGAAGGTCGGTCTTAAAACCAGATGATCAGATGTAACGCAGCATATACTGAGCAGTTGACAGGTTTAGCAGTTGACTTCTAGGCAAGCCCACGGTAAATAGAATACACGGTAGGGGCCAAGGTGGGTATGCGCAATAGACTACTGCGCGCATGACATCAAAGGATCAAACTCTTCACTGCTACTGTATGTAGTTTCCCACTAAATTATTTGATGTTCTGTAAATGTAGTTGGAGATTCGGTGTGTTTATTTAATCTGTAGGTGTTGTGTTTTAAATAAAAGGTGTCAACAACAATACTGCACAATAATTTTGTTTTGTGTTCGAGGTTTAATAAATATAAGAAAAGATTTAAGTATGTTTTGAATCCTAAAAAATACATAATGTATTTTGTTTAGTATTGTATAATTGTGCATACGGCGATGATAACCTTAATGGTTTTTCGCCGCAAAAAAAAAATTGTGCATGCATAACAATGCCTGGTTGCGCTATTGCCAATTGCTATATTAATGATAAGAATTGTAAAGGGAAAGGAATTACATTTCATAGAATTCCAAAAGATGAAGGCCTGAGAAAAGTGTGGGTTCATACGTGTAAATAAGCAGATCATTTTAATTTTGATAATGTTAAAGTCTGTTCACTTCATTTTAATGATGATGATTTCGAAAGGGATTTTAAATCCTAATTATTAAATACAACACCTGTGAAATCCGGTGCCATTACACGTCTTAACATGTCCACCGTTAAAAATAAATTTGTTGATTCTGAACGAGCGACAAGGATTAAAAAAACGTGAAAACCAAGAAATATTAAAAAAAACTTATTGACGAGTCCGATGGAAATCTACCACAAAAATCACTTGTAAACTGAAATGATGTTGGTGCAATTGTAATGTAAATTCTTATTATGTATAAAAATATATACAAAAAAGGTCCTAAAGGGGTCATAAAAAGCTGTACCTGGTCCTTTGTAATTTAATTTATTGCTAATTTTTTATTCGAGATTTATGTTTTCACAGTCAACCAAATAATTGTCAAGGAACAACCTCAGATACGTAATTCATAGTGTGATGTGCTTTTAACTTTCAAATAAAAAATAATTCTTGAATTTTTCAAGCTATGGACTTATAATTTACTTTAATATTATGTAATATTATATAAAATAAAAAGTTTCTGTTTTGACAATGAGTGAATTCAGTAAATAAAGTCATTAATAGCGTTAATAATGTTATACAAAAGGAATTATTATTGTAACTACCATAATACAGTTATTAAAACTAACATTATAGACTGTTTTCTACTAAACGTTACTTCTGAGTTTGATCCGATGACGCGCCATAGCCGGCAAGTGGTTAGGAGGACTTGCGCATGACCCATACCTTGTATTCTATATACCTTGGGCAAGCCAATTGAAGGATCTTTATTTATCCCATTGATGGAAAGTAAATAAAGGATTTTTGTTGTGTCTAATGTCTTGCAGAAGGAAAGCATTTACATGTTTGAGGTGGATATAGCTTAAATGCTGAGTATCCAAAAAAGGTCAAGTAGACACATGCCTCAGTTACTAGTTTGAGGTTATACATTGGTATCATGAGAACAAAAGTACAAAAAGAGTGATTTTCCATTTTACAAAGTGCACAAACTTGTTGCATTGAGGAAACCCAGAACTAAGGCCTAAGGGGTTTTTGCTCATTGTCCAAACCTAAACTGTGTATGTTGATTGGGCAAAAAATTTGAATTGCGATGATAATCCTATGAATTTGAATTAGGTGTAATTTTAACTGACAATAAATAAAAAGATTTTTATTCTATTTTTTTATTATTTAAAAAAAAATTGTATATAAAAAAATTGTTTAATATCTATTGTCAAAACTATAAAGAAGTTTTAATTTTATTTTAATATTTTTAATTCTAGGACAAGTTCACTAACAGTGGTTGCAGAAACAGAAGCTTTGATACTCAGGATAGATAAATGGGGTTTAGACGATGCACACAAAGATAAGACCAATAAACTTTACAGTCCAGATTTTAAGGTAATTTTAAGTTTCAGATTTTACAGTTTTGTTTATTTATATTTATTAATTAATATATCTTTAATTATAAAAGAACCTTTGTTTTGACAATTTCAAATTTCCAATAATTTTAGTTTATAATTTAAAAGTTAAAAAAAAACTATTTGATAAAGTAAAATACCTTAAAGTGCTTTGTTTCTTCAGTGTAATCTAATTACCATTGAGCATCAGCTATGTGAGAAAGCTTATGTGCTTTTATTTTTAAAAGATAAAAATAAAATCTTGTGTTCCTGCTCATTAAGATTAAATTCTGAAGGTGCTAAATTTGAAATATTACTGCATTTTTGCAAGAAATGCCAATATTTGTTTTTTATTTTGAATATGAAGTGCTGTCAGAAGATAACACTGATAATTTATACTTTTTATATTCAGAAAGAAAAGTATATCTGATTTATCTATTTATACATCAGTTATATATGAAACACTTTTATGATAAATGAATTAACAAAAGTTGTGTTTTGGTTATTAATAACTTCCAGTTTATATTCGTTTGGATAAAAAATATTCAGTTTGATTATAAACAGTTACAATCAGCTAATTGTTATACTCAAAAATATTGTGATAAATGTTGTTGTTGTTTTCCAATGGCTTCCGCTGGCTCACGCCATTTTTGATCTTGCTTCCCAGTAGAGGCCAGGGAGGTCTCTTCTTCTCTGCTTCTCTTCATCTAATTTTGTGCAGACCAGGAGATGGTCCTTGTTCATGATGGTGTCTGGGCATTCACACAATGTGCAGTTGTCATAGTTTATTATCTTAATTTTCTTCAGGTGTTCATTCAGACAGTCGTGTCCAGTTGTCAGCCGAAAGACCGCGACAGATGTCCTCCTCTGGCGGTCCTTGACCTTCCCATACAAGTCGAATACATTCTCATAAGGCTTGTTCTTTATGTCTTCCTTGACTTTGTTTGTAAATTCAAGATAAGATGTTCGCTTCAGTGTACTAATCCGAGCCTCCAGTGTGAGCATTCTTTTTGGTTTCTGCACTATAAGGGTTCCTTGTTTGGCCAGCTTGTCTGCCCGCTCATTCCCTTGTATGCCTACATGTGACGGGATCCACTGCAGAACCAATTCCTTGGTAATGTGTTTAACTACTTTGAATTTCTTCTGGATCGATTCTATCATAGAGCCTGCAGATGTGTTGTCAGCAATTGCTTGTAATGCCGATTTAGAGTCAACTAATATCACTATGTTATTATTCAACCATGGCCTCGTTATTATTTGCCTCAATGCCTCATCGATTGCAAATAACTCTGCCTCAAAAATGGTGGCGTCCAAGCTTAATGCAAAATAGTGAGAAAAATGCTTACAGAATATTCCCGCCCCTGTTTCACCTCTGATTTTAGATCCATTAGTTTATATTCGCAACCAGTCGTCTGATGGGTATAGGTTGTTTATAGTCTCCAAAGCAATTTGTGCAACTGTGACTGGGTTGTCCTTGGCTTTATTTATAGTTTCCACAAGTTGAGTGCTTATGTTGTACCTGTCGTAGTCCAGAGGACTCTTCAGCTGTGTAGGCTCCTCGATCACCACACCACTTGATCTCCATTTAAGCATCAGGTGTTTGAAACTTGTTTGTGTTTTTAATGTTTCTTCTGCTGGTGGTTCTAGGATCCATTGGTTATTGTACTTCCTGTGAAGAATCTTCTCATATGTTATCATAGCTTTGCACCTGTATTCATCATGCAATGGTTTGGTTTTGGTATAGGCATGCAGTGCTGCAATTGGTGTGGTCTTGACGGCACCCGTTATCATTCGTAGGCAGTTGTTCTGGTTTCTTCAGGGCATCACTGCCTGCCAAAGCAAGCATCTCACCACCGTAAAGGAAATTTGGTTTTATGTATGACTTGTAGGTTTGGCATAGTACATCAAGCGTTCCTCCCCATTTTATTCCTGCTAGTCTTTTTAGTATATTGTTTTTGAAGGAGATCTTTGATGCGATGTAATTTGATTGAGCTTCAATTGAGTTGTTGAGGATAACTCCTAGGTATTTAGTACTACAGTGCTGTTGGACTACTGTGTTTTCTACTTGTAGAGGTATGTTTTGTGTTTTTGTTTTCAGTGAGAAGAGCTGGTAACTTGTTTTCTGAACATTAATTTTCTTGTTGTTATTCCTACTCCATCTGGTCAGCACCTCCATAGCTTCATTCATCCTATCATGAAGTGAATCAGACTTTCCTGTCTTTGTTGCTGTTTGCCAGCCATATCAGTACATTATCCGCATACATCGCACAGTTGAGTTGATTGGAGGATAATGCTTTGGGGAGATCGTTTATATATATATGTTAAATAACAATGAGTTAAGAACTGCGCCCTGCGGGAGGCCCACCTATGTTTGTTTATACTTGGATGTTGCCGTTTTCCATTTGGTGCATATCGACCTTTGACTTAGGAAGTGTTTCAGCCAATAGAACATATTGCCAGTTATATGTAAGTCTTTGATCTTTTTTAAAAGTTGGGATCTCCATACCATATCAAAGGCACCCTTGAAATCAACATAGACAGCTAGAACCGACTCTCCTCTGTTGAACGAGTCCTTCACACTCTGTGTGTGTGAACTTCAGCACTTGGTTCATAGGTGTATAGTGAGGCCTGAATCCGGCTTGGTTATTGCAGATTAATTTGTTGTTTTCCAAATAGTACTGTAGCCTCGCAGCAACCATTCTTTCCATTGTTTTTGCAATTATTGAAGTAAGGGAGATTGGCCTGTAGTTGTGCATTCCATCACCTGATGTTTTTGGTTTTTTAATGGGGATGATGATTGCTTTCTTCCACATAGCTGGCATTTCAGATTTTCCAGACCACACCTCATTAAATATCTTGATCAGTAGTTCCTTAGCTTCTTCACCCAAGTTTTTGATGAATTCTGAATGGATCTTATCAGGGCCAGGGGATTTATTTACTTTGAGTTTTGATATCGCTATGTCCAATTCAGCAATGGTGTACTCCTTCGAGAAGATATCAAGGCCTTGTTTAGCAGTGTTTTCGAGCTGTTTTTTAACCACTCTGTCGTATTTCTTATTTTGTTGAGACAGCTTATGTTCTTCTTTATAAAAGGTGTTGAATTTCTTGACGATTTCATAGTCGCAATATAGTGGTTTGGATGTACTTTTTATTGGGGCACTTGTCCGTTAGGGTGTTTATGTATCTATGGACTCTATTGCTGTTTGTTCTATAATTCAACTGTCCAGTGAACTTGGAGAAGTTGTTTCTTTTTGCCACTTGTATATCCCTGGTATATAGTGCATTTACTCTTCGCCACTCTTGCACATCGCTTTTGTCATTGTATTTTTCTACTCTGTCTCTTAGTATGTCTCTCTCATTCCTCAATGCTTCCAATTCCTTGTTCCAAAAAGGTTTGTATTTCTTAACTCTCCCTCTGGGTATGTGTTGCTTTGCTGCCTCCAGTATGATGTTACAGAGGTGTTGCAGCTTCACTGAGTGAGGTGTTGGTTCCATTTACCTTCACTTCCACACATCCCGAAAATACTTCCAGTTGGCCTTCTTGAAGTTCCACAAGTTACGCTGGATTTTCTTGTGTCTACTATGGGTTCTCATTGTTGTCTTGGTAACAACTGCTCTATGCCCACTTCCTTCATCATCTGCAACATGTTTAGTTGTGTTGTTATAGATGTCGCTTGAAACCATCGCTAGATCAGGGTTTGTTGATGTTCCTGAGTAGTGGATGTATGTTTTCTTATTGTTTGGGTGATACAGAAACTGGATGGTATGGGAGTCGATAAAGTTTTCTATTTCTCTTCCTGCTGTGTTTCTATCTGGGTAACCCCAGCGTGTTGAATGTCCATTAAAGTCGCCTGTTATGATTGTTCTGTTTTTTACTTTTATCACGTCCATGTTCAGGCCAGAGTTGTTAGGTGAGCTGTATCTTCCGTAAACAGAATATCCTACGTTATTCTTCCATACTTCCACTCGGGCTGTCTCCGACTTGTCACTGTCTGTCATCTCTTTAATGTCCTTAAAATTATGGGTGAGACTGTTCTTTACTCCCACCAAAATACCACTTGCGATCTGTCTAGTTTTGTGCAAACAACTGATTTTATAATCTCTAAACTTATAGTAGATTTGGTTTTTCTCTGATATATTGGCTTCGGTAATGAAGAAGACATCGATGTCATACTTGTCTAGTTGTTTCATTATGCCTTGTCTTTTTGCCTGAGTCAATCCACCGGCATTCCAGTGGTATGTATTTATGCCTGTGTCGTGATTATAGTGTTATATAGAATTAGCAGTCTGGTTTGAGACTTTGTCTGCCCTAATAAGGGCAGTTGATTCCTTCCTCCTTCTTCTCTTCTGCTTCATTTGGTTTTTGTTGTGACTTTGGGAAACATTTGCCATCATTGTTGATCATTTAGCACTACCCAGGGGACACGTACAGCTTAAAGTGTGCTGCGGACGCGATCAACTTTGTCCCCCTTGTGATAAATGTTGTTACGTAACATTCTTTAAGGCTATTACAAAGTAAATTTTCAATGTAAATATTAAATGTGCAAAACATGGTATATTATATTTGGGGCATAAGCCCTTGTAAAGGTATTTTTAATATTAATAGTATGTCAAGAATATTTCATGAACATTTGGAAAATAAAAAAAAATTGATTTAATATTTAATGATCACTGTGGAAATTTTAGAAATAATACAACAAAAAATAATTTAAAAAAAATATATTTTCATTCTTAATTAGTCATGAAAACAAACACCATTTTCATAATAGTTTATTTGATTCAGGTAAGTTTGGTGCTATACCGGGTGCCACAAGACCCTGGAGCATCATGGATTTGTTCCAAGAGCCCTCAGTACCAAGAAACTCCCAGCGAATCTTCTGATGCAGACTCTAGTGAAGGATCTACAGCCGACGAGGAAGAAGAAGAAGCTTGGGATTCAGGTTAGTCAAAAATATTTTTTATGCTTGTTTAGTAAAATATAAATTCAGTATTATTATTATTAAAACAGGATTTATAATTACTTTTGATCGGCACTAAGTCTGTATTTGCATTGCAGCACATATATTAAGCTATATTATTATAGTCCGAGTAAACATTACAAGTATGTACAACATGGCTTAGTCTATGTACCCTGAATGGTTGATTGAAACAAAGACACTTCTCCATGATATACCCCTTATGCTGTCTACAAGTATGTTAGGTGTTGAATTCAGGGTATTGATGCAGGGAGAAATAAAGACAGTTTGGGGTTTATAAATAAATTTGTTTATTAAAGTTGGTTTTATATCATTAGACTAAGTACTGACAAGTGGAACAATGACCAAAAAATTCATTAACAACATAAGCAGTACAAGGCTAATATAGCTTCCAGCCACTGGTAGGGAAGACAAATTGAAAAAAGTCCAAGTGCTGATAGGGAAACACTGCCCATGAATGTAAGTTGTGTGATTGTTTATATTTAATTACACAATTTGCTGTATAATTATGTATTACATAAATATGTATTTAGTATTTATGTACAAAGATATCTAGTCTTTATATTACCTCTTCGTGTCAACTCATTAACATATCTATATAAGTGAATACAAGAATGCAAAGGACTATCTAGCTTTGGATGCTGGGTGATGTGATTATCATTGAAGTCTCATAAACATCCTAAAGTCTTATCACTCAGGAAGATATAAATAATTCCATTTGTATATTGTACCTCCAAGGCACCATCAATATGTCAGAGAATTGTTTGTGACCCTATTTCTTAAGAAAAGAAAAGAAAGTTGCAAGAAACTAAGTAAGGCATTTTAATAAAATATCTGAGTGTTTATAAGAATTAAGTGTAAATAGTGTTTGAGCTGATGTAGGCAGTTTACTTTATTATTATTGATTTAGGGATTCATAATATTTTTTTAAAATTAAAAAATGGAATAAATAATTACAAATGTAGTTAATTTGTAAAATTTGTGTTTTTCCATATCTAATCATAAACTAAATTAGTATTATTATTGCAGCTAAAAATATATAATTTTGTACCCTCCTTGAATATACTGAATGATTTTCTTGCCAGTGAAAAAAATATATTCTCTATCATTTGATCCCCTTGTAAAACATTTTCTGAGCTTTTGGCCATATTATTTTTCATTATCGGTACTAAGTCATAAATGAAAAGAAGTAAAAAGGTAAGTGAAATATGTGTGAACAAAGATGTCAATATATTCCATGAAACAAAGATGTCAATATCTCTAGTTTTAATAAATATATTATTTTTAAAGTCTATAGGCTAACATTAATTTTATTTTAAGATACAGCAATATAATGTACTGTGTTTCCCTGAGGTAATATAAATGAATTCATTTATTAATAGGCACACACCACTTGTTCTGTAGGAATTTGTCAAATGAGCACAGGAAATCATCTGTAATGAGAGATGGGCATCCTTTTTGTTAATCGTCAAGAATGATTTTTCTTCCTGAGTTTAAATTTGGACCACTGACTTTAAATTGCACCAAATAGGTGATTTATCTATTGTTTGTTTGATTTGACACTATCATATAGTCATATTTTTCTTGCATTAAAAAATCAAAACATGTTATTTCATAAGGTGGGGTATTCTAACTATTTTTAAACATTTCAAACTTTCATTGAGAACTAGAAAATATTTGGTAGCGTAATAAAAAAATCATAAATGGCAAACGGAAAACTGAAACTAGTTGATGTTGAATTGTTGCATGTCGTCAAAACAGGTATGACTTGCCAGATAGTCCTGATCTCTAAAGCTTGTCACCCACTTGGTTGGTAGAGCAGAGCAGTATGACATGGCTCCAAAGAAAAATGAATATCATATGATTGAGTGGAGACACATTAATTAGCAAAGTGGAATAGGTTAGAATATGTCAGAGTAGAGCAACACAGGTTTAAACAAGTCTTCATATTTCTCCACCAGAGCAATGAATGGAGACACGTCAGTTAGCAAAGCAGAACAGGTTGGATTAAGTCAGAATAGAGCAAAGCAGCTTCAAACAAGTCTTCATATTTTTCCATCATAGCAATGAATGGATACATTTCAGTTAGCAAAGCAGAACAGGTTGGAATAAGTCACAGTAGAGTAAAGCAGGTTCAAACAAGTCTTCATGTTCCTCTAGCAGAGCAGTCAGTGTTTTTATAATTTATCTACTTTCGGTTGTCATTAGAAACACTTGAGCCATGTGTTAGAACTACCACATTGGTTTCATCATCCTAGTTAGTGCACTGCATAGTATAGTTGTATTCTATTTTTGTGGTAAAGGAAAAAGGTGATGGTGTTCTGTGAATGTAAATCTTTTTGTATTAATTTCATGAACCCACACTTCCATTTATCTTTCTCTTCTGTCTCCACCTTGTAGCTAAAAATGTATTCATCAGAATCACTTTTATCAAACATCATCACTATTTCATCTGTAGTTTAGAACTTGCTCAAAATAAGCACCAATTAATTTGTGGTAAGGATAACTCTCCTCTTGAAGACTGCACTACTGTACATACTAAGTAGAAACCTCAAATCAGCCATCATCAAAGCTATCCTTAGGGTAGTGAGAACCGTACAGCCACACCAGGCTTTGTGCTTGTCAGATTTTTTTGTTATTGCAACATAGCCACCAGACCACATATTTAAGTAATTAGGATTATGACATATTCTTCCCATCAGTGGTCTATCTACTCACCTTGTAAAGGCTACAGCGGTTTTGAAACTATCGTTTCATCTTAAGGCCATGATATAAAATGTTAAATCCCTCTGTCTAGGTCGTCACAAATTAAACAAAACATTAAAAACATATGTCATAAACACTGAGCACAATTACACAATTAAAATATGTACAATGAAATTTGGTTTGGCCAAACGATACATGCAACTAATATGTTGTTATATTCGGGACTACCTGCAGTCATTCCAGTATGACTACAGTCCGGAATGTAATGACATACGAGTCGCACATATCGTTTGGCCAAACCAAATTTCATCGTACATATTTTAATCATGTAATTGTGCTCAGTGTTTGTAACGTATGTTTTTAATGTTTTGTTTGACTTTGTGAAAACTTTGACAGAGGGATTTAACATTTTGTATCATGGCCTGAAGATGAAACGATAGAGTTTCGAAACCGCAGTAACCTTTACGAGGTAAGTAGATAGACCACTGACGGGAAGAATAGGTCATGATCCTAATTTTTTTTAATATAGTTTTTTTTAGGTTAAAGTTAGCAACAAAAATATATTTAAAGTTTAAATGTTTTAGCTCATCAAACGGCCCAAAAGAAATATCTGAATAAGTGTTATTAAAATAACTGTTCTGAAAGTGTTCATATGTTGTCTCAATAACAATATTCATGCAAAAACTGCCACACAGTACAGCGCCAAGCAACATCCCATGACAACCCAGATACCTGATGAGTGAGAGAAAAGAAAATCATACAAAAAGAATAAAAAATTAAATATATATGAACATTTCAAGAAAGAAACATATGTTTAATCTATGCAAATATGCAGACAAGACCACAAAACAGACAGACATTTGAGTGTTGTAAATGTAACACAGAACTTTGTACAAGTTCTTGTATTGAAGAGTGTCATTGAAAAAAAATTTAGTAATGTGTTTTGTTTTTATTTTTTGTACATAATATTTCATCTTGATGAATTATAAAAGTAAATAGTTTGATTTCAAAAACTTAATAAAATTTTTCCCTTACTCCTTTTGACTACTTTAAGTGTCATAAATTTCTCTTTTGAACACTACATATTCAGTTCTGGAAGGGATATTATGCAAAACCAATAAACTTAATTTAGTTTTGTGATTCTTTTGATTTATATTTTTCTTGACACTAAGTATTAAATTACTGTACTTATATTCTTATCATTATTAAGAGATGTTTTTTTTTTAAACTAGAACTTTCATACTTTTTGATAGTCTAATTACATTGGATTCCTAATAATATACCTTTCTTTGTATAAAATGATACGGGCCTAGTTAATAATGCTTTACCAATACATATTCTTACTATTTGTTTTAGTATAATTATGTTGGAATGCTGCTTGTTGGGTGGAAGGAGGTGATAATTATTCTATTTATAAATATAGACTACTTTCTGATAAAGTAAAATGTTTCTTATAGTAATGTTTATAGTACTGAACAGTAAAATTACATTTATATACTATAATATATTCTGTATAGATACAGTACGTATTTTACACAGTTTATAAGTCTTTAACTACCATAGCATATTTAATAAAAATGGGTTTAAGAAAATTTTTAAACTAATACTCTAAGTACTTTGGCACACAGAAAATAAACCACAGGAAATGACTAAAAACATGTACATATACTAACTGTTGACTTTACACAAACTGCAAGTACAGTTTAGGAAATTGCAGTAATATTCTTCTATAGGCCTAAGCGAAAAATACATTGTTGTGAAGATTGGTTTATTGATTCTCAAACATGGGAATTGGGAAAATCTTAGTGAATTTATCTACTTTGGACATTTCTTTGACACAAAGTGATAGCTTTCATGTAAAAGTAGAGACCAATGTTGAAATAATTGAATGAACTTGTCGTTCATATGGAATATTTGTTATAAATTGCTGCTCATTTTGTAACCATATACAGTATAAGTGAATGAACTCTATAATTGGAACATTCCAAATATTTTGATATTCAAAATCAGCAAGTATTTTATTTTTGATCCATATATCACTAGTCTGAACTATAAAAAAGATAAAAGTTCAGTCAAGTGTTGTCTCGTTAAGTTTTGTGTAAAAAAAGTTAATTATTGTTGGATTGATATATAGTATTGTTTAGTCTATTGCCACATCTAAAAAAAAAAATACAATTGTGTTTTTAAGAAATCGGTTGTGGAAAAATTTCGATCAAGTTTGGAATCAAAAAAGAGGCAATACATCTGCCTTTCGTAGTAAGTTACATAGAAGTTGACAGGACTTGGTAAAATGTGTGTGTACAGAAAAACACAAATCTGAGAATAACTAAACATTAGTAACAGTTATAAAGACCAAACTCTAGTATATAGACAAATATTTTATTATACTGCCACATTGCTCACCTGATTGGCTATTTATTTTTAACAGACATACCCATCACCAAGGTCACTACCAAGTGATTACCTTAACTGCCTAATCCCTACTCTACAGTGAGGACAGGGTACCCAGGTTTCATCATCCTGTTACTCAGCAACACTACTGACAAGTTTCAGATTTTGGTCTATTGGACAACAAATACCCTTATATTTTATAGGTCTCACTTTTGTTTAACATCTTGATCTTCAAAGATGTGACTTCTTGTTTATCTTCAAAGTAATGATCCTTTATCTTTGCTCTATTTTCCAAAAAACCTTGTTCTATTTTTTTTTTTTTTTTACTGTGGCATTACATGTCTCCAAGAACACTATAAGCCTATTGCAGGATTTTTTTCCAATGCACTATACCGACAACTTTAAATAACAATTTTATACATTTGTCCTATTACATACCATGCACTAATATGATAATTTATTGTGTATTTACAGTCTTTTTATTTTTGTAATCCAAATCTCAACTTGCATAAACCAATTGATTGGTTCATATTTGCATATGTAAATATTACTAATCTTGATAATGTATCAAGTTCACTAAAGTGATAATGTAATTATCACTTCTGTAGTCTTAAGCAACAAAAATGTACACTTACTGTAATTTAAACTATTTTTTTGAATATATACCTAATATTTTAAAACTAGTATTTTTGTAATTTAACTTAATGTGCTATTTAACATTTGATCGAGTTATTTACCCACACATATAGTCTGACTGGCAGTTCAACCACCTGTCAATATCTACTATGCATTGTTCTACATTGCTAAACCATTGCATGTCTGACTGTTAGAGTTTCTCTAATAATTTTTTGTAATTAATGTTTAAATCAAATCAGTTTCCTCATATCTCATTATAGTAAAAAAATACTACTTCAATATATGATCTCTTTTGATCCTTGGGACCAATTTTCATATTTCTTGTAAAAAATCAAGAAGAATAAATCACTCAGCACTTCCTCAATTTACTTGTGAAACAATCTCTATCATTCCATCAATAATTGATGTGCAAGTCTACTACTATGGATATAAAATTTGGTTTAAGAATTTTTTTTATTTCAAACGGTCACTACAAAACTCGATTACCAGAGTTAATAATTAAGTACTTTATAATTATTTAGTAATATTTTTAATACACTTTTTAATCAGTTTAATTTAATAAAATAAATTGTGACTTGATATCCCAATTTGTTGCTTTACTACCATATGTGTGTGTAGTGAAGTAGACCTAAATATAAATACGTGACCAGTTGATATGCTTGATGTGTTTAGAACCTGCTGAGCGCAGAGGGTATCGTCTTCTCTCTGACCCAGACTTCAGACATTCAGAAGAAGTCTTTCATTCGTGATAACTCTAACACTTACAATAGCATAGTGGTAAGCATAGTTTGCCTCTAGCTGTAGCCAATCAATCAGTTTTGTTCTATTCCAACTTGCTTTGTTCATTTTTGGTTCTTAGGTACAGTCCAGACCAGCCTTGCTAATATCGGTTTTTTTAATATTGCTGACTTTCAGAGCAACTTACATTTAACAGTATTACTTATTTAGCCAGATATTCTTTCTATAATTATATATTGCAAAAAAAAATATAAATCAATTTTTGAAAATAAATATTTACTTAAAATATTTCCAACTTTTAAATGGAATGTTAAAAAGCAGAATCATACGTAAAAGTATAAAAGAGTGCATGCATTTTTCAATTATACATATTTAGTTAAAAGTAAAGTAATATTTTAGTTCTACAACAACAACATAGTATTGTAAATTTTAATGTCAGTAAACTCATTCTTTGTTGTATCGTGCTCAGAGCATGACAAGGAATGTAAATGAGGCATATAACCTTTGTTTAAGTAAATATTTCTTTATAAACACTGTCCTATACAAAATTACACAAACTGAGGTCCTTATTACTCCTACATGTCAAATTTTAATGGCTTGAAAAAAATCAAAGATAATATAATCACAAATTGTACTTATAATTAGAGGTGGATGAATTGAAGGGATTTTACCACAGGGAAAAAATTCAACAGTACAGATTACTTATACGCAAGACTGTTGGTACTTGCGGGAAATCCATTTTATTACTGAAATAATAACACATTTGTATATTTCCACAACTTTTTTGAGTCTTGCCAACCAAGGTTTCACTCGTTGAGCTTTGTCAAGGCCATTTAACAGACACAAGCAATGCTCTCTTGACAATGCTCTAACGAGTGAAATGTTGATTGGCAAGACTGAAATAAAAAAGATGTAGAAGTATAAGAATAAGTTATTTCATTGATTCACAATACAAATAAACCTTCAAATCGAACTTAATATAATCATTGTGAAATTTATTAACAAAATTATAAAGTTAAATTTAATTTCAAGATTAGTTTACTTGTGATTCGTATGAAATTTTATGTTACCTTTTGTTTCAAAAAGTAAAAATATGCTCAAAGTTCGCCCTCTTCAACCCTTATCTGATCTTAACATCTTCACGATCTCAAGTATCAGTTCCCACTATCCATTCATTTTTTCCTTTGTTCCCAAGTTATAAACCCATAACTAAATAACATGATAATGATATACCTTTTAAATGCCTAAAATTTCCATCATTAAACCCTTTCATATCTGCTTCTTATGGTAATGGCGGTTGAACTGGATAAGTTGAAAAATCCAGTTATCATTGAAATATTACCAAATGAAATGTGTAGCTAATGTACTTCAAGACATTTTGTGATACAGTGGCTATTTGTATTACATTGTTGTTGAAATACAAGTTCCTTTATGTACACACTTGGTGTATTCTCCTCTTTTTTTAATGTATTTATACTTCTTAATAACAAATCAATGACACACACACACACACACTAAATTTATAATATGGCAGAAGTTTGTAATTACTTCCATATATAAAATAATTTTGAGTGCATTTAACCTTAAACTCCTTCATAAGATGTGTCTCTTCTCTCAACACACCTAGAGAATTTTTATATGAATTACTGCTTTGTATAAATCTCGTTCAACTTAGGGATTATCAGTGCCTATAGACATTCATCAGATTCTCTGAACTAAGTAATGAGAATACAACCACCTGATCACATAAAGTATAGTGTGTTGTATACTTGCTTTGTAGTATCAGTTAACAATATTGATGAGAGTAGCTTGTTTTGCTTTTAGTTTACATAAGTTTTTTTATGTTTGTATAATTTTTTTATAATTACATTTTTTTTACCCTACAATTTTTGTTATTGAGAAGTTAATCATATAATACAAGTAGAATAGAGTCTCGCTAATCCAACCTAAACTAGGCGCATCCGGGTCGAATTAGCAGGAATGTCTGATTACATGAAAAACCATTAAAAAACTTTGAATTACATAAATTAGTATTAAATGTATTGTACTAAAACATAAAACAGCACACAGAATCTCATTACAGTAACAGCAGTACGTCAAATCATCAAACCTGACTACATCTTGCAATCTCATGAGAAATTACTTTACTTTTACTTTTTAGAAAACAGGAATTAAAAAAATACTGAAACATTACAAAACGCAAACAAGCAGAATGCACTCTAAATATCAATTCTTCCACGAATCTGAATTGATACTAAAAGATGGAAATGAACGAACAGAGCAGTTAAAAGTATGGCCGACCCCCACTTTCTTTTGAAGAGAATATAGGTTATCAACTGGGTACGTAAGTGACACATAGTGTAAAGGCTTGACACGAAAGTGGCACGTGGGCATTGTACTTTCGGTTTCAATACAGTTCTTTGAAATTACCTGAAATATTGTTCTTTGAGGCTAGGTCAGATAAGTGGGATTCCTCTGTACATTCAAATTGTGTAAAGACAAATTAAAATTGCCATTTAATTTTTTGAATAATATTTTTCAAAAAGTTTTCTACTATCCCGTCTAAAATGATTCATCAAAAATTCCGTTCAGTAGCAACCAAAAATTAAAGTGTCCAAATATTGAAGGGGTGGTTGTGAGATTGTTTACTATACTATCATGTTATGTTTTCACTTTAGGGGACCCAAATGTGTACATAAACATTTGGCTTACTTTATGAGAAATTGAGAATGTCATGTTGCAATAAACCCAGTTGGGAAGCTTTATGTCTATTTTTAAAAGAACAAAAACCTCTCTTTTCTAAGGTGAACTGAGTTGCTATAAAGGTTGTTCAATGTTGTCATCCAATGATACAAAAACCTAATTCACAAAATATAAAATAAAAATAATGCCCTGTTTTGACCTCTGAAATATTTTTTCGTATGTTGACATTTGGCTTCATTGGCTAATTAATAATAAACATTTGAGTGAAATAATGAATGAAGCTTTTGAAAAATAATAATGAAATAATAAATGAACATGAGCACACGTTTGAATACACACACACACACACACACACACACACACACACACACACACACACACACACACACACACACACACACACTAGTAGTCTTGATTAACCATTACCTTGTTTAACTGCCATGTTAATTCTGTTATCTGACATTTTGAAATGACTTGCATAGTAAATAATTTATAACAAATTATAAAAGTATTCTTCTAGACAAAACAAAATACTGTAACCTAGACACAACTTATTTATAGCATAGGTGAGGGCAGCTGACACCAAATGCAAACTTTGGTTTAATCAAAAAGTAAACAATCCTGTCACCTGGTTGAATGTGCTAGAAACACTTCAAATAGTGTTAACAAATTCCGAAAGAGTATGTGAATGTTTCTAATGAAAGGTAAACATTTTCACACTAGAATTTTCAGTAGTCACCATTTTGTTTTAAATAAATGTAACACAGTTTAAGGTAGCCTAAAACCAAATAATAATTGTATTTAACAAATATAAAGTTTTTTTTTGAAATCTGAGTGAAAGGCAAACATAATTAGACCTTTTAAAAGCAGTCTTACATGTTACAGTATGCCTGACAGTTGAACCGGTATATGGTGTATCACATGTGTAGTATCATGTTATAACCTGGCCTGTATCGGTGACCCGAGAAAAATCAACTGTTGATACTATTAACTGTGCCAGATATCAGACCAGAACATATGTCCTATCGCCTGCTCAGCTTTCAGGTCTTTTCTGAGTTGTCGTTCATCTGTAGATAAGAAAGACAAATTATCACAAACATAATATCATAATCAAAAATGTCATCGAAATTTACAAAACAAACCATGTCTTTGGCAGATAAAGAGTAAGAAGATATGATCATGCAAAGAGACATTAGTTAAAATACTCATTTCATAGAACTTAATATATGGTTTCACATATCTCAGGAATAATTTTACCACTACCTGTACATGATAGTGTTGTAGAAAGTTTGAGGCATGAGCAGAAACAGACCTCATTATAGTCCAGTGTTTTCTGTAATTAAAGGGGTGACTTTAAAGTACTGATTAGTCCATATGCAAACAGTTGTGGCAGGGTTCAAATACCAGTTCTTTTAACAAGATGAGGTGATTGTATTATTTCTTTTTTTTAACACCACCCTTTATATAATTTTTTTCTGTTTTTTACTGTTTTGTTGACTTCAGCAAAAGGCCTATCATTGCAAGCACAACATCCGGTGTCGAACTTGTGTTTAAACTGAACACCTCAATGGTTTACCATGCATGCATAAGTACAAGACCTGTTTAGAGATTCATATCATATGTCAGCAATACCTTAATATATAAAGTCTAAAGTGCTCAGTGATACAGCCACTACAGACAATAAATTAGACATTTTGAATGCCCGCTATTTTGTGTCTCTATAACACGTTAAGATTGCTTCAATCATTGTCAAAGCTCCATACAACAAAGAAAAGTTTCATCTAAATGTGTGAAGCCAAACTTTGAAAAACATCCAATGAAAAACTTTCAAGTAGACCTTCTAATCTAGTAGGACGTAAATCAGGCATTTTGAGTATCAATCATTTTGTATCAAATAGGTGTAGGCAAAAAATGTCAGATTGCCACAACTCAAAATATAACAAAAGAAGTTTTATTCTCTTTTTCCATGAAGCAGTCCAAATTATAGTAGTTTTTCTGTTCAGCCAGTGTTACAGAAAATAACCAGGTTATCATGTTATCGTTACATTTGTCATTGTTAAACTAAATTTGTCATCGTTAAAGGCTATCATATTGAATGGAAGTGACTGGGAAAATCATTCGAGCTTTATACAAGGTAATTTTATTCCAAATTTAAAAACAGTTAGTCAGTGTGTTTGGCCAAAACTGCATACACTCGTTATCGTTAATCAGAGTCGGCCATATTGAAATCGGAAAATCGTTTTGCCTTTATACAAATATGGTACCTTCTTACCAAATTTTAAAACAATCAATCAATATGTGTTTAGCTAAAACTGTACACTCATCATTAAATCAGAAACCACCATCTTGAAAACGAAAGTGAATAGGAAAAAATTTACCCGTATGTCATTTGGGCGTTATACAAAGTTACTTACTATCAAATTTCAAAGCACTCAGTCAATGCATTTGATTAAATATGCACACATTCATCATCATTAAATCAGAGGCCGCCATCTTGAAATTAAATTGCAATCCAGTTAGTCCTCACTAAACGGACTAACAATGTTCATATAATGAAGGTCTGTTATGTTGTAATTCAAATCTTTTTGATAAGAAAACATCAAAAAAGACTAGGAGTTTTTAATCCCAAAATCAATGGTAAATATTAAATTCAGTTTCTACTACTTTGTAAATGTATCAGGAGTTGTACACAATAGCATTGAAGTAAAGTGTATTTATAAAACAGCTTATAATATAATGAGCTTATTGAAAAGCATATCTCTAAATCAGCTTTTATCTAACCAAGGGATAACAAGAATTAAATTATACTTTAAATTAGAGGGAAAATTAATTAGAACTAAATTACAAAAAATCGTT
Source organism: Callitettix versicolor (assembly GCA_022606455.1). Classification (NCBI taxonomy): domain Eukaryota; kingdom Metazoa; phylum Arthropoda; class Insecta; order Hemiptera; family Cercopidae; genus Callitettix; species Callitettix versicolor. The sequence continues at coordinate 46,206,283 of CM040184.1, forward strand.
GTGCTTGTGCAGTTTAAATAATGTCACTTTTTCAGACCAAATGATCTCCATATTTCTACTACACTCTGTATACAATTGAGCGAGTGATATAATATAGTGACAAATAAAAAGGTAGACACAGGATTATGTCCTGAGGATAAGTTAGCATGCCTAATGTATCAAATCATTAGACTATCATATATTAGCTATGATCAGAATCAGTAAATTGAGGAACAGACCTATTTGAAGTATAAGCTACTTTCCTATTGCCATTTTTGCCATAATTTGAATTTTATTGCAGGTCATAATGCTACCTTAACTGGAGTTCTAAAAATTTTGCAGTCCTTAAAGTCATATAAAAATTAAAATAGTGAAGATCTTAAAACAGTTAGTGCACACACACACACACACACACACACACACACACACACACACACACACACACACACATTTAATTTTGCAACATTTAAAGTCTATATAGTCTTTTCATAACCCCAACCACAACACTCTTTTTCCTTGCTTGAATAATTGGTCACCTACTTTCTCCGCTAATTCATTCTTTCATCATAGTACTGGTCTTCTTTCTTCCTCTGCTTCTCTCTGGGAATCCTTATGTCATTAATTTAGTTTATCCTGTGTTGATCTTCCATTCTTGCTGTGGGTTTAGCTCATTTCTGTTTTAAAATGGCTGCTTCTCTCATTAAGTTCTTGATTGTCATCTTCTTCAGTAGTTCCTTGTTACTTATTTTCTCCTTTTGCTTCATGTCTAGCATACTTGTTATCATCCTGAATTGTGTTACTTCCAATCTTCTATCTAATACTGCATGTTTGTGTGTGTCACTTATTTATTTATTACCAAAATTTCATTTACATACAATAATAATTATATATAAAAAACCTATAGGGGACATATATGCTTGTACATTGGTTGTTAGATTGACATTTGTATTCAACACAAATATAAATGATACTTAATGTAAAAAAATTAATGGTTTTTCAACTCAATTCAATGGTTTTGAATTATATGTAAAACAAACAAGAAACAAGAAAAAAGTCCACCCCATGATAGACTAATATTTTTAGTTAATCAGTAACAATGTCTAATTTTCTCTTTAACTTGTTTAAGATTTTTCAGCTCATTAGGTAATCCATTAAAATATTTTTGGGCATAATACACATGGCTTCTCTACCCAGTGGTTAATAAGTGCCTAGGCAATGCAATACTTTTAAACTTAGTATTAATTGGATTTTGTAAAAATCTTTTTTTGGTTCATTATAATGATAAAAATTATAATTCCCCACAAACACTTGTCTAATATCTTATGGTTTATCAGGATCTTCTTAATTTAGTCCTATAATTTTTACGAATACATTTCTGTTGATATTTGCACATAGTATATTTGCAATAACTGATATTTTGATAAAATCTTTCTCAGTCTGTAGAAAACAAACTAAGTATTTCATTTTTTTTACAGTGTCAACTGCATGACATCCTACTTTATGTTCGAGTCATATATTATTCTTAGATATTTTCTAGTTGTAACTCTTTTTAAATTCTTACCATTTATCTGTTCTACATCATGTGGAACAGAGTCTATAATTTCCAAAAGTGATATAGACTTACTTGCTTATGTGTAGAAACAGATTATTTTGAAACAACCAGGAGTAAGTAATGTCTTATTTAATGGATATTGCCCTTTCAAGGTCAGACCATGTTTTTGCTTCCATAGGTCATCAGCAGGCTATAAGTCATCCTGCAACACTTAACAGGTCATTGATATATAAAATAAACAATAACAGTGGTAATATAGTGCCTTGGGGCACTGTAATGTTTGTTTTTACAGGCAAACTTTTAATCCTATCAATCTTCACACCTGTCCTATCATATAAATAACTTTCTATCTAGGATAGGAAAACATGGTCATTCCCATGGTTTGATATTTAGTTATGAGAATATCATGGCTAACAGTATCAAATGCTTTGGAGTAGTCCAAAAAAGCTACAGCAATTGGGATACTGAGACTTAAGTTTTCATAAATAAATTTGCTCATTAGAGCTGTAGCATCATCCTTTCTTGTTGAAAAAGCCAAATTATCCAGCATACGGTAGATTATATATCTTTGTAAAACTAAACAATCTTGCAAAAAATATTGTTTTCAAAAACCTAGCCAAATTAGAAATTACTTTATCATTCGATAGTTGTTCACCATACTTTTTGAGCCATCCTATAAACTGGACGGGTGTCAGCTTTCTTAAATTGATGCGTACCTTGTACCTTGTATCATAGCATTATTAATAATGTGAGTCAAAGTTGTATACAGAGCTTAATATAACATAACAGCTAGATAGAAGAAGGCTTTATAAAATCAAGGTTATCTGATGATTTTTTTCTCATGCTAAATTTCCACGTAGCACACTAATAATATTTATTATTCCTTGTTTTGTAACACAAATGCACTCTTCATTGGAGTCTATGTTTTCCAAAATTTGTAGCTCTTTTTCAATTAAATTGAGGCCTTCTGTTAAGTTTACAACCCTCATTTGATCTTCTAATTGAACTGGTTCTAAAGAATCAGGTTCTTGCTCGTGTATTGTCAGTTCCTATTGAGCTCATAAGTTGTCATCTCCTGATTGTGTAAATCCAGCAGTTCTTGAACATCATCACTATCCACTTCTAAATTTATTTGTCCGGCACTGATTCTGCCTGAGTTTCAGTGGTGAAAAAATTGACAGTTTTTTCAGATGTCATTTAAAGTTTTTTATGAAATTTCATTCTAAAGTTGTCCCAAGTTTTCTCTAACACAGAATCTAAAATATTGAATTGTTTCCAAATGTCTTTAAAAAGAGCTTGTTTTGTCTCAGCTTCATGCAGATGCACAATCAAGTCATGAAATAAGCTTTTTGTGTTTTTATGACTCTCTGTTTCTTTGATTGAAGCAAGCTGGTTGTATTCGGTGGCAAAAATGTAACCTTCACACATTGGTGAAAGTTAGTAACAGGAAGATGACCTAGAGTGTTGTTGAATATTGGCATCACTTTAAATGGAATTTGTTCAAATTTGCAATAAAGTTGGATTTTGGGTATGAAGTGATAACCAAACCAGTCCTCAAAAAAGGAAGCTGTCATCCAAGCTTTACGATTTGACTTCCAAATCACAGGCAAGCCAGCTTTAGATTTATTTTTTAATGCTCTTATATTTTTGAAATGATAAATGGAGAGAGGTTTTAAACTTAACATTTTAAAGAGAGGTTTTTAACTAGCTGCATTCGCACCAACCATCATTGTCAGTTGATCTTTGGCGGCCTTAAAACCTGGAAAGGTATTCTGTTCACATGCAATAAAAGTTCTTTCAGGCATCTTCTCCCAGAACAGGTCATTCTCATCCACGTTGAAAATGGTTTGGCTGTTATAGCCATTCTCTTCTATTGTAGATTTGAGTTTCTCTGTATAGAAAGGCTCTTTAACTGGAGGCAAGGCTCTTTACCAGCTCTTGCCGCTACTCCACTTTCTGTAATGCTACACCAGTTACAGCAACTTTTGAATCAGCTGAACCAACCATTACTAGCTTTAAACATTTCATTTTTAGCCACCTCTCCCAGCTTCTTTTAATCTCTCAAAAATCACCTTAGGTTAAAAGCACACTAAGTTCTGATAATACAATTTTTCACACTTACTTGATATCACACCATAATTTTAACATTGCTTTCATAATGTTGTTTAACATTGTTAGCAATAATACCATGATAATGAATGCTTGAATTCAAAGATTGAGCATTTTTCTCAGCTTCAAGAATTTTTTCTTTATCTTCTATAATTGATTGTCAGTTCTAGTGAATCAAACTTCTTTCCCAATTGACAATTTTTTTTGCATCAAAATCTTTGATTATATTAATTTTACATTCCAAAGAAAATATTTTTGTTTTCTTGTTGATGCAAAAGAAACAGTGCTGCTTCGTTTGGATGACACAATAGAATCTATCAAGTCTTTATTATGAACACACAATGTAAAATATTCACTAACACAAAATAATAATTGGTAGCTATTGCATTGACTGATCTATGTGTAAGCTGAACTGAAGGAAACTGAACTTGAAGAACTGGTAGCACAAAAGAAAAGATACTGACTAAAAAATGACAATTAAACAAAGAAACATCAAGTGGGTTACATTTGAGAGGAAAAACCCAGGTAGTCATAAATTAATAACCATGCGAATGAAGAACGTCACATGCCTACTTTGCCTTCCTCATGATTTAAATATATTAATTCAATTATGTCATCATAATTTCCTAAAGGGAGAATTGTTGTATATTTTGTGTATGATTAAAAAAAATTGTGCAACTTTGGATATATGAAACTTCATGTGTGTGTGTGTGTGTGTGTGTCTGGGAACTTGCACTTTCCCAAATTTCATTTATATAAATGTGAGCATAAATCATTTGCTTAATTACTTCTTAAACATACCTTAAAAGCGAAACGTGGGTACAAAATTAGTTTGTCTGAAATTGCCTCATTTAAAAACTATAAAAACAGTTGAGTTAAAATTTTTGTATGACTCTAGATTGGATACCCTTTACAAAATGGCTACAATTTTAAGTGGATACAGTTTCGTGTTAGACAGTCAACATATTAAAAACATTTTAACAAACATTAGCCTCTATCCTGCATGAAATTTATCATTTATAGCAAGTATATCTTTTGGTTATTTTATCTGTTTATGTTCTTTCCTTTCATATATTTTTTAATACTCTGTGCAAATAATGGAATATACTGTCAGTTATTTTATATATTTGGGGTAGATTTCCGTTAACACTGTAAAGTACTTAAAAGTTCAATGTACACTTTCTCAGGTTATAATTTTTAAATTTTAAAAAAATCTAAAAAACACATGAAAACATGCTTGTTCAAAATTATTAACATTTTTATAATTTTGATTTTTTTAAATTATTTACATTCAATTTTTGTTATAAAAATGTGTTTTTGTAGTGACCACTACATATTAAAAAGGAATGCGATGAAAGTAATAGTATTTTTTTCAAGTGATCTGTCATTTGTGTAAATGTTTTGCGTAACTTGTAAATAATAAAATTCAGCAAGGCTGTTCTTACTTTGTATTTCTCACACATGTATAAAATAACATGTTTTAAATTTTCTTGATACTTTCTTAAAAAACTAGAAAGGATGTTTTAAATCTGATTCTGCATTTTTTTCACATCAGTTGGGTAATTTGGAAAGTTTTTTATGCCTTTTGTATATTAGGAGCCAATAAAATATATTTTAATTTTTTTTAGACAATTATTGATGACTTAAAATGTACAGCTATCTTATTTTCTGGAATATTTTTGTACAGTTCATAAATTTGAGAATGTAAATCTTGTTTTTAATTTTTAAATACTTTTATATATCAAATAATTTTGTTTACAAAATAAAATTAATTGTAAATTTTGTAAAATGGCACCAAATATTTATCAATACTTTGAAATGTTATAACCTATAATTTTCAATAAACTTTCAAAAGTTATTTCTTGTAAAATATTTGAAAATATAATAACTTTATTTCATTTGAAGATTTTTTAAGTTTATTTTAAAATAAAAATAGGATTTGCTTGTGCTTACAACTCAGTGGTTTTTTTATACTGCAAGTAGAATTAATTCGAGATTAATTATAATTTTATGCAAACTTCAAAAATAATTAATTATTATTTGATTTTTACTCAGTTACTGTGCTGATGAAAATAGTGAACGTAAAAGTATAACTGTTGAATTAGTTCACCATCTGATTGGTTTTTTAAAAAATTAGCTCAGATAAGATATTAGAACAGGATATCAGGTTACAGAACTTAACGATATACTAAACTCAAATTGCGCTTTAAAACAAAAATATCTTTCTAACCTAACAGTAACTAGATAGTTGCCTAACCTAGTCCATACTTACTTAGTTTTGCTGTTGTTACAGTTATCATTGTTTATTGTTTAAAAATTATGTTGATATAATCACCTTTTTAAAACAGAAAAAAATGTAATTAACTAATTTTGAAGGAAATCAATATGCTGTATTAAATATTTTTAACAACGAACATTTTAAAACTTACCTTGTCATATCTGTTCAGACTTAACTAAAAATCCGGATAATTTACAAAGATTATATTTTCATATATGTCTGTCTTGCAGCTAAGATACAAATTATAAAATTGAGTAAACATACTTTACTAGCACTAATCAAAAAAATTAAAAACTTGAAAATTAACATTTTTTTCCTGGAAGTTATTTTACTTGTTTACTTTTTATAATATTAAAATAAATTATTATAGTTACATTAGAATGAGACACCTGTACGATTACAGCAAGAATCCATATTATTGAGGTTTAATAGAAAAGTAAACATTGTACAGAACTATGTTTAAACTTTTGAAAATGAGGGCAACAATATAAAATATTATCAAATTACAACACTGTAACAATAAACTGCTAGATGGTAGTGACAAGACAGGATCCGTAAACATAAACAAGGAACTTCTTGTATAGGCAATCTGTAACCCAGATACTTAAAGGAAATTAATAACCTTGTACTTATAATTAGCTAACTAAAAAGAAATTAGTGTTTAGACATTTCCTTGAACACAAACAGCGATTCCCCTTGACACTTACTTCTATGTAAACATAACCATTTCCCCCCTCTTTCTAACTGTAGGACTTGAATGTAAAAGATCCGTATCGTATTTGTAATGTCAAACTTGACAGATAAGTTACACTAAGGGCCTACAGTTTTTATTTGATCTTGATAATGATTCTTTTATTAAATGAGTTAACATTTTCTACAACAAACCTTTAAACACAAACAAACAAAAAATTAACAACTACCAGTTACAATACAGTCCAAGGGCTAAAAGACTTAAACAGTTATTCATATGCTTAGTGGACAAATCTGCGAGTAAAGAAGGCACTACAATAAAGCATCGCTGAGTCATGCCTATTTAAAAATTAGTGTTGGACTACTGGAGGTGTCGGAGTAACAAGTGTCCACATTAACGAAATTGTACTGTATATGCAGTTTTTAAAGTGTAGGAAAAAATAAGTAAATATTTACTTGTTTTCCATTATACTGTATGCATTATTGTTTTGGGTGTTACTTGTTGTCAGGGACCCATTGCCTTTGAATTACTGTACCATATTTTTAAGTTACACTGGCAAAAAAAAATTCATTACAGATTGGATTCTAATTGACAGCAAATCAAGGTCTTTGTTTCAACTCGACCATTCGTTTTTGGTTTGTTACGCAGTTTTGGCCAATTTAAAATTTGGTACAAAGGCACTTATTATAAATCCCAAACGACGCATGTGTATGTTTTTTTCATTGATTTCTGTTGCAAGATGGTATTTGATTTAATGATGAAAACTGTTGTTGTACAGAACTATTTCCTGTAATACTAGCTAGTCCTATTACAATCTTGACCATATATTGGAGAAAGAGCGTAATAAAATTCTAAATAAAAGTGGTAATTATTATGGGTTACTGGTTAAATTAGCAGAAATGGTTGTGAGTGCTTCAGAACACTATTGTGGATGACTCTTTAATACTAGTTACAGATTTTTAGTTATCTTTTGCAGGACATCTTCCCCAAAGTGACAGACAGTTGTAAGTCATTTAAAAAGATTGTTAATCAGCAGAAGTATAAGTAAGATGATCTGTATCTTCAAATTTCAGTGAATTGATTCAAAACTAAATATTTTGGTAAAAATTCAACCATTACATGTGTTCCTTAATATTCCTGAGAATATGTGTATGAACCAAATTAGACTTTGTATTATTAATAAAAAAATTAACACTAAAATAGAATAAGCAGATTCACCCACTAGTTTCATAAACACAATTTAAATCTTTATAATCCAGACTTTTTTAAGTCTATACACACACACACACACACACACACACACACACACACACACACACACACACACACATATATATATATATATATATATATATATATATATATATATATATATATATATATCATTTTAATTGTACTTCTACTCATGATTATTATTTTACCGTATAATATTTGGAATTTTAAATTTATATCCTGCCGTAATCTAACCTATCCCAACCCACTCTGACAAACTAATAGTTGGGTTAATGGAACTTTACTTTATTTCAGAGTATGTTCTAAATCAGTTGTTCGGGCTAACATAATTAATATTTTATTTTAATAATAATTCTTCAGTAGATATTTTTTCTATATTGGGTTGATGCACTAGTTCAGTAAAATCTTAATGAGTTCTTAAAATTCCTTTGTTTACACAACCAAGCCATTATTATTGCCTAAGAATGTTTCTCTCTTTAGAATATAGTTTACAATAGATATACAACATAATTAATTAATCATATTTACTTATCTTTCCATTTTTTTGTTTTTTTCTATTTCATGGGAATAAGATTTAGAATATTATATATAAATATGTCTTCTTTAAAAAAAAAAAAATAGTGTTATAAAAGTAACAAAAGTCAAAGTTTGAGATTTTGTGAATTTATCTCTTTTTAGGTAGTGTGACTAAAAACTTGCTTGCCTCAACGTAAATTGAACGATCCATTGATGTTCAGTGTATGTAGGTGCAAACTATTTCACAAGCTATTTATTCATCAAGAAACAGTTTTTTATAAGTTTGATTTTATTAATTTTTTAATATTATATTCATTGTTTTAATTATTTGTCTTGTCTCTCTAGTTTTTGTTCACATACTATTAGTAGTAAACAAAATTTAATAGAAAGCAATACAATTGCAAAAAATACAAATGCCTAATTTCAAAATTTAAGCTGCCAGTTCTGCCATAAAATTATGAATTAAGAAAGTTCTTATCTATATTTGTGTTACAAATTTCAAAGAATCTATATTAGGATTTTTTCATAGATTTGAAAAGTAAACACTAACCTTTTCTTGTACCATATATTAATTCAAGTAGCCTATATCTTAGCATTGTTTTAACATTCCCTCTATTTTGTGCATAATTTTATATGAATCCAATGTTATTTAGATCCTTAAAGCTTTCGAAATCTGTTTAGAAATATGGCAGCATTCCATGTTAATTTTTGACCTATTGTTAAAGTTGTCACACATGATTATTATTATTATTATTATTATTATTATTATTATTACTATTTGTTCTAATAATGCAAATTGTGTGTGAAAAAGTTTGTGCAAAATTTTTGTAATAAAAAGATATAGTTTATATTAAAAAAATCCAATACGTATTAAATAAAAACGTAAAGAGTAAAGTTTTAGTGATAACAAAAGATTGTACCTAAAATACCTAAGTAAGGCCTAGAGGTAAGAACTATCATGTCTGTCACAGCAACATAATATATGAAATTAGAAACCGTACAACATAAGTAATTTCTCAGATTTTGTTCTTAAGTAGTTTTAGACACACTGTAACTTATATTTTGTTTTAAAACCTTTGTAAACATTAGGTGATTTATTTATTACATAAGTGGTTCTCAAATTCTGGCGAGATAGTTGCTAAAGTGTTGTGCATTAACTTTCCAGACTTAATACAGTATTTGTAGGCCCTATAATTTCATAAACTCCAATATTCATTCAGGAAATTATTAATTTAATACTTAAAATGTTCAGTTTTTATAAATGGGAATAGTGTTAAGTTATTGTAATAATTATTTTTCAAACTTTTTCAAAAACTCCAATTTTAAAGTGGGAACTCACTGGTTCAAGTATAGTTTCTACCTTTTGCCTTTTTCTTTTTGCTCTATCAACTCCTGTCTTCATTATCTAACTGTTGTAAAGTACATATGATAAACTACAAAAATGAGCCATAGTTTATTGTTTATTTATAAATATCAGTATTGTTAACAGTCACTGCAAATGTAGGAATCATTTAGTTAATTATAAATGTTTACACTTAATAGTAAATAAGAGAGCGTTTATTTGGCAGGATAAAAATCGTAGTTCTTTAAATATTAAAACAAAAATTAGAAAGTCGTATACAGAAATTAAAAATTAACATCTTGATTTTAAAAAATATATTTGTAATATGCTGTTTCTGTTGAATAAACAAAATATAATGAGTATATTTTATATGGGACCGCTGTATTTTGGAGTAAAAGATTTGAGAACTGCTGTATTATATCATGCAACAGTTTTGAAGTGCTTAATTGTTCATCTCAGGGATATGCTGCAAAGTAACGTCTGTGAAATGAGACTGGGAAAGATGGAATGTAATTGTACAAACTAGACTTAATGTAGGGGACAGTGCTGGAAGTAAAGAATAGTTAGACAAAGATGTATTTTTGTTGTGTAATGGCCAATTTATTCTATTATCAGTGTCTTTCTTGATACAATTTTAGCAACATTGTATGTCAGAAGTAATATGAATGCATTAAAACACAGTTTTCACATTCAGTAATTGTATTATTTATCCTTTTATTTGCATCAAATTATTGTTAATTTTTAATTCAACCATTTATTTCTGTGTTTGTATTATGAATGTGTTTGATCCTTTTAAAAAAAAAGTTTGTCTACTTTACATTTTGTATGTTGAGCCATTTTTTTTTATACACTGTGTGTCCAATGATTACTGATAACTACTGTATATAGGATATTGGATTCACATAGTAATAATACCACAAACGGGTCTGATGATTTGATGACCCCTAATGTCAGAGGATACTGTTAAATACATATAAACTAATAGTAAAAAGTTATTTATTTTAAGATAATTGGCAAAAGGTAACTAGTGTTAGGTATTAGTGAACTGAGTAATTGTGGTCCAATTTGTATGATCCATGGCTATTTTAATTTCCTATAAATTAACATTTTAATTAAATGTCAAGTTTCCTTTATTGTTATATATGCAACTGACCTTATTCAGAATTGTACGTGAATACAATAAAAAAAAGTAGTCAACAGAGTGCTAGTGTGAATGAAAAGGGGTAAAGCGGTTTGCAAGTTGTGTACAAATTACAAAGTTTTACTTTGATAGCCGTGAGTTCATGGTCTGTGAATTTAAGTATTTTTTGCTGTAACAGCCTTATCAAAAAGGCTATTACTATTCAATAATTGTTTCACCACAAAATTTTATCTAAGGCTGGAACCACAAATTCATTGAAACTATTAAGAGTATTACTATTTATAAAGGTATGAAGAAAAATGTAAGGTTTTTGGAATTTATGAATTGGCAAGCAGGAATTTAATAGCCCAGGTCACTCAGAAAGTTAATAGTGGTCATGACATTGCACAGAATTTTATATGAGAATTCGCATAATAATGGTTGTAAAAAAAATTTTTGTCAAATGCAGTGCTTCAATTTTGCAGCATGTAAGCAAATTGATTTATTAAAATGTAATATGTAACATTATATTACATTGGGAATGTTGCCTAACTGAATATTGGCTGGTCTAAGGGAAACATATACTTCTTCCCAAATGATGTCACTAGAATACAGTATTCTGATAAGGCATGCTTGGTGAGGCACATGTGGGTCAGTAACATCACTACTAACAGTTTGAAAACTAATATTATCATCTGAATTACTATTAATATTACTTGAAAATTCAGAATTTGTTTAAAATTTGGTTATTTTGATTCGGTTATGTAAACAAGCAAAACAATTAACACTTAGGCTATTTTTTTGTAGGGGAACAAAAATAACTGTTACATGTGGATATTATTTCAAAATACTAAGAAACTTTTTACCTGCCAGGTCACAGCATTTCGGAATCCAAATCCATTGAGTTGCGGTTTCAACAAGATGGAAAATCTAACCTGTGCTTGAATTTCTTTGTTTTTTCTTTAAGAAACATGTTCTTCGGATTTTGCTCAGTGGTGACTTTTCTTATGTTTCACTGTTTTTGGACTTATTATCCTTTGACTTTTTATGGGGCTATTTGAAGTTGATAGTGTTTATCAATCAACAAGCCACCAACATTACAAATTTTAGCTGAACAAAAATCAACTGATAAGTATACTTCTTAAGGACAAATCAATATGTAACAATGGGCATTGAAAATGATATGGGTCATTTAAACAGTGTACTTTTTAAAATTTAAGATTATTTTCTAGCCAATTTAATGGTTATCTTTCGACAAATAAAAGATATTCTATTCTATCCTTTAACAAATAGCACATCAACTTGCAATATAATGTTTGACTACTTGTTATCCAAAGAAAACATATCGGATACATATGTACATAAAATCCTATTGGGAGCTATCTGTAATAACAAAAAAATTACATTGAAGGACTAGATTGATGAAAAACTGAAAATAAACTATGACTGTCATTAGGTATTTTTTTCTGATTTATTCTTGAATTGAATTTGTTTTACAAATTTCCTAATAGAACTAATGTTTTGGGAAAATAATTGAATGTGAACAATTTTTGCATCATTTATTTACATTTAATAAGGATTATCCAACCTTTCTTTTCACTCTACCAGATCAAGATTTAACCATTTCACTGCATATTAATATTAAAGTAGTTCCTCACTCATGCAATTTAGCACGAGTAATTTTATTTTATTTTTATTTGTTTTATTTATATTTATATATATTAAAAGTAAAGGAACTCACATTATGATACTTTAATTAATTTTAAGCATGCATGTATTATTTATTGTATGATAACTTCACTCATTTTATAGTATGTGGTAATACTCTTGCTGTTGATGCATGAAACAACATTGGTGATTTACACTTCACATTCACAATATTACACTTTCATATAGTCATTACTCAGAAAGTAATTCAAATTTATGTTTTTTTATTATGAATACTAAACTTAAATAATTATTTTTGTTGAAAATATAGCAATTAAAAAACTGATATTCTGTCCCTAAAATAAAAAGTAGTTTATATTTTTTATGGTGGGCTGTAGTTTGTTTTTGTATCTCATTGCACTATATGCACTTACATAGTTTTTTTTTAGTGTTTTATAGAGTAATAGGTTTCAAAACATGGAATTACACACAGTGGAGACTTATCTCAACAGGTCTTACATTAGTAAATTATTTACTTCCTCTTACATTGGCCGTTTCCCTTTTTGATGCAGTTTAAAGGCAACATACTTCATACTTCAATTGGGCTTATACTGTTTATCTTCAAACTGGCTCATAAAATTAATGTTTTCTAACAGCATATCAGGAAATGATTACTATATCTTCTTCGACGACAAACCTTAATACTTGACCTTTTCCAATTAGTTAAGAGTTTAGTGTTGTCCTTTTCACCATATTTCATATGGTTAGGGGTTTAACATATTCTGCATGTTGAATGCTATACAGCTGTTTATCAAGGCTGTCTCCATTACAAAGTGCTAGATGGTCTGGTACCACTTCTTTGATTTGTGGCTGTAAGGGGGTAAATTGAACAGAATTTATCAGACACGTCAACTCCCTCCCGTCATGTATTAACTGTGTAAAACTTGTACATTTGGCTTTGTTACACTCATCTATCTATTTTTCGATATTACATTCACATTATTGTATCTAACAGTAGAGAGCATATTCACTTTGCATCCTGCCAGTTACATGTAAGCATACTTTTAATATTGGCTACCCAAACGAGTGGCATATGCCCCTTATTTTCTTTATATTTTTATAATTGAAAGAAGATTTGTGTGATTTGCTCTAACTGCACCACAAATTCCAAGCCCCAAACTTTTCAAATCATCTACAAAACTACATTACTGTAAAAATTATCCATATAAATTGTTCATTGACCGTACTCAAAACCATTTGACTCGTCCTTTATCCTGGTTCCCTTCTTCCTTCCGTGTGTGTACTTTGAACCGTAATAAAAACCCATTGATATCCCACAGGATGCCATACTTAATGCCCCATGGTTGGTAATGTCATGGTTTAGAAAGCAGACATTGCTTAAAAGAGAGCTTTCACTTAAAAACTTAATCACTGATTCATCCATTGACAGCGATTCTCCAGAGCTATTTGGAAATTAATATTTTCATCGGTATTGCTATTGTATTTATACAGCTCAAAATCAGTGTCAGAGTCTTCATTATTTCTGTTTAGGTACTGTTCAATATCATTATCATTGAAATTAGACATTATGAAAAAATGGTTATCAATAAAAAGATGACAGTAACATAAAATCGCATCCTAGTATACACAATAAAACTAAATTTGAAGCTGGAAAATGTTTTGTAAATACTTTTATCTATAATGGTATAATTGTAATTGAAGTATTGTTATTCTGAATAGAAAACTAGTAATGTTTCTTTTTTTTATCAATATGTTAAGTCTTTGTGAATAAAAATTGGTTAGAATTAGCATTGCTACAATACTTAACATTATAATTATACAGGCAACAGAAAATCACTTTAAAACTAAAATTATGAAATACAGTATAAAGTTCAGAATCAATAAACACATTAAAACCACGATATAACCTTCATTAAGCACTTCAAAGGCTGGATCATCAAGAAACAACATGTGACCGACCGAAGTTCTAATAGCTTACAACAGATATCAGCACATACTTAGGCAAAAATAACATCGTTTCTTAACATTTGGGACTTTGTTCAACATATGCAGCCGAATGGAGAAGTTTTTGTAGCATTGTTGACTAAATTTGATTTACGCAATAAATGGTAAAAAATGTCAAATCGACAAATCAATACACACAGCGAAAATATTAAACAAACATTGGTTGGCAGTTTTTTTACCTTTAGATGCACAATCATAATGATGTCGAAAAAGTCATAATAAGCTGTGAATTTTTATTTGCTCCTTTGAAATTTTTTGTGTTGTGATGAATCAACTCTTCTGAAAGATGAAGTTTTATTTAATTTCAGAATCATATGCGGAAAATAGCATATCATCATAGGTCATCTTTTTCTCTCAGAATTTAGAAAGTGTTTTAGTGTTTTTTTAAAATGTCAGTACATAAGTGTTCATGTTAAATCTGATGAATCCTTTTTTTGTTGAATTTTGCAAACTCCTCAACAGTTTGAATACTCAACTAACATTTTTTTCAGTTTTTTTTTGTAAGTGCAAGTTCATCCAAAGATACAAATGTTTCATGATCACTTATAATATGACTCTTTTTAAACCACAAGAGAAAAACTGGCCTATATAATAAATATTGTTCTCTGTACACCTCTTTCAACAAAGTATAAGATTTCATGGCAGATTTTCCAAGCTTCGCATGAAATTTCATAATGGCTTGTTGTTCCTTTGTTTTCTGAATATGGCACACAGATAGTACCTGTATCTGAAAACTATACAGATAGTTTTATATTACATTAAGTACTAGATGTTAATAGTTTTTAATCCACTGGCACTGCAATCAATTTATGCAGCAACCTTTTGGATTATAGTTTTGTTGACTGATAACTCAATGAGTTTTAGCAGTCCACTGTCTAGCTCATTCTGTGGGAGGTCCCTCAGGGTACTGGAAAACTAACACCCTTAGCTTCCTGCTGGCAAGAGTCTCACGATCATAGATTATTTGGACTGCACTTCCACCTTTCCCTCTGTAAAACCTACACATGGTTTATCCATGGTGCATTCCTATCCTGTTCATGTATACCCTCGAAACACATTGTGCTTCCTTTGGTTTTCCTTCATTGTCATCTGACCAAGATACTTACTGTCACTTCGTCTCCACAGTACTTATCCCATTAAAAGACATTTTCTATGGGGATGCTCTCTAAGGTTACCTCATCTTGCCTGGTGTTGCTTATTAACCCACCAACTGACTCAGCTAGTCACAGAGAAACCCTCCTACTGCCAGCTCCGGTCCTATGAACTCAGATGCAAATCCCAGTTCAGCAAGTCTGTTTACCTCCTCAACCCTTATTCTATGTAACCTAGTGTAGAGTAATGTAATTTTCCAGGAACAGGGCATTGAGGTTTTTACTACTCTCCCAGAGTAACTTAGACTTAATTGTTTGACCCCACAAGTGCTTTAATTGCTGCTTGACTGTTAGTATAAATGTGAATTCAGGCCTTCTTAAAAGCCCTTCTCAAATTGTTCCAAACACAGACATTAATGGCCATACTTTTGCCTAGAATACTGTAGCACTGTCCTGGGTAACAACTTATTCACCCCCTCTCAGTACTGTGTACCTAACATCTTTCAGTAAAATATCAAAGTGATGTTTAGACAGTATGTCCCCTCTTGTAAGCTTGAAGAGCATAATAAAACCCTATACAATTTTCAATCAGTTCGTCTCCTAATGCATTATAGTGCAATTTCTCTGAGGCTATATGTTGATTTTTAAGTTTTTAGTTTAGTGTTGTGTGTTTGAAAAGATATGACATTTGGTATAAAATATAAATTGAAACATTATAAAAAAACTGCTGTTTTTGTAATAATTTTATAGTAAATATTGGTCGTTAGGCCCATATACAACATACTACCCAAAAAGTTCCAGGAATTTGAATGAAAAGCGGGAACAAATTGTTGTACCACTTGTGCCACTTGTATCCCATTCACTGTACTCGTCAGACCTGGCATAGTGTGACTAAATCGCTGTTATCAAAATTCTCGGAATTTCTGTAGAAGAAATTCAAGAGGAAATCACAAATATTTCTAAGAGAGTTTACTAAGGCCGAGTTTGAGAGTGTTTCCACTTGTCAGAAAAGCTGGCAATGCTGTATGGATGCAAATGGTGACCATTTTGAAGCAGATAATTAAATTGTTGATTGGAAGTAATTTTTTTTGTTTTTTTTTCAAATCCTGAAACTTGAAATGTACTATTTCCAACTGAAGAATGATTTCATTAAAGTAGCTGGTAACAAAGTGAGCACTTTTGGATAGCACCTCTTGTGGTTGTTGTGGGTATACCCTAGTTAGCTGAGTTTCTTGAAAAAAGTAGAAGATTTTGAAGTGAGACTTTTTGTAAGAAGGTGCTAAATGGCAAAGGTGCTAAACAGTTCAACATTTGTAATGTGTGTTTTGAGAATTTGATCCTATTTTCAAAAAGAAAAAAAGATGTATCCCTTGTTACTTGTGCAACAAGTTGTACAAATAAATCTGGTGAGTGCAAATTTCGTTATATTTGTAACAAAAAAGTAGAGCACCATAATAATTATAACTAAAATTAATAACAAAATATGATATTATTGAGATGTTAAAGGTTGTTACATGTAGATCTGTTGCAAGAGCCACCCACAGTATTTTGATATGATACACCAAAGTCGCTGGTAACAAAGTGAGCACTTTTTAAAAGAAATTCACTGTAATTTCAATTTTTGACAAAGTTGGCTGAATTTGGCAAAAACATTAATAGATGTCTATACCACAACATACTCGAACAGCATCATTGTGGAGTAAAAATGACAAAGTTATGAACCTTCAAAGTAGCTAGTAATAGAAAAACTGCATGAAAATTGTTTTCTGGTAAATTACTTGAAATATAAAAAACATTGCACCAGCCTCAACTCAAGTGTTTTCTTTTGTGGGCCAGAAATTTTATTACCTTTCTGTCTAACTTAATAATAAAGAGATAAAAATACAAGGTGTGGCAATTAAATAACTGAACTGGTGCTACAAACCATTTTATTGGTCACCAGGTACATTACTCTCCTTGCCAGTGATTACAACGTTTCATACAAATTTTCCATTGTTGAAAGCAATGCTGGAAGTCAGCTTGAGAATCTTCATCTCTTTTGCTCTTACCCCTTCCACACTGTGAAATCTTGTCCCCTCCAGTTTTACCTTAGGAAATAAAAGAAGTCAGAGGGCCTGGTTGGGCGAGTACAGTGTGTGGTCCAACACAGTAATGCCTTTTTTTTTTGCAAAGAATGTCTTCATGGACAAAGTAAAATGGGTAAGAGCATTGTCTTCATGAAACATCCAGGAATTGCTCTTCCACAAATCAGGTATTCGTCTTCTCATTCGTTCACAAAAGGCTATCTGAACCTCGACATAATGATGACTGTTTTGACCATCAGGGACATTGAACATAGACAATTCCACACTTGTAAAAAAAAAAATTGTGGCCTTGAATTTTGATTCAATCATTTTTGCTTTGATTAGGTGGAGCTCTTCCAGTACATCAATTGGTGTTTTGTTCAGGATCATAGGTAAAAAATCATGATTCATCACATGTAATCACTTTAACAATACTGGATCATTATCAGTGTTGTTTAAAAGGTTAACACAAATGTTCAGTCACGATTCCTTTTGCTCTGGAGTGAAAAGTTTTGGTGCCATTTTTGTGCATAGTTATTGCATGTTCGGTGATTCATGCAAAATCTGACGGACACTCAGACAATGATTTTCATGGATCATCTGGTCGTTTGATGTCTTCTCTCTAAACCTTTTAAACTACTCAAAAACTTGTGTGAAGTAAATATTAATTTAAGTAAACTTCCTTTACATGGCATGAGCTTCTGTAGCAGTATTTCCCAATTTCATAAGAAATTTTTTTTTTAACTAGGTTAATTCATTGCTCCATCTGAACACTTCACATTTTTTCAATGAGATGCTAGTGCAAGGGCCTCATGGTCCATTGCTACAGGAAGACTGAACAATGTACAGCCACACCTATCGAGCTCAGGGTGGAGGGAAAATCAACAGGTACAGACTTTTCAAACCTTCCATGTCGTGCTCACTGTTTGCCACTAGCAGCACCAGTCTTGTTATTGAATTGCACTCTTCATAAGTGCTTCTAATATCAAAAACTTGAGTATTTTTTTTGTATGAGCATTTAAATTCTGTTTTACTTGTAATCTATTTTCTCTTTGAGAAATTTAATTTAAAGAGAAAATTAAATTATTTTACTGGTACTGTACTTTCATTTTAAACTAGCTGTGGTCCTGTGTTTCACTACTATATTTTTCAGGGATTAAAAATTACAGTTGCATAATTTGAAATTTGACTTAAAAATTTTGTTTCAGTGTAAACTACAGTCAGTTTATATATTTGAAGGAAAGCTCTTGTTACTAAAAGGCAAATTACTATATTCTACCAAATATAATAATTTTTGGCAAAATTACTCAGTTTTTTGAGTCAAAACTTCTAAATCCCACCAACGCCACCCTCTGGCACTCTACATACAACTATTCTAATCATTTGACTAACATTTTACATGAAATCATACAGCAGTATTGTCGGTTGGTCAGCCCATTTGGCTGCCAAAGCCATTGGAATAACTTTTTTTTAAATAAGGCATTTTGAGAGCCAGCCATTTAGTTCCAAACAGACGAAAGAAAGTTTGACAGCTAGACCTACGTTTTTGACTGGATATACATTATGCAATAAAATAAAAATGCCGTAATTGCTGTTACTGAATACACTTACATTGTTGTAATCGCTACACTTACATTTTTCAAGTAATGTATGTCTTCAATCGGATGTCTTAATCCTGTGTTGAAACAGTTCAGTCATTATTAAGCAACAAATAACATAAACGAATGTGCCGAATTTCGGACCAGAACTGCTCAGTAATAAAGCAAAAATTATTTTTACTGCAATCTTACTACAGTACATTTTGGGAGCAGTATGTATTGTATTAATAATTAATGTTTATACTTGTATTTTTGTGTAAGGCATAAATTTGTGTAAGATTAGTTTGACGGTTCTATTGCATGAAATGGAAAACTAAACTATAAAGTATACAGACAACCTATACACTTTGAGTAGCCACCATTTTGTTTTGAATAAGTGTATGACAGTACCTAAAAAATTGCTAACAACTGTAAAGATTATTTTGAAATCTGTCAAGTCATTTCAAAGTGAAAAAGGGCATTTTAGTACTTGTTTATTTTTATTTTTCATTTTATTTAAAATAAGTGCGTGATAGTTTGAAATTGCCTTAAACGTCACAGATCCGTATAACAATGAAAAGAGGTTCATTGAGGTGCATTAAGCTGTTTTCCAATAAAAAAGTAAAGCAAAACACAGATTTTCATGTTCTGTACAGAAGCCATTTTAAACCATTTAAAAGATGATTTTTTTTTAACAGCCTTATTGTTCATCTATACCAAAAGAGGAGCCAATCAGTGAGTGAACTATAAATAAAGATAAATATCAAAGAAATAAATTTGAAAGAGTTATCAGATACCTGGACCAACAGTCCTAAATATCAGCAGAATAAGTTGGCCTTGCTAACATAGTCATTATCTGCAAAAAAAAAAAAAAAAAAAATGCATCTATTACAAAACAATAGTTTTTGTCAAATACAGAAAGTTAGTAAATTTACCAGCAGGAAGAATGAAAATCAGTTTTATTATGACTACAGATTTTACAGATATGTGTATTTATAATTTGGCCAGGCAGCTACCAAATAAGTGGAGCTGCACTGAGCTGAGACAAACATAGCTGAGCTGAGCAGAATGTAAGTTAAATGGTAACCAGAAGCAGGATTCAGTTAGTTTAAAGAACACATTTGTATTTTTAAATCTAAATATTTAGGCCTACTTTAACGGATTCTAGGAACTATGTATAAAAACCGTAACCTAGGCAACGGTAACCTACATAACGAGAAATAAGTTTGAATGCATGGTGAACATGGTTGGGGAAGTGGCGTCAGGTATAAAACTAAACTAGGACAGTTAATGCTGCTTGACTCCATTCAGCTCCATTATGATTTCAGTGGCCGTACTTGCATTAAAAGACAATGTGTAGTGCGCTCCGCTTTGCATTTGATGGCCATCCGGCCTTAATTACTTCCCAAGTAAGGTTTTTTTAAATGTACCAGCAACTCCAGGGCTCTTTGGCCAGTGTAGAACAGCAGCTTCTATCATCCAATCACTATATCATGAGCTGCAACAACCTTCCTCTTTGATTACTCTCATACAGTCAGTATATTTGGCCTAACATATGTCAGCTGTTCATTCTACATTAGTGAACTAAAGGGAACAAAAACTTCTGTTTTGTTTGGGCTACATTTAAGCAATGTAATCAAAATAGTTTGAGTACATTTTGAAACATATATTTTTAAAGGAATTGTGAAAGGAAAAAGAGCTATAATAATGAAAAATTATTAAATCACCCTGGAAAATGAGGAAACTGTATCAAAGTTAATTAAAATTGTTCATTTTGTATAGTCTCCATGTCTGCTTAGACATCCCAGTAGTGAAAAACACTTTTTTGATCTTGGCATTTCTGAAAACAAATGTCTATAAAATCAATGTTTTGCAGGATGGATAGTTTGTTACTATATTTTATGTAGTAAGTTAATAAATGTTCAAAAAAAGTATTTTTCTTAACAGTACAGTAGACTCACACCTCAGCGGCAATATCTCTCATGAATGCAATAGAGGCAGGGAATGACTCATCTTTCCTGTTAAAACTTGAACCCAAATCAGTTTTTGTTTACAGTTCATTCTGTCTTGTACGTTTAATTCTAATTTCGTTTACGCAGTAATTTTATGTAATGTACTGATTGTGTAAACTGTGTCCTGTGTTTACAATGGATCCTCAGTCGACTAAAAAACAAAAGCATGTAACTTTAACTGTAGCTGAAAATTGGTCGATTATTCAGAGAGATGAGCGGAGAGAAACAAGGAATGTATTTCTATGTTAATTTAACAAATAAACGTGTGTATTAAAGTGTTTTGTTGTTTGTAACCCGTTTAAACAGATTTTACCTCGCTTTACCCTTCCCTGAGAGGTTATTTAGCATTTTTATAATGATATCGCCAGTAATCCATAATCTTCTGTAATCCGACAGGGTCTTAGACCCATATGTGTCGGGTTATTGAACGTCTACTGTAATTTTAAAATTTATTTTTAGAGATCCAAAGCTCTAATGGGAAAAACATTAAAATGGCTAAGTGGATGGAGTCATATATGGTTGTAAAATTTTTAATTATTGAAATGCACTTGACTAAGTTATCATATATAAATTTAGGTGAACAGTAACTTTGTGTTTGATATGTGAATTGTAGTAGCTATAGAAAAGAGTTCCATTAAATACTCAAATTCAAATTTCATTATCAATCATTACTAAAAAAAATAGTTTTACAAAATTGATCAGAATTTTTTCGGATGAACTCTATAAAAACATTACTTAAGACGTTATAAAAATTAGGTTGTGATTAAATTTTAAAAATTACAATTTTATGACTGTAATTTATTGAACAGTTTAGATTCATAAACATTATGTCCATACTTTTTACAGTCTTCAAAAACAAAGATACAAGTTTAGCAAAACAATATTTGGAAAAAAATGTGTGCGGACTATACCATCCACCTTTTTGAATAGACTGGTTGCTGCATAAGTTTGAAGAGTTATTTTTCTCAAAATGGATAATGGTTATAAATAAAAAATTCAATTGCTCACGTTCATTCACCATTTAAAAATAAAATCAGTTGTACGATAGGTATACAATTTACAAAAATTATTGGTTTATTTATTTTAATTTATAATAATACAAATCTCAGATACAGTGTTCTTCAGTTTATTCCTCAGCTAGCTTTCAAATTCATAAGCACTTAACGTTACAGTTAAAATATAAAATATATTAACATTTCATTTTACTTAAGAATTAAATGGATGATTTTTCTCATGAAAAAAATGATGGATTTAAATTAGGCTATGGTTTTAAAACAGTCTACAAATGTTCACCAAATTTTAAAATATAGTTTTTTTTCAGTTAATTAATTATGTTCTCAAGTGTAATAATTAAAGCCACTGATGGAATTTTGAAGTTATTTTTTAAAAAATGTCACTCACCAAGTCCTAGATTTTATAATTGTGTTACCAGACATATTATTTTCTTGTTTTGTGTAAATTGAATCGCGTTGAATATTAAATAAAATGAATGTAGTGCTGTTCAGGTTAGTATCTTAATTTGATGCTTAACTATCTCTTTAGTGTAGTTTCAAGTAGGTGACTGATATGTTTATTGTTCCTTGACTGTTACTTATTTCTTTCTTTAAAATGTTAAACTTCTCTCTGGAAGTGTGTGGATTAGACTAATTAAAATTTATAATAATGGCTTCTTTATTTTGAGTTTTCTCCTTTTTTACAAACTATTAGTTCTTCTTTATTTTTTTTATAGACTGATATTCATTGAGTTCATTCTTTTATATATGTTGTGTGTGATAGTATCTTAAGCCTAAAAGATGGTTAGAATATAATGTTTGATATTTAATTTACTATGGGCTATGGGTATTTTCTTTATTCAAAGTGTGTTCAAGGTTTGGTAATTTATGATATGCATATTTAAGGTGATTAAACATATTTATTTATAAATAAATAAAGTAAAAATAACAGTTCTGTTACATTTAATAATATTATTTTGTATCAACTTTGGAATCTTCATCGTACTTTGTTTATGTTTAATTTTTGGTTAATTATTTTAATTTTTTTGCTATTGAATCTACTATGAAATGACTTGTCGAGTGTTGGATGACCACATCTATTAATTTTCTCAAGTGTGAATCACATGCCATATGTTTTCTTTAGGCAAAGGGGAATAACTCAGCAGAAATTCATCGCAAAAAGAGCCATGTTTATGAAAGACACTCAAAGCAGTATCCAGGCTGTACAGTGAAAGTACAAAATTCCCCATCGAAATTGCACAAGAAGTTGTTGGATTAGGGCAGCAGCTGAGTTCAAGCATTGTCATAAAATAAAACAACCAGAAAACAACAGGCCTCTTTTTATTCTGAATGGCACTCCATTGCCAACATAATGTTTGATATTATGCATCTGTATTTATGGCTCTTATTCCATAAAATCTACCATCAACACCTTTTATGTCCCAAAAAACAGTAGCCATGAAATTTTTGTTGTTGAACATGTTGGTTGTATTCTGAAAGTTTGTGTGCACCATTCCCACAACACCATCATTCATGAAGTTTTCTTTTTATATTCGGCTCATTCTGCTGTGTTTATTCCCTTCTACTTGATGAAAACAAATGACATTCACAATTTACACTTGGAAGGAGAATCAATAGATGTGGTCATGTTCCCCCCCACCGATTTCTTTATTAACAGAGGCTCTGTTGTCCTGACACATCAGCTGTAAGCTTTTTATGTACATGACCATATTTACAAGTCTGCAATTCAGCTCAAAATGGTGCTATGAAGTTGGAAAAATCAGTGATTGTAGTGGAAGAGATACAGTATATTCCAGTGTGCAGCTCCCCCTCCTACAACTCAATAGGCCACTTCATAATAGATACGGAGGTTGAAAAAAAAGTAGCTCTTGTACTTTGCTTGTGAATGTCTTATGTATCTTTGAACACTTGAAAATGACTATGGATCCGGTCCTTTAACTTCTTTTATTTAATCAAGAAAATTTCTATTGGAGGTCAGCTTTTGGTTGTCTATTATTGTTGTAATGTCTGTGGTAGATTTATAAAATTTGTTTCATGACAAAGTCATTCTGCAGCCTACATGAGTTAAAACTCATTCCATTCCAATAGCATTGTCATTTAAATATTAACAAGTTATACAAAACATATTAGTAACCCTTCTGTCTAAAAATGTTCTATAGATGTTATTGTTAGAAATAAAAACTTCAGTGTAAGAGTTACATGAGATCCAAATTTAATTAACCCTATTGCCATTTTTGAGAATATTTTGTGGTTAATAGCTATTATTTTGTTTTTTCCACTTTTTTGTAATATATATCCATATTAAACAATACGTCCCTAGTGCAGAAATAAGGTATTAATTAAATAATTACTAAATAATAATAAAATATAAAATTAATGTAATGTTTATAAGGTTCCCTGTATTTGTTGATTGGACCCATGCACAGTAAGGGAAACATGACATTAGACGTAATTTAATCCTAGGAAAACTTGAACTTCATGGATCCTATTGAGAAATGAGTGTGTGATAGTTTATTGATGTGTGTGATAGAACTATAGTTTATTTTTGAAAATTTAAGTAAAGTAGAAATAACAGACCAAATTAATTTTATTAACTTAGAAATGAAAACTTAATAAAAGAAAATATGTAAAAATTTGTCAATATGAAGGTAAGTTTTACAGGATAAATAATTTTGTTACAAATACTGGTATTGAATAAAGTATGTCTACATCATATCTGTGGACTGCAGTGTATAAAAAAACACAAATTTATTACAAATACTATCACTGATTTTAAAATTAATATTAAATGAGATTAGAAGGGCATTTTGGAACACATTTTTGTACACTTCTTTATGTGCACATATACAAAAATGTAAAGTATTATTGTACAAAATTATAAGTTAATATTTTTAATGTATACTGTTTTAATTAAACAGAATTTCATGTTTAAATTTTAGTTGTATTCAGTTAATAAAGATCATTAAAATAAAACTTATATTTTGTTTGCCAACCAGTAAGATAAACAAATAATTTTGTTAGTAAAATTTAGAGATAAGTCTGTGGAAGGCTATGTTTTGCTATTTTGTCACTCTAATATAAAATTTCAGTAAATCTTTGTTATTATTAACAAGGACAAAATATAATTTACAGTTTCAAATGCTACAATTTTATTGCTCAGAAGTTTTACTGCCTTGATAGTTAATAATTTTCAAAATTAGATTTGTCAATAGACTGGTGAGATGGAAACAGATTTGCCTACATCTGTTGCCTCTGTATACAGGTTTTAACTGCTATACAAGAGATAACAGAAAAGCATGACTCTTCCAAAAGAAATAAGGGTCTTAACATAGTTAAATCTTATAGATATTGTAAATTAAAGTAAGACAGTTGATTAAAATATTTTGAAAGTTTGCAAAGCCGTGTAAAATGTGCTTGGAGTTTAGAAAGAAAACATTTTCAACATCACTTGTGACTAGATCATGTTTTGCTTTGTTTAAGTTTTCTGACTAACAGTTTTATTTAAAAAAGTCTGGAACCTTTAATAAGAGAATCATATGTATTATAAGATTTTCACCAACTAAGTCTCTAATTAATTAATAGCAGACACATGTTATTATATACTCTTATATAATAACATGTGTCTGCTATTAATTAATAGGCAGCAAATGGTACCCAAACTGCAATGCCTGTTTACAGCTTCAAAGATGAAGAGGGAGGGAACACAAACCTGGTAGTTCTACCTTGAACTGAGCCGTTTGCTCTTGTATTACTATGATTTGGCTGTGATTTACTGAACTATATTGTACTTTGAATTGCAGTTGAAGATTGACAAACAATTTTTATAATAGTTGGGAAACTAAAGAGTCTTACAAAATGCTCATAGTGTATGTAAACATGAGAGAAAATATATGGGTACAAAACTCTATTTAGGTAAACCTGAGATCATACCATACCTGTCAGTCTTATTCAACCTGTTGCTGGAACTATAATATATACTTATTATAATATCTTTAATAGATGTTAAGTCCAAGTATATTATTCTTAAACATTTGGATTAATACAGTAATTTAATATGTATAAAATATTTTGTTTACTAAGGTTGTCTTAGATACTGATTTGATAACAATCCACCCATCACTATGTTTCATAATATTTGTAGAATTAATGAGAATCTAATTTGAATTTAGAACAATACTACATTTGATGTCACAGTGAACAGATTATAAGTTTATTGACATCCACAAGTTAAATATTGTCTGGCTGCAGGTTCAACAGGAAAAGTTCTAGAATTTTTACTAAAATTTTGCATTTCTTTGTTTTTGAACGTTAATTTGTATAGGTGGTGTAATAACAAAACATTGGATACTTTGTGTTACAAGTGTTTTTAACTAATACTGACTTAAATTTAAAGTTATTATTATTATTATTATTATTATTAATTGTTTTTTTTTTAATTTTCAGGTGAATCAACTCATTTGTGATGGCAGAATGATAGACTCTAGATTTGCCAGTGATTGTGTAACAAACTTAAGATACACACTTTATTTAGTGATAAATACAAGATTATGTTCGTTTTTATTAATGTCATGAAATTATTTATATAATGTATTTATATATTATGAAATTATTGAATGTAATATACATCTAGTAAAGATTTGGTTTTTTCTGCTTTTAACTCAATCAGAAAGTGAAATGTACGACTACAGAATGAGATTAAATGTTAAATTAATAGAATGTATGTGATAGTGAAAATGCCAAACATTTCATTGTACCCTAATCTTAATTAATTCTAAACAACAGGAAAAAAATTATATGTATCAAAGTTTTTTTTTTATTAAGTTTCTTTACTTATCTGGTGCTTGCCAACTATTATACATATATTTTTTTTAATTATTATGTAGGACTAAGAGTGACCAAAAATTTTATAGTAATTATATTGTTTTGCTTCACTTCAAATACCAGAAATTGTTATTAAAAACCTTTTATCTTCATGGTCATGAATATCATTTAATATTCAATCTAATATGCAAAATAAGGTGATGCCAGTTATGCCCATTACTCTACATGTGCTGATCCTTCATCCTCATTAGTCTAACATTATGTATATAAATATCATAATAATAATCATCTCCCCACAAATAAACATTCATATAAAGTTAATTTCTGAATTATATACTTGATTATACTTTTTAGCGAATTTCCATTGGAAAAATGAGCAGTTGGAAGACCACCATGGTAAGACACAGACCCGGGATCTTGAAATGAGCACTGATCATGATCTCTAGCTCATTTTTTTGAGGTGTGTGTGTGTGTATGTATGTATGTATGTGTGTATATGTGTGTGTACAGAGTGTAGCACAAATAATGTGACAAACTTTCAGGATTGTTCTAGCAATGAAAACAATAGATATTAGTGTATAAACATTGATCAAAAAACACTTTGTTAACAAGTTTCGTCTGGTGAAATATTTCACCCTGATTTCTGTTTTCCATATGAATTAAGCCTTGTTGAATGCCTAAGAACATAATAAGTTAAGGGACAGATTTGGTGGTTTTTGGCCTGAAAAATTGAATAAAAGAGTGTGTGTGTGTGTGTATCCGTGCGTGTGTTCAAACTTGGCACAAAAATAAATTATGGTAATAGCTTGGACAAGTTCATTAACCAGCAAGTTGATCAACAGGTTTAAAATGGCAGCCATTTCAAATCTTTTTAAAATCATAACTTTTTTGTCTTCTGGTGTTTTTTGTTGAAAATTTGATTTTATCATCATAATCAGCGTTAAAAGCTTGGATAAATGAAGTTGAATTTTAAAATCTATTGAAATTATGAAATGTTTTTTACAGTGGTCAGGATTCACTTTTCTATTTTCAATGTAATTTAAAAGTTCAAAATTCTAATATATTCAGATTTTTATGCTGATTGTGAAAGTGAAATCAGAATTACAGAAAAAAGCAAGATAAAAAAATACTTTTGGAAATTCACTTTTATCATGTCAACAACATAGCTGTGTGCCGCGATTATTACCTATTACCACTACACACAATACTTATTTAAATATTTGATTAGTTACAATAACCTAAACAGTATGACATTAATTTTTTTTTTTAATAATGTGGGAAAACTGCATCGACCTAAATTGTAAGAAACAGTCATTACCGTAAGTTTATGTTTAAGGAAACTTCTGCATAAATGGGAACTTAAACAACAAATTTTCTAAATAAACATACCTTCTACTTTTTTTGTAAACTTGTAAAAATGATAAAAACCAAGTAAATAAACTATGTTAATGAGTTATAAAGCAGCATTGAGGAAACTTAGCTGTTACTAAAAATTTACTGTCATTTTAAATGAAAATTCAAAAGTTCTTAATCCCAGTTCATTATTGCTGCCACTATACATATACGTGTAGTAAAAATTCGAATTTTCTGGAAATGAATGTACTCTTAAACACTTTATACAAGTTGGTAATACAAAGATAGGGCCTAGTAATTATTATAAAAGACTGAATATGTTTTTTTATGTTTGTTATTCCTAACAAAAATATTATAATGAATTACATATTTTTTAATATACTTTATAAATATACCTTAATTGTATATTTTAAATAAAGAATAAAATTCTCTTGTGTAAAGTTACTTGTTTTTGTGAAGTAGATATGAATTATGCAAAATCTGTTTATAATTTTAAACCATAATTTATAACCTTAAACATTTTGTTATAAATTAAAAAGTGGTATTAAATGATAATATAAGGCTTGTTTTTAAGTAAGTACTGACCACCCAGATACTTTTTTAAATGCAGGAACATGTGGTCATTGGGCAGAAGATTCGGATGATCAAGATGTTCCCAGCCAGTTGTGATAAGATCTTGAGTTCAATTAGCTGTTTTGGATTGACATAAAGCAAAACAAGCACCTTACTCAGCATGCCATACTACTTGTTCTGGATTGCACATCATAGTTTAGTTAAATGCTCTAAATAGGGCAGCATAATTTATTGTGTCAATATGAGGCAAAAACCCACAAATAACACCCCTTTCCTATTCCAAAACACAGTATATTTGATTTTCAAGGGTGAAATTATTTGCTTGAACTTCAGGTTATTGGGTGATGTTGAATGCCGCAATTCCATTGATTGTTGCTTCAATTCCGGTGAAACAGCCACCCATGTTTTGTCGCCTGTAATAATTTAGCTTAAAATATCATTACAGTCAACACTGTATCTTTCACTACCACAGTTTTGTAAAGAACATTTAAGGAATTTTTCATAAAATATGTTTTAGATACTTATGTTAATCATAAAAACAAATTCATAGCTCTGGTTATTTAAAATAATTATAATTCTGTTTGTTTGGTGTTGGTATGAGAATTTTGCATACTGCTCTAAATACATAAAACTAAAAGTTACATTGTGTGTGATCCCTTAAACACCTCTACAATTTAATTTCTTTCTATTCAGTTTGTTCAATTTCAATCAGATTTAACTGCATTGAACTATAAAAACCAGTGGAAGGACGTGAATATGGTTTGTTGCATGTTTGGTTCTTTGTAGAATTAGCCATTGCTGGTAACTCAAGGTGGGCTTACTCTCTTGATTCTGTGTTACAAAGAAAACTTCTTAGGCATCATTATTTATTATATGGTATATCTCTCCACAATTCAAGTTTTTAAAACAAATGGTTTAAAAAATTGACAAACAACATTCATACAAATACAATTCTGAGTGTTTTTTCCAAAATTTTAGAAATTGTAAAAAAATAGTTATTTTTATGCAAAAATTAAATTGAAGTTTCATCTCCTAAAAGAATATTTATTCTATATTTCCACATACAATTTTTTCAACAAAGCTATATAATTTTGTGGTCAACATGGTTTTTTATCTCTGAAAATGATGTTTGCCTATTTCCTTCAGTGGTCCAAACAGAGGAAAGTCACATTGAGACATGTTTGGATTTGGTTAAGTTTATATCAGTTTCATTATGCTTCGCTCAGTACATTGGAAATGAAAACTGAAGCCTGTTTTACATTTAACTGATCATAGTGTAACAAGGAAGAACTTTAGTCATCTAATTCATAACTTTAACACTGACATTTCTATTACTATATTTTCTGTACCTAATTCTCAAGCAACTTTGTATGCACTAAATCGCATTGTTTTCAGAATTTTAAAGGACAGGGTCCAAGTAAACACATTAAAAAAATCTACCCAATTATTTGTGTAAAGTCGTTGCATTGGTATAAATAAAGATTTACATAGAGAAAACTTTATTCTAGTGCTCAGTTCACTGTTCTTGCAGTTATTCAGTGGCACGATCCAACCAGCTTACTCCTAATCGATTATTAACAAATAGGATCTATCAAAAAATCTTTATATATAACTCTCACCATATTTTTTACTATTGACTGTACTGAACTGTATCTGAACAGCAATTCAAAATTATTTGGAGTCAGATGATGTGGGAACCACAATTGGAAGTTCTTGTGGAGTATGAAAAGAGTATATAATGTTGAACTGTGTTTAAAGTAGTAAAATACTTTAAAAGCTACTTGAGAATGTGACTTCGATATAGAAAATCCGAGAATTAGATTTGCATATTTTAAGTCAAAAATGATTTATTTGTATGGGATGTAGTATGCTGCTGCAGTTAGGTCAAAAAATTTCAGTTTATGTAATCTTTACTCTCTGCTCTATACCAAATGTGTTTCATTATATAAAAAATTAAAAATGGCCCTAAGGAAATCTGAAATGAGTACTTAAGAAAAAAGACTTTTCTTTGCTCTTTAAATCATTTCCTAAAACACAATGTCTTATAAGCAAACATTCACTTGCAATTTTTAAGTATTGTCACAGATTTTATCAAATGGCAGACCAGAACACATAATTATTCATACTTGAATGGTTATGGAAGTTTATGTTTTGACTTTTAAAAAAAATCAGAAGTTGATTCCGTTTAAGATAACACATCTTGGTTATGCTGAACTGAAAAGTACCAAAACTGTGTAGATATTTACTATGTTGGATTAGTTGTTCTGTAACAACTAAAATTTGGAACAGGTAATTTAAAACATATAAGAGTTTTTAATTACTGACAAATTCAGGCTCAAACATGGATAGCTGTTAGCTATTAATTTCACTCTAATATGATGATGTCTAACAACAATTGAACCTATATATATATATTCTCACCAACAAAAATAGAATTTACGGGAGTGCTAAAAAGGGGTTTATTCAATCCCTCCTTCATATGAAAGTGTGATCCCGATGACTATTCATTAAGATTATGATTTGAGCATTTCCGTGGAAGACTAAAGCAAATTTTCTGAAGGATCATAGCTTACTGTGTAGTATTTAATCAAAATTGAATATGAACCCCCATAGATTGTGTAGAATCTGATCACAAGGAAACAAATTGATAACAAATCTAAGAATAAATGTGCATCTAGTATAAGATCACTTGTTATTGCTTAATTAAATGTTACAAAAAAAAAATGATTTAAGGGATTCCAAGTGAACTGAATGATGGAGGAAAGCAAAAGCTGGTGGAACTATACCACATTTAGGAAAGTATTATCAAGATACTACCAACGTTCACTGGGTGAGCCAGAATAGGGCACTGATTGTTACTGGCAAGTATCTGCATTATTTCAACCTAACCATAATATTGATGATAACCTGACAGATTCTTAAAATATATTCTTAAAATGAGCTGTAGGTAAAGTCTAGAGCTTTCATTTAGCACAATTTTTAAAGGCTGTAAATATATACACATACACACACACATATGTGTGTTTGTGTTCGCACTGTAGTGCTCACAATTTTGATCTGATGATTTAAATTTGGCATACGAACTTGTTTTGTTCTTGGCATTATTTACATTGGCATAAGAACTTATCTTGAACAAGTCGTTAACCATCAAAATCCATTCATCTCTTTCAAAATAATACCATTATCTTACTTTTTTTAAAAAATCTTATGCCTCTGTCATAGTGAATGTTAAGATTTAAATCAATTAGCATTTTAAATTTTACACTAAGATTGGAAATATGAAGTTGAACTTTACAATAGTTAGGTTTTATATCTGTACTTTCACTTAAATTTAAAATGCTATTTTATATTTAATGACAAGTATAAAAAAATATACAGTGCAGTCAATAGGTAATAATTGATTAATTTCCCACATTGTTAAACTGTGTTCAAGCACCTATTTAAAAAAACAAGTACAGTAAATGTAATTATATATTAGTGCAATATATTTAATAAATCAGAGCTATATAATGCTTATATAAAAAACATTGTATATTTCTGTAAGAATGGAGCCTAAACATTTAGGTTATTGATAACTAATTTATGTTATTACTGATGAATAATTACAATTGCATATAAGAATTATACAGTGCAACTATCAGGCCAGGAAATAGGATCCAAAATACACTATGGATACAAAAATCTTGTAAGCTGATCCACAAAATAATTGTAAAAAACACATAAATTTTAGAATTGGATTTACACTGTAATTTGTTTTCTAAAGAAACTTTAAAAATGTGGATATTTATTTTTTCACATATGGAAATATTACAAAATATTTCAGAGAATATGAAAAACAAAATCTTAGTTGAATTTGTTAATTTAATTATTCAATAAAAATATTAAATTGTTTAAGTAGTAACTATAAAAAATGCTATAATGAACATGAACAAAGTTAAATCTGTTTGATGGTAAAACTAACCAATAATAGAATTATCTGTACTCTCCAAACGTGTCTAGCTACTACTTCAACTGTTATAAGCATTTTTACTTGTAATTGTCTTACTATTTTGTAGGGATATTTATAAAAAATTATTTCAGTGGAATAATGGTTTCCACCATTGTCTTTTATTATAGAATTTTTCTAATACAAAAAATTATCAATTTACAAAATACTTTTTTTACTGCTTAAGCTAAATATTAAAAAAATATTAAGTAAATTTTTATTTTATACTATTATCTTGATCCTTTATCTGTACATTTCAGAAAACAAAATCTATATTTTTTAAATTTACAATATTAAGCTTTCAAAGTAATTTGTACTTAAGTAACTAAAACATGGCAAGGTTATACTTTAAAAAAATATAATTGTTTATAAAGGAAATCCTTCTGCGTAAAGATCATCATATTATTTACTTTTTTTGCTTAATGTTTATATTTTATGTCAGTTAGACTAATGTGGTCAAAGGATCAGCATTAAAGATAAGGATAAACCTTAATGACAGTAACTGCATCTTATCTTGAGCAGTGAGCATGTTATTTAATGTCAAAGTTTACAAATTGCATGGAAGTTCTGAAAATAAACTGTTGGAAAAGTAAAATTAAGAGACAATAGAGTCCTATTATAAGGGGCTAATTGGGGTTCTCATTTGTCCATTTTAGTAAAAATCTGTTCTGAATGAAATCCACATAATATTATAAAAGGTAATAATTAATAAAACTTGCAACACATTATGCTTACCTCCTAATCTATCTTCCTTCTTAAATTGTGTTATTATTATTGTTTATTCGAACATTTGCCATTATTTTGCACATAAAAACGACACAAGAGTATGGAACAACTCTCATTCTTATGAACCTAACTTAAAACATAAACCATATGAGACCTATGTTAAAATAATAAAAACTAAGACTTACATGTGATATCTATTTTTGACCATTGAAGCAATCTGCCCTGAGTGTTTGTTCTTAGTATATTAATCTTTTTCCTTTTATAGCTAGTCTTGTTGTCTCCATCCATTAGGTTTCTTGTGTTCCAGTATAGTTGATTTATATTGAGAGATTTCCTATCTTCAGGGTTCAATCTTCTGTAGTTTAACGGGTGATCTTTATTCATATTGGAGTTGGGCTTTTGGCATAGCATGTATGCCTTCGATTCTAGTATGTTAGTCTTGTACAAGTGGACTCCCATGGAGTCATAACTCATGTTCAACCAAAAGACTACAGCCACCTCTCTTCTAGGCTTGCTCCTGTTTACATCCCATGTCGTATTAGATCCTTCCTCTTGAACATCCCTTGGCCTTTCTCTTGTTCTTTTGAACAAGTCTGGCGTAACTTTTCATTAATGGTATTGTAATGTTGATGCAATACACTGCCTTCCTTTGTCAGTTTGTCAGCCTTTTCATTATCGAGAACTTCTAGGGATGATAATGTATTTCTTGAGATTAGAAAGTATCCCAACCATGTATTGTATCTTTTGTATTTATTTGTTTCGAGGTATTGAAACATGATATTACTTGGATGGTTGATTTATATATAGATCAACACTACTGTATTACTATTGTTTACCATTGTTGATTACTATTGTTTGCTGATCAAACAATTCAACTTCCAAATCATTAGAAATTGAATTGCCATGAAAACTGCTCTATTTCAGCAGTTAAGTTGAATTTATTGTATATTGTAGCTGACTAACAGAAAGTAAGAGAAAAATGACTGTATTCCTGCTCCACTTCTACCTAAGACATCCTGTGAACGTTTGTATAAAACGAAATTCAGTTGTTAAAAAACTTGGGGTGAGTAATCTCTGGAGGGTAGCATTCATTAATAGTGATGAAGGTTAGCTGCTTTAAGACTTGATATGGTAGGTTTTTTTTAAAAAGATAGGTTCTGTTAGTGTTAGATATATGTTTATTTCTATTCGTACTAGTGAGTTTTGTAGGAGTTCAGAGGGTAAGTGGTTTCCCTAAGATAACTCTTGGTGATGTTAAATGAATCTGTGTGAGTTTTAATCCATGGTATTGATAACTCTTGCAACTTCAAATATGTTAGAGCTGCTTGTTGTTTTATTAGTTCATCAGTCTTGTTCTGTCACTGGTCTTTCTTTCAAATGTTTCAATGTATTTGTTCCAGTTCAATTTATTATCCAAGGTACTTTGTATTTTCACTTTTATTGCTGCCTACATACAAGTTAACTGTGGAGTTTTGATGTCTCAGTGTGAAGAACTGTTAAATTGTTTTTGTTGTGTTTATTTCTGAGTTATTCCTT
The DNA here is from genome assembly GCA_022606455.1 of Callitettix versicolor. Taxonomy (NCBI): domain Eukaryota; kingdom Metazoa; phylum Arthropoda; class Insecta; order Hemiptera; family Cercopidae; genus Callitettix; species Callitettix versicolor. The sequence continues at coordinate 46,241,525 of CM040184.1, forward strand.
AACCAATTCTGAAGTGTTTTCAAAGCTTTAGCTAGTTTTGTTTCTAAAGATCTTTGTAATTACTGGTTGTTATTACTTGCTTTTGCCTAAATTATGCATCATCAGTCAATATGCTTACCTTGCTTGGCACCCTCCATTTACTTCTTTGCTTGTGGGAGATCATATATATATATATATATATATATATATATATATATATATATATATATATATATATATATATATATAGCAAGCTTTGAGGAGTCTTGCTTTTGATTGTTTGTACTCTGAACTGGTTTTCCATATCTCAGTTCACTCCGTAACTGTACAATGAATCTTCTGAACCAATTTATCGTTTGACCATTTATACCTAACTCTGATAGCTTGCTGAGAAGGTGATTCCTCCATATTATGTAGTAAGCACCTTTGAAATCTCTAAATACTACTAGGACACTTCCTCAGTTGTTAAATGCTTCTTTGACTTCCTAAAGAAATCTTTTTGGTGGGAAATAGATCTTTTTTTCTGAACCCTGCTTGTTCTTCTGCAGTCAGAGATTCAGCCTCAAGGTACCACCAGTTCAGTCTGTTTGCAATCAAAATTATTTCCCGAACTTTTGCAAGAACTGAGATGAGGACTATAACTTAATAGGAAGAGGTTTGTTCATTTGGTTTTTCAGTTTTTAGGGTAGGTATTACAGTTGCTTTTGTCCAGATGGATGGAATATTCAACTTTTGTTCTATATTTTGTTGTATCAACAGTAGGTTTTTAAGGGCCTCTGGTCCCAGGTGCGTGATGAATTCTGGAAAGATGTTGTCTGAGCTTGGTTGTTTTCAGGTTTTAACATGTTTCACAACTTAACTCAGTTCTGCAACAGAATTGTTTTGGGAGGAGATATTTTCTTGTTTGTTTTTTTATTCTTCCTTTTACTATGTTCTTGAGGAACTTGTCTTCCCGCCATCCATTGTGTAGTTTATTGTCTTCAAAAAAATATTTCATTAACCTCTTGACCATTGTTGTCATATGTGTCAGCTTTGCCACCAATTTTCGACACTACAACTGCTTTCTGCTTTTTCCCTAGCGTTGTCTCTTCTGGTTTTCAATTTTGTTAGTTCATCTGTCTAGAATGGCTTATACTTTTGTTGTTTTCCTCTTGGCACTTTTTGCAGTACTTTTTAAGCAATCACAAAAGTTCTTATATCACAGAATCATTGTGGTGCTTTTGAGTTCATCTGTAGGACTGCTATTTACATCTTTAGTTTGAAGACTTCCCAATTGGCTTTCTTGAAATTCCAGCTCGTGTTAATCTGGAAGATGGGTATTCTTTTTCTTGTGTTTGTAAGTAAGTAGAATCATTCTGAGCCTATTTCCAGGGTCCAGTCATCACTGTGCACAAACAATAATCCCTATATCTAAAGATGTGATTATCAAGTCGGCATTGGTGGAAGAACCAGAGTTGTGTATAAAGGTGGCTGGGTTCCTATATATGTACATTAGTTCCAATGGATTGCTGTTAATGAAGTCTTCAACTGTTTTTACCATTTTGTTGCTGCAGTTGTATGCCCAAGTAGAGGAAACTGCATTGAAGTTTCCCATAACAGTGCCTTTGACACCTCGAGGCTGCTACGATCCAAGTTTTTATTACTTGATAGTGTGGATACTGTCAAGATTTTCATCTTCTTGTTATGTAGCCATATATTTATATTCTGCAATTCCAGATGAGTAATTTTAGTTCATTTCTTTTACAATTTGAAAGTTATATACTATATTCTTTTTTATTGCAACATAAATTTCTCTAGCAAATTTCCGTGCTTTAAAGAGAGAGTAGGTAACAGTTTCACACGTGAAGGTATTGTACATTATCTTTGGTTATGTTAGCTTCCTTTATTAATAAAATGTCTACATTTGTATCTGTCATCTTCTTAACTTTTACTAATTTTTCAGATGAAAGAACTCCTGCATTGCACTGCAGACTGGTTGTCTAGGACTTTGGTCTTAAAAGGGCATTTGTTTTGATTGTTCTTGTCTTTGCTTAGGATGCATTTTGCATGTTCTGTTACTCATTAGCACCACCCAAGAGGCTCATGTAGCTTAAGCATGCTATGAACACGAGCAATGTTACCTCCTTAGTATAATTTAACATAGGCATCTAGGCTTAAGTTCTTATTACTGTTTACGTTTTAAGTTAGGCCCTTATAAACAAGAGTTGTTCAACACTCAAAACTCATGTGTCATTATTTTATAAACTATACACTTGAGAATAAGAGTTGAGCATACTCTCGAAATGTCATTTATTGTTTTTATGTAATAACAATACACAGTAATAACAATGTAAATTTTTCATCAAGTAACAATTTTAAAAACAGAATTAGACTGTGTTTTGTGCAAATTATTTAATAGGCTATCCTTTATACATAAATTCTACAAATGTGGTCTTTTACAACAAGGATCCTACACAAAGGTGATTAAAAGTGCTTTTGTTCTTCACAATTCTTACATTTTTCCTTTCCAAAAATATGAATTCAGTCATTTTTGAAAACCTAGAATTTTAAATGAATTTTTGAAATTTATGTCCTTTAAGAAACAATATGTTGAAATTAAGAACTTTAACTACAGACTTAAGATTCTCTTGAAAATTATTGAAATAATATTTATTTTAATAATGTCTTCATTGGTACAACTGTACTATAGTAATGTACAGCTATTTTTACTGTGACTACTTTACCATTATTCATTATTCCTCCACTGATGTTCAAATCATTTCAGTTTTTGTACCATCACCTGAGTTTTTCTAAGGCTCAGTAAAGATGGGCACGGGTAATCAAACATACTAAGGATAGTACAGGATTTACAGTCATCTTTCCTTTCTCTGCTTCGTGTATAAATAATATTTTATTAAATTTTACAATATTAAGTTTACAAAAATTTAAATACAGGTTGGTCTAACTGGAGTAAGAAAGTTTTCAAATAAAGAATCTACTTAAAAGATTCTTATCTTAAAATAATTAATTTTCACAAATTTATTGGTAAATTTGTATATTAAACAAGCCAGTGTTTAGACTTCTATTGATAAATTGTTTTAAAATAATTCTACTTGATCACTCAGGAGATAACTATCCTATTGAAAGCACTTTCCATATTTCTGTTTGAAATCAGTCACTCAGGCAAATAGATGTTGTTTGATCTGGAGCACTTGTTTATAATATTTCTGATAGTTTTTAAATATTCAATGCTCTGTGACTGAAATGCTGTCCTACTAAAATGGAATAAACCTAAGTTGTCCCTCTCTCACTCAATCGAGTGTACTTTACAAATAAAAAAACCATAAGACTACATCTGAATTAAACCTATTTAAGAGGATGGTTGTCACTGATAACTTTATTATGACAAATGAACTAGTGAAGCTCATGAAAAAAGCTAAGAATTATGAAGAACAAAAACACTTCTAATCACCTTTTGTGTAGGATTCTTGGTATAACAGACCCCATTAATAATGGGGCTTCATGCATAATGGATAGCCTATAAAACTTGTGAAATTAGTTTTTATTATTTTTCAATTATTTATCAAAAATGAAATATTGGCTTCTTAAAGTTTTGACATTTAAATTTGGTAAAATATATCAACTTTAAACCTATTGACAATGTACCATGTATTTTAAAACTACCCTTAACTGTGGATCAGTATAAATCCTAATTTTCAAAATTTGGAGCAATGAAATGTAATATATTGCATACAATTACAATAATATGTTAAACAGTTTGAGGATTGTAAAATAACCATGTGGGCTAGCTAGGTAACAAAATTACTAGATACAGTTTTTTTTAATATTAATTATTTGAAATAATCTATATTTTAAACTTTGCCGTGTTATAATAAATTTTATGATGATATTGCTTTGAAACCTTACTTTTAGAATAATATTTGTTTTTATTGGACAAGTTTATATTATATTCGAATTTGAAGTTTTGTATACATTTTAAAACTAAGAATCAAAATTTTGAACAGTAGCCTTTGTTACAAAAATTTGTATTATTATTAATAATATTGTTACTATTTTAAAGGCTTTCCAAGATATTAATTTGTATTAAATTATTTTAAATATATTTTCTTAAATAAGTAATGTAAAAACATTTAAACAAATTTTGTTATCATTACTGACATCTCCAATATTGCTTTTAGCTATTAATACTGTATGTTTTATTATTTACAATGTTATTAAATGTAAGCAATTAATGGTTATATTTGTATTCATTGTATTGTTAATATGTTTTTACCATGTCAAAACATTTTTTTTTTTTACTATTCTAAATTATTGACAGTTTAAACTAAGGTGATGTTGTCATGATTTTTAAAAAAATGGTACCATATGTATATTGTTTCAATTTTTTGTTCAGGAAAGACATGTTTTTAGATTGCATTATACTACAAATTTTTCTCAAAATGTATAAATATGATACAAATTTTTTTATAAGTATTATCTTTCAAACAAAGTGGCAGATTTAAGTGTTGCCACAAAAAAGTACAAATATTCAGCTGATCTCACTTATTTGAAATGGTGATAGTACTGTACTTCAAAATATAAAATTTTTAGTTTTATTTAGCCTATAATTAAATATTTGTAGTGTTTCTTTCAACTAATTTTAACAGATTCTTAGTAAATAATGAATCCAAAAAGCTGTTTAACCACAGGGAGCCTTTATTTGTATACATGTTTAAACTGGTTCCTTGTTTATCATGGGAATTAATATTACTCATAAATTCACTATGTTACATTAACATTTTCGTGAATAACAAATCATTTGTAAACACCAAAATGTGTTTCAATAAAACATTTTGTATTGTCTGTTGAAAATTTGTTGAGTTTTTAATTTCTGTTTTGTTTTGTGATTCTCTGTTATTACTTTTTGCACATTAGTGCCTAGTACAGTAAAACATGATTATAATAAGGTTCCAAGAGCCAATCGAATATGCTCATTACAACAGACTGCTTGTTACTTCCCAGTTGCCAACTTGCTACTGTAAATGTGACTGGCAGTTTTGTTATAATCTAACATGTAATAAAAAAAAAATCAACCAAAAAAGCTTTTGCACATCTTGTAAAATGTTTGTGTTTGGATGTTATAAGCAAAAAATAAAATGTAAATGTAATACAATTTTTAAATATTAATATTTATTTATTTATTTTCATAACAAATGTAGCACAGAATTTGTTTATGGAAATAAATTGAAAGTTTTGCTTTCAACAAGAAAATGTTAACGAATAATGAATGAAACTGCATTTGATTTTTTCAAATGTATTTGTAAGGTTCTAGAAGTTTTTCTGTACTATTGACATTGTTGATGAAGAAAGTCCATGTATTTTTACAGACATGTAAATTTGATATTCCTTACTTCAGTTGTTGAATAATTTTTATTTCATCACTCACTCACAATTGTTTCTTTTCAACACCTGACTCATGCATTACAAATTTAACCAAGGTTACAAAAAGATATTGCTTTGTTTCTACAAACAAAGCTTATTTCTACAAGCATCGCAACATGAAACATTAAAATGAAAATGCAGTCACTTAAATGACAGTCGTAGGATCCTGTGTATTCCTTATATAGAAGATGGTGCATTTTAACGCACTGTGTTTTATTGACACAATTTAAGATTTGGAAAGTAATGACTACTGAATTAACCTGCTGGGATGGATTAAGAGTTACAAGGATAATGGAATTGTTAAGGCAGGATAAACCTTTGTTCTTTATTTGCAACAAAACCTCGGGAATACCTGTATAAATTTCATTATACCAATCTTTGTAACAATGAAACTATAGGTGCTGTCACAAGCCTTTTGTTCAGAAATGAACACAGTGAATAAGCTTAAGATAAAATGCACTAATTGCCTTGCATATCTACATATAAGTTGAATGTTTCATAAATAAAAATGAGATTTCCTCATCATAAAGACATCATGTATAGATTAGGTGCTTCGAAAATAGCCTGCAAAGAACAAGACAGAGAAAAAATGTGCAAGTGAGAGGTTGAGTCTCCACTCTCTTATCACAGCTTCCTCATTTCCTTCGCTATTGGCAAACTTTGTGTCACTGGATTGTTGTAGGGAGGTCGAGGAAAATTCTCCTATATGCGAGAGAAATTCTTGCTCAGGTCAGTTACTAAGTGGCTGGACTATAGATACTGCATTTGGTTTTATAAATTAATGCATTTTGTATAATTTCAGAGCATGAAAATGCTTGTTATAACCATGTCTACAATATATTGTTACCTTGTTAAAAAAGTAAGTTAATTTATCATTATGGAGGTAAACAACTAAACAAATCAGAATTTTGCTTGTTACTACCCAGTTTGTGTTACAGCAAGGTCTTTATAACCATATATATATATATATATATATATATATATATATATATATATATATATATATATATGTGTGTGTGTGTGTGTGTGTGTGTGAAAAAGATGTGATGGACTTGGTTTGACAAAAAAATAAAGGAGTTTCAATTTTTTAAAAAAATGTTTAAGAAAATAGTACTACAAAGTAGTGCTTATTGAATAAATTTGATTATTTAAATGCTCTTATATTATTTTGTTACGCTGATAATAACTTAAATGAAAATGTGAGTGTTCTCTCCATATTTTTTTTTTTTTTTTTTTTTTTTTTTTTAACTATTGTGCACACTTGGGCTAATGCAGACGATGGGATGATTTATAGCGTATGAAAATGCCAAGCCCTCGCCGGGAATCGAACCCGGGTCCTCGGGGTGAAAGCGTAGTACGCTATCCATTAGGCCACCGAGGCGGCTAGTGTTCTCTCTAAATACATATGATGGTATTTAATGGTTAATACATCAAAATGACCCTATATTAACATTATAAGAAAATGCTTACATAGAGGTGTTAAATACTCGTGGAACACTAACCATACTAACAAGTAAACACATCTGTCAACCCCTAACTAGTAAAAAATGTTTTCAACGTTTTACTCATGTATTCTCAAAACGCAACATTCAGGATTTCCTCATTGAATCCAAAGTGTGTGTGTAATTATTTAATTTTAACACCGTTATGCAGTAGGCCATAGATAAGCCCAATTATAAAATTGAATATGTTTATATTCCATATGACCCTAATCATTGTCACCAAATTTCCAATTATCTAAAAAGCTGACAATTGGTGCACTTACTCCTTACATACCTAATAGGAAATTAAGCGATTTTGGTGTTTATTAGGTAGCCTAAAATTTGTTTACCCCATTTTCAATTTTTCATTTATTTTAACTATACGTGTTAAACGAAATAAAATACCTTAGCGAAGCACGTCTATTTGCACGGGTTCATGATTCATTATATATATATATAACAATATTGGGAAAATTTTGTTCCTGGTGAAGAAAACGAGTATATGACATCTGGCAACAGTGTACGGCACCCAAATTAGAATAGAACAAAGAGATTTGCAAATAAATGTTATAGACCATTGTCGATCTTTAGCGCTCATAGTGAATGTGGACGTTTCACAGTTGTTGCTAAACGCAGTATATTGTATTGTATTTTAACCCACTACAGTTTAAATAATAAAACTTACCCACTGCAGTATAAATAAAGTAATTTTTATTTTAAACCTCTGAACACCCAGGAAATATATTGTTTTGCCATTTGTATACTTATGAAAGTAATAATTTATTTCTACAAACTGTTGACATCAGGATAATTTTCAGTGTTCAAAAATATATCATTTTATTTATATTGCAGTTAGCATAATAATAAAAATATGTTACTGAGTTATTTATTATTAACTTAGAAATAAAGTATATCTCCTTTTTTATGATGTTATTTTAAACAGAGTACTATAAAATTTGGATAGTAACAAAATAAAAACAATTAGTGTAACACAAGATATTTACTTAATTACTAATAAAATTTATGTTTATAAAATTTACTTACATACTATTTTCTTTAACATTGAACAAATAACTCCTTTTTCCTAAATTATGGTATGCAATTAATTTACAAATGACTTAATACATTAAATTTTCTCTTACTCCTAAACTTATCTAGTCTAAGCCTATTTTTGTGTGTACATGACCAAGGTAAAGTCTGATAACAGACTGTATAAAGGTGGTGTACACATCTTGATAATGACCTTTACAAAAGTCTTTCAAGCTAATCAAATCTTACTGTTTCCCTGATAAGATCATTGATGATGTTCAACAAACGCTCAATTTTGTTGATTGTAAGGTTTTGAAGTATTGAAGTATTATAGACTTGAAATGACCACCGTTTTAAGAAATTTGATTGTTAACGAACTTGTCCAAACTATTATCAAAACCTATTCTGTTTGTCAACAATGAAATTAGACTAAAATTTCGAATGTAAACTTGTTAAAACGCGCGCGCACACACACACACAAACACCCTTCCAAGTCAAAACCACATTTTACTCAAGGTAACCAAAAACAGATAGTTCTATTAACCAGAATATAAAGATCAATTTTTCCAATCACCAAAATTTTTTTATACTTCGTATAGGGAGAAATAAAAACAATACATTGTAATGTTTGCAGTATATTTGTATAAATTAAAAATTTGTTTTGAATTTTGTTGTGAGACGCCAATTTGTGTTTGATCCTAGAGCAGTTTACACTAAAAGAATATATTATTGAAACAGGTAAACTGTTACCTACATGACTACAACTTTATTTTCATTAGACTAAATATCTAAGCATGTACATACTGCAGCCAAGTATTTCAACACCAATGCACAATGGTAAAGCAAATATCATGATACAAATACACTAGCACGAGTATGGCATATTAATAACATAACAGAGTTACTGAAATCAAAACGGTTTCATTATAAAAAAATTAGTAAGTAAACAAGTTAAGCAACAATTGATATTAAATGAAGAAATCCAATTTATAAAATTTTCTTTTATAATGTTTGCCGATTTCTATTGAATGTAGAAGTTCTCCTCTCAAAAATCTTTGCTCAAATTTAATTTTGTATTAAAAACAATTCAAATCAATTTAGCAAATTTGAATTTAAATTATATACAATTTCGATGTAAAATGTTTTAGTTTCTTTAGCGGAACATATGCCAGAAATAAATGAATGTGAGAAAGTATTTTTTTAAGAGTACTAGAATAAATTTGCTATTTTGAAAAAGTTTCGAATGGAAAACAATTCAATAACAAAGAGTTCATTGCAATAAAAGTCAGTCATTTTTTAAATATTTTGGTGGCAATATGTAACTGAAATAGGGTTTCAGCTGCATACTTAACTTTGCCATAAAGGTGAGATTATAGTGGTCATTAAATATTTGATTACATGACCACTAAGTCAGTTTGTTTAGATTGGCAGTACTACTGCAAAGTCTTCAAACAGCTGACTGTTTTCTCAATCATTGTTAGTAGTTGTTTTTGTAGTTAAGTTCACAGATTATATAGAACAAAACTAGTCAATCAGATAGTCCCAAAGCAACATGACAGCCCTCATAGAAATGATCCAGCCATCCTGTGAGGGAGACAGTCTCATACGCACTGTCTGTGATACTCCACCCCTTACCTTTTATGATTGGAACTGCCAGCAGTCTACAATATTAATTTTTTTTTCAGAATGGAAAATGAGCACTATCCTCCCATAGAAAGGTTCTCAGGCTTTTAACACCTTCAAACTTGAAAGTGTTACTATTAAAAGAATCAAAAAGGTCTTCACATGTTTTAACAAAGGTTGCAGTCGCTAAAGATTGTGATGGAAGACAACCTCTAACATAACAACACCTAATTATTATACTTCTCTATTGATATAACACTGATTATTGCATATTATAATAGTTAAAATGTAGGAATGATTTATTTTGTTCAAAATTTATATACACAAATTTATTTATAAAAACTACATTTTTTAGAAATACAGTTAAGTATTAAACAAACAAAAAATGCATATAGAATGAAAAATATGCCAGGGAAACTATATTATTATGTATTACTTTGAAATCAAAGAAATATATATTGTTTGCCACACACATACAATTGTCAATTCTCATAATTTTTGCACTGAAATTCTTCAAAATATGCCCAATATCAATAATCCAAAATATAAAAATGCAAAAAAAAAAAACGGGAAGTTACAAAAAGTGAAAATAATAAAAAAAAGAATTCCATAACCTTACTCAACTCAGCTGTTACATGTTTAATGACATGCATGTTATTAATAATGAAAAGAATATGATTTTTTCTTGTTTATAAAAAAAGAACTTCATAACCTAACTCAACTCGGCTGTTAGGCATTTAACTCAGTTTTTAGGTATACAACTAATATTTCTAAAAAAGTACTGACCTTAGTAAGCAACATCAATTAGGCAGATAAGAAACTGCAGCGGCATTGTAGAAATGGTGAACTCTATACTTGTAGTTGCCATATTTGTATTTAAATTACAATTTGGCTAAATATCCCACAACGTGTTTTTTTTTAACGCCAAATTGCGGAATTGTGTGTTGAACTTCATGCCAACATCTTTTGATCACTTAATTAATTAAAGGGCTTGTGTTAAGGAAGAAGGGTCAAAATTAGTCTTTTCATTTAAATTAATATTAATTGAGTTTTTACAAATAGATCTATTTATTTTCAGAATTTATTACTTATCTGTATTTAGCCTATCGTTTAGTGATTTTCCCAACCTGCTGGTTATTGACCTAATTACATATATGAATATGTCAGGTTAGTCAGGAGTATTAGGTTAATTTTAACAGAAAAAATAAGGTTTTCATAATTTCCTAAGTATTCTACAACAATACAATATTATTCTACAAAATATTATTTGATATTCCTCTAAATAAAAAAATTGCCTTCATACTATTCTATAGGCCTATATAAGCCTATTTGTGCTGATATAGGCCAAACTTTAATATTTTAATAAAAACATATATTTTAATAAAAAAGTAATTATTAAAAATATTCATAATAGCTAAGTTTCAGTTGAAATATTCTACTTATTGGCGAGTCGTTTTAAATTAAATATATAGCATATATTACAAAAATTATTTAGTTAGGCCTAGGGTAGACACACATGATGTTTGTTTCTAATTGATTGTTATAGTCTTGAATTATATAATTAAATTAGAAATGTGTATAGCCCATGTATAATTTAGTTAAATATTAAACAATAATATTTATTGGCTATTTAAGTATTTAACGTAAGTAATAAAACTAACAACATAATATAGTTATTACAATTACAAAGTTGGGTTTCTTTGTGATTTGGTGGAAGCATATATATATATATATATATATAATCAAAATGTTTTTAATTAATACCTTAACTTCAGTTTCTCATTGGACTTAAAATAAAATAAGAAATTATTGTACATTAGTTAAAAGTTTTCAAATTGTTTAAACTAACGAACTAAAGATTGTTTGTTCATAATTTGTGAATGTAAATCACTCTGTCGTTCAATTTCGTAAGCTCGTCCGACTGTTTCGTCTGCGGCGACACTGGTGAGTGTGGACGTCTTTCATAAATACGATCTGTCACATCGTTTCATTTTTTCCTATAGAGTAGCACCCTACACGCTACTGGTACGGCATACACTATTCACTATGAAGTACACTCAAGTTCTGAGTACACTGCAATTTCTGTATTAGTGTAAGAAAGTTTTTACTGCTACAAACAAAAAAACATGAGTGATAGGTTGAAGGAACTGAAAGAACGTTCACAAAAAAGGAAAAAACTTTTAGTACAGTCAGTAAGTTCATAACTAATACTTTATATCTTAGCCTCTATTATTTGTTTTCTAACCTATTTTAATAAAAAGGGATCTTTGACAAATTATTACATAGAATATTTTGACAAATGTTTTCACATCAGTACGTTGGTCACAAGAAGTAGTTTTATGAAAAATAACCCTTTTGTATGTAATTATGTTGATTAGGGGCTAGTAGCATTTTTTCATTTTTTTAAACTAATCTACAAATTCCAATCAAGAATATCTTTGGTAGGTAATTGTAGCCTTTTATTTTATTCCTTCCCAAAAGCATAATGGATTATGTATTAGCCCTTAATTTAAGCTGCAAAGTCACTAAATACCTTCAGTTTAATACAATAAAGATGAAATATTTATAATATAGGGATTAAATGGTTAACAAGGACTCACATGTAATCTGAAACTTTTGTAATTAAAAAAACAAACAAACAAGAAAGGTATTTGTGTAATTAATGGACAATGCTTATTTTCGTAAGTTTTTATTGTACTATATTTTTTCTGTTATCTGGATTACCATTAAATATTCTGTAGAACATTAAATAACTTAGTACTAGTGGAGTATAGTGTGACCATAGTTATCCAAATTTTTTTATGAAAATTGCTTTATTTTGAATATTATGGTAATTTTTTTAGGACAAAAACTGTAGCTGTAGCGATTTTTTAAAAATTGCTAGTTGTACAGAAAGTGATTAAAAATTGCTCTCTTTGCTTGAAATATTATTTCTTTAAGACTTTCATGATTCACTTAGTAACTGCATTTAGTAATGCAGTATTTCCTTTATACAAAACCATTTTATGCTTTCACACAATGATGATAACCCCTATGGGTTACGCTAAAAAAAATCTTATAAAATCGTGTTCTTAAGTCATATTTTATACAAAAATTTGTATTGCTTTCTTTGCAAATTTATTAATTATGAAACAAAGAATCAGTTGGTTGTGACAAGAATGAATCACAAAGAGAGCTCAGAAATAAATCATAAACAATTTTAAAATGAAAAAAGGTTTTACAAATTTTAGTAAAATTAAAAAATGTTTATCAAAATTATAAAATGTGTAATAAAAGAAAAAAAGTGTAGTTTATGTGATATATATATATATATATATATATATATATATATATTATTATTATTATTATTATTATTATTATATGCGTATAGACCCTGTTGGATCACGCAAAGCACTCCGACTCATGTCTTGCTCCTTCTAATTCTCCACACCTCCCTCATCCTGTCCCCATGAATCCTCTTCCGCTCCTCTGTCCATTTTACCCCTGCTCTCTTTGGGATTTCATTCTCTGAGACCTTCCAACCAAGCATCTTTCTCCTGTATGCGTTCCTGTCTTCAACGTCTGTTGAGTCTATTTCTGCGTGATGTAGGTCTATTCTGACTTGTGCGATCCATGACGTTGTTGAATTATATATACATATATATAATTCAGTGATAAAGCCTATGTTTTACCTGATATAAATCTTATTAGATTTAATGCAAAAGGAAGTAATTTTTGAAATTGCTATCTTATTTCATACAGCTAGCAATTTTTAAAAAATCGCAATGGCAAAATTTTTGAGCCCCTTCAAAGATTTTTTTATCGTAATATTCATAATGACATATTTTTTTAATTAAAATTCTCAGTTAATAGTTATCCTGTTTTTTCCACAATTACCAATAAATTTATTTATGCTAAGATGCACATAATTTTAATAAAACTGTTTTGTAATGTCACATTACTGTTTACATTGAATGGATCGCATATGTCAGATGATTAACTGGCAAGCAGGTGTATAACTCTGCAAGAAAGATATTAGAACGCTGATTAGGTCAGTAACATAGTGTTGGTTAGGATTTTTTTTTCTTTAGTGTTATGGTAATTTCCACTGATTGATATTTCGGATACTTGGTATGTATCCATTTAATTGTTTTTACAAAACAGCAGCTGCATTATGTCTGACATTGGACGTTAACTAAGTCATTAACATAGTATTGGTATGTTCTTTTTTACTATTTAAGTAATTTCTACAAAATGATACATTTTCATTTAATATGTATCATGTTTTAGGGCTGGTTGGATTTTGCATGTTATATGATACGAGTGTACAAATTTATGTTGGTAGTTATAGTAAAAGATCAATTGTTTTATATTAATTCATAACGATTAGCTGATTTCATTGAACAGCTGATAGGCTGTAATAAGTTTTAGGTTATGTTGTTAATAACTAGCTATGTTAATTTGTTGTGTTTTCAAACAAATTATTGTAATCAAAATAAAAGTGCACAAAAAATTATTAAAAATGACTAGCACACAAAAGTAAACATGTTAACAAAAAGTAACAAGTTAACATGTTTTTCATTACAAAAACAAGAACATGCATACTATTAATAATAAAAAAATATAACTTTAAAAAAAACAAAACAACACCTAACTTAATTTGGTTGTTGGGTGTACCAAACACGGCTCGGTTATAGTGTGATAATGTACATGAGCAATACCTCAGTGGTGATGTTGGCATAGTATAGAAAATATAGCATGTACCATGCAAAGTAAACAGCAATGACATCATAGTATAATTACAAAAAAATCGCTTAAAATCATAACTTGCTTAAAATCTAATAAATTTAATATTCTATGGGTTAATATTTCTTATTATAATACAAGACATAATAAAACAACAAAGAGTCATTACGTTAGTATAAGTCTCAATAACTCAGAAATACTACCTATCTGTTACTATTATTACTAAAAGCCGCCTCAGTGGTCTAGTGGATAGCGTACTAGGCTTTCACCCCGAGGACCCGGGTTCGATTCATGATTTAAATAAATCATGAAAATAAGCAGTCTTGCTATTGCATTATTACCATATACATTAATTACCACAAGGGGAAAAATGAGGGATGTCCATTAATTAGACATTTACCTACCATAGATAGATAGATTTCTTCTTTTTTTTAGATTTTCATTGGAGCCATAGATAAACACCGTAAGGCATCAAACATTACCGTTAATGTAAAACCATCTTTAATGTGCTTTTTGTTAGGCCTATTTATTTTATCTTGACAAACATCTTTTATTTATTTTTATGCCGACTATTGTGCACACTTGGGCTAATGCAGACGATGGGGATGATTTATAGCGTATGAAAATGCCAAGCCCTCGCCGGGAATCGAACCCGGGTCCTCGGGGTGAAAGCCTAGTATGCTATCCACTAGGCCACCGAGGCGGCCAAACATCTTTTAAATTGTAGGCTAGGCTATTGTACAACACTACCCAATTCTACATTGGGTTTTAGTAATTGATTTTAAGTCTCCCTTTAATACTGTGTCACAAGGTATTGATGTTGCAGTGTGCGAAAGTTGGCATAAGAAGACAACCTCTACTTATTTGTTACAAACAAAAGTACAAAATTAAACATAAATAATTATTATATAGCCAACAGTGTGAACAATGGCATTCCATAAGGTTTTGATATGAAAATGTGACAGCAAAAGCAACTTAAGCAGATATTAATGATAATGTAAATGGATTAACAAGTGGCATTTCAATAGGACTGGACGCAGTCTGGATAGTCGGAAACAATGACAAACAAGCTATAAAAAAGTTATATATAAAAAATGTTTTAATTTTATGTGTTACTGCATTGTGTACAATATCAAAGTAAAGTTAATAAGAACCATTAAAAATGGATGGTATTTTTTGAGGTTCTTTGACATTGGATGGTATTGTAATGAAATACAACAGCAATCTAAATGCCCTTAGCATAACTTCGTATGAAAAGTTACTAGGAAACAGACT
The DNA here is from genome assembly GCA_022606455.1 of Callitettix versicolor. Lineage (NCBI taxonomy): Eukaryota > Metazoa > Arthropoda > Insecta > Hemiptera > Cercopidae > Callitettix > Callitettix versicolor. Next base: position 46,257,058 of record CM040184.1, read on the forward strand.
TATTATAAAATATCACAGCAAAATCTTGGAAGATAATCTAGTGAAAATTGAATGTAGCAAGACTTGGTATCACCCACGTTAATAGCATAAGGCAGCTATATCTCCACTTCATAAGATCTTAAACCACCTACATATGTAAAGTATATAAAGGAGCTGCTTTTAACATAATTGAGAAGATTAGAGAAAATGCAGAAGTATGCTTCGAGAACATGCTATGAGGATAAAGGTAGTTCCCTCTATTGAAGTTATGAAAATAGAACTTAATGTGTAGCAGGTCATGTTATTTTATAAAACAGACAACATTTAATACAATCAAAAAAAAAAAAAAAAAAAAAATGCCAGCTGTGCATTCTCTTAAACAACTTAACAATAATGACTGAAACAGTTATTTACATTTAGAAGTTAATCATTTATACTGAAACAAAACAGAAAGATACCTAGAGAAATTATTCCAATCAGCCATATACTACTTTGGTTCTGATCATTACAAACTGTGGAAACTGAATTTTGTTGTGTGTTAACAAAGCAGACACATAGAAAAATTGAGTCAATGTACTATAGAAGTGATAAAATCCAGGATGAAAGTTACTTTCATATTTATACACACAAATTTTATTCAGGTACTTGCTATTCAGACTGTAGTGTGTTCATACCAAATTTTAAAATGAATATCCTATTTCATTTTTGGCGTCATTGAACCGGGTAACAGAATTACTGGTCATCTACATAGTTTACATTTTGCTATGATGGCTTACATTTTGCAAGTACAGACATAACTTTTACTATATACACAGCATCGAACATTTACTTCTAGACTTAAAGAAAGAAATGGATAGAAAAACAGATCAATTGGCAATGTGCTTCCAATAGATTCCGTAAAGGAACAGCTTAGTAATTTGATTCAAAACACAAAAATGAAAACAATTTTGAATTATAGAAAACTACTGGTTCTAGCTGCGTAAGTTTACTAGGTGCATTGTACCATTGATTGTGGATGAATTAGATACATGTACCAAAATCAAGTAAAAATCATTTCTAAATATCAACATGCGATTAGGAAACTATATTAAGCTCACAAAGTTATGCAATAGACTATAGGTCTCTGTTAAAGTGAGGCTTTAAAGATTGTATTTTTAAGTAAAAAATATTATGTACCAAATGGGCTGTATGCTTAGTTGCAGGCGGGTTGTACAACATAACTAAAGTGCATCTCACATTAAGGTGACAGTACAGGCATTATAGTGAATGGGTGCTATAACATGAACTGAAAACATTGGTAGCACACACCAACAGATTTTGCATCTTTATTAAATTGCATATCACTTAGTTCAGAAGAATTCAAATTAATTTACAAATAATCACCTTGAATAATTTAATGAAGCTAACTAGGAGTGTTCCACCATGATGGTCCTGGCAGCCATGCATTGCACACCGAATGAATAAGCCAGCAAACTGGTAATATTTTTATGTAAAGCAAAATTCAAACATTTTCCATAAACTTTTTCACCTGACCTGTTAAAATTTTTAAAAACGATATTTTTTTAATCTTGTACATTGGTATAATTAATCATTGATTAATTGAAATTGTCTAGTGAATAAGATAACATAGATTAAAAGGATATTTGATGTGTGAGTGTTAGGGAACTAGTATTTTCATAATGGCTAGTAGAAGCAATATTCCCATGTGACTAACGTCGGTAATGGGTTTCCTACACATGAAACACACTAGTGTGAGATAGGTACACATAATGTTGATGTCTATGAATCAGTTATTTTTCTTGATGGACTACTGTATTGGGTACTAGAGAGTCGATATTGAGAAATTGTATTGGTCGTGGTGTCGAGTACTGTATTGGGTTGAATTGAACAAGCTGGCTTTAATAAACATGTCAAACATTTCATACTATAATACTGTCACCATTTTTTTTTTAAGTAAAGATAATAGTAAATCTCAAAAATTCTCATTTTTTGTGTTTCTGACAAATTAACGTATAGAAAATTTATTTTATTTATTTTTTGAAGTGAAAACTTCTTTAGGCACGTTTAGCACTTTTTGGGTGGGTAAAAAGCATTGAGCTCACGTCACACTAAATCTGTATACAGTGAGTCATATCAGTTCAATACAGCTGTGAGCTGTGGCATGCCGACACTGCTGAGAGTGTAGAACATGTATAATGTTTGTATTAGTGTATATATGAACTACGAAAGTATTAAGAGTAGACAACTCATGCGCTGCATGGGCACAATACAGCTATACATGTTCCATGGGTTATTAGTATCAAAGCACGTTGGTGGAAATACATGCTACACGTTATAATATCTGCATACCTTTATTTGTTTGGCAATTATTGTATTTGCAGTGTGTATAATACAATAATATAACATAGGTGTATACAAAAAAGTTAATTTCACCTTGTGGAAATTATTGAATGCAATTGTTTTTATTTGTACTGGGTTTTTGCAGCCCATATATCATATGTTTTTATAAATAAATAAAAAATATAAAAAATAAATTAAAAAAATGAATTTGTTATTAATTTACAAATTATCCCTGTAGAACTTCTTTCTTATAATGAATTTTAAGTAAATATTTGAATCATGAATTAAAATATAAATCATTATATATTAATTTGGTTTCATTTATTTCAGTTTTCACTTCTGACGCCAGTCTTGCAACTAACTATTTTTTTGCACTATAAACATACAGTATTTAATTGTTCCCTCTTTGATGGACTTTAAATTAATCCTATCTCTATACTCTTATCAGCAGAATGTAATGGTGGAGATCTATAAAGCATTCCTAGATTTATATTTCCATTGTTATTTCTTCATAGTTGATAGGCATATGCTTTGTACCAAAAAGGTTTATAATTTTGTAAATATAATTGAATTATTTACGAACATTTAGATACATTTTTAACCCAGTTTATAAATTGCAGTGTTGGGTGGGATAAGAAAAATTTAATATGTAACGTTTTTAGACTGCAGTGCTAAATTGATTTCAGTTTGGTGTCTCCAATGTAGCTGAATTAAGACAAGTATTGGGCACTTCTGGTGAAATTCCATCTAAAAAAGTAAGCCGCAAAGAGGTTCCTCTACAAGAAACACATGAAGAAAAATCAATTAAAGAAGAAACAACCACTGATGAATTAGTTTACAAGGACTCTTCTACATTTCTGAAGGTTAAATAATTCAGGTTTTATTCATATATAAACAGTATAAGCTTAGAGTCATTTATTAAAGCATTCAGTGTGTAACAGTAATAGTAAGTTACAGTATTGTTCCAAATTTGGAGCTCTGTTTACAAATTAGTCATTCAATATATTCAATGCTCTACAGTACTTAAGCAGTAAGGCATTAACGGTTAGACTGGTTCATCTATGCTTAAATCTTGTTATAGTTAGCATACTGTAAGAGTTGAGTGAAGAATACATCTAATTCTAATAAAACAATGACACAAACCAAATGCAGGTTTTGAAGCTATTGAAACAAGGCTATATCGTCCATATGTAGACAACTTAGGTGGCTGCCTGTGATAGAATGGTGGGCAGTGTTTTTTCTTTTATGTATGGTTTATAAATCGTAACAAACCAGTGCTCTACATAGTAAGGAAGAGGAATTAAAAAATAATAAACTGCATTCCCCAGTACAACATGTTGTTTTAATGTATACTTAACAATGGAAATTTCATGGTTTGTATTACAATATAACTGCTTGCTCAATTTCCTGACTAAAATTTCATTCTAAATGCAACAGAAATAAAATATTCTTTCAGAGTTCAAAAATTAATTGACTTATGTATTACTTTTCAATACAGTGTGTTGATGTAACAATGGCAAGCAAACCTCATTTTTGTTTGAATTTTGAAAAGAAGGTGATATTATAGGAGGAAGGGACAGATATATTTTTTGACCTAGGGTGTTAAAAAAATATTGTTAGCCCTGTATTTAAATTTTACAACACAGACTGTAAATAAAAAGTATTATTTATAGAAAGGAATTACATTATACTTAGTTGTATACACTAAAAAAAAGCATGAAGGAAAGGTGCAGATGTTTTGAAGGAAAGCATAATGTAGACAGGAGAGTAAAGAAAATCTTTCATATTCATGGCAGTGATCCATGAAGAACTAACTTTGGTTTTTGTAACATGTATAATGACTAATGAAACGGATTGGACATGTTATTATTGATCATAAAACTAATTATTTACTTAGTAATAATATTACCAATTTTATAAATAAATAACATTTATAATTTGTGACAGTAATATTTGTATGATTAATATTATAAATAATATTCATTTATAATTAATACTTATTAATAATATTACTATACTGTATATATTATTATTAAATCACAGATACTTAAAACTTGATTGTTCTTCTTCCATAAATAATTTTTACCAATATAAAAGAGTTTGAGTAAGCACCTTCACAATAGCAATAATTTCTAAAGATAAATTAAAGATAGTGTAGTGTGTTGAAAATGGATGATCCCCTTTTATTACTTAATCATACAAGATTTTCTTTTTCAATGCAATTTTAATTAAACATTTTTGTGTAGATTGAAATTTTGATATTGCAAGTTTTAAAAAAGTTTACCAAATTTCTGTTGGAAAATGCTCTGGAGCAACCATCATAAGTAGGAGGGTTATTTAAAACGTCACAAAACTAGTTTTTATGGATTTATCAACAGTCCTCACAAACCACTTATCTCTTTTGTATCCATAGTTTGGAACACTAGAGCAGATATTTCAGCTAAGGAAGCAACTTTCTTGCAGCCATTATCACAATGTCTAATTATTTCAGATTTAAGGACGTCTGAAATTTAAATTAAATTTCAGTGAGAAAATTGTATTTCACATTTTTTGCAGTAGGCAGTTATTGAGACTGTGGGTAATTAAAATCCCAAAAATAATGATTAATGTATTAAATAGAAGATTTTTTTCATTTTGTATTCCTATAGTGCAATAGTGTACTGTACAACAATATTAAATTAACAATAATAACCACATTTATATCTATGTTTGGTAATCCGAATCACTTCTGGTCCTAGTTAGTTTGGATTATCCGGTTTCCACTGTATATTGTATTAAATGTTTTAAAATAAAAACATAAGCTTACTAATTTAAGAACAGTGTTATTTCAGGGCACTCAGTCTTCGAATCCTCACAATGACTATTGTCAGCACTTTGTTGACACAGGTCAACGACCACAAAACTTCATCAGAGACGTAGGGCTAGCAGATCGTTTTGAAGAGTATCCGAAATTGAGAGAGCTGATTAAGTTAAAGGTAAACTACAAATTTAAATTTTAAGATTTTAAACAAATGAATTCTCTTGTAATGACTGGATAAAAAAACCACAAAATTAGGATAATTTTCAAATTCTGAAAATTAAAAGTTTTTCAAGAAGAAATAAGTTTTTTTAATACAAATGGTATAGAAAATATGGATTACACAAAATAAATACAGTGAAATTTCGATTAACCAACAGGGTATATTGGCCAGGACCATTGCGGTTAATTGAATAGATGGATAACAGAAAACCCTTAAAAAACCAATTGCCCTATTCATTACATAAATTAACAAAAAACTTCGGAAAATGCATGCTTTTGAATTAGATATATGTACAGCAATAAAAGTAAAATGTAAGGACTACAATCATTAATATTGGGAACTACACATATATTGTTCTAACCATATGCTGATACAGCTTATCAGCCATAATGGCATTGTCTCCATCTGACTACATAAGCAATAGTTTATTGTAGGTGACCAAAACCTACATTCATTCATTAACAAAGCAAAAATGTGGCAAATTTTGTCACATGCACCGCTTAGCAATAAAGCAAAGTTATTTTTTGCTGAATTCTTAATACAGTACATATGTATTATTCTAATAATTATTGTTTATACTTTTTGTTACTTTATTTGTTTACTATAAATGTATTTTATATTGTTACTATAAAATATTTTATTATTATATTTTTGTAGGATGATCTGATTGCTCAGACTGCTTCTCCGCCAATGTTCTTGAAATGTGACTTACAAACGTTTAATCTTAAAGAGATTAATAACAAGTTTGATGTGATTCTTGTTGAACCCCCATTAGAAGAGTATCAACGGACAATGGGTGTTACAAATATGCAATTTTGGGGTTGGGATCAGGTAAGAATAATTATTTATAAATTATTATATTTATTAAAAAAAATGTGACTAACACTCACATCATGTTATCTAGAACTAATATACATATATATATATATATATATATATATATATATATATATATATATATATATATATATATATATATATATATATGTATATACCGCACACAAATTTACTAACAAGAATGGAATAAGGCTTATTGAGCTATGCCAGCAAAACAACTTGAAAATCATGTCAACATCGCTCAGAAAATCACCATGAAAACAGAAGACATGGCGATCACCTATACAGCAGATGGGCGAATTCCAAATAGACCATGTGACGATCTCATACCCAGTACAAAAAGAGATACATGACATCCAAGTCTGTAGGGGTGCAAACATTGATTCAGATCATTATCTAACACGAATAAAAATTAAGTTCACTCCAGGGAAATTTCATCGAAATAAGAAATGTATACAGAAATTTGATGCAAAAGGTATCAAAGACTCCAACATAAGGGAGGAGTGGGAAAAGGAACAGGCGGACACATGGGAGAAATTTTGCACAAAAATTACACAAAAAGCATAGGAATTAATCCCATTGAAAAAGAACACGAAACACCCGTGGTGGGACTTGGAATTTGAAAGTGCACTGGAAAGACGGGCCTTCCAAAGTTACAACACTAAAAAGTCCCCAGAAAGTCAACAACGTTTTAATGAAATTAGAAAAGAGGTCACTAAAAGTATTAGGAAGATTAAGAGGAGGTATATGAAGGAACAGCTGAACTCCATAGAGGAGAACTTCCGCAACTGCAACGTATGAGATTTTTATAGGACCTTTGCAGAAAAAATTTGTGGGTACACACCACAAAATCTGTGCTTTAGAAAACAAGACAGCACATTGGCATTAACTAATTACGAAAATTGTCAGGAGTTAGCAAAATATTTTTCTGACCTCCTTAATTGCTCCGAACCCAGCAGACGGTTCCCTAAAGAAAACTGTGCTGACACTTACCCTGAATCGTTACCACCAACACAAGAAGAAATCGAGGATCACATACATAGATTGAAAAACAACAGGGCATCCGGAGAAGATGGAATCATTGTAGAACTTCTGAAGAATCTCGGACCGAACTCATTACAGGAATTAACAAATATCACAGATATCTGGCGAACGGAAAAATTACTGGATGACTGGAAGTGTGCTCTTATTCACCCCCTACACAAGAAAGGAGACAGAACAACTACAGAGGAATTTCTTTACTACAAGTTACTTACAAAATACTCTCAATATGTCTTCTTCAAAGAACACAAAAACAGATAGAATACAGAATTGGTGAGTACCAGGCAGGCTTCCGTCCTGGTCGCTCGTGCACAGAACAAATTTTCAACCTGAAAACAATATTGCAAGTAAAAGCTAAAAGGAATGTCCCAGTGATCTGTACGTTCGTAGATTTTAAAAAAGCGTACGATTCCATTGATCAAAAATCTTTGTTTAATATCCTGGAAGAACATGGACTTGATCTTAAAACACTGCGACTGATCAAACAAACACTGACAGGCACAATCGCTAAGGTGAAATTTATGGGGGAAATTTCCAAACCCTTCCTGATCACAACTGGACTTTGCCAAGGAGATGGACTCTCGCCTCTCCTTTTCAATCTGGTGTTGGACAAAGTTATCAGGAAATGGGAGAAAGAATTAAAAATTGAAGGGCACTGGAAACCAGTTCGACTTGGAAGACCTAAGGACAACACAGAAATTGCGTGCCTAGCTTTTGCAGATGACCTGGCCATACTCACAGATAATGAAACAACAGCGATTAAACAGATAGACGTCCTAAAGGAATGTGCAGAGAGGGTCGGTCTACAGATCTCGTTTAAAAAAACCGAATTCTTCTGTACAAAATTAAATATTCAAGAACTAAACACAAAATATGGTAAGATAAACAGAGTCAAGCACTTCAAATATCTGAGAGAAATTCTTGAACCCACAGGTGGCAAGAAGGCTGAGCAAAAGGTTCGGCTACTGAGATGAAGAGGGCTCTTGGTATAACGCGTGATATCTACAATAAGAGGTGTATGTCGACGCACACAAAAATCAGACACTGCAACACAGTCATAAAACCGGAGGTATTATATGCAAGCGAGACGCTAGCAATCCACACAAAAGCTACCATGGAGGGTATTTTGAAGGAAGAACGCAAAATCTTGAGGAAGATCCTTGGCCCGAGATTAACAGAAGATGGATACAGGTTGCACTCCCGGAAGATCACAGAGAAGATATCGAACCTGGCAGCAGATATCAGAAGAAGGAGGCTTCGGTTCTATGGACACATCAGTAGACTCCCAACAACAAGACTTGCCAACAGAATCCTTCAGTATATACAAGGTGTCAAATCAACAACGTCGTGGATCACACAAGTCAGAATAGACCTATATGACGCAGGAATAGACTCAACAGATGTTGAAGATAGACATGCATACAGGAGAAAGATGCTCGGTTGGAAGGTCCCAGAGAATGAAATCCCAAAGAGAGCAGGGGTAAAATGGACGGAGGAGCGGAAGAGGATCCATGGGGACAGGATGAGGGAGGTGTGGAGGATTAGAAGGAACAAGACATAAGTCGGAGTGCTTTGCGTGATCCAACAGGGTCTATGCGCAGATAATAATAATATATATATATTCTGTTAAAAAAATGTGTTCTTGTTATGTGTGAATAATCATAGGGATTGTACTGGAAATTACAAAATATTGTCTCTTTTTGAATAATACAAATTAATTTTCAAATTATGTAACTTTGTTACTTTGCATTTTTCTCAACTGCTACAAAAGAAATTCATTTGTTACAATCCATTCCAGTGACTTCAAATAAGTTTCAGTAAACAAATAAGATTAAGAGTCTCTAAATAATAATAAATGTGTTTATACAAATGCTTTATGCAACAAAGGATGACATTAAAAACAATTACTTTTTTTGCAGATAATGCAACTGGATATCGGTGAACTGGCAGCTTCTCGAAGCTTTGTATTCTTGTGGTGTGGTTCATCAGAGGGCCTTGACATGGGTCGTTATTGTCTAAGAAAGTGGGGTTTCCGTCGTTGTGAAGATATTTGCTGGATTAGGACAAATGCCAAAAATCCGGGACATTCAAAAAATTTGGAGGCAAAGGCAGTGTTTCAAAGGACGAAGGTGCTTCAAAATCATTGGTTTAAAACATTGATAACATAGTAGAAAAGGAAGTACAGTATTTTCAATGGGGCATATTTTGTTTCTGTTTTGTTTTGTATATCGCAATAGAAATGTTATGTTAAAAATATTAAGTGAAACATTGGATGGATCAGTTGAGGTAAGAGTGGGTGGGGACTTATTGTGCTAGTAATGATTCTTTATTTGTAATAATTTTAATTTGATTATTTATATTTAAAGTCATAAGTTAGTTAATCCTTTGTGCTCAGCAAGACACATTTACGACTCATGATACTCTGTGTGTTAGCTCAGGTTATGAGCGATCTACTGAGTTCATAAAAGACATTTTTGTGACAGCCATAGATCTTCTATGGAGTGTGACAAATAGTGTCAACACTAAATTGTTCTGATAAATGTTATTTTTCAACTCTGATAAATAAATATTATAATTTCCAAATTAGCCCTCTCCTATATATGAGGTCTGGCTAAAAAATAACCACTGATTTTTCTAAAGACAACCAGTGAGTGCGTCAAGGTTAAAAACACTACATTGCTGAGTCATGTGACACATCACCTGTGTCCATTCCTGCCGACCCCTCAGTTGGACTGTGGTCTTCATTTGTACTAGATTGTCCATCTGCTGTTTGTCAGGAAAATGCCTAGCATTTTAAAAGAGCAATGCATTAATGTGTAGTTTTTAGTGAAACTCAAGAAAATGCACCACAGAAACTCATTCTTTGTTGAAACAATTGTACGGTGATGAATGTTAATTATGCACTCAGGTTTTTGAGTAGTTTAAATGGTTCAAAGAAATGTGAGAAGAGATTGATGATGACCTACATGAAGGATGACCTTCGATAACAAACTTCTAAAAAATCGACAATTTAATCTGAAAAGACCTTCAGTTGAATATTTGTCAGTTTGGTTTACTTAGATCATGAGAATCAGTTTGGCAGATTTTGTATGAACATTTTAACTTAAAGAAGATGTTCAAAAATAGAGCCCAAAAATCTCACATCTGAACAGAAGGAGTGTCGAATGAATGTTTGTGCTGATACTTTGAAATATATCAAAAAAGACAATAAAGTCTTGAAACATGAGATGAATTGTAGTTTTTTACTTACGATCCAGAAACTAAGCGCCAACGCACTGGAAGAGCCCTTATTCAAAAAAAGCTTAAATGTTCAAATCAAAATTAAAAATCATAATGATTGTGTTTTTTTACATCCATGGGATTGTGTATATAAATTGGTTACCTAAAGGTCAAACTATGAATAAGAATTAATATCTTGAGGTCCTAAATACTCTCTATAAATAAGTAAAAGGAAAGTGACCTGAGTTGTGGAAAAACATGTCATGGATTCTTCAAGACTTGCATTGCATTGGTTGTCAAGATGTTTATGGCTAAGCATGGGGTCCCTATGTTGGAGAACCCATCCTACTCGCCATACCTAACTCCATGTGATTTCTTCTTGTCCCTGAAAGTAAAATTAACATTAAAGAGAACGAGATTTGAGAGAGTTGAAGCTTTAAAAGAAAAAGCAACAGGGACCCTGAAAATGCTTTCAGAAAATGACTTGAAACAGTTTTCAACAATGGACAATCCGCATGGAGAGGATAATGTATATTGAAGCAAATAATGTTAAAGTTGTAAAGAAGTAAATTGAAAGAATGTGATACGATTAATTTGGTTATTTTTTAGCCACACCTCGTATTATCTTCAAATTCATTTTTCGAGTAAGATAAAACACATTCTTTAATTTTGTCATCAATTTAAGTATTAATGTCACAGTCATGAACATGTACTGTCATGTCCATGCAATTATTTACTAACAATTAAAATTTTAAGTTCACTTACGATAATGTAAATTATTGTGAGTGAGCTTAAAATTGTACATGATTATCAACAAATCATGGGGACCCTTGATGAAGTAATTTAAATGATAATGAAAGAAATAAAGGCGATCCTTATAAACAAATCACCTTCATGAGTTTACTAATAACATTCCTTGTAACTGTTGGATTTAGAAACATTGCTTTAATTTGTAGCACTACTACAAATTACCACCATTACTACCACACCGCTAACCTTCTGAATACAAATTAAGCTTATCAGTAATAGTTAAATCTAATAATTGCATAACTTTAACACTACAAATTAAAGCACTGTTTCTAAATCCAACAGTTACAAGGAATGTTATTAGTAAACTCATGAAGGTGATTTGTTTATAGGGGTCCCCTTCATTTCTTTTATCATCATTTATATCACTTCATCAGGGGTCCCCATGATTTGTTGATAATAAAGTTCCCAAGTGAGCTCAGCCCTTTTTTGACCTGTAAATATTGTCAAAAAAATATAATTACAGTTGTTTCAATTTGGACCACATTTATGGTTCTACAAGCAGTAGAGTAAATAAGGAAGGAAGGCTTATTTACCTGGTTAAAGGTTGTCAAGCTGACAACATGGCTTCGCCATATTTAATCCAGTCTGCTACAGAAATTAGCATTTACCACAAAAATGTACAAAGTAGTCTTTGTACAAATACTCTTTGTACAAACTAGGTATTTATTGCTATTATTTCTGGTGTGTGGCTTAGTCCTTTGCTGACTACTCGCAGTTGTCATTATTTAAATAATTATAATAAACTAAACCCTTAAAATTAATATAATTGAGGATCAACAGTTATCCAAAATTATCTGCTTGGTGAGGATAAAACAATAACATTGCTTTTTCACCTTGTAGTTTTCTGGCACTGTTATGACTGGTGTTAGATTGTAAACAGTCAGTTATTCTAAAAAGTCCCAAATTCAATTTTTCTTAATTGATTTTCAAGAAGGATTTCTATCATGTTAGTGTAAGGTTTTATCAAAATATCAGTGAATAGTTTTATTACAAAGTAATAAGATTACATGGAATTTCAATTAATCTCCTTTAAAGTACTTCAATTCACTAGCAATGCTTTTATCCCAATGTTGATTCCATGACTGGAAGCATTTTTGGAAGGGCATTCAGTTTCTCTGTCATAGCCCTCTTGTTGTTGGGAAAGGGTCAAAATGTTTTCCCTTTAGTACAGTTTTTTTGGAGGGGGGAAGTGCCAGAAGTTGCATGGTGCTAAATCCAGTGAGACAGGAACACTTTTTCCAGCCAAACACTCATGAATCAGAAGCAAGGTGTGGCATGGCTCATTGTTGTGATGAAGAAAGAACCCATTGGCCTACTTTTCTGGTCTATTTTTTCATATGTTGTTTCGCAATTGTTGCAGTACACTCTTATAAAATGTGAAAGTTACAGTTGTTCCTCTTGGAACAAACTCTGATTGCAGAGTAATTCTCTTACTTTAAAAAAACCAAGCCTGACGTTGATGTTCAACTTTGACTGATCAAATGTTTTGAGAGAGTTAGACACTGGTTTTTCATTGGGAATTCTGAATTTTCATCTCAGGGTCATAGCCATACATCCAACTTTCATCTCCATTTTCACTTTTGGCCATGGAGTCCAGATCTGCAATGAGATGATCATTTAATTTCATGTAAACTAATACACAATATTCCTTCTTTTCATCAATCAAAAGTCTAAGAAAACATTTTGAACTTGCTGTTCTCGTTTGCAAATTATTGGTTAAAATGCTTTACAAGGACCTGCATAAAATTTTAAGTTCTTTGTAAGCTCTCAAATAATCAGCCGTGTGAACGAATAATTTTTACAACTTTTGGCATGTTTTTGAGGTCAATGAATGTTCTGACCATTGCTAATCTTCTGCCGACTTTTACCACTTCTGATTTTAAATTGCTCATACCACTTGTAAATAGGCTGCAGAGTCACCACATTACTATCATACGCTGATTTTAACATTTTATAAGTTTTGTTTGTTACTTTTTTGCAACTTAAAACTTATTGTTATTGTTAATGTTTTCTTTAAAATCCACGATGTGCAACAGACATGACTTCTCTCTACTAGCTCTGGAAGCCAACTGACATGTCAGAACATGTTCAAACTTGACACTGTCTATCTTAGCGGATCAGGCTGTAGGAGTTACTACATAAATGGATATAGCATCAGCAGTTTTTTCTAAAAAATTCATTCACCATATTTTTTATCACCATCATATCCATAGTGTAATAATTCTTTTTTTCTTTTATTACATAAAATTTACATTGATTGCCATAAAAATTCTAAACTTTATATAGCAATTCTTTAAAATTATAAAAAGAAATACTGATCGCATAGCAAGTAGATTACACTCTTTGCAAAATATGGACGATAATGAGAGCCAGAAGAGAGCTTGTCATTTCTCTCCATGATGTAAACTCTATGAATGCTAATCTCTACTACTAGTAAATGTGCCTCTGAGAGTGATTGTGAAGGGTTTCATTTTATTTTTTAAACATTGTATTATTTTTAACATTTATTTTATTTTTGTTAGTGAAATTTAGGTGTGTAAATTTTTTCTTATATATATTTCATAATTAAATTATCCATGTGTTTAAATAATGGCTCAAAACATGCATAAGGAAAATAAAGCTGAACACAGTGAAGCCAAAGAATTAATGAGTAATATTATTAAAAAATGTAATAGTGAAGCAGCATCAAAAACATTAATGTTTCCTTTAAAATAAGCAACGAAAAGAGCTGCAAATTATTGCGGAAAGTCTGAGGGATTTATTGTTAAAATTTGTCATGAAATAAAAAACACTGCAGACAATTTAAATAAAAAATTATCAACTCCGGGAAAAATATTAAGCATGAAGTGGAGAAAAATGTGTAGTTGAAAGGCCAGTCAATATTTATTTATGTTATAAATATTTAATTAAAATAAAAACTTTGAGAAATGGTGGGAAGAAAATATTTTATCTTGATGTGACATGGGTTGACAGTAATTTGACTTTTAAGAAATGCTGGCAATCAGGTGTCATATTTGGGGGTACCGGAGTGCAGCCCACCATTTAATCGTATTACTCAAGATTTATTTATTAAAGAAATTTTGTTAAATTGTTAAATGAAAAATTACTAACAAATACTATACTGTCTTCCATGGTAGTTATGGATAATCCTCCGCATCACTCTGTTGTAGCAGAAAAAGTACCAACGACAAGCCCTGTCAAGGCAGATGTAGTAAACTGGTTGGTAAAAAAAGGTGTTCAGTGTGATATGACAATAAGAAAGGAACAACTTATTCCTTTGTTAAATATTTATAAACCTAGGATAAGAATTATAAATTTTATTTGTACTTACATAGCTCAGGTCACGAATTTGTTAGGATCCCTCTACTTATACGATCAAAATCCTTTTAAGTTAACTTGGACAAAAGTCAGAAGATGTATAAGAGACAATATTTGTGGTTACCTAAGCCTTAACAGTCTATTTCAACTCACTGAATGCAGAATTGCTACAGTGACACGAAGTGATTGGGAAGGTTATTGTAGCCATGTTAACAAAGTAGAAGAAGAATATTGTTTAAAAGATGGAATTGTATCAGATGTGGTGGAGTTGATATGATTATTTCTCTTGGTGAATCCGATAAATCTTCTAATGATTCCGAGGTGGATCAAGGTAAGATCAATAGTCATGAGGTTCTAGCCGCAGAACTTCTTTGAGGTAAAAAAATAAGTAAAAATTAAGTAAATCAATTACATAAATTACAAATTAAATAGTCGCTTGTATCAAATTTCATATTCCTATCTTAATTGTTTACCCGCTATTGGGTAAGAACTAATGTTTAACTATGTAGCGGTAGTTCTTAGAAATTTAAAGTTCTGTGCATCAACTCAAGGCATGCTTACCAGCAATGGACAATATGTTTTGTTGCTATGACAGATGGTAGGGATGCTATCCCTCTACTCTTTTCCATTATTGTATTGTATCAAGTAATTTACTATATTTTTCATTACAAAGAATAAACTTATGTTTTTGAAATAGGAACATTGTTTGATGGGTATTAAAGGGACGGTCCGAAGATCAACAGATGGAGATTTCATACATGCCAATGTAGATATTGACCTAATCATCAGTGAGGAACCAGATTATGGCTCTTTAGAAAAGCCAGTTGAGATATTCCACATTATCGAACATTTCTGTCTTGGCCGCAGAAGGTAAATAAATCCTTTTTAGACTGTCTATCTGTTGTAGTATGAGTTCACTAAAGTGACTTATTTTTTTATAAGCAAAGTCACACCTTACCTATCATATCATAACATATAATTAAAAATAATTTTGTTTCCTTTTAATTAAAAACACTAAAACTTAAATAACGAAATAAGTAGTTGTATCTTTTCATCTTAGTTATTAAATTTACGTTATAAGATAATATTAACATATTTCTATTGTTTTTCTGCCAATACTGCTTGTTAAAATTTTAACACACACACACACATACAGAGAAAGAGAGAGAGGTGTTTTACAGGAACCCTGACAAATTTTAAGAAATGGATCCTTAGGTCAGTACAAGAAAAAAAACTTTATTTAAAGATAAGTTCTAAGCCCACTCATTTCCTATTTACAAACTAAAAATTAGATTTTTTTCAGTTTTATGTGTACTTAATGAATTTTTTGACCTCTTATCAAAGATTAGTGAAGGGTCTTCAGTACCTACTTTATGATGTTGTATTGGTTTCTGCTTTAGTTTTAGCAGTTAATATTGTGTGGTCAAGTGAAATTAAACTTTGCAGTTATTTAAGTGTTAATTTATAGCATGTAGTGTAAAAAGTTTTTTAAAAGTAGATTATATACAGTATTTTTAAACATTTTTTTAAAAGCTTGTTTAATTATATCCAATTCACACAAAAAGGCTATGATTTAAATTTAAAAGAAAAACTTTAGAACATTAAGATAAATTACCAAAAATGAGTCAGTGTAATGCAGGTGTACAACATTAAGATAAATTACCAAAAATGAGTCAGTGTAATGAAGGTGTACAACATTAAGATAAATTACCAAAAATGAGTCAGTGTAATGCAGGTGTACAACATTAAGATAAATTACCAAAAATGAGTCAGTGTAATGCAGTTGTACAACATTAAGATAAATTACCAAAAATGAGTCAGTGTAATGCAGGTGTACAATTACAAATTTTGCAACTGCTTTTATTCAGAATTATAAAAAATCATGATGTTCTCAAATCTGCTCAAAAATCAAACAAAAATGTAAATAGTTGAAAAGACAAATTGAATCTACCTTACAAATTATGGTTTACAAATGTTGGTGAACAAGATGGTCCACTGATGTGACAAAAAGCTGAAGAACTGGCAACTGAAATAGGTAAAAAAGGTTTGTTGCCACAGGTGGATAATTTAATTGGTGGGAAAATAAGGAAAACTATGTATACAAATATGTGCAAACATATTTATAAAAATAAAGACAAACATAAACTCTTATGCAGTTCACTCACCACACTTTTAATGTTCAATACTGTATATTCATGGTTGTTTATAACAAAACATGATACCACACATGTTTACCTGTACATGTTAAACTGTCAGGCTGTTCACTTGACGTAATTTCAACGAAAACCTTTATATTTGTTAAATACAAACTTTCTGATTTATTGTATAAGGGGATTTTCATGAGCTCTAAAGTTGATGTAGTTTACATTGAAAGTCAGTTTTCAAATTAATACCTGTAATTTTTATTTCCTGAATAATACCATAGCAAAGCATGGGCACACAATTGGTCTGTAAATGAGAAAAAATGATTATTAATTTGTATTATCACTTTAAATTTAAAGCTTCTGTCTGTAACATCAACATGTTTTTGAAAACAATTCAGATTATTGGCAGGCAAACGTGTTTAAAGAAGTTTTTTATGGCTAAATAATTTTAAACTTTAATGATTAAAAGTAGTCATAATGCCACCATCTCAATAAAGAGAAAAGAAGGATGTTTATGCCAGTGCCGCTCCAACAATAGTGCGGTTGCATTTTACAAACTGCACACATGAACCTACGATTTTTATTTTTCAGATTTGACGTGTGTTCATAAACGTGATCATATCTCAAAGGCTAATAATTATCGTCTGATCCAAATAACCAAGTTTTGATGAAGTGTGTGCAAGTGGTTTATATTTTTAGGAAAATTAGTGCTGCAATGCCTGACACTGCCTATCTAATTTTGTCTCATATCTTTAATAACAAAAAAAAAAACATGAATCGATCCTGGGACTTGAAAGTACAAATTTGCTGTTCTGTTATGATGGCTGTGTGCTGGAGACTAAACTGAATAGTTGATTTTGATGAAGTTTTGGATGAAAGTCTGGTTTACAGTTTGAACAACTAATATTATGGCTACTTTTGGGAAAAAATTAAATTCATTTCTTTGTTTTTGAAAGTTGGCTGTGAAATTTTAACACATTGAATTGAAAATTCATACATCATGATATCTGTTCTTGATATATATCAAAATCGTAAACAACAATGACAACATTAAACATTTATATTTATGTTTTCTCTGGAACTTATTTACAGATTTCAAAGAATTTTTACAGCTAGTTCATTCATTGTGATGTGTTGTAAGCAATATTTTAATCTCTCATATATCATTCTTTGTGTATTAGTTCTTGAGAGTTATAGAAACATGTTAGTGGTAAAATTTAATTGTAATATGCTTTGAAGTAAGTCATTTTTATGGAATAAATAATAAAAATTAATTCTTATGGTTGAAATATATTTCAGGTTACATATTTTTGGAAGAGATAGTACAATACGTCCAGGATGGCTGACACTAGGTCCAGAATTAACAAATAGCAACTTTAACCCTGATGTTTATGCTAGTTATTTTTCACCTACAACATTAACTACAGGCTGTACGGAACGAATTGAAGCACTGAGACCCAAGTCACCCCCTCCTAAAGGAAAAGGGGCACCAGGTAGCAGAGGTCGAGGTGGACCATTTGCAAGAGGTCGCGGGCGATCTAGATAATTTAATACAAACACATTACTTTGTAGGCTATTTTCACTTAAATGTTTTCACAACATTTATAGACGTCAATTAATTCAGATTATTGTGTGTAATATTTGTCTTTTAAAATGTTATGTAAAATAAAAAAGAAACATCTAGTTTCTTAATAAAGCTAATAAACATTTTTATTATTGTTAATAAACCAATTTATATGTATAGTAGAATGTATGACAAAATATGTAACTACATAAATACATATATTGTGTTTAATTTCATGTAAATATTGTTAATATTTTCATTTACACCTGCAAAAAAAACTTTTATAATAATTAAGATTAGTAATAAATTACTTCAATTTTAATGAGTAATAATTATTGTGGATGCTGGTATAAAACGTGAGCTCAGATTCAAGTCACATCTACAAATAAATGTGTTACCTTTATTTTCGATAGTAATTACTACTCTTAATAAAAAGTAATGCAATCAATTGGCTTAAAAATTCAATATATCACAATATGTGTCAATTTAATGAGTCACAATATATACCCCTTAAAGACAAGGAAAAAAATTTCTCTGAAGTTTATCCGTATGTATTCACAGTAAAATTAAATGGTGTTTAAGTTCTTAACTAACATCATATGACTAATTGCCAACTAGAAATGTAATTTTATTATTAATACTTATTTATTACTGAAAATTTCCTTTACATACAATAATAATTGTACATAAAGGGTCCCACAGGGGGCATAAATGCCCGCTACAAATTTATATTGAAGAATATTATTTTTGTCAACCCAGTTATTGTTTTTGACTTACTGACTGGTCTCAACTGTAAAATATATTGCAGTGACGGTTTTAGTTGAGCGTAAAGGTAAACGTAGAAATAGTAATCATTGTCATAAAGCAATGTCACTGACTGCATTAAACTGAAGTTTAGTTTAAATTGTGACAGCATTTATGATTAGACTTGAAACATAAACAGATAAGCTTATAATACTTTGATGAATTTGCTTGAATACATCAGAGCCCTGCATCAAGACTGTGCAAGAAAACAATTTTTTTTCTTCTAATGTTGACGATTTAGAAGCTTGTACTGCCTTATGGTTTCCTGTCCATATTGCAGAAGGTATATAAATATTTGTTATAGAATTGTTAAGAATAGTTATCTGAGTACAGTGATAATGATGCTGGTGATTCAAATACATTAGTCTAATTTTAAAAGACTATTTTTATGACAAATAAATTGTAATATTTTAAATAAAGATAATCTAAGTTTTTAAAGTATATTTCGTTAGTTAAAATACTCAAACTTACAACAAATGGTTTCAAAATCTACTGCTTTGATTTATATAAGGAAAAAATAATAAAAGTGCAAAAATATTTTAAAATTTTAATTGATATTCGCTTACAAATATTTTGATTTACCAAAAAGGGGCTTTTATCTTAATGTTTGTCAGGTTGTGTAAGTATGTGATGCAGTCTGCGATATTGGTGGTTACTAAACAAAATGATTGATTTCGATGTAATCTTTTCATGTACAGTATAATTAACCTATGTCTTTGAATAAGTTTTCTATTTAAAAATAAAAAAAATATAATTTTTTCAAAATCTTTAATTTTTTTATATTGATATTGATCAAAATTCTGTTTTGATATAACACAAAAAGACCTCATACATTTTTTAAGCAAGCCATAAGTTTTGGTTCAGTAAAATGCTTAAGGACTGTATTAAGCTACATAATTTAGTACTTTGTAAAGTAATTGATTTTAATAGTTAAATTATTCGGTAAGTGCTTCATGTAGACTGAAGATACGTGTTAAGAAAAAACATGTGTCAGGAGGAAAGAATAGTTCAATTATTAATACTTATTAAAATTTAATATTTAAAAAATTTTTGTATAACTATAAATTTCCAGGTTAAAAAAATTAATGCTTGGTTAGGTCATCCAATTCAAATTGGATTTTTTGAACTACGAGGTGTGACAAATAACCGGATTGGTGCTGCTACCAGCAAACAGCAAGCGTGCTGCGGTAGGTTTGGACATGTCTATGCCTGTTGATGCTTCCCCAACCCTGAGCTCCATGGATACAGTTGTACATTCCTCAGTCTCGCTGTAGCAATCACAATTTAAGTACTTGTGCTTGTTTTTTTGAAGAAATGCAAACTGTTCAGATGGAGCAACAAGTTAACCTCAAGTTTCTTGTGAAACAGAAAAACTGCTACAGAAGTTCATGCCATGTTAAAGGAAGTGAATTTTAGTACACACACTAGTTTTTTAGTAGCTTAAAGGTTTAAGAAGATATGTGAAACGACCAAAGAAAATCTGCGTCCTGGACGACCCTCAACATCAAAAATGGACTACAACATCCAGAAAATTCCTAAATTGATCCATGAAAATAGTCATCTGAGTGTACAAGCTCTTGCTGAAATCTCAGGAATGAACAAAGAAATTGTCTGTCAGATTTTGCTTGATCATTCAACATGCAGAAAGTTTGCATAAAAATACTGCCAAAACTTGTCAAATCCAGATCAAAAGGAATTGAGAATTAACATTATGCTGACCTTTTAAACCACATTGTTAATGATCCAGAATTGTTAAAAAGAGTAACGGCATTTACACTTGTGATGAATCATGTTTTTTTTTTAATCTATGATCTTGAAACAAGCACCAATCAATGCATTAGAAGAATCTCACATCACCGCAGCAAAAAGATCAATTCAAAATCATAATTTTTTTTGACAAGCATGGAATTGTCAATGTTCAATGGGTTCTCAAAGGTCAGACAGTCATATACATTACAATGAGCTTTTGATGGCCCTTCATGAACGAGTGAGAAGACGAAGACCTGATTTGTTGAGAACAAACTTCTTGCAGAGAATAGCCATTGCAGCTTTATTACACTGAAGGTTAATCTGGATTACCTTTCCCATCTCCCACTCAACATAGCAATGAAAACGAAGCACTATTTTGCGGATCCAGGAGATCCACAATCTACGAGCAGCAAGGGACTCTGCAGTCTGACCATCTTTTGCAAGAACAAAGTTCATTTTCCCCCCTCTCTCGGACCCTCACTAGTTCCCCACAGCCTGGCTCATATTCTGGTCCCCTGTCTTCTTCATCAGATCCTTTTGATCTTTCAGCATCATTTGTCCAGAATGCCTTAAGAGGACGGATGTTTTTACATAGGTATTCCTACTCTCACCATCATTTCCTCCCCTTCTCCAAGTTTCAGCGATGGTCTAATCTGTTTCAACCAGTCGCAGATTGTTCTGTTTATACATTTGATAATGAGTGCACCTCTTTTTGAAGAGATATTACTCATCTAACACTCCTCCTTTCCTGACCCCGTGTGACGGGATCCTGGGCTTGTGACCACCTTAGCAGAGTGACATTTTAGATGCACAGCTATGTGACTTATTTGCACCAGTCACATAGCTACGTGATCAAATCACCAAGTATCCAGTTATAAAAACTCCAGTCAATCAACATTTTACATTCATCAGTTCAGCAGTGTTCTTACAGAGGGGACATAGCTATGTGCCTGATTTTCTCCAGTCACATAGCTATTTCACTGAATAACTAAGAGATTACGGCATATACTGTACAGTACTAGTAGTTCAAAGAATAATAGACCTCATAATATATTCTTAATTAATTGCCTGACAGCGCTCTGCATGTAACTTTACTGCCTATTTAATCAATAACCATAATATTTACAAAAAATGTTATTTAACCAACTTTATTGGAGATTTTATGTTCTTTCTCCATGAAGTGGTCAAAATTATGATAGGTCTTGCTTTTCTGCCTACAGGAAATAGCCAGCAACTAATTTCGTCATCGTTAAACCAGAAACAGCCATCTTGAAATAGAAGTGGATGGGGGAAAATTTTAGTTGTAACGTCGTTCGGGCTTTATACAAGATACCTTCTTACCAGATTTCAAAATAGGTGAAAGAGTTGGGTTAAAACTGAGTACAGTAGTCATATTTAAATTAGAGGGCGTCTTGAAACGGAAGTGAAATTAAGAAACAAATCTTACACACTTCGTTTGAGCTTTATAGAAGGTACGATTTTAAAACAATCGGTTAATGAATTTGGCTAAAACTGCGTATATTCGGCATTGTTAAGTCAGATACCGCTATCTTGAAACGAGAGTGAATGAGGAAAATTTTACACAAACGAGGTGTGTTCAGAAAGTAACGAGAATTTTAATTTTTTGAATAAAATATTTATTTATTCTTCTACATTGATGTTGTCGCCCATTAGAGATTATGCACTTGTACCAGCGCTTCTTCCAATCCTCGAAACACTTCTCAAACTCGATCTTTGAGGTAGTCTTTAGTTCTTTCAACGATGCGCTTTTAATGTCATCTACGGCTGTAAACGACGGCCCTTATATTTGGAAATAGGAAAAAGTCACACGGAGCCATGTCTGGCAAATATGGAGGCTGGGGCATCGTTACAGTACTGTTTTTGGCCAAAAATTCACGAACAAGCAATGAAGTGTGAGCTGGTGCATTATCGTGGTGAAAAAGCCATAAATTGTTTTCCACAGATCCGGGCGTTTTTTTTTTTTTTTTTTTTTGCTTCAAGCAAACGGCGTTGAACTTGTAGGTAGTACTCCTTATTGACCGTTTCACCCGGTGGCAGGAATTCATGCTGCACTATGCCATTAATATCGAAGAACACAGTGAGAATAACCTTCACGTTCGACCGCACTTGTCGAGCCTTTTTCGGTGTTGGCGAGCCAGAATGCCTCTACTGGGATGATTGAGCCTTAGTTTCGACGTCATATCCGTAAACCCATGTTTCGTCACATGTTATAATACGTTTCAGTAATTCTGCATTGTCGTTGACTTCTTTTAGTGACTCCTGAGCAACTTCCATTCGCCGCTGTTTTTGTTCAAAATTCAACAATTTTGGAACGAATTTTGCTGCCACGCGTTTCATACACAAAACATTGGAAACAATGTCATGACATGATCCAATCGATATGCCAACATCATCAGCGACCCTTCTAATTGTGATTCGGCGATTGTTCATAACCATTTCTTTCACTTTTTCCACGTTTTCATCAGTTGTTGATGGGCTGAGTCGCCCAGGGCTTTCGTTATCTTCAACGTCTTCACGGCCTTCTTGGAAACGCTTATACCACTCGTAAACTCTTGCTTTACTCATATCAGACTCACCATAGGCCTTTGTTAACATTTCACACACTTTGTTACACTTTATTCCATTTCTTACGCAAAATTTGATACAAATTCTTTAATCCATTTCTTTTAACAAACGAAAATCGTCGAGCTCATAAAAACACGTCAAACCTTAGTGGCTGTCACAGACAAAGTCAACAATGAAAACAGCTGAAAGTTTTATCATACTTCAAGGGCATGTATACCAACATAATAAAAAAAGTTTGCAATCGGACTCTCCAAGCCCGCGAAATTTAAAAATTCTCGTTACTTTCTGAACACACCTCGTACGTCGTTCGGGCTTTATACAAGATATCTTCGTACCAAATTTCAAGAATAAGCGGTCAGTGCGTTTGGCCAAAACTCCGTAGCAAAGAAAAAAACAAACCAAATGCCAAACAGTCGAGTTGAATGAAAGACCTCACTTCGCTCGTTCAATAAAGCGATAAATCTGTATATTCGGATGACCGAAATGCTTAACATTTTACAGATTCAACACCCACTAACTGTATTCAAATTAACAAAACCTACGTAACTTTTACCGTACCTTCCAAAACATCCGAATAAAAAAAAGCTTGGTTGCTGACCCGTTTTTCTATCCATACCCCGGCTAAACATTTGCAGTTTTTCAAAAAAAGAGAGCAGAAGAATTTAATTGCATATTTAAACAAGGAATTGGGTTTGCCTGGTTTAGTATGTTAAGCAAACTTGGCGGTATAGGTACGATTTAATAAAGAAATTTAATTATTAATAACTGTGATAACATTTATTTTTAATAGCTTTTGGTGTAATTTAGTTCTGTATAATGTATTAACGTAAAATTATAAAACTATAAATTAATGTTAAAAAGAGTGGATATTGATATATTTCAGACTGCAAGTAAACGTGTAAGTTTATAAAAAGGATACCAACCGGCAGTCGGTCACATGACCACTGCCTTAAAATGCTTTAGGAATTATGTATGTTACTTTTTGAAGTAATTAAAGCATTCTTATTGTTACTATTATTAATTAATTAAGCTCTACTTACTTCTACAAAACAATCGGTCAATTCGTTTGGCTAAAACTGTGTAGGCCTACATTCGTAATCTTTAAATCAGAGGCCGCTATCTTGAAACGGAAATGAATAAGAAAAAAAGAATCAGAAAAAGTATGAATCTTGCGCATAATTATTCATTCGAGCTTTGTACAAGCTACCTTCGTATCAAATTATAAAACAATCGGTCAATGCTTTGACTAAAATTCGTCATCGTTAAATCAGAGGCAGCGATCTTGAAACAAGTGAATGGGGGAAAAATTACATATATATCGTTTGGGCTTTAAACAAGGTATCTTCCTACCAACTTCCCATACACTCGATCAATGCGTTTGGCCAAAACAGAGATTTTGCTTCGCTCGGTCAGTTACATTTTCAAGGGTGTTAGTTCGACCTTCCTCGATCGTAGTTCTTGCCATATTGACTAACGCATGGTGATTCTGTATCTCTTGGATTCCTTAGTAAGATGGGAGAGAATGTTAATACTCAAAATCAACAGAACGGTCGTTCAGGAGTAGATTCCCTTACCACACTTTGGATATTTGTTACATCCTTATTTGTGGAGATCTGACAGACATGCTGCTTCTCTCAAAAAAGTGTTCACTTATTTTATTTTTGTTACTGCGGTCGCTTACTGACGCTAGTACCGGGGGGGGGGGGTCGCTCCCTGCAATGTAAAATTATTTTTTCTGCTCTTTTTCCATCTTGGTATAATGTTAGGTTTCGGAGTACCATCTTATATCTGGTTTCTAGTCCACCGCGAGTCTTTGATTTCTCTGGTATCACTCATATCTGAGAAGCATTCACCTATCCGCCACCTGAGGAGGCGTCGTAATATAAAACTAGCATGCCACATAGAATTTTGCAAAAAATAAAAATTTCGAGATATGAGAACCAAATCTACATGCAAAATTTCCCCAATTTGGTTAATTAGTTAAATCTTCCAGCAATGTGCACAAACACACTAGTAAAAATATTGTACTGATCGATACCAAAAATTGTTGAAAATATAAAAGTAAAAACAAAAAATATTTTTGGTGTATGAGTTAACCACATTTTTAAATTAAAGGAATACTTATTATTGATGTTATAAAGCCAGCAAATCTTATCAGGTAAACCTACATATAAAATAAAAAAGACCATATCACAAATATTTGAGCAAAATCTAATAAATCGAATTTTTATAAATTTAGTTGAATTTTTCATTGATAAATTCTAAAACGGCCTTTTTGGAGAAACAATAGAATGTAATAAATTTCGTGTAACGTTCATGCATCGTCTGTCTGTATGTATTTTATAAAATTATAGGTCGGTTTGCCATATGTAGGAACTTTTTGTTATCTACAAAAATCTAAATTTCGGATAATCGTTTTTTACGATTTTAATTAATTTTCATTTAATTGCAGAACATAAGTAAAAAATCGAATAAGTTGCAAAGGTTCCAAACAAATTTGGTTAGAGTCCCCTAAAAAACATTGCAATAACTTTCGTCATGACGCTTGTTTTTCTTTTTGCCGATAACTTCCGAATCGGAATATTTAGGAGTATAATAACTAATACCTGTATGTTTTATATATATAGATTTGCGAGAAAGTTTGTACGGTTTATATTATCAGGGAAAATAAACCCCTATGTATTCCCAATAGAAAATATATGTAATATAAAAACATGAACGTCTTTACGTTATTTCAACTACAGTCAAAAACAGGGAAGGGGAGTGATAAAGTAATGGTATTTTAGTTGACCTATCAGGATTTTATTGAATTAACTCAAGAAGAAAGGTACGCATCTATTTGCTTAAGAAGCGATTATAAACTTGTTCAAAGCAATTATATTTTGCCAGTGCCTACATGAATGAGCTGTATCATAGTCGTTTCTATTGCGGACTGACAGTTGAGAGATCAAAACGCAGTTATGCGACCAGAACTGAAAGGATGTGACAATATGTCTGAAATATCGGATGGGACAACCGGGACTGGTACTTCCGGTAAAGGGAGTGCTTACAGTAGTAGAGAAAACCTTCAGGAGTTAGCTGTCCTTCTGGGCTTGACCAAAGTTGAAGACATCTACCAGGAACGCTTCCGGGTAGACAGACGCAAGCTCGAGCGTATGCTTCAAGGTATGTTTCGCAATACAGAAAGGCTGAGGAGGTAGAAGAAGTACTTTTATATTTTGTATGTGCTCTGCATTATGTAGTTTCTTTATGATTTGTAAATTTTCAATACAGGCGATAAAAGCGTTGATTATAAATTTTAAAATGACAAAAGGGAACGACGTGGAACTTTTAACGTGATTCGTATTTCCTGACTAAAATTAGTTTTTTTAATGTTTATCTATATTTTACAATCTCTTTGTTCATTCGTCTGCAGATCAAAGGGCTAAATTTTGTTCAAAATTAAGTTTATTGGATCATACCTCAATAATTTTTGAAAAACCAGCTCACTTCTCCATAATTTGAACAAAATCTCTTAAGTGGTTTTTGAGAATGTAAATCACTTGTTTTCCCTCATTCTGATCTCCAGGGTTTATGTTTTTCAGGATACATTTTTTCTTTAATTTTAAAAACTTGGTTAAACGACCAACTAAATGGCGAAACTTGGTTAAACTATTTAAAATATAATGAATTTAATTAAATTTTAATATGTGTAATATAACGTTTCACAATTAATATTTTTAATTGTCGATTTATAACACAAAATCCTTAAAAAGAAATTACCTTTCCTCACAAAAAGAAATGACCGAAAATCACATAATTGTTGTTTCCGGCGCAATGCATTAAGTTAAAATCAAATCATTTGACCGGTTATAAACAAAGTTGATTTCATTCTAACTCAAACTGCCAGAAGCAGAATACTTAATTAAACCAAATCTATACAGATATCACAGTCGAGGGATTTTGTTAGTTAAACAATCCACCAGTTAAAAGATAACTACTGAAAGGATACAAATTAAAGAAGAAAACCACTAAAATAAATTTTGAAAAATGTTTTACGAATACAGTTTTTTTTTATTTTAAAATTTTATTTCCTCACTCTTGGGATTGTGCGAAAAAATTGGTTTTGATGATTTCAACCTGATTTAAAAAGTGTTTTTTATGTCTTTCTATTCGTGTATGTATGTAGTTACGTGCAGAGAATCAAAAAACAAACGAGTTTTGATTTTCATTCGAGTTAAATTTTTTACATGAATTGATTATGATTAAATTTGACTTGTAGATAACCTGGACTGTTAAAAATAATAAAATTTTGTTTTTTAAAGTTTTTCTTTGCTCCAAAGACTCTTAAAAACACTAAACAGTTGATTTGTTTATATTTGATGTAAGTGCAATCCTTGGGCTAGAAATACAATATTTTTTTCAAAATTAGAGCTGTTGAACTATGTGTGCCAACGTGACAACTGGAAATCAACAACTGGGAACATTTTAAAGGCTCTTGTCTCAAAATCCGATAAAAAGGTGTGCTTTAATTTTGTAATAATCTTATAAGAAAATTTTGAATTTTGGTTTGTTGACTATTCTGCATTTTAAAACGAAATAATTTTAAGGTTCTAAATCGAGAAAACCAAAATAGACCCTAACCGGTACAAGGTTTGTTTTACGTTCCTTAATTTAGTCACGAACAGTAAATTTTCCTGAACAATTTAAACTGTTTTTTTAAATTGAGGTTATAAATTTTCACAAACTACCAACATTTATAAAAATGATCTTTTGAGCCAATCTTAAAAAAAAATTATTTTTGTTACTTTCTTCCTTGCCGAGTGCAATGAATACCGAATCTATCTCTATTCATTGGTGTAGCCTACCTAGTCCGAAATAAATAAAATTCACTGGTCAAGATCAAATAACAAAAAAAAAAAAAATTCAAGATTGCGATTACTGTTTATTTCGAGTTTTACTCTGAACGGTAAATTCATTTAATTTCAAATTTAGCACGCGCACACACACACACACACACACACACACACACACACACACACACACACACACACACACACACACACACACACACATGAATTATTACTATTTATAATACTGTGTGGGAGTTAAAAACAGATTTTTCTCAAATTTAGTAAGTAAATAAACTTTGTCTGTTTTTCTAAGTATACGTTTTCAATATTTTTATAATGCAATGTAAATAATTTTAAAAAATGTTTGCAAATATTTTGATTGAATATGTCAGAGGTTGTTAACGCGTGGCCCATAAGGCTCTTTTTTGCAGCCCGCAGCTTGTTCAATCTACAAACTAAAATTCTAAAAATCGTAACAGAAGTTGTATTTTAACTTCATCGTGAAGTTAATATACAATTATATATATATATATATATATATATATATATATATATATATATATATATATATATATAAATTCTCAGTTATGTATTTAAAAGTAAATTAAAATTTTACTAATACTCGCTGAATAGCATTTAAACATAGCGCGATATATTTTAAAACCATTTAGTCTGTATTCTCGACGAATGAAAAAGCTGTGACTAAAGACATTTTAGGCACAGCCCGTAATGCTATGTGTGGTAGTACTACCATTTTTGTTTACGTCCAAAAACTTTGTATGAAGCAATATGGCAATAACACTATGTGCTGTGGGTAGGATGTCTTTTGTTCATCGCTTTTAATTCGCTTAGATACTGATTCAATTGTTTTAGGCATTGAGGCATTGATTGCGCTAAATTTAAATGTCGTATGGCGAGTTATTTGTTGTGTAGCACTGTCAAATAATATAAACAACACACGGACTGCAGAATCAACACGTAATAAAATTGTTTACTTCCAGCTGCTAGAGGTGGGCGTTTCTGCTATTTTTACAAAACGTCAACAAACTTTTTGTTGGGGAAAAATAGCTGCTTTTTAAAACAGTTGGTAAAAAACAGGTTTAGAAAACTTAAACTCAATGTTGTATTAGCAGCTAAAACAATAAGCACCTAAGTTCAGTTTTCTAAGACTACTTTTTCATTCCCACTGCCACCATGTCCTTAACTGTTTTTGGGCATTTAGAAAGGATAAAATAATCCTTTCTAAAATGTAATAATTAAATTACATTATGAATACGTAATAATTATGTACAAAATGCAATGGATTTCTAATAGAAGCATTCTTTTTTTTACTTAAAAATTAAATAGTCCTTTGCATATTTACCAAAATGCAAACGATTTAGAATATTTTTAGTTGATTAAAAAATATTGATAATTGATAATGAATATAAAAAATATGTTCAAATAAAATTAGGCTCTGTATCTACAAAATGTGAGAGGTTGTTATTACAACTCGCAACAAAATAAAGATAAACTTTGACATTGACCAAACAATTCTTACTTCACTACAAGCAACAAGCAATTTTGAAATAAAGGGAAAAAGCCGCCTCGGTGGCCTAGTTGATAGCGTACTGGGCTTTCACCCCGAGGACCCGGGTTCGATTCCCGGTCAGGGCTTTCATTTTCATACGCTATAAATCATCCCATCGTCTGCATTAGCCCAAGTGTGCACAATAGTCGAATGTTAAACACAAAAAATAAATAAATAAATAAAATAAAAAATAAAGGGAAAAAGCATAAAGGGAAAAAGCAGGTAGAAGAAAAGCAGTTGGCAGGCAAACAGTTAGCAGGAAAACAGTTTTAGCGCTTGCGGCAACGTTCGAACAGAACGTAGGTGTGGTAGTGCGGAAAGCTGTTCCTTGTTTAACAAATCATAAATCAGTCCAAATCCAACTGTTGTTCCCATTTGAAAAAGCAGTTTGTTTGTCGTTTATAGAAAAGCAGTTTTTTTAACAGTTTGGTGTTTTCTGCCCCACCACCATCAGCTGCAGTATAGTGATGGGCAAAAGCGCTATTTTTGTTTAGCAGCTAATTCTGTTTATGCTAATTAGAATTAGCAGTTAAAATAACAGTTACAACTGCTAACTGCTAATTCTCTAGACTGCTAACAACGACCTTAGCAGGAAAACGCAGCTTAAATAGTATTGTCACATTACTTTATTCTTTATTCCTTATCTTGGCAGTTAATATGAGCAAATACTGTGAGGATGCAGTTGGTACGTTTTGTCCTACCCTTCCTGCACTATTAATTTGTCTATAGGATTTGTGAATAAATCTCTGACGATAATGAGAAATACAATGAACATGCTAAGTTCAAAGATGCAATTAATTGTATTCGGTTTGTCTCTCACGCACTGTCAAGTAATATGAAATATATTTTGTAGCACCCTTTTCTAAACTTATGATACAATAATAATTTAAATTTTAAAAAATTAAATTAAATTAATTTTAATTTTATTAGGGTCATGTTCGATGTTTGTAATTAATTAAAATGCTATTTAAAAAATATTATTGTATTTTAATACATGTAGGCTATCTATGGAGGCCTATCTTTTTTTTAGATTTCTCTTATTTATTCATGTTCCTTATAAATTAAAATGTTCTTGTTAGGTATTATTTCAAGTATTTTATTATAGACTATCATAATGTTTCTGATAATGTTTATTTTTGTTATAATCACATTATTTAAAATAATATTGTCATTTATTATATACTATATTATTGTAATTATAATTGTGTGAAAAATTATAAGTGTTTGAAGGACAAATAATTACTTGTTAATCTATAATTCTTATGTTTTAAAATATAATTTTAAGCTAAATATTTTTATAATGTTAAAAGTACAAGTTCGACTTGTGTTACATTTATTATTTATAAAAAAACACCCTCATTTAAATTTACAGTTAACAAAGAAAAATATGATACTACTATGCAATCTGAATCTCAGGACAGTAGCCAATAACAATTAATGGAAAGAAACACTGACAATGTTTCCTGTTTAGCAGTTACATTAGCAGCTTCAACGTTAAACAGGTGCAGCAGTTAGCAGTAGAGGTTAGCAGTTGGCAGGTCGGTAACAGTCTAAATAGTGTGCCATGACTCTGCTATTAAACAGTTAGATTAGCAGCTTCAACGTTTAACAGGTTCAACAGTTGGCAGTAGACGTTAGTAGTTAGCAGGTCTGAAACAGTGTGCTATGTCCCTGCTATTCAACAGTTAGATTAGCAGCTTCAACGTTTAACAGGTTCAACAGTTAGCAGTAGACGTTAGCAGCTGCAGTTTCGTTAGCAGTTAGTACCATAGCAGGTCGGAAGCAGTGTGCTCTAACCCTTTTATTTAACAGTTTGTTTATTATCTGTTATTTTTAAGTATGATAGCAGTCTGCTAATGCTAAAACTATTTAGCAGTTAAAAAATAACAGATTGTTAAATAGCAACCCATCACTACTGCAGTACTGCTGGTCTGCAGCGACTAATAGTCTGAGATTCAGTGATTTATGTGTTTGTAGGATATACAGATTTTATTATCTGGAATATCATAGAACTGCTGACAAATCATAATCATAATATGTCGTTGCACAACAAAGCAGATTAAGGCATGAATTTGTAGTAATGATGGGCAAAACCCCTAATTTTATTTAGCAGGTGCTATCAGTTAATGTTAATTAAAATTTGCAGTTAAAAATAGCAGATACAACTACTAACTGCTAATTTCTAGACTGTTAACACAATGCCCTTAGCAGGACAAGCAGGAAAACAGATTAAATTAATATTGTATTTAATATTGTATTAAAAATGCATTACTGTATTTTTCATTCCTTATCTGACAGCTGAGATAAACAATTACAATGAGATTTATTACAAAAAGTTGACACATTTTGTCATAGCCTACCTGCATTATTAATCTGTAAGATTTCTTAATAAAATAATGAGAAAATACCATTAACAGATTAATTTTAAAGAATCTAATTTATTGTGCTTGGTTTGTTTGGTTGTGTTTGGGGGGACTTGTAATTCCCATTTCTATTGTACCCACTACATTATTTAAACTACTTTTATTTATTCATGTTCGTAAATAATTAAAATATTATTAAACAAATTATATTGTATTTAATACATGTAAGCTACCTATAGGTCTACATTTTTTAAGCTTTTGTACTACTTATTCATGTTCGTAATTAATTCAAATGTTCCTGTTAGGTAACTGATCTGGTATTTTATCATAGGCTGTCATATTTCTAATAATACAGTATTTATTTTTGTTACATTTTCTAAAACAATATTGTCATTTGTTACAATTTTAGTTATAATTGTGTGTAAAATAGAAACATAAGTGTTTGTATGTCAAATGAACCTGTTATAAGTCAAATGTTTTAAAATATAATTTTTACACTTTATGTTTTTATAATGTTAATAGTAAAAATTTGACTTAAATTTTATTACATTTATTATTTATAAAAAAAGCATCATCACTTAAATTAACAGTTAACAGAGTAAAAATATATGATAGTCTGGATCTCAGAATAGAAACCAACACTCAGTGGAAATATACACTGACAATATTTAGCAGTTATATCACAATAGCAGGTCAGAAACAGTGTGCTATGACCCTGCTATTCAACAGTCAGATTAGCAGCTTCAAGGTAACAGGTTCAACAGTTAGCAGTAGATGTTAGCAGTTAGCACCGCAGCAGGTCGGAAGCAGTGTGCTATGACCCTGCTATTTAACAGTTTGCAGTTAAAGTTTATCTGTTATTTTTAAGCGTGATTAGCAGTCTGCTAATGCTACAACCATTTAGCAGCTAAAATATAACAGATTGCTAAATAAAAAACCCATCACTAATTTGTAGTTAGAAGTTAGTCTTGGTCATGACCTCTTTGTGTAACGTCGAATGATTTTTACAGTAACAGGTAAACATAGCTCAGCAAATTTAGCAAGTATTGTGCTTTAGTATGTGTTGTGTTAGTTAATTAGATAAATAATATCTTGTCAAAAGCGAAAAGTTAATGAGGAGTTTCAAGCATTTCAGGTAGGCTACTTCACATTTTTTAGTAGAAATTCATCAAAAATTATGTATTTGTTGTGCAAAAATCTGTCACAGTGATGAAAGAATACAATCTTAAATACCACTATGATATCAAACATGCTGAAAAGTATGACGCTCTTCGAAGATAACATCGAGTTGATAAAGCTTAATAATGACAAAGAAAGCTTAATCCTTGCTGCATGAACGTGATGACATATATATCAAGAAGTGCATCTAAAATGTGTTAAATATTTTATAATTTAGAATTACATCATAATTCTTACTACAAATTAGTCATCAGTTTAAGTTCACAAAACAAAATCTAGAAAGTCTTAAAACAAGTCTTAAAGTGAGCATATTTAACAAAAATTGCCCATAAATTAAAGCCTTTCTACATTAGTGAATTTATTAAAGACTGTATATGGAATCTGTTATGTTTTGTGTCCAGTGCAAAAAACTTTGTTTTCTGAAGTTAGTTTATCACCAGGAACTAAGAATTGATGTCAAAAGAATTGATTATATAATACCAATGTACAAATTACTATCAAAGAAAAATCATCAAAATTTTCATTCTAATCAATTGCAGTCTATGGAAGTACAGATATGACTGATACAGCCCAATTTTGTTGAGGCATTAATGACAGTTTTGAGATTATAGAGGAGCTTTTAGTTATGTTTCCTACGAAAAGGAACAACATAAGGAAAAGATATTTTTAAAGTGGTGATGGAAGTATTAAATATATTTAATCTTTAACTTCATAAACTTTCTGGAGTTTCAATTGATGTTTGTCCATCCATGGTTGGCAAAAATGAGGGACTTGTAGCTTTATTACTCAAGAATAAAGGTTACATATCTTTAATCCAGTACACTTGTATTGTTCATCAACAACAATTATGTACTAAGTATTTGAAAATATTATAAAATAGTGAATTTTGTTAGACTTAATCACAAAGAGAGTCCCAAAACTATTTGTCAGAGTGAAATTCTGAATACTTATTATCGTAATGTTCGTTGATTATCCCAGGGCAAGATAGTGGAAAGGTTTTTTTTATTTGAAAGATTGATTTGAAAGACTGATTGATTTGTAATTAAAACTTTCATGAAGTACAAAGGAAAAGCCATTAAGGAAATGAAACTTTCAGAGTTTTACTGCAAGTACATTAACGAAAACTCCTTTCCTAATATTCAAAAACATGCCTTAAAAATTATGTCACTCTTTGGAAGTACATATATTTGTGAGCAGTTTTTCTAACAAATGAATTTTGTGAAGACACGATCAAGACTGATTTGAATATGGAAAACTCATTAAGGATTGTAGTCTCCAAGATAAAGCCAAAGGAAAAGATCTGACATTGTGAAAAGGAAGCATTGTATAACTCACATTGAGTTTGTGACTTTTTGCATAATTCTTAAGTAGCCTATTTTATTAGTTTCTGATAAACTAATGTAGATGTTTTTACTTTTTTTATATACTATTTTAGTAATCACACACACACACACACACACACACACACACACACACACACACACACACACACACACACACACACACACACACACACACACACACACACAGGGTCATCGAAAAAAATGCCAATATTACAAAAAAGTCATTGAAGCAAACCTCTAATTTCTTCACTGTTTTTTAACTGGATTGAGCCAGTTTTGTTGGATGAGGAAATTCATGACTATATACAAGACTCTCCAAAAGTGTGTGTGTGGTGTGAGTTATTTCATGACTGATTTGTTTTTCCCCTTCTTTTTCGCTGAAAGAACAATTATAGGGATAATCTATCTAGACATGCTAGAACAGTTTGTGTTTCCTCAGATTGAACAAATTGAACAACAAACTGGAATATGTGTCATTTTTATGCAAGATGGAAAGATGTAAGATGGAAGCTCACTGTCATCTAGCTGTATGCAACGCCCTCAACACCAGATTTCCTAATGGTTGGATTGGCAGAGGTGTGCTTACTCCTTACCCCCCCCCCAGAAATCTAGACCTTAATCCTTTGGTTTCCTTTTTCTGAGGGGTACATTAAGAACATAGTTTATATTGAGAAAATTAGTTATTTGGTGCATCTACAGTAGTGCATCTCTGCCGCCATCACGACTGTAACTCCAGAAATTATTCAACAAACTTGGCATGAAACTGACAAGTTCATCTGATCTATAGATTACGTGTCTGCATAACAACTAATGGGTGTCACATCGAAACTTCCTAAGGTATAAAAAAACTGTTTTTTCCTGTACATTGTCAATGTAAAATCATGAAATTATCTTTTATACTTTTTAAGTTGCACTTAGTTGAAATCCCAGCATACTTTCAACTATATAATATATATATATATATATATATATATATATATATATTCTATATATATATATATATATATATATATATATATATATATATATATATATATATATATATATATATATATATATATATATATAGTTCTAATAATATTTCCAATTGATGTATTTCTCTTAGAAATAATAGTTATTCTTTTGTATTACTATAGATAAAATATTGTACAATAAAATCTTGTAAGTAATATTACATTGTTTTTAACTTAATTTTATAACTAAAACAACATTAAAGAACTTGTTAGTTTACAGTTTATATCTTTACTTAATACTTTTACTATTTCAGGAGATGACGAAATGATGCCAGCTAGTGAATTTTTTCAAAAGGTAAGATAGATGTTGATAATTAAAATAATGTAACACAAATACAGGTAATTGGGTACAAGAACTTATTTTCCATTCCAGGATTCATTTAAAAATAGATTTTGAAAAAGTATGCCAAGTTTCAGTTTTAATCGAAAAATTTGATGTTACTAAATTTAAAATACAATATAACAAAATGTTATTCTGGTGAATGGCTAAATAAAATAAATTATTTTAGTAAAAATATTTGAAATGATTCTGGTAAATGCTTCAATACAAAAATATTGAAATATCTTCTTAAATTGTTTTGCTTTTTTTATTAAATTTAAAACAAAAGTAAAATGACCTGGTATTTCCAGCTATAAATCTTTTTATGATTCTTTTTCATAACACAAACTATTACCTCATAAAGTATTTTTATTTTATCTTTCTTTCGAGGATATTTAAATACTAAACTATAATATTCAAAATAAAATTATTTTCACAATTATTAATACTAAAGTAGGCTTTTATTTTTTGTTACTTTTGTATAATATTTTTTTACTTTTTAATATTATTTTAAAAATTTCAGGTTATGGAAGAAACTTCAACACGAATCTCTTGGCCATCTAGATTAAAAATTGGTGCAAAATCAAAGAAAGGTTAGACCTTATATTTGTTCTAGAAACATTTTATTTCTAAATCTTAATAGTGTCGTTGTGTATAATTTGTCGATTATAAAAATAATATCAAGGAATAAAATTATATTATTCCTTCATAATACTTTGCCAAATATAATTTGCCTTCATAATATTTTGTTTTTCTGTAATTGCCACCACCAATTTTGAAAAGATTTTTTATATACAAAAAAATGTACAATAAAATCAAATTTTCCCTAGATCATTTGTATTTGTCTGTATAATACTATGGTAATGTTTAATATTTAATCACTCCTATGGCAACAATGGATAATAAAGTTAATAAATTTAAGTAGTTTACTCCCTTATCGCTAAAGTGCTTAGTAATAATATCTTTTGATCCTACATTTCCATAATATCTAGTTGGAAGTTTTGGTAAAAATGTATACAGTATTACAATTTTCAAAAGCACCATTATTAAAAACTGACATTATTATATTAAAGATTACTTCAATAGAGTTATTTGTCAAAAATAATAGTAGGATGTTCTGAATTTTTTTAATTAAAATTTTAGAAATTTACATTTTTTACATTTCAGAGTAACTAGGAACTACACTTTTAATCTTCCTATCTAATTTTAGTAGCCTACTGTACTTACTTTTGAGTCAATTCTGCTCACTAGTCTTGACATTACATGACAAGTCTCAAATTTATCTGAAAAAAAAACAACTACTTGTTTTTATCTGTGTAAGGTATTTTTTTAACTTTTATTTTTTTTACAATTAGCTGATTTTCACAATTGTTTTATTTATTTTTTTTACTATATGTAAAATATAAGATATAGATAGATATTTTCTTATGAAATAAATGATTTTCCTTCAGATATTTTTGGGCAACAGAAAAATATAGGGTTATATTAATTATAAACTTTTAACTTAAAGAATTAAACTTAAACATTAAACTTATCGAAGAAAATTTGATGTGTAGTAAACTCCATACTCTTTGGGGTTATACTGCTAATTATAGTACAAGATCTTTATTAAAGTACCTATAATTATATAGTGCAAAGTGCAGATTTTTCTCATAAAAAGTTAAACAAAGGATATAATTTCTAAACAAACATAACTTTTCAGAAATTATTGCAAATAAACTATATTGTTATTATAGTATTCACAAGATATGCCAAAAAAAATGTTTTTAATGCTAATTATGAACGTGAAGAAATTGCACAAAACAGTAGCTTGCAGGTGATAATTTTTAATTTTGATTCATAGAATACTGATGTATTTGACATTATAGTATGCCTAAAATCTTCAACCATATTCATTATTACAATCTTACTATTATAGCTTACTATTGTATATTTTTCAAAAGTCTTTAAATTAAAGCTGTTATTCTCAAGCATTTTCTTTTTGTACTTAATTAATATTGTAATATTATAAGATAATTAATTACTTCAATCTATTTAAAATGTGGAGTCTTTAGCCACTTTAATTTCTAAAATAATTTAATTACAAAATAATGTATTTATCTGCAACTTTTCAGTTAACTGATTTTTTTACAGATCCACACATTCGAATTGCTGGGCGAAATCTTGACGTTAAAAATGCAAAGAGTAAAATAGTGTCCATATTGGTTACTAAAGTAAGTTTTTTCATTTTGATTAGCAATTATTTTAGATTTAATTAAATGATTTTAAATATGGTGATGTGACAAAATTATTGATACAACAGAATAGGCAATAACAGTAATTAACATAAAATATAAAGTTATGTAAATGAATAGCAAATATTTCATCACACAATATTGAAAATTTTAACATACCTTCTCTGTTTCATTTTTTTATATTTTAGTTTATTAGGTATAGGCCAAGAATCAAAACATTTTCACAACAGAGTTTATTTGTTCACATTCTGATCTGTTTATTTGCAGTGTATCTCGAATGCCAACATGGCTAGCCATAACCATAAATAAACCTATGAATAT
The DNA here is from genome assembly GCA_022606455.1 of Callitettix versicolor. NCBI lineage: Eukaryota > Metazoa > Arthropoda > Insecta > Hemiptera > Cercopidae > Callitettix > Callitettix versicolor. The sequence continues at coordinate 46,295,643 of CM040184.1, forward strand.
TTGGCAGTTTTGTAGCACTTGATTTCAAATCTAGAAAAAAGGGTACAAATACCTAAAAACCACTTTTCCCACCAACTAGGATATATAAAATTATTCCAGTGTTTTAACATTATTTATATATATATATATATATATATATATATATATATATATATATATATATATATATATATATATATATCAGTTCAAATTATAAATACTATATTGTACTTTGCATCACCCCACACATATTACAGGACACTAAAATAATTGTATGTTTGTGTACACACAAACATGTTGTTTTGTAAATAGGTAACAAATGTAATGAGCTCAAGTAATTAAGTTTCTCATTCATTTTTGCTAAATTATCTCCAAATGTTACAAAATAATTAATAAACATATTAATTACGCTAATACAAGATTAATTATTATCTTTCCATTAAATTCGTTATTCACAATAGGTACCTACACTATATTTTACATGCTTTATTAATCGTAACAAACGATTACGTTATAACAAACATAATATTATAAAAATATTATGTGATATAAACATACAATAAACCTGAACACCTCGTACTTTTCCTTACACTTTACGGCATTTTCTTTCCATTGTTATCATTGTAAAGAATGGAAAACTTGGAAAGTGAATCAGCTGATACTATTAAATATTCAAATCCACCAGCCACAAAAGATAGATCACTGATAAGATAAGACTTTAAAATACATTAGTTCAGATTGACTGCCTTAAGTGATGATGAAAAGACGAGAGTGTGCCTTTTGAAAGCAGTTTAGTTTTTACAATCCTCTAGAGATAAAAAGTCCAGTGGAAAATAATCACAAATGAAAACATGTGACCCAGCTTTTGACAGACATACACACTAAAATTTAAAACTAAAATTTGATATTGTCTATCAACTACAATAAAATAATAATGGTCAAGAATGATTGCTGGATTGGGTATGAATAGTGGTTTATTTTTGCATTGTTGAGGAATTTCAGCCATCGGATTTCAGGTAGTCTACAGTTCCAAACTTAGTAGAATCAACAAAAACCAAAAATATCTTTCTTTAAAAAAATGATTTTGACCTAGTTAAAGACTGGACATATTCTTCTCCAAATTTTCTCAGTAATATTCAGAATATTTAATCAGAAATGTACAGTGACTGAAAGAGGAGAGATGTCACAGATACATTTAAATTTACCTAGGGTAAATGAACAATGGTATCTGCATGACACAATCAATAAAAAAAATTTCATTTTTGATGACAGATATTTAATAACTTAATAAACATAAAATGAAACATTCAATATGTAATCAACTAATTAGAGAACTATGACAAAAACAATTTTAATAGTGGAAGCTTACTTAGCATAATCTTATTTTGTTGGTGATATATGATCTAGTGTTAGATTGGTGACTGCTTGTTGCAATGACCATCTAACAATTAAACCAATCTAGATAATCTGGATGATATGACATAATATTTACCTTCAAAAAGAGGTATTTTGATGTATAAAAGGCATTAAGTAATGTTACCTTGTTTGTTAATAAACCTGAAGATAGAAATGGGGAAACTACTTTAAAGAAATTAACAATTTTAGTTTTATATATAATTTAGCTCATATTGTAATTTAAAGTTTTGGAACGCCTTAAATGTTCACTTCAAATAGAAAATTTCATCTTGTTAAAGACTAGTAAACTGTTGAATATCTGTTTAAATAACTTCACCAGATACCAAAATAAATTTGAATCATTTATGAAACCAAAGCTTCAGTTCTTATTTGTTATGTCCACACAGTTTAAAAAAAATCTTAAAAAATGCATTATCATAAACTTTGCCAAGACAGTTTAGTCTTGGCAATGTTACTAAATGTTATTAAATGTGGAGAGTATTTTTTAAGAAAATGTATATTATTATATATTTTTTTAATGCTTTTCTATGCTTTTATTCTTTATGCCAAAGTTTGGTGCATACTTTGTGTACGTTTGGTAGTGATAGATCATTTAAGTTTGAAATTTAAGTTAAGAAACAAATAGTTTGTGATTCAATGTTTTAAGTCCCAAATGAGAAAATAAGTTGTGAAAATATGAGAAAGATATATTAGAAGTATTTACTCAAGAAACATTCAAAGAAAAGGAATTTGTCAAATACAGAATCAACTAAAAGAGAGTTTTCAAAATTAATTGAGAACTACATGTTGTCATTCAGCTTCCTAAATTATTAAATATATATTAGTACTGATTTTTACAGTACCTGTGACTGGAGCAAGTGCAGAAAAGTCTGTTTCAAAACTAATGATTGTAAAAAAAACTACTTTAGGACGTACCGTGGAAAGGTACCAACTAGCATATCATCTGAACAGAAACATGTTAAAGTGAAAGCAAGAAGACAACAATTTTGAATTGTGATCTAAAATATATAAAAGACTTACAGACTTAATTAATTTGTAATTTTATTTTAGAACTTTTTTTTGTTTTTACTAGTTATTGTATGTAGAATCATTTCTTAAGGTGAATAAGTGAATCATTTGTTGTAGTTGAAATAAAGAAGCAATTTTTACAACCAATATAATCTAAATACATTTTGTACAAAACTTAACTTATATCAATATTTTCTATATTTATTACACAGGTTATAAATTTTAAATTACTGAAATTTGTATCAAGTAGTCATTTTGAACTAAGTGGACAAATTTTAAAAAATCATAGTTTAATCAGTAATTTAAAATAAAATAAATTCAATTCAATGAAATAGAACAAATTATTTATACTAATAAGTAAGTTTTAAAAAAATATACTTTCAAATTTAAAAGCATAAACATTTGTTGTAATTTTTTAGAAATATTTTTTCAAGAAAATATGCCTTTCTACAGTATAACTTCTGAACAAGGGGCACTGCTTCGGCCATATTAAATGTGTCTTTTGGCCTTTTTGGCTAAGTGGCCTTTTGGAGAAGTGTCCCCTACAGGGAGGAATTCAGTTACATGCTTATGTATGGCAAGCTGTTAACTGGGCATCTTGTGATAATATTGCAAAGCAATACTAAAACAATAGACCTACAAAAATGGAACTGATTTCCTTTTCAGAACACTAATTTTAGTTAAAAATATTTGTTTAAGATAAATGGGTTTTAAATTTAATAAAACTTCAAACAGTATTACTGTAATGAATAAGCAAATGTTCAAATTACAATACAGTACAACCCTCATAACTAATCTCAGCAAAACAGATCTGTCTAACTGTTCAGCACTGTTCACCGATTGATCAACACATCTTGATAGTTCCAGGAAAGTAGCCAATTCCATTCCGATCATGAGACAGTTTAAACATAGTGCAATATTCTTAAAAGTAAAACATTGGTCTGATGGGTAAGTGATATCTAACTATCATACCAAATCGGACTCACTTGGTCTGTCTCATGTTCAGTTGTCACACTGGTCTGTTTCTCCCAGCTGGAACCTATAAGTGAAATATAAGAAACTATGCAAAAACAAGTGTAATATAGTCCTTAAAACAACTTACAAAAGGGGTAAAACAAAGGCAAATGCAATTTGTTTTTTTTTGACACTACCAAAAAGATGTGCAGTCATTGTTCACAGATGATTTCTTTGTTCCTTATAAATGCAACATAGCATCATTTCTGATACTCTTCTACTACATGTATTCCTTCCAAATTCATCTTTCCATGAAGTGGCCTATTAGGAAACACTAAACAGTATAGTTTTGTTTGCTTCCATACATCAACAATTTTCAAGTGGAAATTGACCTCTTATGCTCCTCTGTCCATTAAGAAGTTCCAATGAGCCCATGAATCATCATTTTAATGCTCATGTCTGTTTTGGGAATGTTCGCTATTTATAATTTGTTCTAAATCTAAAAAAGCTTTTTTTAATCAGGGAATACAAAATTGTCCATTATAAAGAGGAGTCCTTTCCATTTAAAAGTTTCTTTAAGTTTAAAAGTTTCTATTAAGGAAGTTTTACTGTATATACATAAATGTGTGCACTTTCTCCTAGATTAAAATAAAGGGCACTTAATTTCAGATTACACCACTAAGCTTTTTTAAACTAAAATCATCAATATGTTTTATTCTTTCTAGGAGGAGATCAATGAGGCGGTTGTTGTTATTGAAAGAAATTTTAAAAAGTCTTAACAATACAATACTGTATTTAATTCTTAGTAGAGATTTTAGTTTTGACTCGTATTAATTTATGTAACTTTTAACTTCAGTTCTTTTTAAAGTTAATTACAGATATAGCTACTTGAATCTCATCCTAAGTCCATGTGGCAGAGTGGTTTTATCAACTATTTCAGATATCCAGACCTGAAACTTAAATCTTCTTACTAGGTTGATTTATTGTTTTTTATAATTAATTTTTTTGTTAAACATTTTGCCCTGTTGAATTTTATAACATTTTTTTATTTGTTTAATTTATATAAAATTGTAACTAATTCCTAGCAAATGAACTTCATATCCTTAAGTTTATTTGTGAGCCCTATTGTTAAAAATATTTTAAAACCTACAGAAATCATTACTCTCATAGAATTTGATTAATTTCTACTCATTCTTTCTTCTATAAATTCTTTAGAGTAATCGAGTGACTATGAAATTGGATGTTAGTTATACTGATCATTCACACATTATTGGTCGTGGAGGACTAAGCATTAAGAGTGTTATGGAAAATACTGGCTGCCATATTCATTTTCCTGATTCTAACAGAAATAACTCAATGGAAAAAAGCAACCAGGTATCCATAGCAGGAGATATTCAAGGTGTGGAGAAGGCAAGAGCTAGAGTACGAGTAAGTATAACGTTGTTGAAGTAATTCCAAAAATAGTAATGTGGTAGAGAGTTGATTATCCAAACTAATCTGGACCTACTTAGCAGAATGGTTTAGGTAATAACAGAAAGCTTGATTGTTATAAAGAAAGCACTGAATTATATTTAAGTATCACCTGCATAAATCCATAGAAAGCTTTTTAAAAAACAAAAAATTAACTTTTTTATTTAGAAAATAAGAAAAATTATGATTCTTAATACAGTAGAGTCCTGCTAATCCAACCTAAACCAGGTCGCAGGCCAGGTCGAATTGGCGGGAAAGTCAGATTACTAGGATTGCAATACCATTAAAAAATGTTTAAAAGTATTGAATTGAATGTATTACACAAAAAACTTTGAACTACATGTATTATTACTAAATGAATTGTACTAAAACATAAAACATCTTACAGAATCTCACTACTGTAATAAAGAGCAGTACGTCAAAATTATTAAACCTGACAGAAAAAGTTTGTAATTGTTCTTTTGTTTACTGACTGTTTGATGTTTTCTCACTGCTACATCTCGCAATTTCATGAGAAGTAAAATATCTTTTAACTTTTAGAAAACAGCGAATAAAAAAATATGTGAAACATTACAAAACACACACAAGCAGAATGCACTCTAAATGTCAACTCTTCCACGATCTGAATTGATACTAAAAGACAGAAATAAACGAACAGAGCAGGTATAAGGGTGGTCGACCCCATCTTTCTTTTGAAGAGAATATAGGTCATCGGCTGAGTATATAAGTGACATGTACCGAAAGTCCCTGAACCGAAAGGAATTGTACACTTGGTTTAGCTACAAATCTTTTAAATTGCTTGAAATATTGTTCTTTGAGGCTAGGTTGGATTAAATGGAAGGTCGGATTAGCAAAGGTCTGATAAGTGGGACTCTACTGTATGTATGTTACTACAGTACAAGTATGGCAATTAAATAACCAAACTGATGTTACAAAACATTTTATTGATCAGCAATTACATTACAAACTTTATCCTCTTCTCTATAAGTACATTCCTTGCCAATCCCTACTACACTCCATAAGAATTTTCTATTGTTCAAAACAGTACTAGAAGTCTGCTTCTCCTAGCTTGTTGAAAACATCCATCGCTTTTTCTTTTACCACTTACACACTGTGAATGTCCTTTCAAGCTCCAATTTGATCCCAGGAAATAAAAAAAGTCACAGGGAGCCAGGCTGGGCAAGTACAGTGGGTGGTCAAAAATGATTATGTAGTATTTCACAAAGATTACCTTTACAGACAAGGCGATTGTCTTTGTGAAGCATCCAGATTTGATCTAATCAAGTCTTCGTCTTTTCACTAGTTCATGAAGGGCTGTCAGAACCTTGACATATTAATGTTGATTGACCTTTGGGAACCCAGTGAATATAGACAATTCCAGACTTGTCCAAAGTGCAATTATCAAGGTTTTGAATTTTGATTTGATCATTTTTATTTCTTTTGCCATGGTGAGGTAAAAGAAATACATTGTTTCAGGACTGTATATAAAAACCATGATTCATCCCAAGTAATCACTTTGTTTAACAATTCTGGATCATTATCAATTTTGTTTAAAAGGTCAGCACAAATTTTCATTTTCAGTTCCTTTACTCTAGAATCAAGAAGTTTTGATACTATATTTTTGGAAACTTCCTTTAATAATTAATGCAAAATCTGAAAGACCTTTTCTTTGTTACTTCCTGAGATTTCAGCAAGAGCTTGGACACTCAGACAATGGGTTTTTATGGATCAATTTACCAATTTTCTGGTTGTTGTCATCCGTATTTGATGTTGAGCTTTGTACAGGGCGCCCTTACATTGGTCGTCGTTTCACACACCTCAAATCTTTTAAATCACTCAAAAACTTTTGTGCACTTAAGAAAACATTCACTTAAGTACACTTTCTTTAACATTGCATAAGCTTCTACAGCAGTTTCACAAGAAAGTTGAGGTTAACTAGTTGCTCCATCTGAACACTTATTATTTTTTTAATGAGATGATAGTGCAAGGACTTAAACAGGTGATTGCTACAGCAAAACTGAGTGATGAACAACCATGCCCATTGAATTCAGGGTGCAACAAGTAACAACAGGCACAGACATATTCGAACTTGCCACAGCACACTAACTGTTTGCTAGTACCAGCAACAGTCCTGTTACCTCATGCCTTGTGCAGCATTATTTAAAGTAATATTTTTAAATAAATAATTATTAACTATTCTGTCTTCTAAATTACAGTAAATAAACTAATAATCGAGGTTTTGTAAAAGAAATATTTTTTAGAAGGTTCAGTTGATTCAGCATTCTATAATTGAGTGTTTGGATAATCAACAGTGTAAGCTGTAATATTTTAGAAAGAGGAAACATGCACTTTTAAATATTATTTTGGAAGTGCAATTATACCTGAATAAATGACACCACTTTCAACATTTCAATTAAAAATTATCACTAAAATTACAGTTGACTTTCTTTTGAACAAAATTAATTAATTTATAAGTTTCTGATTGTTTAAAGGCAATAATTTAATGAATGACAGTATAATAACATTCAACTTTTTTATGGCTAAGAGATGTTACTGCTCTTAATTTTAACACCGATTAAAAAGTTTTAAAAAAATCAAATTAAATTATCAATAGTTAAGTAGAATTGAAAATACAATTTTTTTCAGAAATGAAGATTTAATTTAAATAAATGTAAATACAAATTAAAGAAGTCTGTGGGAAAAATCGTTTGTTTTAAAAACATTAAAATGTATACTACCTTAAAAATATTTCAAGTGCTATGTGCAATATACTCTACATTTTTTTCATAATCTTTTAAAAATGTTGTTATGATATTGTGATTTCAGCACATTCTTGATGTGCTATTTGATGTGTGATTTAAATAAATCCAAATAATTTCTGATTCATTGTTTCTGAGTTATACTGATTGACCTAAAATACATAAAGCTGTTATTTTAAAAATAAATATACTGACATATTAAAAAAATAAGCAATAAACATATTATTTATTGTTCTTCTTCTTATTATTTTTTTAGGAATTGACTCCTCTGATCTTCAGTTTTGAACTTCCAATAATACATGGTTCACTTTTATCAACACCAGATAATACTTCACCATTCATTACATCAATTCAGGAATCTTATAACGTTCAAGTAATGTTTCGAACTCGTCCCAAGTTTCATTCCACCCTAGTGATTGTGAAGGGCTGTGAATGGGAAGTGACTCGTGTTAAGGAAGCAACACAATTACTTATGGCTCATATGTGTGATAACTTGGCAGTAAGTGTAATCATCATGATCTCCTAACATTTTTGTTGAACTATAACAACTTTTTTGACAATTTGTTGTTAGTGTGTCCAACGGGTAAAACTACTTACATTTTATATTTACAAATAAAATAGATAATTTTAAATATCATAAATCTAAATATCTTATTTTTACAGGCTGACCCATAATTAATAAAAAAATGTGACTTTCTGAAAACTAGCTAACAGAAGTGATTTTTAAAAATTGAAGCAATCAGTGTTCATTACTGGTTTGTAATGGTCCAGTTATACTAATTTATTCCTAAATTAATATTATATTTTATACTACTACTAAAATTATATTATATTATACTAAAATATATTATAATTTTTTTTTTTTTTGTGTTTAACGTCCAACTATTGTGCACACTTGGGCTAATGTGGACGATGGGATGATTTATAGCGTATGAAAATGCCAAGCCCTGGCCGGGAATCGAACCCGGGTCCTCGGGGTGAAAGCCTAGTATATCAACTAGGCCACCGAGGTGGCTAATAATAATAATTGATATTAAAGAAATCAAGAAGTGGACATGTATCTACTTTATATACAAAAACATCAGTCTTATACAGTGTATCCAACTGTTACTGCTCTAATAACTGTGATGGCTGGACTGAGCATGTAGTAAAATGGTGTTCATTACCAATTTAAAAATATGTCAATGAAATTATTCTTGAACAAACAATATTCTTGACATGGGGAGAGTCAGTATTAAACTGATATTCATTAGTCATTCTTTGTAATTGTACAAGTTTTGAGAGTTAAAGGGTTTTTTGTTCTGCTCTAGTTGTCAGACAAAATGATCTTTGTAATTAATAATTTTTCAAAATATAGGATTAATGTTAGTTAATCTCTGTACCTATAAACAAATTTAAAATCGATACGATTAATATTTATCTAATCCTATATTTTCCCCAAATTTAATTTTTTTGTTTAATTTAATTAATTGTAAATAAAAGTTAGATTGATGTCTATTAATAATAATTTTAAAAAATATAAATTATTCAAGTAATGAGGAAGCAATTTGCCAAAGTACAAACTTTCTTAACCCCTAAGCTTGGGACATCAACACATTTACAAGTGTTGATTTTTGAATCAACACCAAAATATGCTACTTGCCAAAATAAGAAGAATATTAATAAAGATTTACAATGAATTTCATTGAGAATATTAAGAGAATATGAAGTGTTTTCTTTTCAGTTTAGTCACTAGACAATTCTTTTTGCTTTTTTTCATTACGAATTCTGGCAATATAAATTTGCTTTTATTAACATGTACTGAAATATAAATGAAAACATAAGAAATGCCACAATAAAATTTATTAATTGGAAAATCATATTAGGTCAAATATGTCTTAAACTTTCTAATACTGAAATAAATTAAGTAATACACAAATATTTTTGTTTAATTGTAGAAATAAATTTTGTGAACAAACATATAATGTGTTTATGTATTTTCATATCAGGGTCAGATACCAGTACATATGATGATGGAAATCTCCCCACAGCACCATCAAATTGTACTTGGGCGTGGCAGTGAAAACTTGAAACGAATAATAAATCACACAAACACACAAATTTTATTTCCAGATCCTCATGATCCAAATATTTCATCCCTCAAGAAGAGCAGTGTTAGCATTACTGGCACAATTCATAATGTTTACTTGGCACGTCAGCAACTTGTGGTAAATTATTTAACTTGTAAACCTTAGAATTGAAATACAGCACTATACTTACTAAAAACCATTATGGAATCTTACTAACAAAATGATTAGTATAACAACTACATAATTAATAGGCCTAATAATATTACAGTGAAAATCTCATGAGAAAAAATACTAAAATTTAATTGTTAACTACACTTCTGTATTATTCCAATAGTACAGAATTTAATTTTTTTAAATTTTCAAGGCCACATTTCTTAATTTAAGAAATTTTTCAAATAATGTGATTATAAAAATGATGTTTGTGTATCAATTGTATTTTATATATTGTTTATGTGTTTAATTTGCATAATGTGAAACAATATGGTACTAAAAATCTCAGTTAAACGCAGTACCAAATCTGAAACAAATCCTGCCTGATTGTGTTTAGTATAATAAATGTTTAGCATAAAACATTATATCAAAGGAAATATTTGATGTTGCAGTTGGCTTCCTGTATCAATTAATTATTTTTTGATTACCTGATTAATTAATTAATTATTTTACATTCCTTTAAGACCAAACATAAAAATTATAACCACCAATAAGGTGTAAGCAGGTACTATGCTTTTACAGCTATATTTTTGATACCAGTTTAAAGAAAGCACACATTACAAAATTTAAAATATAAGTTTTTAGCCAACATACTTTATTATATTTTACATACATAAATAGTAGGTATATATTTTTGTATCTATGTGTTTATGGTTTATAACAATATTTATCTAAAACAAGATTAGGATCTATTATGCTTCTTGCTATGCTTTAAGCGCTATCAGTATTTTAAAATAAAGATAACCTCAAAATTCACTAATCAGAAAATTTACTACGTAGGGATTCCCTTCAACGTTTTTCCATTGCAATATATTTTAATAACATGGATGAATATATCTGTGCATTTGGTACTGTAGGTAAGACTTCAATAATTATATTGCATTTTTGAAGTTATTGTTATGTATCATGTAGGGTAGATTTTAACAAAATTCTTTATCTACAGGGATCCTTACCTTTGTTATTGATCTTTGATGTTCCCGAAGAAGCAATAGTTATCGACACAGATCAGATTAATGAACTAATGGCTTCTTTAGATGTATACATATCTGTACGTAACAAACCAAAACAAAATGCTATTTCAGTGATCATCAAGGGTATTGAGAGAAATTCAAGTATGTAAAAATTAATTATTGTTTTTGTCTAATAATTTTTCATCTATAACTATTATTAAGTTTTAATTAAATTGTTTACTAATGTTTATAATTGAAATTCCTGATATAATTGTCTTTTTTTCTGCTATGAATGTTGTAATTTTGTAGAGTATATATCTCTGCCTTTCCTAGGTTCAAACACTTCATATTTGTTGTATTTTGAAAATGGAAACATTCTGAAATGCATCAAAAAATATAAAGTGTTTGAAGCTAGGAAAGGCCAAGATATGTACTCTACAAAATAAAATAAAATGTCTTCAATTATTTTAAATTTGAATGGCATTTTACAAGTTCTTTTAATAGTTAATTACAAGAACTTTATAAACATTCCATCACCTGCCCAATTATAAAGATTTATAGTGTAATTTCCTAATAACAGTGTTTGATAGTAAAACAATATTTAAAGGTAAAAAAAAAAAATTCAAATCAAACATAATAATACAAAACAGTGTATGTTAATATATTTACTTCCCACTAATTAAGTTAAATTTTTGCTCTTTAAGAAATAAAATTTTCCTTTATTAGTTTATTGCAGAAAGATAAACCTTTCTACAATAAAAAAAAATTAAAAGTTTAAAGGGACTTTTTAATTGTTAAAAATACTTAGAGAGGCCTTATTTTATAGGGTGTCTAATGAACACATTTCAACATTTCATTGTTTTGGAGATTGGCTTAAAAAAGATTAATAGACAGAGAAATGGTTTATGCCTTTCAGTACAAAGACTATTATATACCTTATGTAAAGTCTTCCAATAATACACAACATGAGCCGATTTTAATATTTTTTTCACCAACATTTTTGTTCTTGGAATTCTAATTTAATATTTTTTTATATTTGTCTTCTTATAAACCTAAAGTCATTGAAAATCCATAGTAGAAACTATTTTAGTTATAGCTTTTTCTTATATTTATTTATTTCTGCAAAAAAATTGTGTTGTTAAAGAAAGACAAGAAAATTTAATAAAAATTGTTTTGACAACACAGAACTTAATTATAAAGTGATACTACAATAAGAATTTTGGAATTCATTTTACATTAGAAATTTAGAACATATATATTAGTTAAATTTCTTTTGGAAAATAAATTATTGGAGCAGTTATTTTAGTTGGACCCAGACCTGGGACCTTGGCAGAAAGAGTGCAAATTCTGGTTTTTAGATTACTTTTTGAAGGGTTTAATATAATAAAAGTGTGTGTGTGTGTGTGTGTGTGTGTGTGTGTGTGTGTGTGTGTGTGTGTGTGTGTGTGTGTGTTTTAGCACTACCAAATTCACAATATTAGTCTGATTTCATTTAAACTTGTTATATAAATCGAATTTGGGAAGTTCATTACCCAGCAAAATCTGTTCAATAGTTTCTAATGGCAACCATTTCAAGTCTTAAAAAATTGTGTAACTTTTTTGTTTTAGAAGTTTTTGAATATTTGATTGCACCTTCATAAATAGTGTTAAAAATTAAATTAGTGTTCTGAATTTTTAAAATTTGTTTAAATTAAGAAATTGAATTTTAATGAGGTTATAGTAATCGGACTGAGATAAAATTATTGTGTACTCTCTAGTAAAATTTTAATTTTTTTTAGGTTTACATGATTTTCATCCTTTATTTTGTGCCTTTATCAGTTTAAGTACTAATACTTTATATTATTGTACGTAAATTAAAGTAAAAGGATGGTTTTATAACGAGTTTAAATTGATTTCTGCATTCTAGTTAGTTCTGGCAGATTATTCAAGAATTTTGTTGTCCAGAAGTGAGGTACTTGAGCCACCCAATTTTGCAGAAGATTGAGAATTGACTTTAATTCTTCTGATTTCTTTTTTTTCAATTGAGTTTATTTGTGTATGTCTTTTTCATTATTAGTGTCTGTCTTTAATGGTGTTAGTAATATTTATTACTAGTATGACATTGCATGTCCTTAAACATTAAACCAATTTTTTGGTATTATTCTAAAATAACACCTTAAGGTGACTATTTTTTTTTTTTTTTTTTCACCTCATTACATGTCTCTTGTTGTACTATATTGTGGACTTGTTTGGTTCACCAAATCATACACTTATATATAGTTGTATTCAGTTGTATAAACTGCATAATGGAGGTTATGTCAGTAATTTTTGTAATTAACTCATAGAATAAAGTAACTTTCTCATTTCCCTATAAGGTTTCATCACTTTTTGAACATTGTGAAGTTTTAGTACTTCTCCTCAAAAAGACAACCATGATTGCAAAATAGTAAAGCTACAAAGGTAGTTCTAAAGTAAAAGTTTTTTGATAAGAATATAAACTATTTTATTTGTAATTAATTTCACAATATATTTACATATCATGAATAAAACTTTTAGTGGATTAATGTATGCATTTTTAGAATTAAAAATATAAAAAGCTTGTATGTTACTGTACTTGCAGGTAATATTTATGAAGCACGCAAACAGTTGTTAGGATCAAATGAACCAAATATTGTTGTAGATATTCCTTCTACCTATAACATGGAAAATATATCCAAACCAATTTTTGGAACTAATGGAACGGGTAAGCTTAAAATTTACATAACATCTAAGAAATTAGCTTGTATAAATTGCATAATTTTTATAAGCATACAAAAATGTAAGTTTAATCACTAAAATATGTGAGATTGGGCAGAGAACAGTGATGTTACATTAATAGGTAGTATTATAATGGTTTTTTGTATATAAATTAGTAATACAATCAGCAAATCTTGTGCCTTTCTTACAGGGACACTGTAATCGTGTCATACCATGTTTACAAAAATACAGTACATATTCTAGACAGAAAAATGTGCTGATTATGTTATTTCAAATAACTTACAGTATTAAATAATTATACATTTAAATTTTTTTATGTAAAGTAGTTAAGGTATTGCCAGATTTGAAGGTGATATTCTGAAATAGTCAATGATGATTTAAGAAATGATAAGTATGAGACAAACAGGTACAATATGGTCACAATAAATTACACTTTATTACAACTACAACTGCTTTATTGATTTTGCTCCTTTTATAATATAATTTTTAATATTATATTGATAATAAATCTCAACATAAAAAAAGTGAAAGGAGGATTCATCTTGTTAGGAAATATTTTTAAAATAGTATAAAAGTTTAACTCTTCTCATATTAACAATTTAATAATTATTTGTTTGTATTTAATTAAAAATAATCTTTTGCAGGTACTTTTACTTTCCCAAATCCAAGTTGCACTTCTGTTAACAACAATTCAAATCCTAACATGTTTATTCCTCAAGCATTTCCACCTCAATCAGTGTTGATGAATGGTAGCAATGAATTCATGTGGTCTGTTCCACAAGCAAGTCAACCTTATTCGCATCAGGTTAATCAGGTCTTACTACAACATCTTCTTCCTGCAGTTCACCAAGTGAACAAGGTTACCGACAGAAATAACATTGGACAGTTTTCTCTTTCCATGCCAGATATTGCAGGTACTGTACTCACTTTTAATACACCATAATAAAATGCTTATATAATTATCTTAACTTCCTGAGTGAACCATTTTTTAGACACTTAATGGCACATGTGTATATGAACTACTTCTTAGAAACCTTAAAACATTCTTACTTTTATCACATTGGTACAAAAACTGCATTTGGGATGAAAAATATTGGACACTAATTCAAAACACAAAACAAAAATTATGGATATAGTTTAGGAATTATAATTTAAACATAGAACGTTTCATATTTTTATAATAATTAGATGTAATAACCCATGTAATTTTCAAATAAAATTAAATCTTCTATAATTTATGACCAAAATCTCATAATGAATGTTATATAGAATGGTGCTAAGCTATCTGCTCCATTTTAAAAACTTATGGTAAGATAAATAAATTCATTTTTTTTTAACTTAATGAAACACATAGCCTACACAGACACATAAAAATATAAATATTTATGTTTTATTGTTCAATATTTACAAAACTTTACTATTTGATAATAAAACTGAAGGAACATCACACCTCTTAAAATCAAAGCATTTTGTAAAAACAAAGTACACTGTAACAAACATCCTTTCAGAAAGAACCTGGACCTATAGCAGAGTTGAAGGACTGGTAGCCTATTTTCATTAAACTGAAAACGCTATTGTTTTTGTTGTGCCTGAATTTTTCCAGTTACTTATTTTACATAATAAAAGTAATTCAATGCACATTTGAACAACTTTTACTTTTATTATTTCTCTTTTTAAGCTGACAAATATACTTGCGATATGTCCAAATGTTTGGGACAACATATCAAAAATATCATTCAGTAAGAATAAGAGTTTTTTTAGCAACTTTTTAAAATTTAATTAATATTAAGACTCACTTAAATTAATTAATTGGTTGCAAATTTTATTTCTGGCCAGAATATATATATATATATATATATATATATATATATATATATATATATATATATATATATATAAGTATGTATGAGTTTGTTTTTGTATTAAAATGACAAAATGTTTTAGCATTGCCCATATTTTCACCTTAATCAGTAGTATCCATTACAGAAATGAAATTCTAGTCTTCCAATCCTAGTGTGTGTGTGTGTGTGTGTGTGTGTGTGTGTGTGTGTGTGTGTGTGTGTGTGTGTGTGTGTGTGTGTGTTTTAACATTGTCATATTTGCATTTTAAATATGATTCAAACTCAACACAAAAATTAATTTGGGTAATAGCTTGGATATGTATGCTACCCAGCAAAATCTGTTTCAAACAATTTTAAAATGGTTGAAATTTCAAATATCAAGAAATTGACAGGTTTATTTTATTTCAAATTTTGGAAAATCTGACTTTACCATTATAATCAGCGTTAAAATCTGGACAAATTGCTATTTAAATTTTAAAAATACATAGAAAATTTGAAAATGGATCTAACAGTTGTCAAAGGTTTATTTTGTATTTTCAATGTAATTTGAAAGTTTAAAATTCTAATGTATATTAATATGATACATTTGTTATGAAAACTGATTATGGTAATAGTTTGGACAAGTTTGTTATCCCAGCAAAATCTATTCAGCATTTTCAAAACAGCAACCATTCCAAACCTTAAACAATCAAAATTTTTTTATCATATTTTATAACATTTTTATAGAAAATTTAATTTAACTATTATAATCATTGTTGAAATCTGCATAAATTAGCATTAACAAATTTTAAATTTAATTGAAAATATTAGAAGTTAAATTTTGTCTTGTCTAATACTGTATTTAAAATGCAGGTGGCTATTCTTCTCTCAGTAGTAACACAAGTCCATTGTCCAGTCCATGTGCAAGCCCTCGCAATACTTCACCTGTGCAGAATATGTGCGAACAAGTTAAAATTGGTAAAAAATCATGTTTTTTACGTGCATGTATTTAGTTTTAATATTTTTAAAAAACATATTTATTAATACTTAATAAAAATCACAAAAATATGTAATAATTAATTTATAACAGGAGCTATGTTATGTAAAAATATATATGTTTATTAAATAATAGTGATGTTATTAAGTTTTAATAAAATATAGAAAAAAACATTTTTAATAGACATTTTCTCTTCTCAAAATCAGATTTTTCTTGATAAAGGTAACTTTAAATTCTTTGAACTTTTAACTGCTATAACTGAATACCTTATTCTTTATGTATGTTTATGTATGTTGACATACTAGATCAGAAATCACCTTACATGTTGGTGATTAACAGGTCTTATTTGAGTTTTACTTGGAGAAAGTTGTGCTCTGTTTTCTTCTAACCATCTGTCTGGCCAGTGGGTACAAATCAGCTTTACAAGAATTTATTGCTTCTTCATTTGTTCTTGCATCAAACCATCAAACTAAATTCTTTACCAACTTTCACCAGATTGTTCTGATTCTCTTGAAAGTCATATTCCAAAGGTGGCATATTATCTCAGCATCATAACAACCAATTGTATAGGAATATCTAAGGCAAACAGGGATGAGTTTATAATAATGTATTTAAACAATTTTTAATAACTGATCTTCTATAAAAACATGTGGACACTGAGTGTGTGATCCAGCAACAGATTAAAATGTTGAAATAACTAGATAAACTAGATAACCTAGATAACTTTCCTTCCAAATACTACACAAAACAAACATATGCCTATTCCTCAGATACATGCAGCAAATATTTGTACAAAATAACTATTTCTGCGTAAAACTGTCACCATGACATCTGTTTCAAAAATAGAAGTGTAGGCTATATACTTTCAGGCAGTTTTTTATATACCTAAGTAAAGAACATATTACAATTTTACTTGGTGATATGACATATTACTTGAACCAATGATAACCCAGATGAAATGGTTACTTCTGTTAGTTTCCAGTTTGGTGGTCATTGTTGTTTATATTTGTTTGATCAATTTTATTTCTGTAATAATACTGAAATATTTAGGAAACTGTTTACCTTTTTTTGCGTAAGCTTAATACATACTGTTGATATATCACAATAGTACTTGTATCTCACTAATATTAAAGAGCTAAATATTATGATGAGAATGTAGTTAATTTTAACTTTGTAAAAATAAATTTAACTTTTTGCAATAACTGCAGTCCCAAACTTACATTGTGAGGTATGCAAGATTAGACACAGCAGACTGACTGATTTTTTAGCTAACTCCACCATGCTGACCCTAATTCATATATACTCTAATTCCCTAATAATGCATATACTCTATTTCATTATTCATGGTTGCTGCCAGGCAGGCCCAGTAAGGACAGTAGCCCTCCCCACTAGAAAAAAGGAAAAAAAATTAAAGAGCAGAAATTGCTAAATAATTAATCCCATTGAAGCATACATTTAATATATGCTAGACATATATTAAATAATGTACATACCACTTGTGAGATTGCTAGATCGTAGGTAGAATTAGTGTATGCAAGAACATAGACCTACTACAAATTTCCACAAATATTATATGGAAATATATATTATATTATGTAGGAAATTTGTGTCATCTGAGATGTAACAAGAGACAACATTTGGAATTATTCTTGCACTCAGAAGCTGACAGTAACAAATTTAATTAGTTTCCTGGGCATTACTGAGGGTAATCTAATTACACACACACACACACACACACACACACACACACACACACACACACACACACACACACACACACACACACACACACACACACACACACACACACACACACACACACACACACACACACACACACACACACACACACACACACACACACACACACACACACACACACACACACACACACACACACACACACACACACACACACACACACACACACACACACACACACACACACACACACACACACACACACACACACACACACACACACACACACACACACACACACACACACACACACACACACACACACACACACACACACACACACACACACACACACACACACACACACACACACACACACACACACACACACACACACACACACACACACACACACACACACACACACACACACACACACACACACACACACACACACACACACACACACACACACACACACACACACACACACACACACACACACACACACACACACATACACACATACACACACACACACACACACACACACACACACACACACACACACACACACACACACACACACACACACACACACACACACACACACACACACACACACACACACACACACACACACACACACACACACACACACAGATATATATATATCACATATAATTATGATATCACATTTTTTTTATATCAGTATATTATGATATCAGTATTAATTATTATATAACACTATAATAATACATGTAGGGTATGAGGTGTAGACTTTGTGAGAACATTTTATTTATTTATTTATTATTTTTTCTATTTAAATAGAGAACATATTTTTATTTAAACTCTGGGCACATCCAAAATATTTTAAAGTAATGTAATGACTATTATTAAAATAATAAAAACTCATCTATTAAATTTATATTAATTATTTTAAATTATTAATTATACAAGTTATAAAAATTATATTTTCTTACAAACCACACCAAAGAACAGTTTTGTAATCTTGCTTGTATTAAAATGCTCTATTAATTCATGTTTCAATAATTTACATTTTTTGAAATATTTAATAATATTATTGTCATTAACTTTGATTGCAGAGAGTTCTAGTGAAAAGCTAAATATTTGGGCTCCTGGAATTGAAAGGCAAAAGCGATCAAATATGGATTACCAAATTCTTAAAGTGCAAGCTGCTCAAGGTAGGTAGGTTTAATTTAAACATTTCTTCAATATTTAAACAACAATCTATTTTTTTAAAAAATACCTCTTGTTAAATAATAATATCTATACATTAGAAAAGGTTATAGCTATATTCATTTACAGCTGTGCAGACTCAACCAAAAGCTTCAGATTTACGTGTTCCAACTTCCAGCTGGTCTGGTTATGGATTGAGCCAATCTAGTCCGAGTGAAGTTTTAAAAGAACAAAAGAAAAAGGAAGTAATTGCTTCACTGGTATCACAGGTAATGAAATACAAGTGAACAACAAGAACTCATATTCCCATTATTTCTAAGTATTTACACAACAGCGCAAAAATGCAATATTATCAAAAACCCTACAAAAAGAATATTGTTTAAAACTTAAATATGAAAAATGAGATTTATTTAAAAAAATTAATTTATATTAATTACGGAATGTACAAAAACACTTAAATTGAATTGAAAGTTTAAAAAGTGTCTTGAAATATAATTATTACTTCCTTATAATGACACAATAAATAAATTGTATGATTAAATACATGCAAAACTTCTTAGTTAAAAAAAATATTTGTATTTATGAAAAAGGCAAGTTTAATCCTTGTCATCATCCATTTTAATTATTATAGTTGTAGTTCATTACAAGTTTTGTAGTGTTATCCACATTTAGAGTTTTTATAAGTTGGGTAAACATTTTATAATAAAACAAAGAAATATTTTAAAGAATTATATTAAAATATTGTTAATTATAGAAAATATTGATAGCATTATATCAGTAAAAGTAAGAAAATTTCTCAGGTCAGTTTTTGAGTGTAGTACATGCTTTTTTTATCACACTAGTTTTGAATATTAATGCCCAACGCAAAACATGTTGGATATTACTGTATTAAAAACACCAAATTTGTAGATATGTTATTTAATAGTGAAATAATAATTATTCAAATAGTTTACAATCTAAATATTTGTTTAACCTGCTAGAATGAAAATGGAAAAGATTCATGGAATGGAGTAGGACCTGTGTTCTCTGCAGCTGTCATTGATTTTAGCGATTCATCTGAACCAAGCACTAACGGTCGCAATGAAGTTTCACTTTCTGCCAGTAACTACTTGGACTGCATGTCATCATCTACTCTGAAAACAATTACCGGTTCTCAACCAAATGACTTATCTTCTCTGCTTGCATCTTTGGGCTTAGACAAGTACATCAGTATGTATTTTTTACAATCACCAAACTTACACATTGTTTTACATTGATGTTAAGCTATTAGTAATGTTGATAATGTTGAAATTTTGATGTCTACTTTCGATGTTTCTGAAAATTTACCATTAAAATCTTACAATAATACCAGTTTTTATTATTAATTCAATTACTTTGTGATTCTTACAGACATTTTCTATCTGTTTGTAATCAAAAAATCCATTAAAAAGTGCATTTTAGGCTTCCATTTATTAATATTTGGAGCAGAAAAAACATCAAATGGAAAAGATGTTTATTTTGCCAAAGTTATGTACATTGCCATTCTATTTGAAAGGTATGAATTTTTAAATTTAAAAGTTTGTATTTTCAAATTTTGAAACATTAGTTGGAAAGCTTTTAAATATTATATCTTTTATAAGTTTTTGGCCATTGTAGGGGCCTATACATTTTTGCTGCAGTTTTGAAACAGTAACACAAATGTCAATGTTTTTCACTAATCTTCATTTTTAGCTATTTTTTAAAAATGTACCAATAAAATAATAGATTGTGTTGAATTTTTTCAGATACAAATATAAGATAAACCCTTTACCTGCATTTGAAAAAAACATTTTTATTAGTGACTTTAAACTAACTTTCAGGTTCAAAGTGATACTCAAAAAACACTGACAGGGATGTCAGCTTAAGGGGGTAGATGATACAGAGTGTCATAAAAATTTTGGAGGGTATTTTAATTTTAGCAAAATTTATAAAAATATTTTTTTGTTAGACAAATTAGCTAGTCAGCTTATAATACATCACAGACAAAATGATGTTTTTTTGTTTCATCTTTGCTTCTTTCTTTTATTTCAATACTTTTTATTTCACAGGGCGAACATGTCAGTTGAGTTTTGGTTTGATTTAATTTTATATAATTAGAACACTGGAACTTGTTTAATCCTGACTTAAGATAAAGAATCTGTGAACCTGATCAGCTAAATTTCATCCATTTCCTATAAAACTAATGTTAATTAACTATATAGTTTTAAGATAAAATTTTAATTTAAAAACAATACTCTTCTATTTGTTAAGATAAAATTATAATAATACCACATATTTATTAGCGAATTTCTATTGGAAAATGAGCTACTTGAATGGCATCAAATGATATATATATATATATATATATATTAGTGATTAACTGGACTATTTGAAAAAAATAACAACATGTGCATTTTGTTCAGATGCTAAAATGTTTCATTAAATGTAATTAATTGAGTGCTAAAAAGTTTGTGCAGTGGTTATGCATGGTTTATTTTATTCAAGGTGATCATGTAACTCAAAGTATAAACAATATTTGTTTTATATCAACAAAAGACCTATCAACAAAAAAGACCTTACTCATTTTTTTTTTATTTTTATGAAGATTTATACTTTAAGTCAGTATATCAAATTTAAAATAATAAAATGTACAACTATAGAGTAAATAAAAGAACAACAAAAATTTGAATTAAATTTCACTAATGGTGATGATGAAAAGGGAATAGCAAAAAGTATATTTCTTTAGAACTTTTTACGTATTAAAAAAGTATGTTTTAATAATTTTAAAATGATGTAGTTTTTCTTTAATTGTTTAGTTAATAACAATAAGTATTTATTACTGAAGTGTAAAATTCAGAAAGATGAATATTTTAATTTTCAATACTTCTAACTTGAAAGTTTAAAAATGTTTTATTGTTTCAGAACTCTTTAAGGCTAATGAAATAGACATTGAGACATTTCAAACTCTCAGTGAGTCAGATTTAAAAGAAATTGGAATCTCTGCTTTTGGAGCTCGCCGTAAAATCTTGCTTTCAATTTCTGGTAAGTAGGTTATACACAATAAATTTGTTCGCTACTGGACCTTCCAAATAAGTGTGGCTGTTCAAAAAGAACATTTTGTTTTAAAATAAAATAAAAAAATTGTTTAAAAATTTTTAATTAAATAGGACAACTCTTACAGGGCAACAATTAAAATATATTAAGAACTCAAAGCTAAGCCAACAGCTGATAAAATGTACTTATTTGATTTAACAGTATACACACTTTTCTCTCTCTGTCTCTGTTTGTCTGTCTGTCTGTCTCTCTGTCTCTCTCTCTCTCTCTCTCTCTCTCTCTCTCTCTCTCTCTCTCTCTCTCTCTCTCTCTCTCACACACACACACACACACACACACACACACACACACACACACACACACACACACAATCACACACACACACACACACACACACACACACACACACACACACACACACACACACACACACACACACACACACACACACACACACACACACACACACACACACACACACACACACACACACACACACACACACACACACACACACACACACACACACACACACACACACACACACACACACACTTATATATATATTCATACATTTTGTTTTGTATATTACTAATAATTTAATAATTGTTAACAATATAAACAATAATCAATAACTTTATTCAACTTTTAAATTACAAAATGATTTGACAAGCTTTAAAATTTCATTATTTTATTTTTCCTCAGAATATTAATAACAGTTTAATTTAGTAATTGAGCTTTTTTATTTGACCATTCTTAATTTCAGGTTACTGGTTCAATCAGATACATATGTTTAAAATTTGTACACCAATAATCATTTAGAAATATTTTTAAATTACTATTCATATCATTGTCTCATGTAACACAATAAATACTCAATAGAAATTTATTGTTTATCAGTTTATATTCTAACTTGTAAGCTGTCAAAGAACTTATAGTATTCTTATATAAAAATTAATTAACATTTTACACATTTCCAAAATTTATATTCTTTAGAAAAGTTTTCTCAAATTATTTTCTTCTGGTAATATTCACAGCTAAATATAAGAAGATTGATATTACTTTATGCCACTAGTTCTCTTCAGTCAAAATTCTGCTAATAAGTTAATTAATTATTATTTTCAATTTGCACTTTACATTTAAAATTTGTATATTCCTTCTCAATATTTAAATTTGTAACTATATAAAACAATAACAATAATCTATAATTATAAAACAATAATCTTGTCTTCAATACAATTTTTAATTTATTTTGGCCAATACTAATTTTACATATTACACCTTGGATTAACAATTTGAATCTGATGCAACATTTTAAAAATCTTCGCTTGACCTCTGCCATGACATTACCATGGTCTTTTATGATTTTATATTGTTTGTATTTTTTTTTTGTGTGCAACTTTTGGTGTAAAAATTGTAATTAGTTTCTTCAAAATGTTTAAAAAATATTTTGCTTATTTAATCGTTTTAGTATTTTAAATATTACATTCTACCTTTATTTCATTTAATATTTTTATTTCTTCTTGAACTAAGTAGTTAATCTAAGGTCTATATTCTGCTTATGACAGCTTTAATTTTGTAACTTATGATTCTAATTTGATAACTATTTGTTCCTGCCATTTTGGTTCTTTTTATGCACCATTTGTGTTAGTGCACCCTTTGTGCCCCTTTGACTTTATTCACTGTTTCCTGTTACATTTAGTTTTTTGATGTTGATTTTTTTAACATTTCATTTAAAATCCCTCCCATCAAGTGTTGTCCCTTTTACCCAGTGCCATTAACAAAGAGTAATAGCAAAACAGTGTTTATTAGTATGTATTGCTAATGATACTGGTGGTAGGCTGTATCACATGACCATTGATTTACCACTCTTAGTGCTCTCAGTGGTCTACACTAATAGCAACTTTTTTACTATTAACCCTAGATTGGAAACGATTCGTAAATTTAATGACTGCTCACCTGTGTTTTAGATATAGTAACTATATTTCCATTCGTGACATTTTCTGGAATTAATTTGTTTTAGTTTTGTCCTGTTATTGTTATTGTTTTTTATTTAATAGTGTTTAGGTTTTTATCTACATAGATAACGTGTAAATAAACATTGAAAATGACTCTTTATTCATCTGTAATCAACCGTTTAATTGATAAAGTAAGTGATGTGGATAGTGATGACTCGGGCAAATCACAAGGAAATATTATTGATAGTTAAATAGATGACAATGTATTGTTATATTCAGACAGTGATGATTATGAACCATCATCTGATGAACTATTGTCAGTTGACAATTTTGAGGAGCCCACAAGAACATAAATTGCAATCAAAGTTTGATTAAAAATGTGTTGGTTTGAAGCGTAACATTAGTGACTCTATGGACTCTAACATTTTATGGAAGGTTCACCTCAATAAGAAACAAACATTCCTTTTATTAAATCTTTAGATATATCGTCTCTACTATAAATTCTGCCAAATACACCAACGGACTTGACCACTTATTCACAACAGGTACCAAATGAATCCACATCTATTCAAGGTATGTCTATTTTTGATTATTGTGTAGAGAGAGAAAGTACTAGGACTGTCCAAATTATAAATGGCAAAAATAATCATTCTTGGACAAAACAGCCAAGACCTTCCTCATGAACTAGAGTAAGAAATATTGTATACTTCTCTTTGAAAGAAAAAGGTAGGGATCTAATCACTAATAAATCTTTAGAGTCTTTTCTCAACTTTATCACAGATAATGATATTGAAAATATCGTGTCATACACTAATGATGAAATTATCGTGAAACAAAAAAAAACTATAAAGAAATAACATCTACACATCAACTAACAAGTATTTTAGAACTAGAATCTTTGATTGGATTACTACTACTGTTTTCTGCCATATACAAAGGTTTAAATTGTAGTGAAATGTTCAATGAAACCTAAAGCGGAGCAATATATACAGCCACAATGAGTAAAAAAAGGTTCAATTTCTGTTAGATTGTAGATTTAACAATAAGAAAACTCGTCGGGCAAGAAGAGATAATGATAAATTTTCTCCAATCAGAGAACTGTGAAACAATTTTATTAAAACATGTGGCAAGAATTATGAACCAAGACTGTACCTAACCATTGATGAACAATTTCTGGGTTTTAGGGGCAGATGCCCATTAAGATGTTTATACCTAATAAACTTTATAAATATGGTATTAAAACAGTTATGGTTTGTGATGTAGATACAAAGTATATGCTTAATGCTGAGCACTACATGGGTAAAGGCTCTACACCAAGAGATATGCCAGCTAGGCAATATTATATCAAAAGTTATCAACGCCATGGTACAAAAAGGAATTTGATGATGGATAACTGGTTTACCAGTGTTCCACTTGCTAGTGATTTGTTAAAAGATCCTTATAAACTAACAATCAGAGGCACAATCAGCGCTAATAAACCTGCATTGCCCAATGGCATGATCAATCCTAAAAATAGACCTATTGGAGATGTCAGATTTATTTATGATGGCAATTCCACTTTTTTATCACATAAGGTGAAAAGAAACAAAATTGTATGTCTCATTTCAACTATTCATCCCCTGCAGGGGGTGCAGATTAGCTGCACCTATTGAGAGGATTTAGACGTCCCTCACGGTACCCGAGTCTAACACAAACTTACACTTATGACTTTAACACTTTACACTCACTTACATTTAGGAGGTGATAATAGCCTCAATGTTCTTTTCACATTAAAATAACATCAACATCAACAAAATCAACTATACATGTTCGAGAGGATACTATCTCAGTTACAGAAAAACCCACAATCATAGAAAACTACAATGAAACTAAGGATGGGGTAGATGCATTTGGTCAAATGTGCACTGGTGTAAACTGTTCCCAGAAAACCAGACGGTGGCCAATGTCTATTTTCTATGTTACGCTTAACATGGCTGGGACAAATTCGTGGATTATACATAACCATGTAATAAAAATGAAAAATAAAAAACCTTTGATTAGGAAGGAGGTTTTATTATCTCAAAATAAAAATATTTGAGATATTCAGAGAATTTATCACACCATGGTTAGAATGTAGAATACAAACTCCAATAATTGAAAGAGGACTGGGACAAATTCTTAGATTATACATAACCATGTATTAAAAATGAAAAATAAAAAACCTTTGATTAGGAAGGAATTTTTATTTGAGGTCTTGTAGGTCAAGACTCGTTCTCCAGCAACCAAACCCACAGAGTAGAAAGACAATTTGCTCCTATCAGGAGAGATGGTAGAACACAAACTGGTGTGTTCAGTGCCTGCAAGCCTGCTGCAATGAGCATCGTGGTCAAATGTGCAATCAGAACAAAACGTCGTCAAATCTGAACAACAGAAGTTTGCAGTGTGATAATAAATGAACTTAAAAATAATATTATATGAAATTTAACCTATTTTACTTTATTGTTTAAGCTGCAAATTTCTCTACTGATTTGTTTAAATTTTAATTTTTTATGTCAAAAAAGTGTTGTTAACAAGTAGGGAGTTTTATTTCAAATAACTTTAATTGTACTAAAATATTTTTTTTAATATATCATTATTATTATTATTATTATGTATAAAATAAAGTAAAATTATTTTTACTTTTGAATTATTTTTCACTTAAATTTAACACCTGGGTAAATTTATATTTATAACATTTATTTTGTCGTAAAATTTACTAATGCTTTCATTAGTGTAACTTTTTGGTAGGTTTCTATTCTAGGGTTAAGTTTGATTGATAGTCTTAATATTTATACCATTCTACAGCAAGTCAAATAAACTTAAAAAGTTTACCCTTGATTCTAAATTATGTACTATTTTTGAGTAATTTTCATTAAAAGTTTTTAAATAACAGCCATTTTGAAACGAGTTGTTAGAAGAAGTAGGTTTTTTAACATAGATCTTTACATTAGTGAGAACTCTGCAAAATTTCAATTCATTAAGTTAAACAGTTCTACAGATATAAAAAATTAAGTAGAAAAAAACTATGTTCTACATATATTTATGAGACATTTCTTTCTTTAGTTTAACCCATGTAAATAACTTCTGAATTATATTCAGAAATACCCTGTTTGGGTGCATTACTAAAACACTCTATCTATATGAAATTCAAAACCAGATTTATCATAAGGAAAACTAAACAAAAAAGAGTGAGAGAAGAAATATTTAGTATTACTATCAACTATTGTTATTAGTATGTATATTATACATATTAATAACATATACAATTATATTACTGTCACCATTTTCAAAATTATTCACAATTAAGTCTTGGAGTTTGCAACATGTATGGTTTGTAGCTCTTGAAATGTGCCAAATTTGAATTTAATATCTATTCCTTAAGTTAAACAGTTTTTTGTTAGTTAGAAGTCAAAATTGGTAAATAATCATCTTTTGGAGAAAGGGAATAGAAACAAAGAGATCTTATTGCATCTCAAGAGCACAAGATGAATTTTGTAGCAAATTTCAACTCTCTGGATTTATTAGATAATAAGTTTTTTTAGGGATAATAACCTTATTATCCAAAAATATGGAATGTTAAAATTAATAACTGCATTGTGTTGTGGTTAATTAAATATTAGAAGTAGAAATTAAAATAAAATGTAAATTGCAGTACCGTAATTAAATAATATATCATGAGAAAATATTTTACAATGCCTACTTTTAGCATTTGTTTTCTTATTTCAGAGCTCAACAAACGACCAGTTAGCCCATTTTTTGGTAGTGCTGCTCCAGGAGCTGAGCGAAAGAGGTCGTCTTCTCCAAGCAGCTTGACTGAAGCAAATTGGTGAACTGTTTGGTGTACATTAATTGTTTAATTTATATAGCCGTTAAATATAATTCTGTTATTATTAAAAATATTCTATGCATGTTTTTCATAATTCATATGCATTAAATTAGTGCTTTGAATATATTTCACTTCAGTACATAATATATGTTAAACACAATATATATGTATTATGGTTTCGCAGCTACTGTGTTTAAATATCAAAGTTCTTCAAATATTAACATTTATATTTCTTGAATGTATGTATATTATTTATAATATTGCTGCAATTTAGGGTCATTTCAATTTTAAATATAAATTTTGATGAACCAATTTTTGTAAACCTATTCATCATTCCCCCTAGCAATATCTTTTAACTGAATTAAACTTAATTGACTTTATTACAAAAATGAATACATATTTTCTTAATATGGTTAGGAATTATACTTTATATGACAAAAAATAAAAACAAAACAGTGGTTTAGTGTTCTGTATAAATCTGTAATCATCTTCAATGGGTTGAGAAGACTTTATTGATAAATTAAAAACCCAAACCATAAAATAAAAATGACAATATTAGTAAAATAAATGTATTGTACTAATAATAATATATTGTAGAATATAAATCATGTTAAAAGATTTAATAGCAGTTGCAATGAAAATTTTTTGCATTCACATCTCTTTTAATGAAATACAGTACATTACTTACATGTTGGATGTTTTAGTTGAACAGCTTACTCTCAGATATAATGTCAAGTCAGGCAAACTATTTTTTTTTTTTTTTTTTTTTTTGTGGTATCAAAAGTACACAATTTATATATTATGTAAACTAAAAGATTTATATATTGAATATTTTAACATTATTTATATTCCTTGACAATATAAGAATACAGTTTCCACTGACTAGCTTAGTTTTGCACTGTGTATCATGTACTCTTGCTTAGCTGCAATGTTTTAATTATAAAAAGACCCAAAATATTTAATTTTAAAATCCATTTTGTAAAATAATTTTTTTAAATATAGTTCAAAATCAGAGTTAATAAATTGTCAAATTTACTAAATATGGTGACAGCTGACAAATCTGGAAGCTGTTTAAATTGAAGTCAGCAGCAATATTTGATGTAAAACAACTATTAGTGATGATCAAAAGAAGTTACATCTAGAATACGAAATAAATACTTGTTCAACTATTGGCTTAAAGCTCCATGAGAATTATTAAATTAAGTAAGTTTATATAAAAATATCTTAGAATATGTTTTTGTTTTCTTTTATTAATTGGTGCAGGATTTTCATGTATTTTAAACTGTAGAGTGTATTTCATTTTTATTTAAGAAATAATTTACAGTGTTACTTTATAAATATGATCAGTATATATTTACAAAATTCAATTTAGAATTTAAAAAATTATAAATATATTGTACTGTTGTGTATGTATAGCATAGAAGTATAGCATGTAAGTGGCTTGTTTTACTTGTAAAAGCAGAAACTACTTTAAATATAATCATAGGAAATAATATTTACTGTCTGTTATATATCGATAATTTTACATAATATGATCACTTACCATTCGGAGGTAGATAAGAACTATCATTTGGATGGAATCTTAAATATTCTTTTTATCCTCTTATAAACTGTTAAATTTAAATAATAATTTTTAATATGTTAAATTATTGTGTTCATTCTTAAAATAATATTTCATTATACACTTGTAGATTTTATATTGTAAAAAACATTATTTTTATTTTAAATATTTATAAACAAAAGGTGTTCAAAAATGTCTTAAACACAAACTTGTAATTATTTGAAAGTTTTATCTAACACAACGAACACTAATTTTGTGATGTCTGTCTGAATATGTTTATAGAAATCTTTATTTGAATTCCCTGCACCAAGTTATTTCATAATAAATTTATCATTTTTCTCAACTATATTTAAGGTACATTTTATTCATTATTTATGCATGTTATAATTCTTCTAAATAAAATTAAAACTATCAAAAAATTAAAGAAACAATATTCAATAAAATAACCATATTTAAGTATATATAAGTTGTTTTAAGAATATTGAAAGTATTGTAATATTTTTTAAAGAAATTGTATATTAAATTAGAATACATAACAAATATATATATATATATATATATATATATATATATATATATATATATATATATTTAATGCAAAGAACATGTATTAAATTCAAAGTAATTAGTTAAGTTGTCTTAATTGAAACAATCTAAATTATACTGTGGTTATCAATTATTCTCAATGTTCCAAATAATTAAAATGATTTTAAAACTTGAAATATGTATATCTTATAGAGAAATGTCAAATACTGTAATAGATGTATAATTTATCAATAGAAAACATGTTTATAATTTATATTAAAGTTTATTAGTAGTCATTTGTAAGTAGTTTACATTGATATTTTCCTATTCATATCCATATTTCAATCTGTGTGTTTAAATAAATTCCTTCCACATTATCTTTATTTTTTATTGCTGTTAATAACTATCTCTCTATGATACATGAAAGATTTTGCACAACTGTATTTGTATCATCCCATAACTTTTGTATGTTTTTTAATTATTCAAATTAACTACATATAATATTGCTAGATAACTAAATTAATAATATTATTATTAAATGCATAATTATTATTTGTATGGCAAAATGTATAAAGAATGAGTATTAATTAACCAAAAGATCTTATTAATGAAAATAATTTACTTTTAAAGGATCATTTTTAATGAAATTTAAAAATTAACAATGATAAATTTCAAAAAAATAACGCTATCACAATATTTTTTTTCATTTTACAATTTTTTGAAAATATGATTTCACTATCATAATCAGTGTTAAAATCTACCTAAATTAGCATTTTAAAATTTCAAATTGTTAATTTATGCATACTTTAATGCTGATTAAAATGTTTGATATTAAAAATTTAGAATGCCACCAATTTGGAACTGTTGAACAGATTTTGTCAGATAAGGAACATGTCCCAGATATTATCTTGATCAATTTTTATGCTAGGTTTGAATCAAATCAGATAAAAATAGTGAATTCTAGAGAAAAAAGTACTAGCATGGCTACAGTTTTAAGCTGCTATTTGACCTAAGAGTGCACAATGTACGACAAAGTAGTTTCATTCATTATT
The DNA here is from genome assembly GCA_022606455.1 of Callitettix versicolor. Lineage (NCBI taxonomy): Eukaryota > Metazoa > Arthropoda > Insecta > Hemiptera > Cercopidae > Callitettix > Callitettix versicolor. Next base: position 46,326,903 of record CM040184.1, read on the forward strand.
CTGACATCTTGCAATTTTGAAAACAAACAGTTACAATGTGCAGCAATTCATTCCAACTATAGTTGTTGGTTTTAATAATTGTAAAATATTTAAACAATATTAGATAACAATAATTGCAGGCAAAAAGTAAGAAGTTGTTACTTTTAGTGGTATTGTTTGAAGGGAGGAAATTTTATCCACTTACAATCTAACCATCAGTTATTCTACAAATTAAATTTTTTCATTAATAAAAGTAAGCTTAAAGGTAGAACATAAGTTATGATATCGTAAAGGCAGAGCCATACTTAGAGTAGTGCGACTGCAACAGGAGTGGATATTTGTAATATAGTTTTTTTTTAGTTAAGAGTTAGCAGTCAAAATATACTGAAAGTTGTTCAGCTCATCAAATGACCCAAAAGAAACACACCTATGGAATATCTGAATTAGTGTTATTAAAACATCTGTTAGGAATGTTTTAATGGTTCACCTTAATCAAAATATTTGAATGAAAACTACCAGTTGGTGGTTTATTCAATTCAGAGTAAAGTTATCGCTATTTACTTATCAATATAATGCAGTGCCAAGGAACAGCCATTGTGTCTGACAGCGGTGGCACTGCCCATGACTGAATCTAACCTGACAAGAGAAAAGAAATTATAAAAATGTTTCGTCTGCGCAATACACAGGTCAAGAAAAAAAATTGGAACACAGTAAATACATTAGAGTGCTTTGAAGGAAATTAAGTTGGATTTCTAAGTAACAGTATTCCTGCCTTCAAAGCAGTATTCCCCATGAGGTCAACTAAGCTTGTGCCTAGATGACAAAAATTTCAGAAACGCAAACAGAACAAAAAGCATTAATGAACAAAGTAAAACAATTACAAAAAGTTTGGGGAAATTTATAGAATAAATAATCTATTACTTTAACAATACCTAGCAAACAGAAAATGATATGTACAGTAGAATAGAAGTGATTTTAAAGAATTTTTTAAAAATATTTTTAATTTCAACTACTAGTCAAATATTTAAGAAAATATTTCAGGTTAGGATATTTTCATAATGATTATTTGCATTGCCAATTTATGTCACTTTAAAAAGTTGTACACTTATATTGAGTATTGATGAATAACGTTTTAATGTTTCTGGAAATGAAAGGGCAAATTATGTAGGGATAGGGTAAGGCGCTGATGGCAAAAGTGACAAGCATCTGCCTGCCTTTGCATAAAATTATATCTCAACGAAATCTACCATTTAGTAAAAACTAAGCCACCAAGTCTACAATAACTTAATGAGCGGTTAAAGCACCTTTGAATTTCTCCCAGAACCAGTCATTTTACTGAACAATATGTAAACAGTAAGTACTTATGCATTTTAATGAACAATATCAATCTTAGCACTTCGCCTTGCATGTTTTTTTCTGTCAAAATAGCTACTTGATTTCAGTTGCATGTACATTTGACAAACAAGTGTGTAAAATATTGAAATATGCTTGGATCTAGAAATCTCTTAGTTTAAAGTTTTTACATGTGTAGAATTCATTATGTAAATTACTAAGGAACGGATAGGTCTTCAATAGATTAAGTGGTCTCCTTAAATGATATTGTTTTGGTATTATTTGAACTCAAATAAGTGTGTAGTCCAATATTAATAAACTAATGATTTTACTTCTACTAATACCTTTGCCAATATGATCAACACTGGGAACAACATGGAAGCAACATTATCATTGAAGTAAATAATGAGGGGCAGCATGGAAGGCACAAGGCAGCCAATTGTGGAAACTGAAATTGTTCAGCAAACTGTGTAAGCAGGTGAGTGATTTTTTGGCAGAATTCAAAGGTGATTTAACAACTTTTTTAAATGTAGACTTGATGGGAAATTTTTTACCAGTTGGTGGTTTTTGTTTAGTTTGGGATCTTTTTTGTAGGAGTGTCACTGCTACCAAATATTGAGAAAGATGATCATGATAAATGAAGTTTCCTAATAATTGTTGAGAAAATTGCATAGATAAAATGTGTGTGCAAAGAAATTACCTTAGTGCTTAGGCCTACATTTGATTAGAAAAGCCCAAGATTGTGAGAGCTGAATTTTTTAGGGTTCTAGAGAACTTAAACATTTTTGTTTTTAATTTTTTATGACTTCTAGTAACAAGTCATCTTTCATAGATCAGATGTTCAGTAAAGGTACAAAATTCCGAAATTGTTAAAAGATTTGACAGTTTACTGAAATGTTATAATTTAAAGGTACTTATTTTTATATAAAATGCAAATATTGCAAACATGATGAATAAAATGAGTGATCATTGATGAAAATTGGTTCAATAGTTTAGACTGTAGAAGCGTTATTGTTTCCAATTTTAATCATTTTTTCAGATGTTTTTTTTGCAATTTACTTAAATTACTAGTTAAATTAATTGCTGTTAACACATTTTTTACTTTCTGTGCAAAAAACTCATATTATGACCATGAGGAATAAAATGAGTCATCATTGCCTCAAAATTAGTCAAAATAGTTTAGGCTGTAAGTGCATAAAAATTTTAATTTACAATATTTTTACTTTTTTTTTAATTATATGTACTTATTTTGGGATTTTTTTTATGCAAAAGGCACATCTTGCAAACAAAACGAAAAACAAGTCATTGATGATCAAGATAGGTTTAGTAGCTTAGGTTGTAGATGTATCAAAGTTAAAGAAGAAAAAAATGGTTAAAATGATATTTTCAGATTGTTTTTTTCTACGTTTTGACTCTATTGATATTCAAAAAAAATGTTTAACTCTTACCGCTTCATCATGCCTCTTAAGGTTAATAGTACTATCAACTCTATCCTAGTTACAGTTTATATTTGGGTGACTATTAGCAACAATATCTAGTTATTGCTGTTTTAGCAAGAAATATTATTCTTACTAGTAGAAGTAAAAAGTATTTTTCCCAAAATAATATGGTGTGGGATGCTGCTCAATGGGTGAGTGGAGGGGGATGATTAAAGAAAATGGGGTGTATTTATTGGAACAGAAATGCCTCACAAAAAGTTTTTTTACACCAGGGTTCACATTTGCTAGAATCAGATGCTACCATCTTAACCATCTTAAGCATGATAGAAAAACTTATCAAATATGTAAAAGTGCAGAACATTTTATATAATCTTTCTCATCATAAATATAAACATATTATTTAAAAAAGAATAATTTTATATAATGAGCTTAAATAGGAGTATTATTATTCTATTTTTAATTGTTTTACATTTAAATTGATATCTTAGCCTAGCCTATATTATGAAATCTATAATATAGTTTAACCTTAATACAAAATTTTTAACTTTATAATCCTCTAAAATAAATTCCGATCAATAAAAAAAAGTAATAGGCCTATATAAGTAGTTGGCCTACTTGTGAAATTGCACTTGTAGGCTATTTTTTTTTTTTTGCTGACATTTTTTGAGGTTACCAAAAATGTTGGTTTTTTTAGTTTTTATTAGTGAATTTGTGATTAATAATTAGGCTATTTTGAGAAATAATAAGCAGACAAGTGTTTAAAAAGACCAATTAGAATAGTGTTTGTGAAAATTTTTCTTGTTCACAATAAGTCATTTATTTTATTTTATTTAATCCTTATAACCTTAAAACAGATTTTTGCAGCCACCAGCAAAATGACGCCATTGCGGCTGCTTCGGTGTGTGAACCTAATCGCCAAAATGATAATTACCCCGACCCAATTAGTGAGTCTCCAATCATGACAGGAAAACTTACTGAGTATGTAAAATTGCACAATATTTTATAATATCCAGCCCATCTCAAATATAACAGAAATATTAAAAATTCTAAGAATGTTATGGGATAAAGTACAAGAAATATTAAACTATTTTTATTTGTTTTATATTGAAATTGATATAACAACTTATATTATGATAGCCTAGCTATAATGTATAAAATATTATACAAAACAAATTTAAAATCCTCTAAAATAAATTATAACTCATAAAAAAGTATTAGGCCAATACAGTCTAAAAGTACATGTAAATTTTCATTTATAGGCAATTACAATTTTTCTCTTTAATTAATTTTCAGACTTAATGTAATGCGTTTTGAGGTAATAAGATGTACTGTTTTTATTGTTTTGTTTGTGATTACTGTTATTTTTGGGAAATAGTAAGCAAACAATTCTTTAACAAAGGCAAATTATAAGAGCGTTTGTAAAAATTCTTCTTATTCACAATAAGCAATTTATTTTATTTATGTAAGACTGGTAACCTAAAGGTAAATTTATTACATTTTGGTTCAAATTGTTTTACCGCCACGCGTTCACCGTCATCACGGCAGCCGGTGTGAGGAAACCTGATCACCACATTACCACGACAGTCACGATGATCGCTTCGGTGTATGAAAGTTCTAATTTTTTTATAATTAATTTTGCTGTATTTTGAAAATTTATAGTGTTGTATGTGACATTATAATAAAAAAAAAACGGCTCATGCCTACTCTGTATGTCTAAATTAGATACTAAATATATATTATGTAATGTTATGTTTCTTTATATATGATACATTGTTGTGGTGATTCTACGACTTTTAAACGTTACAAGAGCTCTTCAGGCTTTGTAACATTTTGGAGGAACAATTAATAACTTGAGAAAAACTTAAAAGTTAATCTATGGGTTAAAAATTCCATGAATAGCAAATCTGTGTCAGCAAAAGGCTGTGGCAGACAACAGCAGAGCCTAAAATGCAGCCTACTCGTATTGTTCTATTACATAGTAGAAGATGTTAATATAATGTATTATTACCTTAGTCAAATTTGTGTGTAGGTAGGCGTTAACGTAAAAGAATATATCGGTATTGTACATGATCGGTTAAAAATAATATAATTATGGATATAGTGAACTGTTCCTAAATTCGTGTACTTTTAATTATGTGTTTTTTAATATGATTTAGTGATTGTGTGCAGCTCTGCAAATGATGATCTTGGGCCTAACAGGTGATGTTATGCATTTCATCATGTATATATATATTTTTTTAAAGATAACTTTTACATTAAGAGACTTGATATTTTAAAATGTCTTAAGCCCAATAAAATACTCTGAATACATGAGCCTATTTTATACAAGATAGCTTATTTCAAGCTTAAAAACATTTTAGGTTTTTCCAAAAAATTACTTGTCAAAAATAGGTTAGGTTACTCAAAGTAAATTGATCGATAAAATTTGTTTGCAAGTTAACATATCATGCAAATGTTTGATTTGTCTCTCTCTATGTTTGACCCAACAACCGTGTTGTTATCAAGTCATTGAATATTAAAAAAAAAAATAATTTTTTTGTTATGGGTTTAAGGATAAAAAACACTTTACGTGTAGGATAACTAGTTTAATTAAATAACTTTTAATTAGTTATATATATATATGTATATATATGTATATATATATATATATATATATATATATATATATATATATATATATATATATATAGTATAATATATATAAATCACCAAATAGTCAATTCAATTAGGTTATCAAATATTATATTTTGAACGTCTATGTTAGGTTCATCACCAAGCAACAGTGTCAGTTCTTTATGGAGTTTTTTTTTTTAATTCTATGACACCATAAACACCAATGGCTAAACACGTTTAAAAAAATAAAGGTGTTTTTATCACCTAACAACCATGTTAGTTAGGTTCACCACCTAACAACCATGTCAGGTTACTTAGTATTATAAGTATTTTTTTTCTTTTACATGCTTTATCATTCAATTAAGGGATATTCACCCATAGAAGATTAAATTTCTTATTATGAATTACAATTTTATGCAGTGTTAAACGAAAATATATTGTTATATTTTTACCATTTACATTGCATAGAGCATGCTAGAATTATTACACAAAGGTTAGCCACCTGAGTTAGTATTCATCCACATTTTTACAATCACATTAAGCACATTACTAGTTCTTACATTGAATTACAATGTTAGTAATCTTCATAACTTTCATATGAAACTATGTTAGTGAAATTCTGAAGGTTATTTTCAGTAAAAGTTTATATTGTTCTTATTATTAATTATACTCATTAAATAAAATGAAAAACTTCTAATACTTTCACACAATAGTAATTGTTAGGTTACAGAGGTAATTTTTTTCTAACTTCCAGTATTTTCTACACTATTTTTTTATTACAAAATATAACATTTTATATTATTTATTTTCCACAATTGTAATTTATATTTTCTATTATTACAATAATAGGTAAGTGATAAAATGTTTTAGCAAAAAAATATGAAAATAGCCAAATTTATTGAAAAGTCATATTCTTTCTTCATTAATGTTTATTTTTATTATATTTTTTCTTAGTATAATTTTTTTTCTTAATGTAAATATGGATATTAGCATGACCAACGATGATATTTATGGAATAACAAGACATATAAGTAATGATTTTTAAATATTCTTTTGCTTTGATCACCTGCTTTCTTATTTAATTTAGAAATATTAACCAGCAGTAAGTAAAAGTTTTTATGTTATGCCTAAGTTATGATTTTGTTGAACTATTTTCTGACATCATAAATATGCTTTAACCAGACATGTGAATATTTTTGCATTTATTCTGCCAAAACGGAGACCTATTTGTCATAATACAAAATATAAAAGTGGGGTAAGTCTAAGAAAAATAAGGAAAATAAAAAAACATTGTAGGTTCTCTCCATAACCTAACCAATAGGCCCTACTATTGTGTAAAAATTACTAACATGCTATTTCTTGCAAAAATGCTTTATTTAATGCAAATAAACAATTTTAATAGGAATTAGTAACGAACCTTTTTTTAGAAATTATCTTAACCTGACCAATACTGTAGTGTAAAAGTTATTAATTTTGTAATTACTTTATAGCAGATATAAAGCAGCTACTGTTGGTATATGAAATTATGCACACTCTATGCTATGCTATGTTGACCATAAAGACATGAAATAATTCCGTTAAAAATTGTATAAAATCAAAATTTATTTCAAAAAATTTAGTCTTCTGCAGGTTAATATTTCTTATTTGAGTAACAAAGTAGATAATAAATAGAAAATATTTATATCTGTGGTAACAGTAATTACAAGTTTAATAACTTTCCTACATAATAGTATTGGTTAGTTCATTAAGGTAATGTAAAAAACAATATTTATTTTCTAATAGTTAAGTTACAAATATGCTTTGTTTTTGCAAGAAAAAAATATAATAACTTTCATGCAATAGTAAGCTAATGGTGAGGTTATGGAGATAATTTTTTTCTGGTATTTTCTGTACTTTTTATATTTTGTATTATTATAAATGGACATGAAATAAATAAAAAACTATATAAAAATATTTTCATTTACTTTTAAAAATAAAATAAAATTTTCTGTATTATGATAGAAAAAGTAATGAAATTCGCATTTCCACCTAATGCATCTATTTACTCATACTGTTATGCAAGATTTTTTATAAGATTTGAACATAATGAAAAGAGATAATTATGCTAATTGGAAATTACCTATTAACCTATTTTATTTACTCATTTTATTATTAATTTAAGTGATATTAATCCGATAAAGAATAAAAATTCTTGTGGTAAGTTATAATTTTATGCAATCAATCCACATTATCACAGTGTCTATTTTACATACACCATAACTAATATAATAGTGAGTAACTTTCATACAGTAGTATTGTTTAGGTTATTCTGTTAATTTCCCCCCTTTTTTATTACCGGTTATTTCATTAGTTTTATATTTTTGGTTATTAATTATAAACATTAAGAAAAACGTTTTCATATAAAAACAACAACAGCAACAATGTTATAACTTTTACATAATAGTAGTAATAATTAGGTTATGGAGGTAACTTTTCTCATTTTTGTTGTTGTCTGATAATTTTCTCACTTTTATGTTTTTGATTATTGGTATTTCTGACTTTTTAGGAGTTTCGTGGAAGTTATTATTTTTTTTACTTTTATTGTGTGCTATATCATTTTACTGAGAAACATTAACTTGCAGAAAATTAATTTTATTATGACAAATTATGATTTTTAACCATTTATTATGGAAAAATATTGTGACATCCATTTTTATTATCTGCCTTGGCATTACTTACTTTTTTAGGAATACAAGTTATATAAGTAACAACTGAGAAATACCCAACAGCCAATTTTGGTTATCAAGTTTTTTTTCTTAAAAAAATTATGTTCCTTTCATTATTAATAACATACATTTAATTATTAATAACACATATTAATTTATCATTTTCACCATTAAAAACATTTTTCCCACTTTCGTGTGGTAATCATTTTTGAGGTTATGTTTATCCATTTTATTTTCACTTTTTTATAACTTAGGGTTGCTTTCGAATTTTTATATATCAGATTGTCATTATCAGTCATATAATAAAGCATTTCAGTGCACAAATTACTAAAACTGTGATGAAAGTGCTAAAAACTCAGTTTTACTAGATTATTATTTGTAGTATGAAATGAAATCATTTCAGTGAAAAAAGCTAGCAATGTCTAACAATTGCATATTTACCAAAATATTTATTTTTATGATTGTAAAATTAACAGTCTGAAAAATTGATTATATTTTTTATACAATTTATAAAATTTGAGTATTATTATACGTATTAGTCTTAAATTTGAAATACACACACACACACACACACACACACACACACACACACACACACACACACACACACACACACACACACACACACACACACACACACACACACACACACACACACACACACACACACACACACACACACACACACACACACACACACACACACACACACACACACACACACACACGTGCATGTGTGTAACTTAGATTTAAGTGTATATATATGTATGCACACAATTAAGAAAAAAATCTATAATTGAGACAGTTTTTAAAAATATGAAACAATTATAAATGCATTGTGAAATAAATGAACTTTTTTCCATTTTAAATGCTCTAAAATTCGAATTTGTTCTACATATTAATTTACGGCTTAATTCACTGTATATATATATTTTTTGTGTGTGTTTAACGTCCGACTATTGTGCACACTTGGGATAATGCAGACGATTTTATATATATATATATATATATATATATATATATATATTATGTATTAGATCATATTTTTATATTATATAAATATATTTATATTATATGTAAAATCAATTTAGACATTATTAATATATGTATTGCTTATATATATATCAATATATATATATTAATATAATATATGTATTATATATTATTAGTATATGTATATATATATATATATATATATATATATATATATATATATATATATATTATGTATCATTATTTAAATAATTTTTTACAGATATTTTCAATAATTTGAGGTGTGAAAATCATAGTACATGTAGTTAAATAATAATTGCTTGCTAATGAAAAGTGCTAACATAAAGTCTAATGAAGACCACAATGTGTATTTTTATTAGAAAATATGTAATGAAAATATATAATGTAAAGACTTTGAGGAAATTGTTTATAACTTGTTAACCTCTTTCCTTTTTCATAAAATTTTCATTTCAATTTCAGTATGTATGCCTACTTACAGGCCTGATCTGTGATAAATATTTTTTATATTGAAATCAAAATTTTATTGTATACTGTATGTGTGAATGCATGTGCACTTGTGTTCATGTTTCTGTTTGCAACATGAGACTTTGGCTATCAGTTGGAGTTTGTACCTTTAATTTTTTTTTCATTTCTCCCCTCTTAAAAGTGATATTGAAGAAAGACCTTACAAATATAAACTAACCTCTTAGAGCTTTTTATGGGATTGTATGTGAAGGTTAATAGTGTATTTGTATCAAGAAGATGAATATATTTAGGGAAATGGTTGAAGGCAGGCAAATAACAAGTATGTAATGAGTATAGGGTGTAGAGGTGGGGCGTGGTTCCCTCCTCAGGAGATCAATATGGAAGTCCACTCCACCCCTCCCTTTCTCATAGTACTGCCATCATATTCTGCCTTGCCTACACTCTTATATAACTTAACTTTAGCCCACAACAAATGTATTTGTACAGGATATTAAAAAAATTATATGTAGATAACAAGAAAAAATGTAATATTTCAGAACTTTTTTTAAAGATGATTTAAATTACTTGAATTTAGATTATTTAATGTAAATGAAAATTACTATTAGGACCAACTAAAATATTGGTTTTGTTTGAGAGCTTAAAATAGAAAATATCTGAGTTTTTTTAAATAATAATATTGGAGGACTGTTTAGGTATAAACAATAGATTTTTGTTTTCATATAACCATATATTCTCATTTTAATCATATCACTTTCAAAATAATTGTTTTTGTAAAAATAACTGAAATTAAAATAAATGTGTAATACTAAAAGCTATTCACTTTTAACACCTCGAAAATAATTAGAAATATTAAATGAATGTTTATGACCTTATTTTCAAAATTGCAGATTCATTACTGATGCATAAATTCTTGAATTAGACTTTTTGAGGTAAAGCAACCCAAAAAATACCTTTTTTTGTGTACGTATGAACTACGTTTAAGCAAAATTTGTACACAAAATTTAGTGTTATTGTTGAGGAAATTTGATTTTTATTTTTTTTTTATCAAAGAAGACTTTAAAATTTTGAAAAATAAAAAAATGGTAAAAAAATCAAAATTTTGAAGAATGAGTAAATCATCCTGAAATATGAGTATAACAGTCTTGTCTACCAAATTTCTTCAAAATTGAATTACTATAGTTTAACCTGTAGCACACATACATACTGAAAGACAGACATACACAGATAGAAAGACATTCAAAGAAAACCATTTTTTCTGCCTCAAGAAACTTAAAAAAGGATGAAACCAACAAAATCTTAGTCGTATCCCCCACAATTCAATAAATAAACAATAAGTGAGAAAAGATTTTTACCATTAAAATTTCTAAGCAGTTGAAAAGTTGGTGAAGTGAGAACTATACGAGCGTAATAAATTCATGTATAGAATATCTAGGTGACTAAGTTTTTTGTCGTAATGATTCAGTATAATATATATTATTTAAATAAATGGGTCATAGGTTTATTCTCGACAAGGATTACTGTGTTATATCTCATAATAAGAGAAAAACATGGTTTAAAAAAGTTAACTTTAATATTTAAACAGGTTTAATAGTTAAAATTGTTAACAATTTTGGTTAGTTGTAAGTCAGACAAAGTTAATTGCTATAACAAATCACGGATATGCATAAGTAGTAATTGAAAATGAATGTATTTTCTTTTTGAAGGCATATTTGCATCAAAATCATATTCAATGCTATCTTATTCAAAAATGAACTAAACATATCTATTTGTTTACTAAGGTGTACATGAGTGTTATTTATATATTACATATCTTAAATTTTTGCCATTTCCAAAGGTACAATAGAATTTTACTAGGTACAAATATTGTGTAAGATTCAGTTGTTGGGGATCTTGAATGAATACTGATGATCAAGAAAAATGTAAGACGATGATACATCGTCATGTATCAGGATCATTAAAATTTGATTAAAGGGTGTCTTTTAAACTGGGTAGCTAATATGGAATATTGAAAACTATAAAATTTACAGACAACTTTAAATTGGAGACTTTATGTACTTTTTCGTTTGTAATACAGTGTTGTATTTTAATTTTTAAATTTAACCACCACTTTTATTATGGCGGCTAACTTTAGAACTGCTAATATCTAGTATGAAGTTTACACAGTTTTCTTGTTAAACATCCTATTATATTCATTTTTGTCTTTGGTTTTTTTAATTTATCTTTACAAGACGTGAGCACTGAAATTTTGAAAACTTGTCATTAAAAATATGCAGAATGACATTAAAAATTATGCATTTTACGTTTGTTTAACTGTGGTTTATATAATTGATGGCTAGTGCGTAGATATTGGATCTGTAGTTTTAAATTGTTAGTTTTTGTCATACATTGAATATTTCACAGTTTTACACATTTATTGGTCATTTTTGTATGTAGGTGTTAAATTAAAAAAATATATTCTTGTATACTAAAATAGCTGTTGAAAGAATAAATACTATGAATTTGTCAATAAATTCATTGTACTAGCAACGAGAATCTCTCTTCCTCTACAGGAAAAATGTGTAAACCTAAACACCCGAGAATAAAAGTTGTATGTGCTGCATTCTCAGGTGAACGTAATGAACTCTCTGGTTAACAAACATTTGTTTATTTAATCATCAGATGAAATAAAATGTTATCCATAAGATAAATCTCAAGTTCTGATGACATATCCGGACATAAACACATATCCGGACATAAAACACATATCTGGACATAAATACATATCTGGACATAAACACATATCTGGACATAAACACATATCTGGACATAAACACATATCTGGACATAAACACATATCAGGGCATATATACATATCTGGACATAAACACATATCTGGACATAAACACATATCTGGACATAAACACATATCTGGACATAAATACATATCTGGACATAAACACATATCTGGACATAAATACATATCTGGACATAAATACATATCTGGACATAAACACATATCTGGACATAAATACATATCTGGACATAAACACATATCTGGACATAAACACATATCTGGACATAAACACATATCTGGACATAAACACATATCTGGACATAAACACATATCTGGACATAAACACATATCTGGACATAAACACATATCTGGACAAATACATATCTGGACATAAATACATATCTGGACATAAACACATATCTGGACATAAACACATATCTGGACATATATACATATCTGGACATAAACACATATCTGGACATAAACACATATCTGGACATAAACACATATCTGGACATAAACACATATCTGGACATAAACACATATCTGGACATAAACACATATCTGGACATAAACACATATCTGGACATAAACACATATCTGGACATAAACACATATCTGGACATAAATACATATCTGGACATTAATACATTTCTGGATATAAAAACCTATAAAAAATAAAAGAAGCAAATTTGTTAGATAAAATGACTGGACTTTTTTGTATTAGCTTCAGGATTAATCTCATTTAACCCAACCCAAGAGAAACTTACATGGTTTTTATTAAAAAAACAAAAAATACTATAAACAACCCATTTAAAAAAACCCTTTGCCCAATATTATGTAGAAGGATAAATGTCTACTATGTTGTTGAATGTTGTACGCTATTTTACTAAATGTTATATTTATACTGTAAGTGGCATAACATACTTTAAAAAAAACCTTTTTTATATTATCAGCATAGTACTTTAATTCAACTTACCTGCATGATGACACTAATAACGCACAATACAATAAACATTAATTCATCTTTATAGGTTTCTTACCACAAAAGAAGATTAAAGTATCTTTTCCAGAGTTTACTTTAATGTTTACTAAGTTTCTGCTGACCTCAAGCATGTCAGCTATAAGCTTTTGCGCTACCGTTATATTTCTTAAACTGATTCCAGCGCTTTTAACAAGCTTCAAAATAAAGTCCAGAGTCTGCGTCTTTTGGACTCCTGGGCCTTGCATTTGAGGAGTATGTGTGCTGTGGTTTCAGGTTCCAGACCGTACAGATGAAACTTCAGTGTGATTTCTGGTAATACCACCTCATGCAGGTGATTATAGTGACGACCTGTCTCAGCCACCTGTTGAACTGAATAAATGTCCTTATTGGTGCAGGGTTTGACGGTGAGAGATGTTTTCCTAATTTGATACAAACTTGGCACAAAAATTTGTTTTGGTAATAGCTTGGACACTTCCGTTGTCTAGCAAAATCAGTCCATCTATTTCAGAATTGCAGAAAATCAAAATCATAAAAATGCTCAACTTTTCTTTTAATCTGATTTCATTGTTGTAAAAAGCATTTAAATTAACTTCACAAGTTCCTATGGCGGTCCGGGTTGATGTGATGATTCTTTTACTAACATGTATGTTTGCCATTTCAAAATGCATTTAACAGATTTTGCTGACTAATGAATGTGTTGTGTACCAATATAGTATGTGCACTTACATGATGTTATTCAATAATTTTTGTTTTTTTTATATGTTTTCTTAACATTAGTGACACAGCTACTAGCTGTGATTATTAGCAAATTTCCATTTGGAAAGGAGCTGTTGGGGAGACCTCGTGCATGTGTGTGTGTGTGTGTGTGGGGGGGGGTCACTCCCTTCTTCATAGTTTTGGTCAGATTTAATATACTCTTGGTATAAAAATCAGTGTTTGTTAATAGCTTGGACAAGTTCGTTATTCAGCAAAATCCGTTCAACTGTTTCAAAATAGTGGCCATTTCAAATTTTAGAAAAGCGTAACTTTTTATGCCTTAAACTTTTTTGAAAATCTGGTTTCATTAAATTAATTATCGTTAAAATCTGCATAATTTTCAGCTTTTGAACTTTTCAAATTCTACAAAAATTTTGTAAATGGATCTGATGGCAGTAAGGGATTATTTTTGTATTTCAAGTTTAATTTAAATTTCACGTGTTAATTTTATTCAGACTTGTTACAAAAATTGATATGTATGGCTGGTAAAGATCGTTACCGCAGCAAAAATCCCTAACTTTATCTTACGTTCGTTGAGAATTGATTTCATTATCTTAAAATTTGCATAAATTAATATTTTAAATTTCGGAGTTCTATGAAAATTCAAAAATAAACTTTGTGGTAGTCGTGGTTCATTTTCACCATATTTTCAATGTAATTTGAAAATTGAGAATGGTAATATAAGCCGATTTTAATGCTAATTGGTGAAATCAGATTTAAAAAAATGATGAATAAAAAAAAATCTTGTTGGAAATTCATTTCCATCACGTCAGTGTAAAAGCTGTGTGCTCTAATTTTAAACGGCCGCCATGTAGTATTTTTTTAATTATTTTTTTAAATTTTAAGGCGAAAAGCACATTGAAGCTATTATCGCCTCCCTAAATGTATTTGTGAGTGTAAAATGTTAAGTCGTAAGTGTAGTGTTGTAAGTATAAGTGAATGTTAGACTCGGATACCGCGAGGGACTTCTAAATCCTCTCAATTAGGTGCAGCTAGTCTGCACCCCCTGCGGGTACCGCCATGTTATATTCTACTTATATCCTTTGAATAATCATACAAAAAGGAAAAAAACGATTATTCAAAACTGGTCTTAAGAGATCTGTGCCAGGCTCATTTCATGAGTCTGAGTGCTTTTTTTGATAAAAATTAGGGTCTATTTGTTTTCCAGCAGAAAATCGTTAATACAGTTAGGTTTGTACGTCCTCATTTTTCTATATTTGGCTCAAGCATTGAAATTCCAAAATTTAAAATTTTCCAATTGCTTTTAAGTGCTAAAGGTGTACTACTGACAGATATGCTGGCAGAAAACCGTAAGAGTGTTTAAACGTGAATCTTTAAGAGAAATTAATTTTTTATTTCATAAGCAAATATGATTTTAAAAACTGTGGGATAAGTTTTTCCTGGACAAATATTGTGAAAATAATAAAAATGGCAAATTGGGCATGTACTACATTAAAATGTAATCTAAGAATTTGTAATGAAAAATGATTTTATGTGAGCGCATGCATTATTTGGACAATTTGGCAGGGCAGAGTAGGGTTGTGTTGTAAGCATGTTGCACGTTGCCAACGGCAAGCACTCACGTTGTGCTCTTGACGTCACAGCCGTACGATCAATGAATACTCCTCTCTTCCTCCAACCTCTTCTTTTTCTTCTTCGTACAATTGTTAGTTTCTATTAATAGATACTTCATGAATCCTGGAGGGATTTCTTTTTTGTAATGACAGATTACAGTAAAATACAAACATTGAAATTTAATTCTAAAACATTTAGTGTAACTCCATTTAAGCTTAAATACAATGTCTGTGGTAATGTGCAAGTGTATGCCCTAATAAAAATGTAAATAAATACAACTTTTGAAAATAGAAGATGTTATAAAATGTTAGCCACTGTTTAAGAGTCCGTAGATGTTACCTGGTAACCCTTATGTTTTCATGCCTACACGGTAACTCAGGAGGGAAAGTTATTTTACATGACAGCTTCAATGTTGTGTCTAAATTCAAATCTGGAACAAATTATAAAAATATTCAGTATGTTGTACATCACATTTTTCACTATTTTCTATTCTAAAATAACGTAAACACGCTAGCAAAATATCGTACAGTCGTTCTTTCAGAAAACAGTCTAATACGGAACTTGTGTCAAAAACTGGAAAATTTTCTAATTTTAAAAACTGTCTCGATTTTGTTAAAATTTTTATAATATATGTTATTATTATTATTCATAAGTCAGCACATTATGTTTAAAGTAGAATATGGCTTGAGGTTAAATTGAAAAAATCAAAAAATAAAACTACTATGTCATTGTTTGCTTTTTGTTTAATCCTGAACCATAAATTTCTTTTATTAAAGGTGATTTACTTGAGTTATATTACTAAAACTTGTCTTCATTACTGTCAACAGCTTTTAAGTCTGTTGAAGATCCTCAAGGTCCTGGAAGCCAAACACGCTTTGCCTCCTGCTGGCCTTATTATAGGTTATGTAGGCTGCAATTTCCTTTTTCTTCCTGCATAACTTGCATATGTTTCTCCATGATACATCCCTACCTTGTCCATGTGTACCCTCACATCACATTGCCTTATATTGAGTTCCATGGTGTCCTGAATTGCCCTTTCCCAGGAATCATCTTCTGGTACGTTCAAAAGATGAAAAATTCTGATGTTTCTGCATATAATAATTAGCTGAGTGCCGAATCGTTGCACTGAACCGAAGCCGATGAAGTGGAGAGGGGCAGGAGGGGAAATAGTAGAGTGAGGAAGCAGTGTGCACCGGGTTGCGTCGCGATATTTTAGAAGGTGATTCCCAAATCTTAGGGGTGATTTCATCCCTTCATTGTTTTGATATGGCTTTGTGATTTTTTTAAACGTTAAAATAAGTGGATTTAAAAAAACCTAAAGTATATTACTTCATCACTTTAATTTGATAAGGTTAACGCCAAATTTTGTTTGCATGTGCTCAAGTTTTACAGTTCAATTCCTCCTAAAAAGTAAACAAAGTAACCCTTTCCAAGCCCATATTTTGCTAACTATTCGTTGAAAAAGATTGCTTCCACTTTTGTTAAAAACATGTAAGTAGTTTAATAGTTTTCAACATACAAATTTGGGAAAAAAATTAGTACCACAAACCTTCGGAAATCCTGAAACTCTGGATACAGCAAGTTTAATGTCTGGAAATGGGCGCATGGTGGGTGAGCTATATCTACGAGTTGGTTACGTTACGGAAGTAAGTCTAATTTGTTACCCATTGTATAGTTCTTCCAAGGAAGGGGCTGCAATTGGAATAAGATACGTGATGACTCCATTACGGAAACATTGCACACAAGCTACAGGGTTTAAGAGAGTTGCTTTTTGTATTCTGTTTTATTATTATAGCTTACATACTTTTATATACTGCGAATTTAGAAATTAAAAAAAAACGGTTCAAGAATAATTAAAAAAAAAACAAAAAAACATACTCTGACCTCCGTTAAACTAATTAACCGATTTGATTGTATGTAGGTCTGGTGTACTCATCGGGATTATTTTTTAATGTAAAAAAAGGGTTTGGATGTCTCTTTTAGGTAGAAAAAAAACTTATAGGATTTCCACAAAATCGATTCTAACGATTTTTATAAAATTTTGATCAGATGTAATTATAATTACCGAAACAAAGTTTAGGCTAAGGGTTGCTAGAGATATTAGAGAAAAACTGAAAAATCGGTTTCAGTTTTTCAAAATCGGTTAAGTTTTGGTCGTATATTCATAAATCAAGCCATCAGAAAATTTGAAATAAAAGGAATGTTCGTTTTAAAAGTAAATAAAAAACAAAAATAAACCTTGACCTTTAGGATTATTATGTTTTTCGTTTATTCTTAAAGCGTAGTTATCTTTCATTTCGCATTGCACTGGCTTCACTTAGCCCTAATAACTTATAAGATAAAAATTTGGTCAAAATGGGATGAACCGTTTTGCTACTTTTTGTCGGTAGCTACTTGTCGGAGTTGTGGGAAATAATAGAACGTGAAAAAGTGTGTAAGCCTACGTGTAATGTGTTTCGAAAAGGGTAGATAAAAAAAATACTTTTGGAAATTCGCTTCTATCACGTCAGCGAGACATCTGCGTGTTGCGTTTATCAAGTACTGTAGATAGAATCGCTCTTGTAATTAGAAGATTTATGATGAATATTGTTGCAGTAATATTTTTTTTTTTTTTAGTTTCTATAATGGCTTTCTTATATTATATAGGCCCCAACTGTATTCGATTTTTTTAAAACTTATTTTACAAAAAAAGGAAAATTATGTTGGTTAGGATTTGTTTTTAAAGTATTGAAATAGTGCAAAGTTCAGTGAATTTTGAATTATGTATTACAGCTTCACAATGTCAATCATCTTTCAGTATCAAAATATTACACCCTAAGACGTTGTCTTTTTTTCTAATACTCACCTTCCCACTTTCGCAGCAATATTTTCATTTTGTGTTGTTCACTTGTGTACTTAATATTCGGTTAAATCTAAAAAAAAAAAAACATTTCGATTATAATGTATTCTTTGTCATGTTATCTAGCAAAACCTTTAATTTGATACGTTACTTAATTTTTTGTTAATAATTACTCATTATATGCCTCCTACTAAGTTCTGAGTAATAACAAAACCTTGAATACTTGAGATATTAAAATAATCGCGACACGCAGGTGTCTCGTTGACGTGATGGAAGCGAATTTCCGAAAATAATTTATTTTAACTTGCTATTTTTTTAAAAATTCTGATTTCACCATCGTAATCAGCATTGCAATTTGCACATATATGCATTTTAACTTCTAAATTACATTGAAAATACGAAAAATTAATTCTGACCGCTGTAAATTCAATTTCTCAATTTCGACGAATTTTGAAAATTCATGGTGGTAATTTATATAGTTTTTAGTACTGATTGCGATGGTGAAATCAGATTGTCAAAACAAAATTAAAACAAAAAAGTTTATAATTTTTAAAGGTATTAAATGGCCTCCATTTGGAAACTGTTGAATGAATTTTGTTGGGTAAAGAACTTGTTTAACCTATTACCAAAATCGATTTTTACGTCAAGTTGTAATCAGATTGATTGAAAATTGCGAACATTAGAGTGCTATCCACAGATTACCATCTAAGAAAGTTGTTTTCTGTGATCTCTGGGGCTAAAACATGCGCGCGCGACACACAATTTTAAATACCCCTCAAAAATGACCAAGAGGTCAAGATCGCCGCTCATTTTAAGATTCTGGGCTTACCATGGAGGCCGCTCTTATTTTCCAATGGTAATTTTGCTAAAAAAAATCTCCTAAAACACGTGTCTCAGTTCTGTATCTTGGTATTCAAAAATGAAGAATGCGTAACGGCCATTTTGAAGGGAGAGCTAATTATTCCCCCCTGAGTATTATTCTTAGAGGCATGTTTTCTTTAATTCAATACCCAAATTGTCATAATCTATGAAAACTGTGCTTTTTGTATTCTCTTATTCTGAAGACGCCTGTTGCAGTTATTATATTTTTTAGTTTTAAATTTACCGTTTTAGTTATATACATTGCTCGCTCTAAAACATTGGGGTTTGAGAAGTTAGATTGCAGTGAATAGAGAGTAGAGTCTATTATTTCGAAACAATGTCTCTAGTGAACTGTACTAAAAAAAAATATTTACAACACAACTGTCATTTACTTTTACATTTCATAACTTTTATGTTGTAAACAAATTTGAAATCACCGTTTTAATTGTTGAAGTGGGCCCGTACATTGTGTATGAAGTGTGTACGGCTATTGTTCTAGAACTGCCTGCGTCGTTAATGACTGTAGGCCTGCAGCCAGGGCTTGTCACTACAATTAGAGGTGTAATTACCGAAGCGGGCTTTTAAACGACTGCCTGTACAATTAATTAACTGAACTATAAAATTTACAATAATAATTAATTGTCTTTTTAATAAAATACTACGTACAACATTAGTTTTGCTAGTTTATTTCGGCTTTTAACAGATTAAATGGATGCTCTAATAAAGATCATTTTTTGATAATAAAGTTGTTGAGGAGGTATCATGAAAACGAATAATGGAAAACATTGTCTATCTCAAATCTAAGTATCATTAAAAACGTACGGTTAAATGCCGTAAACGAAATTTTTCTTCTTATATCGGCGAGGCTAGGGACCACGTGACAATTTCATTTCTTCACACTTAGCTGTTTTCTCTTCTGTTCCCTCCAATATTCCCTCATCCTTTCACTATGCAACTTCCTTCTGTCTTCGGACCTCTTCGTACCAGGTTTCTTCTGCAATCTTCCTTGGAATCCTCCATACTCATTATCCTCTTTCTAAAAATCTCTGTTCAGCGTTTCTTCTTCTTTTATATTATTTCTTTCTAAATCTTTCCTTACCTCTTGAATCCAACTAGTTGTTGACTTTTTATCCCATAGGTACTTGAGTATCCTTTTCGCTAGTCTTGAATCATTCATTCTGTACATATGTCCAAAAAATTGCAGTCTTCTCTTCCTTATCGTCTCTGTCATGTCCTCTGTGTTCCTGTATATTTCATCATTAGATCTTAGTTTCCATGTTTCTTTAGTTTTCACTGGGCCTAAAATTTTTCTCATGATTCTCCTTTCTAGTATTTTCAGTTTATCTAAACTATAATTTAGTACCAAGCATTCACTTGCGTATAGGCATTCCGGTTTCACTACTGTAGTGTAGTGCCTTATTTTAAGATTTTTAGATAAACACTTTTTGTTATAAAACGAAATTTTTATTTTTAATAATTTTGATTTTGGCTGCTCCCAACATTAACATCGTTGGGTGATTGGTTGTGTGATCAAACAAAATCGTAAGTTACTGTTGATCTAAATTCACGAGTTAAATTAAGAAACTGGAAAATCGATATTGCAGATTTGTTTATTTATATTCTTATAAACAATATGTTAAACATAGTCTGCAAATATTTGGGTTACTTACCGCAAGTAATTGTACAAAATTTTAAGTGAAGTTGCGTTTCGTGAGTAACTTTGAGAAAGTCCAAAGTTGTCGAGTTTTGGAAATTCCATTTTGTTGTTTTTTTTTTTTTATCTTCCGTTTAATTCACTACTTGGATGGTGAACGTTAATTCACTACTTGGATGGCTCTATTTCTCATCTTCGAAAAATTTTCCATCGTGAAAAATGTAATTAAATAAAATAAGCTTCAAACATTTTATATTTGTTGACGCGTTTCGGAATACTTCCATTATCAAAACTGTTTGCTGTTCTGCTCCCCCAAATATAGTTTCGTTCTTTTATACTGTCTTAACCTCGCCGCTCCCTACTTCTACCGCCTAGTCCGGTTTCTATTTATTGATGTGCTTGCTTGTGATTGGTCCTCCCAGCGCTTTCTCTTTACATTCAAATAACTCTTCACAATTGGTAAACAATTTCAGGCTTTGAAAAATAACGTTTGCTTGTGAATTTATTTCCTCGTGTATAATCTTTTCCCCCTCTATAATTTTAACTTATATTTCTAAATTTTCAAAAATATTTAATTGCCTTTCTTTAAGTTTATAATAGATAATTTGATGTACAGTATGTTGTTCCTACAAAAGTTATACTGTTCCGATGTGCCCGTTTTATTTTTGAAGTTGAAAACCACCCTTCATGGCTAAAATTATGAAACAAACTACGAATAATAAGTGTTTTAAAAAGTGAAATCATTTTGATGTGAAACATAATTTGGTATGTTCAACATTTCAACTCTTAAAAGCCAGTTCTAATGGTGAAAATTGTCAGAGAATTTTATATCTGCTCCCTACTTTCCTATCTACTTACAAATACTTTATATATAATATACAAATACTTTATATATATATATATATATAAGGTAGAAAGAACGTGTAGGTAGTTGCAGATCTAGAGAACATACACAGTGTGATTTAGTCACTGGTTATTCAGATATTTGCCAAGGAATTATTAGAAATACATTTTTAAATTAATACTTTCCGTTTTTTTATGCGAGTAAAAAATTGTAACCAATTAACTTTGATTGATTTATCATAAATATATCCCTTATCCTGAAGATATCGCTGTAAAAAGTACTTTTTGGTGAATTTTGAAAGTTACAAGTCATGTAGTTAGGTTGAACTCCTAGAAAACTTATCTTGTAAGATTGTTTGAGCTTGTTTTGTAATGATGATCCTCACCGCTTAAATGAATAGGCCTAATTATAACCACCAATATCTCAGTTGCTTTTAATCCTAGAAAAAAAATAATAAAAACCATTATTAGCTAAAAACAGCTATTTTTTAACTTTAATAATAATATGTTACATTAATTTATGTTTTTTGTAATTATTTTGGAAAATACAATAAAATTTTTCAAGAAAATTCATGAATTTCAAGAAAAATAAATGTAATTGAGTTTCTTTTCAAAACTGTATTCGAAAAGACAAACTATCTGAGAGTCTTGGTAACAACTAAATAAATTATAAAAGGAATTAGTTCTGTATTGATTCTTACGAAATTGGCAATTTTCGATTTTTGCTCAATAAGTGCTCATTAGTAATTTTGTTTTCGTCGTAACTTCATTATGTTTTTATGCTAGTAAGGCGAGAAAATTTATTCTGTAGGTAATTTCACGTACTTAAGAAATGTTTTTTGAGTTTTTTTTACAAAACTCCTTTTTTATACAAAAACTCCAAAATAAAGAAAGCGTGAATTTCAGTTTCTAGTGACTATGATGGTACCTTTAAGAAACTAAAACTCGGTTAATATTGCATCTACAGAAATTTTTTAAACAAACTAAATTTGTTATATTTTTTTAAGAAAATTCAAAAAATTAAACTGTAAATAACTTGGGTAACAATAGTTATTTGGATTCTACAATAAAACCAAATACATTATTTTTTGCTTAGAATTTATAGCTCTATCACTTTTTGATTTTATTTTGAACTTAAAATTTTAAATTCTTTGAAGACGTAGCATTCACCCCCCCCCCAAGGAAAAAAGCTGACACCGTCACCATATAACTTCTGTCTTTTAGTTAGACCATTCCTTATGTTGTGTTCCTAAAATATTTTGTCAGTTGGTTCTATTTGAAAGAATTTCCAGGTGAAACCACTAGTGACGACTGTGTGTGTGAGTGTGTTTTTTGTTTGTTTGTGTGTGTGCATTTGTGTGTGTGTGTGTGTGCGCGCGCGCGCATGGTCAAGCGGGAATATCTTATTTTTATTATTATTGTTATTATTTAATATTAATTAATAAAAAAAATATATAATCTCTTTATTACTTAAGAAATAAACCTTGTCCGAGTTCCGTGAATGTAATTAAAAATCGAGATTTTGTTACGAAATGTCATAGATTTGTTTTTAATCTGTGTGACCTTAAAATATTTTAACAGAATTTTTTGCTGTGCGGTCTACAATTACTATTAAATTCAGCAGTGGGAAAATTCACTTTATAAAAAAGTTAAAGTCCCAATCAATCTACTAGATACCAGTTATATAATTTCATTCTATTCCTTGAAGGTAATGTGAAAATATTGAACTTAAGTATTAAAACTTGCAATGGTGGCAACACCAGAATAACAAAACCAACTTGCAATGGTAACTTTACAACTGAGGAATCCTGAACCCTGAAGGCAAATTTTATTATTTAATATTTTCTAATATCTTTTTAAAAATCTAAATCCTTAAAAGTTTTAAATCTTATAACACGTATTAATTTTTATAACACATGTCAGAAAAAAAACTCCGGTCCAAGTACTGAATCTAAATCAACTTAAACAAGTGAGGTGGACATTTACACTGACATCTACAGTTTAACTGGTTTAAAGTCTAAACGTCTATAAAGTATGTCGCATGTTGTAATTATGCGACAAATGACTTCAAAAGAGCCTCACGTTGGGCGGCTTAAATTTGATATAAACAACTTATGGTCCTTATTAAGTTAGATACAATGCATACCTTTGTAGGCAGATTTTATATTACTCAGTATGAAGTAAAGTCAAATAAGTACTATTCTTTAAATTAATTGGGTTTACATGTTTACCTTAGCCTATTACATTGTTATTGCTGTTATTTACTTCAGTTTCAACTGCCGAGTCTAAATGATGCTGCTGCCTAAGTAATCAAAGTTATCGACAAACGTCAGCTACTTAGTCTGTAATAATTCCTTAATCCGGGGTGCCACCCTTGCGAAGCGGAGTTGCGCTGAGGGAACGGACTACACATTCAAAACCTAATCTGTTATTTTTAATGTAAGTGCGACCACTGAAAGCGTGACAGAGCTGGGCAAAGTCCGCTCCGCGTAGCTTCTACTCCGCTTTCCCAACTGCACTGACCACGCCTCCAAACTTATTATATCTCGTTACCCAGGTTACGGTTTTTCCTAGAGTCCGTTACAGTAAGCCTAAATATTTAGATTCAACAGCTGACTGAACTCCGCTTTCGGTTGCCGTTCATCTTTATTGCGCCCAGCCCAGCGCAGCTCCGCCCGGCCTTTCCACAAGTATTTAACTACATCACTGGATAATAATTATTGTTTCGTCTGTATGATTCATTACCAGTTAAATTTTAAAAAAACAACCAATGATATTAGCGGACTTGTAGTTTAAATTTAATTGTTTGAAGCCATTGTTATTTGTTGGTGTCCACTTGTTTAAATATGATTTTGCAAAACCCTGGTGACCCTTGCAAAAATATGACGTTTTGACAACCCTGGTGACGATTTCTCTGTTTACTTTTACGAATTAATCGATTTTCAACAATCGACTTGCTAGCTGCCGTTGTATTGAATGTTTTATTGTACACATAACTATTTTTGCTATTACGTTATAATACAGTGCCAGAAATCCATATTTCAGAAGCCGGAATACGCAGTAAATGTAAATTATTCTGCTATTACATACCACTGGGGAAATGGTAAATCACGATTCGAAGGGAAAATTCCAACAATATTCAGAGCACTATGACAGCTGCTGGTTAGTTTTCGAGATCTATATAGGCTAAACTTTTCTGTCCAGGTAATATGGTAAAAGTTTCTTATTTGAAATTACACTTAGCTGAAGATAAGTTTGAGCAGTACATTAGTGGTAGCGGTGCAGTTATTCGCGCAAAATGCACTCAATATATTCCTCTGTCAGGAATCCGATCATTATACTCGCCAACAAAAATAATTGTAAGGCATGTCGGTGCTCTAGCCTGCCAAAATAAATTGTAGTGTTTATTTGAGTCGTACTATAAACTGCGCATATATATATATATATATATATATATATATATATATATATACTCACGCACACAGTCATACACACTCAAGCACATAAATGTACCGTATATGTATTTGTAAATGAATATTTCTTTGTATATCTATTAATTGTATACCTTTTTACAATAAGTCAAAATGCGAGAATAAGTCTGTCAAATTGCATTGAAACAGTTGTGCGTGCATATTAATAGGTACTATATATAACGCACTTGTTTGAACTCTTAATGTTTAGTAGTGCTTCTATTGAAGTCGTAATTTGTATGTGTTTTTTTAATCGTAATCCGCATCTGGGATCTTTATATTTATCGAAGCTGAATTTTTACCTCTCATTGCTGAATGAAGCTCGAAATCCCGTGCGAGGAGGATTTGTAAAGGGATTGAATTTGAAATATGTTGTTTATAAATGGCCCATCCACTAAACCGCTCCGAGGCTCGCATTAAACAGGTTCTTAAAAAGTTGAAAAATATCTCTAAAAAAAATTTAACCTAACAAAAAATAAAAAACACTACTTTAAAATTTTCCACTGTATCATATTAGGGCTCAAAATCAGCTGCGACACTGCAAAAAGACAAGCTTATCGAGTATTTCAACAATTAACTTTCCTTGTAATTTTGCTTAACGGGTTGATGTTGAAATATACCTGGTGAAAGGTTAACGTGAGGAACAGTAGTCGAACCAATACTTATTTAATAATATCTAAGAATAGAAAATATGGCGAGCAATATGTTTTACCTTAAAGTGATTGTTGTCAGATTGTTAACAGGGCTAAAAAAACAACAAAAATCTCAGTAGTAAATTAACGCAATGATTTGGTTAACGTATTTTTAATATTTAAAATTAATCTGTACAGTTAAGCGTGTACCGTTTCAACAGGACCGTCAGTGCTAACGGTAAATCTTAAATCTGTTCAAATTTCGTATTCAGATGTAATTTTTAAATGGAATAGTTTTTGAAATAAATGCAAAATTGCTTGTGAAAATATTTAAAATGCATTACAAGTATTTTTAAGTTCAAACATGGCTTCAAACAAGTTCAAACCTTTTCTCAAATTAAAAGTAAATGTTACAATTAAACTTGAAAGCTGTTTAAAACACCACCTTTAAAATTTAAAATCAGAATATCGGACATCGTTTTTGCTGGCATCCCTTCACACTAACATCTGTCGTTTGCACAGGCAACTAACAGAGGTGTCAGACTGCCCTAGTCAAGGGCCTAAGGGGGTGGCACGTGCCACCACAAAGAGCGGCAAAATTTAGGGGTGGCAAATTTCGGATGCTTTAACACAAAGTTATTTCCAGTGTAATATTGGTAACTATATTTTTGTTAAATATGTAGACTATAGATTGCATGTACATTATTTTTGGCGTAGATATGGTATAAGGCTGGGTTTCAAAAAAAAAAGAATCGTGTTTTATTAACTTGTTTAAAAATACTTCTTTCTAGAACACGAAAATCAGTTTTTAGCACTATTTGCCTGGCTTTCACAGAAAACTTCTTTACGCATTTTGATGAACCTTTTTTCCTAGTTATATGGAGCTTTGACAGTTGTAAAGTTTTAAATAATCTCAAACTGTCGTTTACATATTTGAAACAAAATAGAAGGCACTCAGAATTTCTTATGTATTTGTCTGGTACATTAAATAAAATACCTAATTTGTCCGCTTTTCACTGGGACTCGGTTTGACAAAACGTCAATGAAAACCTTTATACTAGTAAATTAGATGTAAATGTTATTAGGATTTAGGCTGTCTTCAACATTTATGCAAATAATCGAGACAAAATGCCATTCAAAGTGTCTGTTTTATTTTTTAAAACGGGCTGTAAGAGCTAAGAGGATTGTCTGAACAAATCATAGGTTAAATACGTTAGGTTAATTTGGGAAAGCCGATACTGATGTTAAAGAAGTTTCTGTCTAGCGGGCAAATTATCGCAGAGAAGCACGGGTGTACAGCTAGTATATTTTATACAAAAGTGAAACTCGCTGTCTGCTTATCAGTGTTCTCAAGAACGGCAAAATTTCCAATGGGGGCTTCTTTTATGGCGTAGATTTGCAAAAAGCTTAGGTTAAAAAAAATTAAGTGGTTTAAAAAGGCTTCTTTCCTGGACATGGTATTTCGGTTTTGTTGGCACTTTATGTCCGGTTTTCACAGGAAAATTTCTTCACACGTGATAAAACCTTTTTTCTTTGTTATATGGAACTGGGACGAGTTTGTAAGCAATCTCAAACAACAATTTTAAAAATGAGGTGGGCCCTCGGAATGTCTGATTTATATACGTTGTTCGCTCTGCACTGGGAAACGGAATCTCGCATTTCTATGAAACAGTTTTTCGTTGTAAAAATTTGTGGCAATGTTTTAGGCGATGAAACATTTATTTGTAACGAAATGGCGGACACTCAAAATGCCTGATTTATTTGTCTGTGACGTTAAAGGCCTACTTTGGCCGCGTTTTACTGGGAAGTGGTTACACGCATTTCACTGAAAACTGATTTTGGTATATCTCAAACTGTTATGCTCCTATTTGAAACAAAATGGCGGGCGCTCAAATTGCTTTATTTATTTTAAAACTGGTTACTTTTACGAGCGTTAAACGTAGAGCCTAGTATAGCTTATACTGAAACAACATTTTCAAATCAACTTTGAAATTAATTAACTGTAATTTTTATTACGGAAAAAATACCATAGCAAAGCACGTGAACAGAACTAGCAAAGTGTTAAATTAATAATTTAAAACATAAAGTTCATTTAAAATAACAAGAGAGATTTCCCAGTTTTTTGTTGTATTTTATTTTTATCTCAAATTCATTAAAATACAGAATTCGGAAGTTAGCGGCATAATTTTTATTGCACGTTATGCTCTTAATTGAACAAAGCATACCAAATAACTGATTCCATGATTGAAATTTTTCTTTACCTGCGAGACTATTTCTTATAAAATTTACCAAAGAAGATTGGCCAGTCTTTATTACTGAATGCGAAGTTTAACATTTACTAATTTTTTTCAACAAAATAATGTCGTTGAGTATTGGGTGGAGGGGGCAATGGAAAAGTCGCCCAGGTGGCAGATCTCTTAAGCCGAGCCTTAAGTGTATAGCATGATGTTTGTTTTACTGTATTTTAACTAAACAGCAAACAGGCTGTGGCGCAAAACAAACAGCTTATTGCTTTTCCCCCTAAATGTTCGCTCTTGTGTAGATTTGTGAGGAAATCTTGTGTGAATTTTGTTCTCTTGGCTGTGGTATCTCGGTGGAAGCATGTCGTGTGACCGCGAAAATAATGCTGACGCGAAATGTATTGTGCAACGCGCGATGACATATTTATAAACATAATTGACTATACTGCATAATGTCACACTTCATAAAACACTCGTCATATTGTAAATCGTTGTAATTCATACAAACAGCTGTGCTATTCTAATTAAAATAACTGTTTTTAATTGTAAATAAAATGTTTGTGTTGAATATAAAATAGGCTAGCACATGTTGAGACGCCTTGTTTCTTGTGCTTGTAAAGTAGTATCGACTGCGAAATATAAATTTGAGTGTTTTACACCTAAAATGAAATACCTGGACGTTCTTATATTCTGGTACAGTGACTTACATATCAGATATAAACTATTAACAAAAATGTATCAGTTGATTTTCGTATCGTCTGCACTGCCGTGACGCGGACTGAACCGTTTCGTGTGCCCAAACATACAAACGACTTTTGAATCGTACTGTACTTATTCTTACCCGCATTGCAAAAGATCGAGTGCGTTAAATTTTTCTCAGTTTTTGAATTCTTCAAAATACGTTTTTAAATGCAGAAAATATGTAAAATATCGAGAAAAATCCTGTAATTTTTTTTTTTAATTGGGTCAAACTAGGGTATAAATATAGGCATTTGTAATTGTTTCGAAATTTTTCTGACTTATCATGTCGAAATTAGAAAGAGGTCGTGAAACTTAATTTTTGAAAGGTCTAACGTCATATTTAAACCGTTTATATGCAAAAACTACCCTTATATAGGATGTACTAAAATAAGCTGCCAAATTTCTGCCATTTTGTCGAAGTGGAAGACAAAACAGATGCGTTGTCTTAGCGTTCATACTTTTTGCCAGTTAAACTAATGAGGACGAGGGGCCTTCGACGTAAAAATCTTAAACCTTTCCGTGTAATTACTTTTCTTTTGTAACAAGTCAGGGAACCGAGAGTATGTAGTTTTTTTGAGTAGTAATTCTTTAAAGATAAGCCTTCAAACATCTTTCTACGACTTACAGACTAAAGAGTCTACAGATATTGTTTTCAAATTAGAATTTATGCAATTATATTAAATATTATATTTTAGCTTCGGCATGTTCTTTATCTATGAAAATCCGTTTCAACAGTTTCCAAATGGCGGCCATTCCAAATCTTACAAATAGGCTATAAGTTTTTTCTTACACTTCTTTGTAAATATAAATATAATTTCACTATCATAATCAGCATTAAAATCTGTACAAATTACCACTCCCTGGAAATCACCATACCGATTACAATGGTTATATTAGATTTAAAAAAGGGGTCACGTAGAAAAATATATATTGTTAGTAATCGTTTTTACTAGTCAACGAGACAGCTACGTTTTGCAATTATATACTGAATGACAGATTAAAAAAAACACTATGTTGGTCTTAGAGCGTCTTTGAATGGATACGTGCCTATCCATTAAGAGTTTTCTAGTAATTTGTCATAAAAAGTTTAAACCATATCTAAAGGTAAAAGTTGTTTTCAACTTAAGAACTCAGTCGCCGCCATATTTAGTTCATCTACAAATCTAGTTTATATTTGTTGTCCGCAATTTTATTTATTTGTCACGATACCAAAAACACGCCATTTGTAAAATTTTATTTTTTAATTCTCCCTTTGTAACCTACTTTTTTCATTTTGAAAATAAAATATTCGGCAAAGACTTGTTAGACAGACTCTAATATGTAATTAATATTTACAAGCTAAGTATTTGATCTGAGCGCAAATAATTCTACATAACATTCTTCTGGCCTTTTGTAAGGCGTTAAAGTAAAGTAAAGGAAGGAGGTGAAACTTTAATAGCTGCATTCAGACCTTAGCAACTTGTAATCACTTCCTGTCTGAAAGCTTAATGACAGAGCGAATACTGTATAAGACAACAAGCACGAGCACTTTTTATCTCGGAATTTATTAAACAGTAGATGTAACAGATTTACATTTCTTTTATGCAGGAGGCGGACAGAGATGTGCAGCTGATTGTAGGGAACTGTTCTTAACTGTTCTCAAAAGAACAGATATTCTAAATCCTTTGGGAAAACTGGCAATATATTTGTTGTGATGGGAAGAAATTAAAAATAATATTATTTAATAAAAACATAAGTACATACTGTACTAAAAATTATTAAATTGTATGAAATTAAATAGAGAAAGTTATAAGCTAAACCTTAATTTTAAAAAAGTTAACCTTCTAAAAATCACAACGTTATTATAAAACTTATTATTGCATACCAAAATTCAGCACTTTTAGTAGGTGATTTATAAAACTGTAAAAGGATTTATTTTTAAATACACATCACAGATTAGAATTTCCAACACTAATACAATTCGCCGTTTGGACTTTAAAAAAAAAGGCAGCAAGTTTTCATCGCTGTTTATGTTGGCACTGTTTTTGATTAAGAGCATGGAGCAGGAAAGAGAACAGAGAACGTTGTATGTACTACCCAGAACATATTTAAGGAGCAGAGGGGTGAATTTTATTGGTTTTACAAAGGACAACGAGAACAGATAAGTTATCATCTTATTGGTTAATGTAATTGTGACTTTTTATCGAGAACAGTTCAAAAATCAGATACTCTGCCCTGTTATTGGTCGAAATGTATATGACGCATTGCAAAGGGCAGGGAGCAGGTATTTTTAGAGAACTGTTCTCTGACAGGACAACCTCGACTACGGAACTGTTCTCGAAAGCTGTTATGTTCTTTCAGGCACATCTGTACTTGCTGGACTAGGGACCGGAGCCGGCAGAAGGGGCTTCCGTGTGTCTGGCTAGATCGGTTATTAATAGCAGGAAAGGTCGGATAAACTTAGAGGGTATTCCCATAGTAAGCATATTCTGAAAAAATTAGACTTAGAGGGATAGTAGAAATCGCCAGCGGAGAGTTGAGGGAAATTTAGGAAAACCATGGG
Source organism: Callitettix versicolor (assembly GCA_022606455.1). Lineage (NCBI taxonomy): Eukaryota > Metazoa > Arthropoda > Insecta > Hemiptera > Cercopidae > Callitettix > Callitettix versicolor. The sequence goes on from CM040184.1 coordinate 46,358,361, forward strand.
ACTCATTACAGGTCACCGGTCTGAGGACGCATCTGAACAGGATAGAAATGGACCACCGAGAAACCATGTTTAGGCTATACAGGAAGGAAGAGGAAACTGCAGGTCACGTAATCTATGATCGAGAGGCTCTTGCCAGCAAGAGGCGAAGGATGTTTGGCTTCCAGGACCCTGAGAACCTCCAGCCAATTACTGAACAACATTAGTTGCACAATAGTCCTTTGATCGCGGTGCCAGGGACCATCAAATCTTAAAACCTCTAACAATACAGTAAATCAGTCTATGGTGCAGAGTGTCTTGTAGCCTTCTGACATCCTAGCCTGTGGAGAATAGGCTGCGTTGAATGTGTAAGCCACTCGGATTTGTGACATTAAATCGTAGCAACTGTTGCACAAGCAAGTGGACAGACATTTCATGAAGTTGGCTTATCTTACAAAATGATAACATTACAGAATGTTAAAACAACGTGAAACGGGATTTTCTGCCAGTATACTAGGTTTTCTAGTATTATTCAGAAATCGGTTTCATTCCGATAATTTTATAAATAAAATCGTCGTACAAAACAAGTTTGTGCAGGATCAGACATGCCAGAGAGTGACGCTACCCACAACAAAGCAGAGGGGGCAAAATCCAGAAGGGACAATGCAATGTCTGCACCGACATTGGCCTGTCGAATCCTGTCTCAAAGTGAATAGCAGAAGGTGCAGACTTATAAATTAAATGAAACAAACCCTTAATAATAAATACGAAACATTTACAAATAAATTGTTATGAAATTGGTTTCTGAAAGTAAAAAACACTGCCGGAAGAATGTTACGAATAAAAATTTTCGAAATTCGTAATAGAATAAAAGTTATTGAGAGCTAAAATTAAAATTTAACTTTAAATTTAAAAATTTTATAAAATCAAAAAGATCGATGTAATATAAAATCAGAAAGAGCAATTAGCGATAGTTTAGAATAATATGGAATGTAAAAATTAGGCTAGAATTAAAGTAAAATGTATAGTATAGGAAATAGGCTACTAAACTAATTTAACAGCGCAATGTCGTAGGAAACTGCTCGGTAACCACTTACGGCACGCTCACGCTTGTGGTTTTGGTCCGATTTGATTCAAACTTGGCACAGTTCGATTTTGTTAATACGTAGTTTGGAAAATTCGTTACCCAGCAAGGTACGTTCAACCGTTTTAAAATGGCGGATAAATAGACTTAAAAAATTCTTAACATATTCTTAACTGCATAAATTAGCATTTTTAACTTTAAAAATACGTTTTAAAATAGTATATTGAATTAAGATTTCGTTTTTGTATTTTCAGTGTAGTTGAAAACTTTAAAATGCTAATACAGTATATGAAGATATTATGATGGTGAAATCCGGATTTCAAAAAAATATTTTTTTGAAATTTGCCTCTCACGTCAGCGATACAGCTGTGTGCCGCGAACATTTTATTTCTTCTTTACTAAACAGTAAACCGACTAAGTTATAGTTATAAGTAAAGATTGTCTTGCTGCTGGATACTATGGTGAGGGGTCACCACTTTATCTGTTTACAGCGATACAGCTGTGTGCCGCGAACATTTTATTTCTTCTTTACTAAACAGTAAACCGACTAAGTTATAGTTATAAGTAAAGATTGTCTTGCTGCTGGATACTATGGTGAGGGGTCACCACTTTATCTGTTTACAGCGATACAGCTGTGTGCCGCGAACATTTTATTTCTTCTTTACTAAACAGTAAACCGACTAAGTTATAGTTATAAGTAAAGATTGTCTTGCTGCTGGATACTATGGTGAGGGTCACCACTTTATCTGTTTACAGCGATACAGCTGTGTGCCGCGAACATTTTATTTCTTCTTTACTAAACAGTAAACCGACTAAGTTATAGTTATAAGTAAAGATTGTCTTGCTGCTGGATACTATGGTGAGGGGTCACCACTTTATCTGTTTACAGCGATACAGCTGTGTGCCGCGAACATTTTATTTCTTCTTTACTAAACAGTAAACCGACTAAGTTATAGTTATAAGTAAAGATTGTCTTGCTGCTGGATACTATGGTGAGGGGTCACCACTTTATCTGTTTACAGCGATACAGCTGTGTGCCGCGAACATTTTATTTCTTCTTTACTAAACAGTAAACCGACTAAGTTATAGTTATAAGTAAAGATTGTCTTGCTGCTGGATACTATGGTGAGGGGTCACCACTTTATCTGTTTACAGCGATACAGCTGTGTGCCGCGAACATTTTATTTCTTCTTTACTAAACAGTAAACCGACTAAGTTATAGTTATAAGTAAAGATTGTCTTGCTGCTGGATACTATGGTGAGGGGTCACCACTTTATCTGTTTACAGCGATACAGCTGTGTGCCGCGAACATTTTATTTCTTCTTTACTAAACAGTAAACCGACTAAGTTATAGTTATAAGTAAAGATTGTCTTGCTGCTGGATACTATGGTGAGGGGTCACCACTTTATCTGTTTACAGCGATACAGCTGTGTGCCGCGAACATTTTATTTCTTCTTTACTAAACAGTAAACCGACTAAGTTATAGTTATAAGTAAAGATTGTCTTGCTGCTGGATACTATGGTGAGGGGTCACCACTTTATCTGTTTACAGCGATACAGCTGTGTGCCGCGAACATTTTATTTCTTCTTTACTAAACAGTAAACCGACTAAGTTATAGTTATAAGTAAAGATTGTCTTGCTGCTGGATACTATGGTGAGGGTCACCACTTTATCTGTTTACAGCGATACAGCTGTGTGCCGCGAACATTTTATTTCTTCTTTACTAAACAGTAAACCGACTAAGTTATAGTTATAAGTAAAGATTGTCTTGCTGCTGGATACTATGGTGAGGGGTCACCACTTTATCTGTTTACAGCGATACAGCTGTGTGCCGCGAACATTTTATTTCTTCTTTACTAAACAGTAAACCGACTAAGTTATAGTTATAAGTAAAGATTGTCTTGCTGCTGGATACTATGGTGAGGGGTCACCACTTTATCTGTTTACAGCGATACAGCTGTGTGCCGCGAACATTTTATTTCTTCTTTACTAAACAGTAAACCGACTAAGTTATAGTTATAAGTAAAGATTGTCTTGCTGCTGGATACTATGGTGAGGGGTCACCACTTTATCTGTTTACAGATTAATTGCCAACAATCAGTACTGTGCGTACAGTATTAACTTTGTGCATTTCTATAATCTACTGAATTGCAACTTTCCCGTGTACTACACTATTTGTATTAGTTTGTAGTTAGGCTAACTGTTCTAAAGCGAAGTGTATTTATTTAAGTGTTTTTTGTTTAATTATTTCTTCAGTTAATTTCGTTTAGGCTAATATTTAAAGAATATTCATTATATACGAACTTACATTATTTCCAGTCCGATGTAAGATTTTTGTTAAACTACTGAAATGTTGTAGGCGCATTATATTACAAACGTTTTGTGAAAAGTTTGGTTGTTTTGATTTGTTCAAATATTATTCAAAGTCATCAGAAACAGTTTTCTGAGAGAACAGGCCTAAATAAAAATTTGGAATAATAAGTCTAAATTTGAGACTGATCTCTCATAAATTTTGGAATTACGGCACTACTTAGACGATTGTAAAGCGCAAAGGTCAAAGGTTTTGAAGAAAACAGAGACATTTAAATAGAGGGAGATGAAAATAAATTGAATATTTTTGTGTAATATTGTGAGCGTATATTCAGAATACTCCGGTAAGTATGTGTGCTCCAGTACTTGCGTTCCAGTTACAACAGATAATTAATTGGTATTTTCCTCTTATCGTTTAATTTGAAAAGGAATAAATGTTGATTTTTTATAGTTACTGGAACATTTCTAGGTATTGGAATCTGGAATTTCATATATATATATATGAAATATATATGTATATATATATATATATATATATATATATATATATTTATATAGATGGACTTTTATTGTAATTTTTGGACAAAGATGGACTCTCGGAGAAAGAATTAAAATCTGAAGTGTTCTGAAACCAGTTCGACTTGGAAGACCTAAGGACAACACAGAAATCGCGTGCCTTGCTTTTGCAGATGACCTAGCCATACTCACAGATAATGAAAAATCAGCGATTAAACATATAGAAGTCCTAAAGGAATGTGCAGAGAGGGTCGGTCTACAGATCTCGTTTAAAAAAACCGAATTCTTCTGTTCAAAATTAAATATTCAAGAACTAAACACAAAGTATGGTAAGATAAACAGAGTCAAGCACTTCAAATATCTGGGAGAAATTCTTGAACCCACGGGTGGTGAGAAGGCTGCGCAAAGGGTTCGGCTACTGAGAATGAAGAGGGCTCTTGGTATAACACGGGATATCTACAATAAGAGATGTATGTCGACGCACACAAAAATCAGACACTACAACATAGTCATAAAACCGGAGGTATTATATGCAAGCGAGACGCTAGCACTCCACACAAAAGCTACCATGGAGGATATTTTGAAGGAAGAACGCAAAATCTTGAGGAAGATCCTTGGCCCGAGATTATCAGAGGATGGATACAGGTTGCACTCCCGGAAGACCACAGAGAAGATATCGAATCTGGCAGCAGATATCAGAAGAAGGAGGCTTCGGTTCTATGGACACATCAGTAGACTCCCAACAACGAGACTTGCCAACAGAATCCTTAAGTATATACCAGGTTTCAAATCAACAACGTCGTGGATCGCACAAGTCAGAATAGACCTACATGACGCAGAAATAGACTCAACAGACGTTGAAGACAGGAACGCATACAGGAGAAAGATGCTCGGTTGGAAGGTCCCAGAGAATTAAATCCCAAAGAGAGCAGGGGTAAAATGGACGGAGGAACGGAAGAGTATCCATGGGGACAGGATGAGGGAGGTGTGGAGGATTAGAAGGAGCAAGACATGAGTCGGAGTGCTTTGCGTGATCCAACAGGGTCTATACGCAGATAATAATAATAATATAATGAATTTTTATGATCTGATTCACACTTGGCATAAAAAATGAATCTAGTGGTTTCTTCAGCACCTTCGTACCCAGTAAAATCCGTTCAACCGTAACAAAAATACATTAATAATTAAAAATGCAAATTTACTTATATTTTAAAGATAAAATTTGATGGTAGCATCACAAATTATGGAAGAAACTGTTGTTTTTTTTTAATACAAAATATTTGTACATTAAAATGTTCATTTATGTTATATGATTTTGACATTTTTGGAGATACTTCATGTTAGCGAGACAGCTGCGTGTACAGGTTATTTTCGATTAAACTAATATGAAAATTTGAAGTGGAAATTATTGCAGAATGTAATCATGATTACGATAGAAATAAGTGGTGTAAAACATTATATAAGCGCGTTCTCAGTTATTCCACCAAAATTCCGGTTCGGAAGCTAAACTGGGAAAATCGGCTCATTTTTCTCAAAATCGGTTTATCAGATTTAGTGTAACGAATTTGAAATAAAAGAAACTTACGGTTGAAGAGAAAATCGAAAAAAGAAAACGTATCTAACGGTTTTTTTTTATATATGACTTACCCGTTTTGTTTGGGTACTCGTGGGTTACATTTAATCAACATTTCATCGAAGTCGTGAGAGTTGATTTCAAGAAAAACTATTATTTTTCACCAAAAAACTTCAGAATCTTTATTTTGAAAAATTAAAAAATGGTTCCGAGAAATATGAAAACGACACATTTGTCAAATTTTAAAGGAAAAAATGGTCAATTAGTTTAGTCTCCGGTGAACTAGGTTATGGCGTGCGTACACAGACATCGAAGTAAAACCACTTTTGGATTCAGAAACTTGAAAAATAATCAAAAAGTCAAGATCGATTTTTTCACATTACCAAATTGCCATTGTACAATGAATTTGAAATAGTGATGAATAGTGAGAAGGTAAGTTTAGATTTTCAAAATAAAAAATAAAAATTCTGTGGGTTTGGATTTCTATGCGCCATTTTGAAACGGCTGAACATATTTTGTCGTCTAACGAAAGTCTCAAAGCTATTTTATATTTAGTCGTCTAACGAACGTGTCAAAGCTATTTTATATTTAGTCGTCTAACGAACGTGCCAAAGCTATTTTGTATTTTGTCGTGTAACGAACGTGTCAGAATTGTTTTATATTTTGTCATCAACGAACGTGTCAAAGCTATTTTATATTTTGTCGTCTAACGAACGTGTCAAAGCTATTTTATATTTTGTCGTCTAACGAACGTGTCAAAGCTATTTTATATTTTGTCGTCTAACGAACGTGTCAAAGCTATTTTATATTTTGTCGTCTAACGAACGTGCCAAAGCTATTTTGTATTTTGTCGTGTAACGAACGTGTCAAAGCTATTTTATATTTTGTCGTCTAACGAACGTGTCAAAGCTATTTTATATTTTGTCGTCTAACGAACGTGTCAAAGCTATTTTATATTTTGTCGTCTAACGAACGTGCCAAAGCTATTTTGTATTTTGTCGTGTAACGAACGTGTCAGAATTGTTTTATATTTTGTCATCAACGAACGTGTCAAAGCTATTTTATATTTTGTCGTCTAACGAACGTGTCAAAGCTATTTTGTATTTTGTCGTGTAACGAACGTGTCAGAACTGTTTTATATTTTGTCATCAACGAACGTGTCAAAGCTATTTTATATTTTGTCGTCTAACGAACGTGCCAAAGTGATTTTATATTTTGTCGTCTAACGAACGTGTCAAAGCTATTTTGTATTTTGTCGTGTAACGAACGTGTCAGAACTGTTTTATATTTTGTCATCAACGAACGTGTCAAAGCTATTTTATATTTTGTCGTCTAACGAACGTGTCAAAGCTATTTTGTATTTTGTCGTGTAACGAACGTGTCAGAACTGTTTTATATTTTGTCATCAACGAACGTGTCAAAGCTATTTTATATTTTGTCATCTAACGAACGTGTCAAAGCTATTTTGTATTTTGTCGTGTAACGAACGTGTCAGAACTGTTTTATATTTTGTCATCAACGAACGTGTCAAAGCTATTTTATATTTAGTCGTCTAACGAACGTGCCAAAGCGATTTTATATTTTGTCGTCTAACGAACGTGTCAAAGCTATTTTATATTTTGTCGTGTAACGAACGTGTCAGAACTGTTTTATATTTTGTCATCAACGAACGTGTCAAAGCTATTTTATATTTTGTCGTCTAACGAACGTGTCAAAGCTATTTTGTATATTGTCGTGTAACGAACGTGTCAGAACTGTTTTATATTTTGTCATCAACGAACGTGTCAAAGCTATTTTATATTTTGTCGTCTAACGAACGTGTCAAAGCTATTTTATATTTTGTCGTCTAACGAATGTGTCAAAGCTATTTTATATTTTGTCTTCTAACGAACGTGCCAAAGCTATTTTATATTTTTTCGTTTAACGGACGTGTCAAAGCTATTTTATATTTCGTCGCCTAACGAATGTGTCAAAGCTATTTTATATTTTGTCGTCTAACGAATGTGTCAAAGCTATTTTATATTTTGTCGTCTAACGAATGTGTCAAAGCTATTTTATATTTTGTTGTCTAACGAACGTGCCAAAGCTATTTTATATTTTTTCGTTTAACGGACGTGTCAAAGCTATTTTATATTTCGTCGCCTAACGAATGTGTCAGGGCTATTTTGTATTTTGTCGTGTAACGAACGTGTCAAAGCGATTTTATATTTTGTCGTCTAACTAACATGTCAAAGCTATTTTATATTTGTCGTCTAACGAACGTATCAAAACTATTTTATATTTGTCGTCCAACGAACGTCTCAAGGCTATTTTATATTTTGTCGTCTAACGAACGTGTCAAAGCTATTTTGTATTTTGTCGTGTAACGAACGTGTCAGAACTGTTTTATATTTTGTCATCAACGAACGTGTCAAAGCTATTTTATATTTTGTCGTCTAACGAACGTGTCAAAGCTATTTTGTATATTGTCGTGTAACGAACGTGTCAGAACTGTTTTATATTTTGTCATCAACGAACGTGTCAAAGCTATTTTATATTTTGTCGTCTAACGAACGTGTCAAAGCTATTTTATATTTTGTCGTCTAACGAATGTGTCAAAGCTATTTTATATTTTGTCGTCTAACGAACGTGCCAAAGCTATTTTATATTTTTTCGTTTAACGGACGTGTCAAAGCTATTTTATATTTCGTCGCCTAACGAATGTGTCAAAGCTATTTTATATTTTGTCGTCTAACGAATGTGTCAAAGCTATTTTATATTTTGTCGTCTAACGAATGTGTCAAAGCTATTTTATATTTTGTTGTCTAACGAACGTGCCAAAGCTATTTTATATTTTTTCGTTTAACGGACGTGTCAAAGCTATTTTATATTTCGTCGCCTAACGAATGTGTCAGGGCTATTTTGTATTTTGTCGTGTAACGAACGTGTCAAAAGCGATTTTATATTTTGTCGTCTAACTAACATGTCAAAGCTATTTTATATTTGTCGTCTAACGAACGTATCAAAACTATTTTATATTTGTCGTCCAACGAACGTCTCAAGGCTATTTTATATTTTGTCGTCTAACGAACGTGTCAAAGCTATTTTGTATTTTGTCGTGTAACGAACGTGTCAGAACTGTTTTATATTTTGTCATCAACGAACGTGTCAAAGTTTTTTTATATTTTGTCGTCTAACGAATGTATCAAAGCTATTTTATATTTTGTTGTCTAACGAACGTGCCAAAGCTATTTTATATTTTTCGTTTAACGGACGTGTCAAAGCTATTTTTATATTTCGTCGCCTAACGAATGTGTCAGGGCTATTTTATATTTTGTCGTCTAACGAATGTGTCAAAGCTATTTTATATTTTGTCGTCTAACGAATGTGTCAAAGCTATTTTATATTTTGTTGTCTAACGAACGTGCCAAAGCTATTTTATATTTTTTCGTTTAACGGACGTGTCAAAGCTATTTTATATTTCGTCGCCTAACGAATGTGTCAGGGCTATTTTGTATTTTGTCGTCTAACGAACGTGTCAAAGCGATTTTATATTTTGTCGTCTAACTAACATGTCAAAGCTATTTTATATTTGTCGTCTAACGAACATATCAAAACTATTTTATATTTGTCGTCCAACGAACGTCTCAAGGCTATTTTATATTTTGTCATCTAACGAACGTGCCAAAGCTATTTTATATTTCGTCGCCTAACGAATGTGTCAGGGCTATTTTGTATTTTGTCGTGTAACGAACGTGTCAGAACTGTTTTATATTTTGTCATCAACGAACGTGTCAAAGCTATTTTATATTTTGTTGTCTAACGAACGTGCCAAAGCTATTTTATATTTTTTCGTTTAACGGACGTGTCAAAGCTATTTTATATTTCGTCGCCTAACGAATGTGTCAGGGCTATTTTATATTTTGTCGTCTAACGAATGTGTCAAAGCTATTTTATATTTTGTCGTCTAACGAATGTGTCAAAGCTATTTTATATTTTGTTGTCTAACGAACGTGCCAAAGCTATTTTATATTTTTTCGTTTAACGGACGTGTCAAAGCTATTTTATATTTCGTCGCCTAACGAATGTGTCAGGGCTATTTTGTATTTTGTCGTCTAACGAACGTGTCAAAGCGATTTTATATTTTGTCGTCTAACTAACATGTCAAAGCTATTTTATATTTGTCGTCTAACGAACATATCAAAACTATTTTATATTTGTCGTCCAACGAACGTCTCAAGGCTATTTTATATTTTGTCATCTAACGAACGTGCCAAAGCTATTTTATATTTCGTCGCCTAACGAATGTGTCAGGGCTATTTTGTATTTTGTCGTGTAACGAACGTGTCAGAACTGTTTTATATTTTGTCATCAACGAACGTGTCAAAGCGATTTTATATTTTGTCGTCTAACTAACATGTCAAAGCTATTTTATATTTGTCGTCTAACGAACGTATCAAAACTATTTTATATTTGTCGTCCAACGAACGTCTCAAGGCTATTTTATATTTTGTCGTTAACGAACGTGTCAAATCTGTTTTATATTTGTCGTCTAACGAACGTATCAAAACTATTTTATGTTTTGTCGTCTAACGAACGTGTCAAAGCTATTTTAAAAATCAGTTTTTGTACCAGTTTTTATTTTCGCTTATAGAAACGTTCATTCAGTATTGTAAGTGTATGGAAATTAGCTTCCATCACGTTAGCGTGACGGCTGCATACCGCGATTACTTTATAAACAATGGATAACTATTTTCTACTTCGACGCAGATTAAAAATAACTTTAAAATATGCATGTCACAGCAGCAAACACACAGCACTATGTACAGTAGGCTATATAATTGATGTAAGATTGTCATCACGCATTGTTCTATCTATTGAGCGTCAAGTCCGCATGGTCAGGACACCAGTACGCATGCGCGCACCGGAACGCCTAAAGCTAGGGGAAGCGTTCAGTGTGGGCGGCAGCGGTACAGTGAGTGCTGAGTTCAAACCGAACTATTGATTAGGCGATGTGTGAAATGTGCAAGTGTGTGTGACGTGATTCCAATACAGTCCACCTTGGTTAGTATTCACTATTACTGTATTACAAACTATTGTATCAGTTATGTCAGCTAGAGAGCCCGTTTTACGCGTTCGCAACCAATTAGATAGTGCAGTGTTGCTTAATTATAGCCTCTTTCAGTAATATATTGTTAATGCAGAATAATCGTAATTATGGTGCATTGTTTATAGTAGTAACCGCATAATCATATTATCGGAGTGACCCACCTGTGACGGCTGGTGTTGCTGCAATCCTATCTGACAAATGGCGACACAGGTCAACAATAATTGTGTATGATTTAACATTAGACTACGAAATAAACATGTCCAATAGTATGTTGCCTAAGGAATAGCAACCAACACGCCAAAATAAGCTATAAAGTAGCAGGGAAAATTTGCAGCATGGAAATCTGTTTTGTAAAAATACATTAGTTTAAAAATTTTGGGAAATATTGTACTAAATTGGAAATTATATAAATTTAAGATAGAATAGAAGATCGAAACGGTAAATATTTTCCCCCCCAAATTTGGTAAAGTGATATAAGTTTTGAATCTACATAAAAGTCTACACATTTTTGTAATACAGAAAGAGCTTTAAATCCTAAAATTATTTAAAAAATATTTTTTATGCACGCGCGCGTGTTTGTATTTATTTCATTATTTATTGGCATGCTGTTTTGCCTTTGAACTCTGTTATGATTATGATTTTATACACACACACACACACACACACACACACACACACACACCGAATTTTAGTATGATCATAATACTTTCTACATAAAAATTGAAAATAAAAACATTATTCATATTTTTTTTAATTTGCAGAAAGAATATTTGATATTTATTTATACTGCATATTCAAGTTTTATTATAATTTTGTATAAGGCAATGTGGAAATCATATACAGTTGTTTCTTTAACTGTCTAGAGAAGGCTTAAGTTGTATGTTACAATTATAAGCTACATTTAAGTATTTTGTTGTTCGTAGTTAATGTCGAGAAAAGATTGTAAAATCTAAAATTTTATTTTCGCTAAAGTTCCACGGGGAGAAATGTTTTTTTACAAAAGTAACTTGAGCGTACATTAATTAACCAGACAGTTTATTTATAATATTTTATTTGAACTTACCTTCATGCGAGAAAGTTTGTACTGTTTTACTAAATCTTTTAAGTAAATCTAACGATATTTGTTTGGTTAGTTTATTTCATTTGAAATATACCCTTTAAGGACCCAAAAAGGCTTAAAAAACGCTTCAGAAGCTACGAGCAAACGAGAGAGAAATATCTCAGCAACCTCAATGTCTCAAATCAGTTTCAATAGATTTTGCATTAATCCTTTGTAAATACCGTGCACAGCTGAAGCATGCGTATTAATTTGAAAAAGTAAGTTCTTAACAGTTCGTATGTGAATTAAAAATAAAAACTTATAAACGCCAAAACGTCTTGAACCGTTTAAATTTAATAAAAACTTACAAACGCCAAAACATTTTAGTCTGGAACCGTTTAAATTTAATAACAACTTATAAACGCCAAAACGTTTTACTCTGGAACCGTTTAAATTTAATAACAACTTGTAAACGCCAAAACGTTTTACTCTGGAACCGTTTAAATTTAATAAAAACTTACAAACGCCAAAACGTTTTAGTCTGGAACCGTTTAAATTTAATAACAACTTATAAACGCCAAAATGTTTTAGTCTGGAACCGTTTAAATTTAATAACAACTTATAAACGCCAAAATGTTTTAGTCTGGAACCGTTTAAATTTAATAACAACTTATAAACGCCAAAATGTTTTAGTCTGGAACCGTTTAAATTTAATAACAACTTATAAACGCCAAAACGTTTTAGTCTGAACAGTTTAAATTTAATAACAACTTATAAACGCCAAAATGTTTTAGTCTGGAACCGTTTAAATTTAATAAAAACTTAGAAACGCCAAAACATTTTAGTCTGGAACCGTTTAAATTTAATAACAACTTACAAACGCCAAAACGTTTTACTCTGGAACCGTTTAAATTTAATAACAACTTACAAACGCCAAAACGTTTTAGTCTGGAACCGTTTAAATTTAATAACAACTTATAAACGCCAAAACGTTTTAGTCTGGAACCGTTTAAATTTAATAACAACTTATAAACGCCAAAACGTTTTAGTCTGGAACCGTTTAAATTTAATAACAACTTATAAACGCCAAAACGTTTTAGTCTGGAACCGTTTAAATTTAATAACAACTTATAAACGCCAAAACGTTTTAGTCTGGAACCGTTTAAATTTAATAACAACTTATAAACGCCAAAATGTTTTAGTCTGGAACCGTTTAAATTTAATAAAAACTTAGAAACGCCAAAACATTTTAGTCTGGAACCGTTTAAATTTAATAACAACTTATAAACGCCAAAACGTTTTAGTCTGGAACCGTTTAAATTTAATAAAAACTTACAAACGCCAAAACGTTTTAGTCTGGAACCGTTTAAATTTATTTCATTTGAAATTTAGAACACTAATTTTAGTTAATACGTCTACAATTTAAAAAAATGAATTAACCTTTTTAATAAATTATATTCTTTTATTTAACGCCTATTTATTTAGGCCTAAGGTCTATGTTTGAGCCAAGTGTAAATAATGCGACAAAAGTTGCATTTTTCTCCTTTGCAAGGTTTATCTTAATAAAATGTATTATTGTACCATTGTACACTTACGTACAGTTAATTCAGAAATCACTCCACCAATTAATTTGTTGAAGCTGTAACACGTTAAAGTAAAAAAAAAAGGTTAAGTGGTTGGAATAGAAGTTGACCTGAATATTTGATGTAGGCTACTCTTTACAAATATCTACAATGCTGAAAGTTGGTATTTCATAAGATAAAGGTTTTTAGAAGTACAAATCATTTTCGAAGAAATTATTTTTAAGTATGTTCAAAGTTAAATTTTATACTGTGGAAAAAATTATAAACTTCAAAAATGAAAGTAAAGCTAGAATTCTGCATTTGAATTCGGGGAATGAGAAGTCATAGAAAATTTAACTTTCGAAATGTTAGATTTTATTTTTAACTTTTTTTATTATTTTCAATGTAACTAACATTGTTTTTTATAATATTTAGTTTTTTGTATTGCCGACGTAGAATTTGTTGCGCCTCATATATGTGCTTGTTTTCGTCGATAACCTTAACTTATTTATAATTAATATTCTACAATTAACAATTCTTGTATCCATTAGGGAAGACTTCTCTATAGTAAATAAACACTACAAGTCCTTCTTCACCAAGACTGTTCTAATTGTACAAAGTCTATTTCCGAACAATTGAAGTAACACTGCAGTTGAATCGGGGAGATAAAGAGTCGTAATAAAATGTTCATAATATTTGATTTTCTATTTCCCGCCGGGGGTGGGGATGAGGCTCTCCTTTTAGAACCAATTTTGCTTTATTAGATTTGTAGTTAAAAACATAACCTTTTCGATTTTGAATCTTTTAATTACTTAAGTCAGTATTAGGTACAAATGATGGGCTTAGAATTTTACATCAATGCTAACACTAAGTTACAAAAATTAGTTTTCCGGTGTTTATCTACAGTATTGTTTCGTTTTAGTTTTCAAAATACGTAGAAGTGGATAAATTACCGCTGATGTGGTGGAAATATATTGTAATTTCAACTATCTAAATTATCTACTTTCGTCGTTCGCTTTTTGCGAATATTTAAGAAATAAACAAATGAGACAAAGTTTAGTCAGAATTTCTGCAGATATTTTCGAATACTGATTTGTTATATAGTGTGCTATAAACGTTTTTGGTTATAAACATATAATGGTTTGATTACAAAAAAAAAAAAAATTCAGGGTGTCCCTGATATCCCCGATGTTCCGTAAAAGACTCAGATTTTATCAAGTGATCCCAGATGTCACGGATAATATCGGAATTTAGAATTAAAATCCCCCTTTTCCCTAGAAAATAATAATTTCCTTCCCTTCTCAGTGATTTTGTAAATTGCGATACGAAATGCCGATAAGTAAGCCTTGACACGGAAAAAGTAGTATAATGTGCCTCTATTAGCCAAAACTTCAAGTAGGCTTCCAAAAACGTAATTTTAAGGTTATTTTATATCATCTTGTGTATTTAATCGTGGAACTAATTACGATGCCGCTAATGTCGACGAAATTCAAGGTCCCATGTTTTTGTAATATATGTCCCTAAAAAAGTCCCTGATTTTTGCTTAAGAGAGCTGGTAGATACCCTGAGATTACATTTTTAGAAAATTAATCTAGCAGGATCATCAATGCATGTGTACTTATACAAATAATCTGCATAACATACGACGTATTTTTCATCAGAACTATTATCCAAAAGAATGTTCAAAACAAAAAAAAGTGTCTATAGTGTCAGAGTAAAACGTAGTTTTGGGAACATTAAAACGTGGGCTCCGTTAGTGTTTATTACCTTAAACAATGTACAAGAAGCAAGCAAAGAAACAAACAGTCCTGTCTTTAGTTGGAAGTACAGTATGTGGAAGCAGGTTTACCGCGGATGGTGCCAGTTCATCATCCACACGGATGACCACTCTTCAACGTGACCACGTCTGTCGATATTTAACTGTGTATTTAGTTCTAATTCACGCAAGTAAGCAGTTCAGGTTTAGATTTGTACGGTATGGATATAAACAACGATGTAACACTGTTTCATTAAAATACAAAACTGTACCGTGAACGTCTGGTTTATTTTCGTGTTTTTAATCGAGTTTGAAAATCTAAAATGATAATTTATACAGATTTTAACGCTTATTAAGACGGTGAAATTATATTTTCAAATACGTGTAATTTAAAATTTTAAATGCCAGTTTTGAAAAACAAGAACGTAATTTTTTTAATAGGTTTAATTTTTGCATTAAAACCATTATTTGTGTCAAGTTTTAATCAAATTGTACCAAATGTACAAACTCATGTATAATGCCAACGTACGTACAGTAGTTATAGGGCAAGGAGTGCGTGGAAAATGCATGTACTTTTACTCTTCTTTATCGCTACTGCGTTGAATTTCGTTTAATGTTACAAACTGTTATTAAAAGTAGGCTACCTATTTGTAATTATTTCATTATTTATTGGCATGCAGTTTTGCCTTTGAACTCTGTTATGATTTGATTACACACACACACACACACACACACACACACACACACACACACACACACACACACACACACACACACACACACACACACACACACACACACACACACACACACACACACACACACAGAGAGAGAGAGAGAGAGAGAGAGAGAGAGAGAGAGAGAGATTTTTTTTGTAGCTAGAGACTTGACATTTTCAGAGTACCTTCTTACAACAATATAGAGGTGCACTAAGAAAGGATTTTGCAAAAATTTGATTTTAACGCCATTAAACTACTTACCCAATCCAACGTATAGCCGAGACTATTATAGCTAGAGACTTTAAATTTTTAGGATATGTACAACAGTGTACATCGTATAATCAGCTTAAAACTACGGTCCAACGTATTATTTATTACCTGTGATTTTATATTAGTTTAAAAATGTTACTGCTCCAGTATTAATCAGTAGTAATAATATTAGTGACATATTCATTTTGTAATTAGACTTACTTTATTGTTAAAAAAAGTTTTAAAAACATGTCCATAGAAGAGATTAAAGTCAACGAAATGTTGATACTCCCAGCCTGTCCCCAGCCTGTTTTACCTAATATTGGAGATGGCAGGCGCCTTTTTCGTAGTTTTCTTTCTTATTATTCAATCCCCAAGGAAGGTGTCAGGAAATTCAAAACAGTTGTTGCGTACGTGGCTGCAAATTGGCTTGATTTTCCTGAGACGACTTATTATTGTAATGATGACAGTTTTGACCCTCTAGAAAAATGTCACAGTATTGCGTCTGCACTGGAACTTGCGAATTGGCAGCCGCTGGTAAGATTTTTCCTTTTTTATTCGAAATATTAACAGCTGCCATTTTGACGTATATTTTCCCATTCTTTAAGAAAATTTGTCCCAACATTCACTTCTCTCTACTTCTATAAATAATCTAATCAAACAATTCCTAAGAGCGTCGTGCACGGTACACAAATTGCACTCGCAAAAATCAAAATGCACAAACTGCGAAAAAATATGCTTTGAATAATCATAAAGGCATTCAGATAGCAGTAGAAAAATATCAACAAAACCGTCCCGAAAAAGTCAACATGAGCGCAAAAATCCAGGGATCCTTTGAAAAAGTAAAGTTTGGCATACGATCCGAAAATCGCATATGAAAATTATGTCGGTGATAAGAGTGAAAAATATAAATTTTGCAACGCTATTAAATGAGAGGGTGAGGCACCTGGAATGTGCTGTAATTCTGGTAAAGTGCAACTTGCACCTTTGCAGTCTCATCCAAAGCCACTGTAAGTATGGAATCCCCTACAAAAATACTAATCATTTGAATCGCGTGCATTTCATTCCAGATTATAAATCCCAATTTTTTAAACTATGAATGATGATTGTATGCATAATAAGAACAAAAGTTCTGTCTTCAGTTGAACGTGTTTAATTGGGTTCAGTAAAAATCCTCATTACTACATTATTTACTAAGAGTATTGATAATATATCGCAGGGGGGTGCAGACTAGCTGCACCTATTGAGAGGATTTAGACGTCCTTCGCGGTACCCAAGTTTAATACACACTTACTACACTTACGACTTTAACACTTTACACTCACTTACATTTAGGGAGGCGATAATAGCCTTAGTATGCTTTTTGCCTTAAAAGAACAAAAAAAGTATTGATAATTTTATTAATATTGTTTTATTTATGGATAGCATGTAACTTATTTAATATAATTACTACCCTTATAACATTTGTTAGCAAAAATATATATAGCGAGCGAGGCCGCGACGGGTATTTGCTAGTAGACCTATACTTACAATTTTAAACTACCTTTCAAAATGTCTTCTATAGGTCAGATTTAATGTCCATTTCGTAATCCCGGGTCTGAATTTTATCGTAAAAGCTTACTTTTTCAATACATTTGATGATTCGCGTTATATTAAATACCGTATTTAAATAATTAATTGATAAAAAAAACAACAAAATTAATTAGTATTTTAAACTAAGAGCTAACAGCATGTTATTTGTTAGTAGCAAATTTATAGTTTACTTAATATTCTGCCTGTTCACTACGCTCGCTGCTGCCAATTTATTTAATGAGAATAACTTTAAACTGATAGTTAGGAAATCAGATGTTTGATCATAAAAATATTTTTTATTTGCCTCTTGTGCTTTTTAAACGGTTATTTTATCAGTTTTATTTTCCACTATATGAAGTACAAATAACGAATCGATGTTGGTATCGGAGTGTTGTGCACTTGTCTGGACACTAAACTGATTTACTGATTTTAACTAACTTTGGCATGCAGATCTGGTTTAATCATATCTTGGGATAATTTTTTTTCATTTTTCAACATTTAAAAAAATGTCAGACCTTTTTTTCGTAAAAAACTCAAACAATTTCAATATTGGTCGAATAATTTTGTTCAAATGTAATCGATTATTTCACAAAGAATCGTATAGTTCGGTTGTGGTTCGTATTTCCGAAAAATCGATACATGAACTATTGAGAAATCCTCGAGAACGGTATTTTTCTCAAAATCGGTAGCCGTAAATCAATTTTTTTCAGATTTTAATATATTGTATATGAAGACTTGTAACTGCAGTCAGTTTACCAAATTTTAAATAAAATAAATGTATAGTTCGGGTATAAATTGGAGACTGGTTATTTTTAGACCTACTTTGGAATCGTAAGTTTCTTCTATGGTATTTTAATGCGGTACTGTACACTGATTTCACTTTATAATTTTTCCAAATTTAATGAACATTGATATAGTGTTCTGTATATATATAACGTTGATATAACATTCTGTATAGTGTTGTTCACGAGTATGGTACGTTTTTTTAAAAATTGTACATTTAATTTTAGGGGCTGCAGTTTTCAAATGACTTGTTCATAATTTGTCCATATTTACAGAATAATTCCAAACTCGTATTTTATGTTTTATTAAAAGAAAAATGACAAACCAAAACTTTTTTGGTAAAATTACCGTAGATTGTATGGAGCTTTAATCCAAATCAGTTGGAGCCGATGGTTTTGAAATTCGTTGTGAAGGTACCTTGTATAAAGTCCAAACGACGTATGTGTAAGGTTTTTCACGTTCACTTCCGTTTCAGGATGGCGGCTTCCAATTTAATGATAAGAGTGTAGTTGCTGGCTATTTCCCGTAATAGGCTACTAGTTGGACGACAAGACCTGTTAAAATATTTATCGCTTCTTGGAGAAAACTAAACGGTAAGGAAAGCGGTTAAAGTTGGTTCAGTAACAGTTTCCCTAAATATTACGGTTACCGGTAAAATTTGCGGAAAATGTTACAAGTGTCACACTGTTACAGCACTGCCATAGAGCGACCACCAGGCCGCGAGCTTTGAACTGTTAGTACGGTATGTTCATGTTAACGTTAAGAATAAATTGTGCTAATAAACCACAATGTTTGTTTGAAACACGTAATTAAAGTGCATGTGCATGATTGTTGAACTCAGAATTGCAGTTGGCAACATTTCGTTTATTAAGTTACCCGTATTACCTTGAATGTATCTCGGCAAGCCTGTGCCACTTTGCTCGTTAGTTGTAGAGATAGTAATTGTACTTCAAGCTGCTCACTTCATTATTGGTTAACAGGGTTTTGATTTTATTATTACCGAGAGTTACTTCTTGCTTATTGCCATTTTAAGGGTTATAAGCGCTATCGGTACTTATAAACTCTTCACTACAAATAAATAGGCTAGTTATTTCACTATCTCATGACAGTTGCAGTTTAGAAGTTGCTTTCATAATTATTCTATTTCTTCGTACTGCAGTAGTTGAACAAGTAATCTTTGTGCTTTTGTGAAATTATTATTAGCGAATGTTTAAACATTAACTGTTGGATCTGTACTGGTAAGACCCAAGCCCGGTATATCGATTTTGGCAATAGTGGTTATTTTATAAATCTTTAAAAAATGTCCTAAATTTTTGTTGAAAATCTGATTGCATCGTCGTAGTCAGCGTTAAAAATGGCATAAATTAGGATTTTCAATTTTAGTTGAAGTTTAGAAAATGGACTTGACGTCAATCACAGTTCATGTTCTTATTTCCAGTATGCCTAATTTAAAAATTTAAAGTGCAAAATATATGTTTATAATTATATGCAAATTATGATAATTTTTTTTAATTTTACAAAAAGATAAATATTAAAAAAAATTGCTTTTCAAATTCGCTTCCACCACGCCAGCTAGACAGTTTGCCTAGATTATTAATTTATTTAAGGTGCCTTCATTTGTCAAAAAAAAAAAAAAAAAAATCGACAGAAGAATAAAAAAGTAAAAAAATTTATATACTTGTTATTTTTGTTATATATCTTCAAAAAAGTTTTCATTTTGTTCTTGTGTTGTTTATAGTCTAGTTAGGCACATGTAGAAAACTCATCTGTATATGCGTTGTTTAGTAACCAACACTGATACTAGTAATTGGCTACTAGTTTTACAAAATTAAAGAGTTCTACTACTATACATAGATGTCGTCGTTATTGCCCAGATTTTGTACACGGGTCAGTTGTTTTAGTTTGATAGTACAGTAGACCTATACTAAATTTGCATTTTACAGTATGATACCTAGGTTTTGCTAAAAGGTTTGAAAAAGTATTGTATCTGAAAAAAACGATTATTCAACATTCATCCTACTTCGCTTAAAGCATTGAATATAAACGGATTAAACATGCAGCCACCATTATAAAAAGAGTGCTCGATATTAGCGGCTAGAGTCCAAGTAATTGGAATATCCGCCACTACGAACGCTGCAAGCTGCAAGAACAGGGAGTGGAGGCGTTTCAGATAATAGACAGTACTACTGTATTATCTGTTTAACTGTAGCTGAACAATCTGCCGCAAGATGCATCCTGCAGCAAGCGCTCACACTCACATAAGGATTTATTTCTAATACGTTTATTTTCAATGCTAAAAATCGTCGCCGGCAGATTTGTAATTTTACTACATTTCAAGTCAAATCTCTTAATTGTTCAATAAAGAAAACTTTACTTTTTTATCATTTTTATAGGGTCACACATATTCTTGAACGTTTTATGTTACTTGAAACTTGCTCATTCATTCATTTAAAAAATGTCCATGGATGGTTATAATAAATAAAAACTTATTGGTATACCACGTGACATATTTCAAACAGCTGACTGTACAGCAGTTTATTAAATATTGTATCTTAAGTTCAAAATCACTAATACTGAAAATATTTTTTTAAAGTGGGTTGTGTTGTCGGTTCCGCTTACACCCACGTTGTAGGCTACATTGGTAATTATTTTTGTTTGTTTACAGGTGGTGAGGAGGCTTAAGGAGTTGCTGATAATCATAACTCATCATCCTGTTCTTGGTGAGTTGTAAAAATCAGTTAATGTGCCACTTTATAATTAACGTAACCATATTAAAATGTTTCAGAGGTTTTATTGTTTAGTCAATAAATGGAATATAAGGGGTTGTACGTTAGTGTCGTGTTTATTATATTAGACAATAAAATTTCCCTGAACTCAAGGTCTAAAGGTTCATTAATTTGTAATCATTGGTTTTTTATAACGTAAGCGTCCATAAAGCATACTTTTGTATTCGTAATAAATAATCTAATCTGTTCTTTGTTAGCGAATTTCCATCATAGAATAAAAACGTAAACGTCCATAAAGCATACTTCTGTATTCCTAATAAACAATCTACTGTATACTTTGTTAGAGAATTTCCATCGTAGAGTAAGAGCGTAAACGTCCATAAAGCATACTTCTGTATTCCTAATAAACAATCTACTGTATACTTTGTTAGCGAATTTCCCTCGTAGAGGAAGACCGTAAACGTCCATAAAGCATACTTCTGTATTCCTAATAAACAATCTACTGTATACTTTGTTAGAGAATTTCCATCGTAGAGTAAGACCGTAAACGTCCATAAAGCATACTTCTGTATTCCTAATAAACAATCTACTATATTCTTTGTTAGCGAATTTCCATCGTAGAGTAAGAGCGTAAACGTCCATAAAGCATACTTCTGTATTCCTAATAAACAATCTACTGTATACTTTGTTAGCGAATTTCCCTCGTAGAGGAAGACCGTAAACGTCCATAAAGCATACTTCTGAATTCCTAATAAACAATCTACTATATTCTTTGTTAGCGAATTTCCATCGTAGAGTAAGAGCGTAAACGTCCATAAAGCATAATTCTGTATTCCTAATAAACAATCTACTGTGTACTTTGTTAGCGAATTTCCATCGTAGAGTAAGAGCGTAAACGTCCATAAAGCATAACTTCTGTATTCCTAATAAACATCTATTGTATACTTCATAAACATGAACCTTTAAATGTGCGCTGATTCTGGCCTACATATGACTTTTTGAGCTGTCGTTAACATTTTTATGTGCGTGTGCGCGCGCGCGCGTTTGTATTAGCGTTTGCAATTTTGGTCCTTTATGATTCAAACTTAGCACAAAAATCGAAGAGCAAAATTCTTTCAACAGTTTCAAAATGGCTGGTTACAAAATTTTTTTTAAAAACTATAGTCTTTTAATGTTGATTTTTTAAGAAATGTGATCTCACTATTGAAATGTCCGTCACCATTGAAAATTTTGATATTTTAGAGTTTAAAATTTTTAAATTCTTTTGAAAATACAAAAATAAACTTAGACCACAGCTTGTGTTCGTTTTCATATTTTCAACGGAATTTAATATTTAAATGCATGTTCAGATTTGCATAAAAGTATAAGATAAAAAAATTGTTTTACCTCAGTGATTATGAAGAGAACGTGGGTTAAAGAGTTTATAATATTCGATATAAACCAAAAGTAACAGCTTGTCACAGTGCTGTTATATTGTACTGCACTGTTTTATTGAATTGGTTATGAGGTTGTCGGAGTGTAAAAAGAAAACGTTTTCAAAGTAGACTATAATTGCATAGAGTTGGAAATTAAACTTAAAATTGTATTTTCTTTGTAAATTGTTATGTTTTATAGCAGTTTCAAGCTGTATCGGTACCAGCGCCCTGAATTGTCCGAATGGTAACTGAAAAATGTAATGTTTTGTGACATTTTTTTTCAATTTTTTCCGTTTCACCGGTTAAGGACTAACGGAAATTTTGTGATATTTTCTAAATTGGAGAATGTTTTCTTCTGGATGGCAACCCCTTTGGAAAAATCATTTTCGTACACATTGAACTTCAAGACAATAACCGCTTCTGAAAAAATGTTTTTTTGTTCTCGCAAAACTATCTGAAGAATTAAATCCGATAAATATTTAATGCAAAATCTAAGTAATAGCATTAGAAAATATTTCATATATTGAAGGTATGATTGGAAAGGAAAAAAATCGTTTCTTAGAATTTGACAGCTATAGGCTCTTCATCTGTCCAAAAAGTGGTTTAAAAAAATCTATTTAGAAATTTAAAAAAACCGGCTTCGATGTGTTTTCCGACCTTCTGCTGTGCATTTACGTTAAGGATTTTCATATGTCTTTGTGCGATAGATTTGGCTGTACATCGACGTACTTACACAAACTCTCCCATTTATTCATATAATATAACAAAATTATTGAGGATAACGTATCATTTGCCGTTTATTTCGTGCCATTTTGAAATTTTCTTTATTCGTGATACAATCCAAAATTGTTCAGCTACAAAGAACAAGCACGACAGACTTTTTGAAAAAATATGATTTAGTTTACTACTCTTTTCCTTCTATATTTTGAATAGAAATGTTTACAACTGTATTATTTTTTTTCTACTTTTAAACTCAGATATTTAACAATGTTAACATAACAAAAACATGTTACGGTTGCCGCTTTGTTGGTCGTAGAGTCCTCGATCTATCCTTAAAATTAAGTTAGAATTCTAAACGTATGTGCAGTGGTCATGGGTCTGGTCTGTAACATTACAGACTCTTAACATGTTAGCGCTTTACGAGTTCTGCGACAAGAGGCAGAAATAACGGGTGTCTACAAATTAATAATTAATAAGCTAGTAGTAATAACATTATCGGCGTGATTTTATACGTTTCCTTAAAAAGTAAACCTCACGCGTTTCTTTCTTACATAAAAGTATCACTAAGTACAGTACGCTATGTACTTGTGAGAAAGTAAAGTAAGTAACACTCGTGTGTATGTAGAGAGATAACAGCAGTACGAAGGAATGGCAAAACCGCATAACCCTTCTGTTTTCCCCTAACAGAAAGTCGTTCACCCTGTCTGAACACGCAACACGTGACGTGCAACGCATAATCTGCATACCTCTATGTACTGTGTAAGCCTACACCGGCTGCATCCCCCTCCTAATAGTGAAATTAAAGCAATGCAATATATTTTTAGTGGTCCGTTCCAAATCATACTGTACTGCGTGGTTCACGGAACTTGAACTATAGGGAATAACTTTGTTTTTCATTATTTCGTATATTTCAAAGACAAAATGGTTAGAAATGATTTAATCCATAATGATTTAAAACTTTGTATGCACACAACTTGGTATTAAGCCTTATAAAGCTTCGTAACACAAACTATATTTTGAAACATTAACACACTTTCTCTAGACCATTGTAAACTGTGCATATTTGATTGCTTGCTTTACTTTATATTTAATTGTGCACGTGTAAAGTATTCAGCTTTGTTTTGCAATAATGTGTAATTGAAATTTGATGCAGGATCCTGATGGGGAAGTTCGTGGAACGTATGCATAAGTGATTTATATTTTACTTCCTAAACATGGCGAAGCGCAGGTACACGGATAGTCATCAATAAAAAAAAGTTTGATTATAAACGGCTGCGAGAGAAAGCTGGCGGTGTGGGGTGAAGCGTCGAACACGAGTGTAACCGAACAATACCCGAGCTTGTCCGAACGCTGTCAAGTAGCACATGTTACTGGACTATTGATAAGATGTTCTGTGTTTTACGCGATTGCTAGAAGCGTATATTACGAGATTTAATTACAAATTAATTAGTCTGTACTATATAATTATCGATTAAATACGAAATACGTACGTCATAATTTGGGCTCGAATTTTCTTTACAAAATTTGGTTTTTTATGAACGATTGTTTATTTTCACGCACTTCTAGCGAAAAAAGGGTAAATCTAAAAAATATAAAAGTTATGAATACTGTATTTTTACTTATCAGAGCCAGTAATGAGATGAAGATTCTGCAGGGAAGTAAGAAACAGTTTCTAGTAAATTTATCAAGACGTAAGAAAAAACCGCCATCAAGTTCATTTTGAGGTTAGAGATTTTTCCTTTAATTTGTTTTGATTTCAAATTTGTTTCTTCAAGTCAGCAAATAATTGGCGTCTTAGGTTTTCACATTTTTTGCAAGACAGTTGATGTGATTGGCAGTATCATTTATTATGAAAGCGTTTGATATCCTACTGGAATAAATAATTAAATTCCCTGTTTTTATTACGCTGTTTATTCTTTTGCTTGGTAAATCGAACGATTTCCCAGTACGTGAAAATAGGCTACACCATTCGAAGATAAGTGCAGATACATTTGTTGGCTTGTTTTGTTCTCTACAATAAACAGATTAATAATTAATTAAATAATGTAGTTCAAAATAAAAATTAAAATGTGTATTACTTTATATTGAATTGCAGTACATTCAATTCAAGGTAGGCTAGAGGCTTAGAGCTGCTGAGAATATCATTTGGCAAGCCTGGATCGTCTTGTTTACTTATTTTGCAATTATCGTCAACGAACTAAATCTAATTTTCTCCTACCCCTGACTGAAGCTGGGGAAGGGTGGAAATTCCCACGTCGACGCTCTTAAACACGTATAAAGGCAACCTGTCTTCAGATCCTTGCTTTATCAGTCGTTCACTCAGGTTTTAAGTTATTGAACTAGCCTACAGTATGTACAAGAGGTTTTATAAAAGAAATCGTTTTGGCATTTTTCAAAAGGTGATAATTTTACTTTCACTAGTCTGTAAAAAAAAAATACAGAAAGTATTGTGATCGTGAAAAAGTTGATTTTGTCAAATCGCTAAGTCAAACAATGTTTTTTCTGTCTGTATATAAGTGCACATTGTTGGAGATTAAAGCAGACAATATATTTCTTAAACAATTTTGGCATGTAGGTCTAACTTATCCATTTCTCGGAAACATTTTCCATTTTTTTTTAATTTAAAAAAACATTTTTTAGTTTTGGCTAAAAAACTTAAAATTTGATTTTTCTCAATATCTGATTTAATCGTTTTATTCGAATGTAGTCTTGAATTATCCAAACGAAACATTAGTTTACTGTATTTCCTGAAAAGAAATATGCTCACGGAAGTTATCGGCAAAAAACCGAAATATCTGCCTGTTTTCTAAAAATTGGATAATGAAATGTCGCTTAAATTTTGAAGATTTAAATCTCAGGTAAAATTTACTGATGTACCATAGATTCTGTTATTTCGAATTTGGTACACTGACTTTGTTATAAATCTCCTCCGTTAATCATCAAACTTGATGAATCGGTTTCCATTATCTAACAGCAAAAGCATGTTATTGTAGGTGAACACATAGTGCAGTGTAAAACTTCAGCATTGTTAATTTAAAGCTCAGTAAACTACAATATGGTTTTTTTTTTAAGGCGAAAAGCACATTTGAGGCTATTATCGCCTCCCTAAATGTACGTGTGAGTGTAAAATGTTTGTCGTAAGTGTAGTGTTGTAAGTGTAAGTGTGTGTTAGACTCGAGTACCGCGAGGGACGTCTAAATCCTCTCAATAGGTACAGCTAGCCTGCACCCCCCTGCGGTGCATAATAATACATATAATAACATAATAATATCATATTATATTACTATAATATGGTATGTATTTCCTTTTAAACTAATTATAAACAATTTTTGTTTTGTTTTACGAAAATGAAGGGCCATATTTGAGATAATAGGCCCAGCCTAGATTCTTGATAGTTCTAGATTTTAGGAAAGATGGCTACACTTTGATCGAAATCGTTTAAATCGTCAAAAAATACGGTTATGTGCAAATTGTAATGCTGATTATGAAGTGAAATCAGATTGTCAAAAGAAAAAGTGTAAGATAAAATATTATTGGAAATTCGCTCCTATCAAGTCAGTGAAAAAGCGTGCGTAAGTGTGATTATCAATCAGTGTTAAATTATTTTAAATAATTTATTTATTTTTTTAAAACACTTGAAGCCTGTCTAAGTATCCGACCTTCAGTTTACCCGCGCAGTGTTTGTACGGCGCCACTGTAAACAGTTAAAAGAGGGAGGTTAATGCGTGTGCTTGAACTTGTTCGCGTTTGAGTGTACCAGTCGCTGCCTGCTGACCTCTGAGTAATGAGTGTTCGTTTGTTTTTTTTTATTTCTCTCAGAATGACTGAACGAATTAAGCAAAGATATTGCATCAAATTTTGTAAAAAAAATGGCGATTTTCAAAGCGAAACAATTTTTAGGGTTCAGCAGGTGTTCGAAAACGATGCTACTAAGGGCTGGGGTGTTAACACAAATTAAAAAGTAGTTCAACCAACTCAAAAATGGCCACACATCGGTGGAGAATGAACAACGTTCTAATAGGCCACAAATTGATCGGAATGCAACTCTTGTTGAGAGAGTTGAAAATCTGATACTGAGAAGTATTCGTTAACCGTACGAGAGGTTGCCCAAGAGTTTGGTATCAGTAAAAATTCTACACATGTAATTTTACATGACGATTTGAACATGCGCAGAGTGGCTGCAAAATTTATGCCAAAGCTGCTGTCGGCGAAACAGAAAGAACTCTGTCTTGACGTTGTTCAGAACCTGCTGAACATTGAAAACACTGATCCTGAATTTCTGAACACCGTGGTTATTGGAAATGCGTCATGGGAGTACGGGTACGACAGAAAAACAAAATCGCAGTTGTCACAATGCTATTCCAAAAGGAGCATTCCAGACGCGTTTTCGGAAGTGGAAGGTTCGGTGGAATAAGTGTGTGGAGGCGCAAGGGGCCTGTTTCGAAGGGTTAGGGTCCTAATCCTGTCATATACGTATTGTATTTTTCCCGGCCAAAAGTCGGATACTTGTAGACAGGCTTCGTATTGTTTTTCTGTTTTTCCCCAAAACATTCCCGTTTTTGGAGCTACTGTTTGTCAAACGCCGAGATGAGAAATATCAATATTCGCTATAAGCTGATAGAACCAAAATTAACTATATTAAATATCTCGTAAACGAGCTTTAAATTCGCGTAAATCATACTTGGCCCAAAAATAGATATTGGTAATACGCTACATTTGGACAGATTTATAACCCAAACTTAAACTTTTTACATAGCACTTAAAAAAACGTTATACAGTAGGCTATTAAATAATGTTCTGTTTTTGCCCTAATTTTGCTTAAATATCCCAATCGATGATAAACACATTGTTTAAAGCTTAAAGCATCCAATGTAATATCCTAGCTCCTAAAAAATACGACAGCCTAGTTCTTCTAAAGTTTGGGGGTCAGGTAGCTCCGAAGGAAATAATTTTGGGAGGGACAAATTGAAAGATTTCTTCTATTCTGCCTCTTCTACTGACTCACGTTTACGGGAAAACTGTCTTTACATCTAAATCGGAAGGCGCTCTGTAGTACTAAAATAGAGGTTTCCAAGTTATCACTAGAAATATTTTATAGGGTAGGAATTATTTGGTTATAGAGCACTGCTAACTAGATGTCAAAGTTTAAATTTCGCTTTACAAGTTCTGGCTACAACTTCTTTTCTGCAACCACTTGCACTTTTCAACGTAGAAGTTGGTTCGTCATAATTAATACAATGTTCGTTAACTAATTCAAGTTTTCATTATTTTTTTTCTAATTTAGACTTTTTCGCAGATCTAGAGAAACACGTCCTTCGGGCTTTATGCAGGGTACCTCCATTCCAAATTTCAAAACAATCGGTCAATGCGTTTGGCCAAAACTACGTAACAAACCCAAATTGCGAACAGGCGGAAGCCTCACTTCGCTCGTTCAAAAATAAAATATACATTTTTTAAAGGCGATTGAACAAATTTTTATACAGCCATAAGGACAAGAATCTAAAGTGTAAAACCGTTATTTTTCTACAACAGATGTTAAAAGTTCTGGCAAAGAGGAAACTATTATTTCGTGTAGGCTTCAGCTAGATATTCCTAATTTTGTTAAACAAGGATTTTCAAATACTGAAAATCATAAGTTGATAAGGAGTAGTATGAACTCCAACCTGCTTGCAAAAGGCATTCCTTAGTTCAATTTAACCTGGAAGTTACTTTATCTATCATACTTTATCTATCATAACAATTATCTATCATAATTTGAAGCACTTCATTTTTCTTATGAAATTAATTATTTAAATGTTTTATTTAACACCTGACAGACTGATTGTAGTATGCTTAAGGTGATTTCATATTATAAATGTGTTTGAATGTTTGTATTTTGATGTAACTTACAATCCGTCCCGTAGTTTTAAACGTTTCTTCTAACCTCCGCGGCCGCCGCTCAGTGGGAATATGATTGCACGTAACAGACGAACAATAGGTTGGCTAAAAATCAAATTACATTTAATACATCTCTTCATTCAGTGGTGTTTCAGTCATCTCCGGATTTTACAGTTCCTCTTTCTACAACGTACGCGTATACAAAAATTTAACGACCTTTTAAACGTGTTCTAGCATTATCGGTGCTCATTTTGTGGGCTCTTACTGTGGTGCCTGTTCCCACAGCTCATTTTTCTAACGCAGATTAGCTAAGAAGTGCTCATATCTCAAATTCTACTCGGAAAGAACTTATTTTTGACAGTAGAGTATCTATTGGAAAATTGTTCATCGAACGTGTGCTCATTTTTTTCTTAACCGAAGAATATAACATTGCCGTAATCTATTCTAGGACTTTCTTTATACTGTATTTTGAATTAAGATTTAGACTAAACGTACGTTATATCCGCTAATACCCGGGGCTAAAACTGTGACAATATTTTTTTACAAAATTAAGAAACGATATTATTTTTTAAGTTGTTTAGTAATATCCCAACACGTAGCATTCGTAAAGTAAAAAAAAAGACGACGGTATTTTGGACGCATGTATATCGGTGTTTACAAATTTTGCACGTTACATTCCTGGTTTCAGTGTGCCTGTAAAAACTAGGGGGCGGGCGGGGTAGTCCCCCTTCCCCTAGCAACCCCCAGTATCTAGGACTGACCTTCCCTTCCAATGTTTATTGATCAACCTCGACTCCCAACACGCAAGCTCGGAATTCGCTTTTTGGCAATACTCTAGTGTCCTCATTATACAGCCGCTCTGCTCCACGCCCGCCTTACGTAGCCTACCTACAGTACAGTACTACATAATATGCTCATATAACCTTACTCACTCCCACGTTTGATATTTTTTAATCAAATAGTTATTTATTAACCAATTTACATTAGAATACGTAAAAAATCTATTTCATTTTTGGCATGTTTAAGTGTGTTTTCAGAAAAAAAACGTTTAAAAAAATGGTTTTGATATATAGGCAAACTACACTTTTTGGCTCGGTATAATGGTCTGAAGATCAGGATCGGCGCTCATTTCAAGTACCCGGGGGTCTTACTGTGGTGACCGCTCCAGTTGCTAATTTTTTAATGGAAATTCGCTAGTTAATAACTATATGCAAATCGTAATTTACGAAGTTTGAGAATTGCGGTCAGAGATATTTTGTACTTCCTTTGTAATTCGAAAATTTAAAATGTAATGTTTTAGTGTCTGTTCATTAATGATGTTGAAGTGCAAGCTAATAAAAATTACAGTAGTACATAAATACTCGCGATAACTTTAAGGTTATGATTATTATTCGGTGTTGGCCGCAACTATGAGGCTGTCGTAGTATTTTGTAAAAAAATTCTTTAGTTAATGCAATTTTTCGTGGTTGACCGCATGACATGTAAATGTCACTTAATAGTCCACTCGTAGGGAGGCTTTACCTAAATTTGGTGTGGTGGAAACAAACGATAATGACAGTGTTGTTTGGTAGTAGAAAAACATTTTTTTAATCAATTTTTTTTTTTGAAAGATGTACATATAAGTTTTGTATTTGGTTTTACATTTTTATTCCTCACTAAACCAAACATAAGGAAAGTGTGTTGATAGTGAAAAATGGAATCAAATAACATCTGGCGTGGAGGTTACCATTGTTAATGTTTAAAGTAGGTTACTTTTTTGATAAAAAACTATTAAAAATCGGATTTTATTTTATATGTCAGCTGTTTCGATTTCTATCAGTGTTTTGTAAAATACTGTTTATAAATATCCAAACAAAACTTGTTATATTCCCAAAGATCCAGTTCATGAACTGTCTTAAAAACCCTCAAAATCGGTTCGTCAGCGTGTGCTCTAATTTCGGTCAAATATGAAGAGGTTCATAACTCGAGTTTGTGTTCAAAATTGTAAATCAAAAAATTACGTTTCGGTAGAAAATTAGGAAAAAACCAAATGAATCCTTACCGCTGACGGATGTGTTTTATTTCCGTTTGCTCTTCAATTTAAAATGTTTTTAATTTAATAAATGAACAGATTTTAAGAAATTAAAAAGATTTCCTATTTCCCCCTGGATAGATTTCGAATCGATATTTGAGGAAGTAATTGATTCAATTACTCTAGTGTCCTCATTATACAGCCAGTTTTGCTAATCCATAATCCATATAGTCCAGAGAAAACTGTAGTGTTTCTGCAATACAGTAGCTATTAATGTTAAATTTTATGTGACCATAGCAATCCTTATTTTGTCTTCACGTCAAATATCTTTACTTCTTTCTTCTAACGAAAATAAAATGCAAAATTGGGCCAGTAGCCTATATAGCCTATGTGTATTTACATACATTCCAAATATACGGTTTCTAACTTCGAAGGGATTTCAAAACTGTAGACTACCCACTAAAAGTTCAATATCAATTTTCCTTCATCCTTATAATTTTTCGTGCTGTATTTACTAAATCTAACGAGAAAGTAATGTACGATGGGACCGAAAAAAGAAACCATTACAATAATTGCGTAATAATTCCTTTACACCTACAATGGACGAAATGTTTTGCGCTGTATCGTATGAAACGGGAATCGTAGCATCAGCGTCACACAAACATGCCGAATCCCAAACACCGCAATGCAGTAGCACGCCGTTCACACAGCGATAGGCAAATAAATTCACATCTCGCCGTAGGCCTGCTACACCAATAATGTAAAGAAATTATTCATTCTTCTTTTAAATTGTTTTTAATGCAGCAAGCGTGCAGAGTTATCTCTGAACAAACTAAATATTCCAAGGTAATTTTACTAACTAGTTAGGGGTCTACACTTACAAGCAACATACTTTATTAATGATCTTTTATAATATTACAGTAAACTGGGGGAAGGAGGAAAATCTGTTGTTAAATATTTATAAAACAAATATTCTCGCTCTAAATCTGAAGTTGAACTGAAGAAATTTTCACTTACCAGTTCCCAAAAAAAGATTTTTTGTCCTTATCAGCTAGTCAGACCACTTTCTATTTGTGTTATTCGGAGTTTATTTAAGAAGGTGGCGGGTGATAGTTTCCTTCAGTTCGACTTCAGATGGAGCGAAAATAACTTCGAAGATACAGAAACAATTGTGTCGAACGGATGTACACAGGTTTTCAATGTGATGCACAATTTCCATCCACGTGCACACAGATTTATATATCATCAAATATACGCAGATGTCATTACTTGTGTAGTTAAATGAGGACTAATTTAAATCAACTTTGCTACTTTGTGAAAGTGATTGGTCCTTAAGTACTGTGAAGAGGGACTTAACACTCCGTTCATTGTTATTGATTTATACTGCAGATATGCAAGCAGTCTGTACTTGTTTACTTACGTGAAGACTAACTTGAAGCACTACTTTCTTAATGTACTTGATCCTTAAATACTATGTAGGAGGACATAGTGTTCGTGGCTGTTGATTTAATGCAGATATGTAAACGTAGGGGGTAAATTACCAAACTGTTATACGACGTGCTACCAGAAAGTAGGGGGAATTTTCCCTTAAAAATAAAATTGCTTATCAGAACTCTTATATTAAATTAGAATCAAACTAGAGGAAGGGATAATACAAGCCCAGACACTGCGGTCAACTAAACTTCTTGAGTACTAGTTTAGTAGATTGATGCCCTTAGTCAGTTCCAACAACCAACTAGCTCATTCTGCTGAAGATCCGTAGGATCCTGGAAACCAAAAATTCCTAGATTCCTAATAGCAAGAGCCTCACGACCATGAATTATATATCCTGCAGTTTCTCCTCCTTCCTGCAGAACCTACACACGGTTTTTCCATGGTACGTACCTATCTTGTTCATGTGCATCCCCAGACTACAGTGCCCAGTAATAAGCCCCGTTATTTTCCTGAGTTACCATAACTCTTAGTTTCCACCGTCTTTCAATTAGTCCCATTAGGCATGGATACAGCAATACCAGCGTTCCATGATTCCATGCATCTCTGGTGTAAGTATTCGTAGCAAGTCCTGTGATTCTGCCTGAATCTCCTTAGTTGTGTGAAAACCACGGCTTTTCAATTTCAATTTTACTATGAAGAACAGGAAAACGTCGCACGGAGCGAGGGTAGGCGAATAGGGTGGATGGGGAATCACAACCGTGTTTCTGGAAGCCGAAGAATTCCGAACGATTAGTGATGAGTGGTGCGTTGTCGTGGTGGAGATCCCAGCTCTTGTTTTCCCACTGTTCTGAACGTTTGCGCTTAATGCTCAGCCGCTTGAAAACTTCACAGTAAAACTTTCCATTGACATCTTGACCATGGGAAGTATATGCCTTGTGGATGACGCCTTTGATGTAAGAAAGTGGACTTATCGTTGCTGCCAACTTGACGTACTTTTTTATCGCATTGAATATGTCGACTTACACTACGACGACTGCTGCTTAGTTTCAGGGTCATAACAGTAAACCCTTGTCTCATCACCGGTTACGATATGAAATTGGGGTCATCTCTTGCTGCAGTTTTCTGTTCAGTGCATACAGCTATGCAGTGATCTTTTTGGTCGCTGCTCAGCAATCTGGGTACAAATTTTGCAGTAATGTCCAAATTGTCTTATATGAATTGCACGGACTCTAACAACATTCCTACGATTGCACAAACGTCATGATCTGCAATCCAACAACAGTTTCTCACACTTTGGCGATGTGTTGTGCTTGTCGATAGTCGTCCTGAACGCCCATCGTCGTCGGCATACGTTCGACCATCCTTGAAGCGTTTGCACCACAAAAAAAAAGTTTTACTTTGACTCATAACGTTATCACCAAATGCTTCCACAAACATGCAATGGGTTTCTGCAGCAATTTTTTAAAGCTTGAAGTAAAATTTGATGCAGTTTCTTTGCTTCCTAAAAATCTACCATTTACACAAGTTCAGAAAATCGCCGCGACACAAACACAACGTTACAGATACTCACGAAACTCAAAAGAGTGGTGTCTCACCGTTACAGCTGTTGGTACACTAATTCACAGAGTTACTGTCCGTTCTACCGGCAGCAGGTCATGCCACAAACGGTTCGCGCGCGGAATTCAAATTCCCCGAACCTTTGTGTAGCACCTCGTACATACAGAAATGTAAAGGGACAGAGTAATCGTGGCTAATTAAGAGATTTCTGTGTATAACTAAATCTAGAGTTCACGATTTTCATAATTGACGATTCACTGGAAATTTGTACTAATTGCAGAATTGCAAATAATTATGTCGAACATTTTTAATGAATTATGTGTGAAAAAACATATGCTTCGTAAGAAATACTTGAGACATAATATGTTCTGAACAAATTTTATTTCCGACCAATACTTGGTTACGTATTATCTATTTTTTTAAATTATTTAAAGAAATGTATGGTTGTACTCTGTAGGAACTCTAATGGATTTAAAGAATATTTCACTACCTTTTTTTAGTTTAAATAACCAGACAACTTCCAAATGACGTTCCTGGCTCGTACATTTATTAAATGTACTAAGTTGGTACATTTCTGTGTAAGTTGTATCCTAAGAATACATGAACATTTGACATGAATTTAACAGTGGATTGCGGTTTTATTGTGTTTCTTTTTTCTGAGAAAATTCACTACAAAATCAACCAAAATAAATTGAAATGTTCGCACTATTTTTGTAGAGACAGTTTTATTTTTAAACACAACTGGTTATATTGCTAGTTGAAATATAATGCAGTTTATCTAAACACAAACTTGTTATTACCATTTTATCAGAGATATGCAAGGCGTCAGTATTATATTTGTCTTAGCGAGGATGAAGTTTTTTTGCAATTAGTTTATTTATTATAAATACAAGTAGGCCTAAATATATTGTTAAAGCACATGTAGTGTAGTTTTTTGTTACAATTAGGTGGCTATTGATGTATAATTGGTAAAAAAAGAATGTCTAGTTTTTCTCCTTTGAGGTTATTGTATAGTGGAAAAAATGAAAATACTGATGCTTTAGTTACAGTCAGCTTTAGTTTTATAAACACCCGTTGGATGTATAGACCCTTCTATGTAGAAATTAAAAATAATAAATACAATTTTAATTACGTTCAAAGTTACAAATTCTACAAATCATGGTTATCTTTTTTAATAAATAATTTAAACAAAATATTTAAATTATATCTTCTTACTCCATATTTACGTTTGTTTCTTACTTTCGTCCAATATGGCAAATACGTAATAAAATGTAATAATTTTGTTTTTGTTATACCAATAGTACTTTTTTGAGTCGTTTCTATTTTCTTACTGTACGGGGAATAAAAAAAAGGATTAAAAAAATCTTCTTTGTAAGTGGTTTTTACTTGGATTGTCTGTTTCTACACATTTGACCAATTTCGATGATATTTATCACTTAGGTCCGGTTTGTCTATATCTCGTAGTCATTGAAAAAAATCTTAAACCCATTTTGGTAAAAAAATTTGAACACCAAAACGTAACTGATCAGGTAACTGATTTGCTAACGTAACGTAAAGGTTTTGCTAAACAAAACGTAAGGGCCGCTTATATCTCCAACAAAATCCGGTTTTAAAGATATAAAATTAAAAGCTTTATTTGTCAAAATCAGACTTTGCTCTAATGTTTGACAAAAATAATACCAAATACATAAAAAAATAGGCTATTAATGGAAAATACATAACAAAAGTACAGTAGTAGGCCTATCAATTATGGAATTAAGAATTTTACTGTTCTGTTTACAAGACTATAACCCCCGTTTTACTCTCCAACCTTAAAAATATCGAAATTTCAAACTATTTGTTTTTTTAAATATAACTTTTAAACTATTGTTTTGGGAACTAATTCGTGATGTTTTTGCACCATTTATAAACTTCAGTATTTGTTCGCCACGTGGACACATTGATGTGTTTTACTCCCCTTTAAATCTAAAGTTTCTCCCGTCACATATTTTCCAAAGTTACCGCGAGGGACGTCTAAATCCTCTCAATAGGTGCAGCTAGTCTGTCGTTTTGGCCACACGCATTGACCGATTGTTTTGGAATTTGGTACGAAAGTATCTTGTATAAAGCCCAAACGATGTATACGTAACACTTTCCTATTGGCTTCCGTTTCAAGATGGCGGCCTCTGATGTACAATAACGAGTGTACGCTTTTTAATCAAACGCATTGACCGATTTTTTTGAAATTTGATAGAAGGTACTTTGTATGATGAAAGGCCTAAATAATTAATGTGTAAGTTTTCCCCATTTACTTCCGTTTTAAGATGGCGACCTCTGATTTAATTATGACGAGTGTGCGCAGGTTTAATCAAACGCGTTGGCAGATTGTTTTGAAATTTGGTACGAAGATTTGGGGTATGCAGCCCAAAAGACGTATGTGTTACATTTTTTCTTCTTTATCTCAGCCTCTGATTTAACGACGAGTGTGCGCAGGTTTAATCAAATTTAACGCGATTGTACGCAGGTTTAATCAAACGCGTGAAATTTGAAATTTGGTACGAAGATTTGGGGTATGCAGCCCAAAAGACGTATGTGTTACATTTTTTCTTCTTTATCTCAGCCTCTGATTTAACGACGATTGTACGCAGGTTTAATCAAACGCGTTGGCAGATTGTTTTGAAATTTGGTACGAAGGTACTTTGTACAAAGCGCGAAAGACAAATGGGAAAGATTTTTATTTTATTAGGAGCATACTAATTGGGAATTCACTTCCGTTTCAAGATGGCGGGCTCTGATTAAACGTTGAGAGTGTAGTTGCTGGTTATTTCCTTTAAGACTGGATGAACGGCAAAACCTATAATAATTTTGACCGCTTCATGGTGAAAGAGCATAAAGTGTTAAGGTTACCGATTAAATTGACCGGAAAAGTTACAAGCGCTGTCGTGGAGCGTTCTGTGTATAAATTAAAAATGAACTGCGAAGTTTGTTTTTCCTTTAAACTACTCTTTTAGTGGGATTATTAACGTTTAAATTACTCCTCCTACTTGTTTAATAAACGAGACGAGTTTTCCCGTCAGGTGACGATTACAGCTTGCAGCGCCGCGGCAGTGCCTTATCTGGTTATAAGGCAAGATGAGCATCGTTTCCTTAAATTAATCTTCAAATTACCGTTTCTTTTTTTTACCTGTTTTTCAAGGCAAATTGTTATCATCTTGCTGTCTGGTTAAAAAACATTTGAAACACTCATCCTTAATTAATACTGTGTACATGTAAGTTATTGGTTTTGGACTTCGTTGCTTTGTAAAATAATCGTGGCATTCAGCGTATACAGAAGCGAATTTCCAAAAACTGACGACATGGAATAACATAACTTATGCGAACATTTTAATATGGCAACATTTTTTTTTATTTTACAATAAAAGTACGAAACTGAATTACGACTGCTGTAAAATTCGGAACTTTTATTACACCCCTCTTTGAACATCTGCTTTTACCATCGTGAATCAGCGTTACGATATGTTTACACATACATTAATCAGTATTTTTATTAATGAATTTTTTTAAGGCGAAAAGCACATTGAGGCTATTATCGCCTCCCTAAATGTACGTGTGAGTATAAAATGTTAAAATCGTAAGTGTAGTGTTGTAAGTGTAAATGTGTGTTAGACTCGGGTACCGCGAGGGATGTCTAAATCCTCTGAATAGGTGCAGCTAGTCTACACCCCCTGCGGGGTTGATTACACTTTCATTCTTGATTAATGAAAGTGATAAAGATTAAAAATTATTACTTTTAATTATTATTTTTATTTGGTAGAGATTAAAAATTATTATTTTTTATAGATTTTAAATGGCTGCCATTTCGAAACTGTTAAACAGATTTTTGTGGATAATAAACCTTACTTAAATCAGTTATTGTGCCAATTTTGAATTGAGTCGGATAGCGGGCACTGCTTCAAGTCTTATTACTACACTTAGCCATGTGTTTCGTTGTCTCTTGTTTTATTACTCAAACATAAAACATGCGTGCGTGTGTGTGTGTGTGTTATGTACTACTCACACAATTTGGTCCGATTGATTCTTTAATCTTAACAAAAAAATCGATTTTGGCAATAACTTAAGTAAGTTCGTTACCTGGCAAAATCTAGTCAACTGTTTCAAAATGACGGCCATATCAAATCTCAAAACAATTCAGAACTTTCTTCTGATTATTTTTTTTTAATCTGATTTCACCATCGTAATCTGTCCAGTGTTAAGAACTGCACAACTCTATTGAAACTAAAACAACTAAACTTGACGGCGGGTAGGGTTCATTTGGATTTTTTTAAATTTAATTAGAGTTTAGTGTGCTAATTAATGCCTATTCGAATCAGACTTGGCACGTAAATCGATTCGAGTAACACTTCAAACAAGTTTACCCAGCAAAATCCGTGCAACAGTTTCAAATCATGCAAATCTTTAAAACAATCATATTTTTTTATGACCTGCTAAGCACTGAAATCTGTATAATTTTTTATTGTAATTTTCAAATTCCATTAAAATACAAATATTAACGACGACGATCGTGATTCATTTCTTATTAAAAGTACCATTATATGCAAATTTTGTGTCATTACGTCAGCGAGGCAGCAGCTGCGGACAAGGATTATTTGCTACGCGTGAGCTTCTTGTAGTTCGGTTCAGCTCGAACATTTATCCCCGAGAATGTGGGCTAAACTGCAATACATTTACTTGAAATACAATTTGAACATGAAATAAAATTATGATTAGAGGACTAGTTATTTCAAATAAAAAACTCATAGGTACATTGTATTGTAATTATTTGGAAAATGAGCTGTCATCTTGGTTGGACTCATAACAGATCTGGATAGTAGTGCTAATCTTGACTCTAATATATTTTCAGTGTCATGGTCTTTCAAACTATACTTCTACTAGCCTATAATTTTGTAGTCATTCAAAAGTACGGCAATCCCTTCAAACGTTTTGTGAGAAAATTCTTGTTATTTTAATAGTAACTCCCTTTGGTTAGTATGTAATGTTTTAAACGTCTAGTAAAGAGAAGAAGATACAATAGTATAAATAAAATGTTGTTACTTTGTCTTTATTCAAAATGGCGGCGAGTTAGAGTTTGGAATTTTAGTAAATTTACCATCGGAAAGTTGATCCGATATAGTTCAAACTTTGTATAAAAATTGATTTTTGTAATTAGCTTCGGTAAGTTCGTTATTTAGCAAAATACGGCAATTAAACAAATCTGATTTCCCGATCGTGATCACAGTTATAGGCCTATTTGCATAAATGTTTATTTTCAAATTTCAACGTTGATTATGGATGGTGAAATCAGATTTCTAATGAAACTGTAAGATAAAAGAAGTTATAAATTTTACTAATCTATGGGACAGTTGTAATCAGATTAAATTTCAATATTTAATTTTATTGTCTAATCTTCTGAAATTTGTATACAGTTTTAAGTAATCGCGGCACGCAGCTGTCTCGCTAACGTAATGAAAACGATTTTACAAAAGTAACAAAGTTTATTAACATCACAAAAACGATAATTTTAATATTTTTTTATTTAAACTGATCGCCGTAGAATTTACAACTTTCCTCCAACACATTTTTTGAAAATCGGATTTCACAATGATTACTAACTAGAGAAAAAATCCTGATAAATTTTAATTTTAAGTTTTAATTACGAAGACAAAGATGAACCTAAAGCAGTATGGATTCATTTTCATTAAGCCATGATTAAAATCTACTAATTTATGCAGATTTTATCGCCGACTACGACGGTAAAAAAAGATTTTCAAAAGATTAAAAAAAATATATTATTTTTATGGTAGTTTTTGGTTTACTGTCGCACTTTTTAGTTTAAAACTAGAGGCTCTGTCTCCTGCAGCCTTGGGGCGCGATCTCTGTCCTTTGCCTTCTCTAAATAAACAGTTCCTGAAGTTGATTAAATTAGATTCCAAGTACTTAGTCTTAAACAACTATAACGCTGTCTGAGCTTTCACAGTTTAATCACCAAACAATTAATTAAAACAGTTAGTTACAATGATCATTTTATTTTTATAAACAGTGGCAATAAAAATAATTTAATTTGAAATTCAAGGAACTGCTGTGGGGCGAAGAACCCGCGCGTCATCATAGCGTCATAATTTTTCCTTTTGCTTTTTAGATGTGTTTTTATATTTACATGTAGATACAAAAGTATTCACATATTTAAATGTTCGTTATGTGATGTTACTAATTTTTGTATGGCATTGAGCACTGAATAGTTTTATAAATATGCAACTGTGTTTAACATAAATACGTTCTCACGATAATACTTTGATAAGCACAGTTAAGTTACTGCATGTGAAGCATGGTGGTAGAGAAAACTGTAATTGTCCCATAATAAGTTAACTGTATGCAAGAAATGAGGAAGGAGAGCGCTTTGTAATGCAGTCAAGTATGAAAACATATCTTTGTATTCAACGGCTGTAATTAGGTCTAAATGTGCTTTGAAATATTGTGTTCACTTTGCTGTCTGTTGTTAAAATATGAATAAGCCCCTACCTGTCATCGTGCATCCGCTTAGTTAACGCTCTCTGAAGTTTCTTTTCCAGCGTGGTACGTACTCTTTACAACGTGACGATTTTGTCGTCATGGCTCAAATCTTTGTAATTAGGCCTAATAAAAAAAACCCTGCACGAACCGTGCACAGTGTGACTGCGCGTGCGCTACACACAAGCACATTGAAAATACGAAAATGAATCTTACGCTGTTTATGCAAATCAGAAGTTTTAAATGCTAATTTATGCAAACATGAACGCTGATAATGACATTGAAATCAGATTTTTTTCACCAAGGTAATGTAAAAAAACACTGGAAATTCCCTTCCATCATGTCAGTGAAACACATGCGTGCCGTAATTATTTTTAATAATATAACTCTTCTTAGCGATAAGGCCACCTCGGTAGATTGAATACAGTATAGTATTTAAACTACCTGCATTTGAATTTAACATAACGTTAATTGTTTGCGTATAAATAATCATTGAATATAAACAGGCTAGAAGTGCAGCCACCAGTACAAAAAGTGTTTTCGATATCGGAGACTAAAGTCCAAGTAATTCGTCTATCTGCCGCTACGAACGGTGCAAGCTGCAAGAACAAGAGGGAGACGTTTGAGAAAATTGTACTACTGTATTATCTATTTAACTGTAGTTGAACACTCACCTACAGTGAGCGCTCGCATATCTGTCATAAGAGTTATCATTCTAGTGACGTTTATATTCAGTGAAATAACGTATTACAAGCTACTTTTACGTTTTGTCATTAGTAGGTTAACATATATGAAATAAAAGGTAGTGAATAGTGAACCTAACTGCCAATTTATATGGATCGCATTAAGACGTTCTACTAAAATAAGTATATTATAGAATATTTGTTCGTAATTTCCGTTAATGAGGTCAGTGATACGTGTTTTATAGAAGAACCGTTTCAGTTTGAACAGTTTTAAAATTGTAGTTTATATTAAAAAGAACTGAACTTTCTTAAGGAAATTTCATTTATTTACCTTTAAACACGTTTATTATTATGTTTGACGATCACTTTTTAAAGAAAAGCCAATCCAGACATTCTTCATGCAATATTACTAGAAGTGCATTGATTTAATTGTGCAACGGATCGTTCAACATCTGCAGACTTATTGTAAAATACGTCTTGCAATGATACTTTACGTCACGGTTGCCATCACAACGATTAGATATTGTGGCAGAGGCGGGGCCAGTTAGTAAAATAGGCTACTTTTGAGATGTGATATATTCTAAAAAAATATTGATTTACCGAAGGTCTATAGTACTGTAATAAATAATACCGCCTATTGATTATTGATTATTCGTTAATAAAATCTTAATGTATAAAGTTTAATAGTGTGTGTGTGTGTGTGTGTATGAGCGTGCGCGCCATTGAAAATATGAAAACAAATCTAAAGCTGTCAGTGCAATTCAAAAATTTTAAATGCTTAATTTGTGCAGATAATGATGTTTAAATCAGATTTTATCACCAAGGTAAGATAAAAAACACTTTCGGAAATTCGCTTCTATCATGTCAGCGAAACAGCTGCGTGTCGTAATTATTTTCAGTAAGATTAACTTACTAAAAAAATTAATTATTTTGTACTATTAGATCCGTAATATTTTTATTCTATCAAATTTTATTTCCAACAAAAACACCAGTACCTATAAAACGATAATCTTTATTTCTGATTTCAGTTTGTTGCAAGTTGCAAAATGAATTTGTACATTTATCAAGGAACTCGGTAGCGTATTGTCCCGCCAAGTTTCACCTTCTGGAGCTGCCACTGAGCGGATTGAAAATCCTACTTTTGTTAAGGATTGTTAGGCTATTCTCTTAGTGAAAAGCAATTTCCTTGTATTATTATTTACTCTCGACTATCGCTGTATTATTCATCATTTAAGTTGCGCCTGAATTTTCTGGACATATTTGATCAAATTCTTTTTATATTCTTCATCTTTTCTGCTAGGATTATTGTCACTGTGTTCAGTATAATGATCTTCCTTCCCCAACTTCTTCAATTCTATTTTAGTTGACGCGTTTCGGAGAACCACCATCTTCAAAAACTATATGGTCACCAATATTATATTGGCTCGTCCTATTTATAATTTTCTAACTGCACCTCGTACCTCTCCTCTATTCAACACGTGTACATTAAACCTGACATGCTCGCTTCTGATTGGCCTTCAAAATCATACGTTTTCGCTCTCTTCTGATTGGCCCCTTTCAAACTATCTCTCCAAAGGTCGTCCCTCCTCTTAAT
This sequence comes from Callitettix versicolor, assembly GCA_022606455.1. NCBI lineage: Eukaryota > Metazoa > Arthropoda > Insecta > Hemiptera > Cercopidae > Callitettix > Callitettix versicolor. The sequence goes on from CM040184.1 coordinate 46,401,131, forward strand.
TTTTGAATTTTTTTAGATTTTTAAATGTAATATGTGCTTGCGACGATATCTGTTCATTTATTAGGTTTTCTCCCTTTAATTTAGATTTAAAAATTTCCAAGTTCTCTAAAATGTTCATACGTCTTCCTTTTTCTGCCATATGTAGTACCTTCATTGAGTTTTCTATTTCTGAGGTATGTGTCCCTCTTTTATTAAATGTGACGCATAATTTGAATCATTTTGCCGTATTTGAATGATCTTACATGATCTTTAAACCGTTCTAAATTTTCGTCCCGTTTGTCCTATCTAGACTGCCTCGCATCCACACTGTATTCTGTATACCCCATTGTTAGTACAAATATAGTAAAAATGGGGTATACAGAATGTTACCCAGATATGTTCCTGGATTGTTACAAAATTTTCCTTTACAAAATGTAAATTAGTAATAGCCAAAGTCTTTGACATTTTCTGCATAGCATATTCTACTAATTCTGTCTGATTAAGTCTGTACCATTGCATGTTTTTTTAAAGAATTGTAATTTTGATCTTCTTGTAAACTTTTATTTTTATTGTAGGCCTATTCGTAAAAATATGTATGCAAAAATAGACTAAAAAGTGTTTGCAGCCATTTTTTTTATTTAATTATTTAATGAATTTAGTGTACTAAGTCATATCAACGGATAAAGCATCATTTCCATAAATTTATCGCAGCATTCTACACTCGATACTTTTCATAACATAACTCATGGCCACCGCACCAGTCGTTTATAATTTCATTTCACTTTACAGAATACATATCTGTGCCTTGCCTAGCTTCAAACATTTTATTATCTATTTGTTGACGCGTTTCGGAATACTTCTATTTTCAAACCTATTACTATACTCAAATAATTGTTACTGAGGACAATTATAAGTTTTGAAAATAGAAGTATTCCGAAACGCGTCAACGCATTATAAAGTGTTTAAAGCTGTGTAATATATACTGTACAAAATTACAAGATTCCGAGCGGAACAAAGATTATTAAGAATTTCAATTTCATTTTACTTTAAAATTTAAGAAAAAGTATTTAGTTATTCTAAATACTTGATTTGGTCCTATTTGATATTTAAATTTTTCTTTATTCAATTTGAATATTCATTGAAATCTAGGCGACTTTGTCACCTTAACCTTAAAATGTCCCTATATTATACATACGTACTAGTTTTTAGGCCTCTGGAAAAGTAATCCAAAGGTCAGGATGAGCACTCCTGGATGTGCGTCTTGCAATGATGGCAGCTTTAATAACTCATTTTCAAATTGAAATTCGACTTAAATATTTTCACTTTTGTATTTTGAAATGAAACTGCTTTAAGTTAAATCGCTTTTTTATCGTTAGATTTATCTTGTAACGGTAGTGTTCTCGAAATGAATGTTGAAATATATGAATGTAAATATCATAATGGCTGCCGTACCAGTTTATTTTATTGGACACAAATCATGGCGTGTGAATTAATTTTCTGTAAAATAATGCACTTAATTAGCGTTTTAAAGTGTACAGTTGCGTGCGTGTGCTCTGTTCTACAGTCCATTTGGGAACACCATCATGGGATAGATTACTGTATGATCAATAGGTTTGACATTTAATTTACTGTACAACTATCTCGTAAATATTTAAACCGTGCGTGTTTCAGGTAAGTTCTGTAGAACATTGACAAAATGGCAGTCACGGTTTACTGTACTGTATTTTGGTGAATCGTAATTTGTTATTCTAAACTGTACGCGCTGTAATTGGCTTAGATTAGAGTTCTGTAAGTTTGATGACAATAAATTTGGGCAACGTGTGTCAAGACGATTCTCTTAGACGTGCTGTTAGATATTCTACTTAGTTTTGCTGCATGTGAACCGAAACCTGGAAAATATATAGTATACAGTGGTTTATATTATCAAGAAGGACGATTAATAAGTGGTCAAAACACGTTGCACAATCTTTCTCGTTATGTTACTGTTTCCCTAAAACATATTGACAAAAACCTGTAAAGTAGGCCTACTTTCTTAAAAGTTGATAAATCGTGTTGATAAATTTAGTTTATTTTCCGTTTCCCCGACACTCCATGAACCCGACTATTGCAAAGTTTGATCAGAATAGTTTTGTTCAAAAAAATTTAATAGCTATAATTTGAATCGTAAATTTTATAATTTTTTTACCAAAAAGCTTCGAAAAGTATTTTAAAAAAGAGAAATTTTGATAACTACATACACGACATGTCAAATTTAAACGGAATAGATCGATTAGTTTAGTATCCAGCGACGGAAGCACATCAGAAAGGGGGACCTAAAACCATGGGACGCATCTGTGAAAACGCGAAAATATTTTTTCCACAATCACCATATTTTGTATAAATTATACTAGATAAATCATAATAAAAACTAGATCATAAAAAAGTATAAGTGGTCGGAATCAGATATAAATTTATAGAATGTAATATTTAGTGACGTTCTTGATGGTAACATGATGCTACTTCACAGTTTTCTTCTCTAAAAATAAATATAACCTATAATGGTACTTTGGTGCATTTTTAACCTTCTTTATTTTGAATCTCGTGTCGTTTTTTAATTATTAAGAAATTTTTAAGAGGTACATTTACATTTAGGAGTACTTACTAGTAGGCTATTTATTATTAGAGAGTCTTAAGTTATAACTGCAGAACATGATTGTATTGTACCTATAAATGAGTACAGACTTGATGCATGGTTTTATTGCACTCGTAATTTTTTACCGATAGGTTTGCCAGAAAAAATTGCCGCCAATAGTATACTTTCAATTTTATTACATATAGTACTAATATATCTTTTTCACGTGTAATAAAATATCTGAAAATGTATTAAAGAAATTGTATAAATACTATTGGCTGTATTACACGCATAAAGATTACAAAAACATAATAATGACGATAAAAGAGTCCAGAGATAAAGAATGTTGTATAGGATGACATATGGCGGAGGAAAGGGAAGAAGCAATGTTATATCCGGCCAGGCGTCGGGTTTTTGGCGCCGCTGAGATGTAGACAAAAAATAAATCTCCCAACACTGGGTGTAGCAATAACCATGCTAAAATACGTACAGTACAGCTGTAATGCTAAGATATTAGACCCCTGGTAGTATTCTGACAATTCAAGTTCAATTTTGTGATAAGGAGAAATCTAGAAATTTTTATAAATAAAACAAAAACGTAATTCTTCCCACAAAACCAATCTGGTTACTTCGGCTGTTGACATTTCTAAAACACTCGTTCTATATATAATATATGAAAGTAATACAACGCTGAAAACAACAACAAATAAGTAGGCCCACATTCATTTCTGTTATAACAAACGAGATATACATAATAGTTTAACATATATTACATTAGTGTAATATTAGGAAATACGTTTGTGTTATTCATAGGCAAACTTTATCCGTGTGCTCTTTCTCGGTGTAAGAATTCGAATCCTGACAGCTACGTTCAAATTTTCAAATTTGTGTGGCTGTATTCAGAAATGATGGTAATAAACATATAGTCCAAGTTAAACATCGAAAAAACTATTTTCTATATTCTGGGTTGTTTGGCAAAGAATATTTGTAGGCTGATGTTCAGATTAAGGTTTTTTTCAGTGCTGGACGCCCTTTTTTTAAAAGTATATTATATAGGCTGAGTAAAGATATTGTTTAATTTTGTAAAACCCTTTCTCCTTTTTTGTCAAATAAATGAAAAGAACAATTTGGATTTTAAAATCTAACAAAAAGATGTGTGAGTTATGTAAATATGTGTTACCTACGCACGTTGATGCAAATGTTTGTTTATATCAATTAATAGGCACAAACACATTTTTATGGCGTTTTAAAAAATTTGTATTGAAGCACTTATATGAAAATGGTTTTACAAATTATTATTTTAGCCATTTACTGGTTTTGTTCTTTTTATCCTTTACTGTTTATAAAAACCCCAATAACTTTTTGTAAAATCTGCATTTTCTTCCTCTGTTAGAATAAAATTGACTGTCAGTTTTTTTTTTACCTCCTAAGAATTTTAACTTCCTGTTTCTTTTCTGAAATGCATAGTTGCATAGTTGTTGCGTCCTTTCAAAAACATTATTGACTTTTGTTGTATGCATTGTGTCACATATATGAAATTCACAGTATGGTGATCTTTATTTCAGTATGTCATGTTCTGTGTGGTTGTTGTAAATATGGGTTATTTATAGTTTTGAATTTAGTATTGTTCCAGTATTGCTACTGCACCTATTAAGCTGATTTTTTATATTGTTAACTGTTTAATGCCAACCATGTTTTGTATCCTCATCTTAAATTGTGTACTCAAATAATACATAACTTTTCTTAAAATTTTGGAAACGTTAGACAACTTATTTTTTTTTATTTTATTACAAGAAAAAACTATTTGTAATAATTTATTTGTGATTTTTTTTGTTTTTCATATTAAAAACTGTTTAATTAGTTGACATAAATATTCATGACGTGGCCTGTATAGTAGGCCTATGTTTGATGTTGCTAAGCTAAGAGTTATGAAGAACGTCTTAATTAGTATTGTAGGAGGCTAGAGTTACAGAAGCTAGACTGCTTATTAGGGTAGCTACTTCACCACTACTGCAAAGGTAATGAGAGAAAATAAATAGAACATGCAAAGGCCTCAAAAGTTTCAACTAAAATTCAAATGTTTATGCATTTATTAAAAACGTGATTTATGTATTGTCAAATTCAAGTTATTCATTTGTTTATCATATTTTGAACTGTTTGAAAAATAAAGTTTGATATGTATAATGTGTGTGTGTGTGTGTGTGTGTGTGTGTGCGCGCGCGTGTGTGTGTGTGCGCGTGTGTGTGTAATTATTAATTCTTGTTCGTTTTCATATTTCACTATTTTTTATGAAAAATACAGTACATTTAATTAATTCATTTCTTTATTTTCACCGTGTTAAGCAAATTATTTTTATCGTCTGATATGGTCCCTCGTTTTCCTTTTCTCTATGTTAAGTATGGGCAAATTTAGCAATATGAAATATTTCTGTACCACGTTTTGTAAGTAGGCTTTCTTTGACATTTAAGTGGCTTTCTCTTTCTTTTTTCAAAAATGACTGCAAATATTTTATTTTCTCATAAGTTTTCGTTTCATTTCTGCAGCATAGTGAACTCATTTTTGATTTAAAGACATTGTATATATTTGTTTAGTGTTGACCATGTGTTTTATCCTTTTTTGAAGTTATATACTCAATAATACATAACATTTGTACTATGATAGAAAGAAATAGAATGTGCAAATGCCTGGTTTCAGCTAAAATTCCCTGGTATTTTTGTGTTTATTAAACACTTTAAAATAGAGTGTATATATCAAATTCCAGTGGTTTGAAATATTGTTTTTCTTAAACTACTTAATGTTCAAGAAATAATATGTTTAAGTATCTGTATTTTTCATTTATTTACAAACAAATCTTAACAACAATGGCAAATAAAATTACAGAAAGGTAGAAGGGGATACTTCCAGAAGGGGTAGTTAGTGGTGGAACTGTTTGTTTGTTTTATTATATTGTTCATTAAGAAAAGTTCATTTTGGGAATACAAGAACAGATCCTAGTATATTACCTGCATAAAAAATTTTAAATAAATTTTTTATATCAAACGTAAGACACCATCAATTCTAAAGTTTTTTTTGTTGTTATCAAAATAGGGGGAAAATGTGCTCTTAGAATTGATGAAATACAGCTAATGCAACTTAGATTATAGAAAAGTACTTGACTACTTTTTTTTAGGGGCTTTGTTTAAAATAGTAAGTAGCTTACATATTTTTTTCATTAATACTTAAAACTTTTCTCTGAGATTTTTTAACTTTTTGTAAAAGTTAATGTACAATAAAAATTTTCAAGCTGACCGAAAACCAAATTATCTAAAAAAAAATCGTTTTAATTCATACACAATTGTGATGAAGGTTTCTTAAACAAAAGTTGTTTTATTTGTAGGGTTGTTTGAAGTTTCCTTTTCACATATTCACATGAGTATTGTTGACAATTTTAACAGAAAACATGATTTTGATAGAAGTCCGGATAATTGGAGTTATACAATAATATTATTGTAATATACAATAATGTAATGTACAATATTATTACATGAAGTATATGTGTGTGCTTTTCAGGCCTGGCAATGCAACAGTGGCCAATATCCACCACATGCCCGTGCTGACTACTTGTCCGTTGCAATATGCTCTTGCTCACCAATCTATGGTAAGCCTTTATAACTTTTAACTCCTTTTCATCTTCACTGCTTTGAAAAGCATTGTTTTTTTACAAAATTAATTCAGGATTATTTTTGATTGAAAAGGTTTTTGTTTAGTGAGCAGTTCTACTGTATTGTGATTTTTTTAATGTATATATTGTAACAGAAACTTTTGTTTGGCCACGTAAATTATAACCTATTAAGTTTACCCTGGTCCATTTCACCAAGCTAATCAAAATCTGTAATAATTTGATTTGTTTTTTTGTTAACCTCACCAATCAGTCTTAGAATGCCACTAACAGCAGCAATATTTTATAAATAGTGTTAGTATATATATCAGTACCTTCAAACATACAAGCCAGCAATATATAGTTTTTTTAGTAATGAAATAAAATTCAGTTAGTTAAAAAACATATTTTTTGGAGACAAAATCTTTTAACTTATTATTTAATGCAGTTGTAGTTCGAAACTTAAAGTTTTTCGAATCACCTAGTTTTATGCAGTGATGAGTGGATAGACCATTGAAATTGTGATTTATGTAAAGTGCAATGAAACACAGATGAAACACACAATGAAACACAGATATTGTCCCAATCGATAAAAGCAAGTATTGTTGGAATGTTTAGTTGTTTGAAATAGGCTACTGAACGTGTAATGGAAAACAAGAACCTTATAGTATTAAAACCAACAAATATGATGTTGTAATGATAAAGATTAAAACTTAAAATTATATATATATATATATATATATATATATATATATATATATATATATATATAACATTTAACTGGAGAATAGTAAAAACTGAAGGTAAACTTAAATAAACTAACCAAATAATTTACAATAGTCCTGCAAGTTGCCTACAAATAAAAGGTAATATGAACTGTATATTTTAATTGTAAGTTTACACAAAGAGAACATTTCAATTGAATTTTTCTAAATTACTAATATATAATAAATAAATTTCAAAGTAATAATAAAACAGTTTCATAAAAGAACTAGATTTTTTTATTTTTAAACATTATACATAAATTAATAAATTGTGATAAACTTTAAAGTATAGATTTAAAGGTAATACACCTTAGGGAATTTTGTGTATATAAATTAAATTTGTAATTATAATTTTAAATTTAAGTATATCTGAAATTCAAATCATTAACTCGAGATTTAAGAGTAATCACAAAGAGAGGCTAAATTAAAAACAAGCTAACTTGTATTAAAAGAACTTATTGTATTAATGTAAATATTGCAAAAAGATTGCTATGAAATAAGTAAATAGGAAAATTGTAAAGAAACTATTATTTTGGAATATAATAATTTCAAATGGGAATAATAAATTATTAACACTTTTGTGAAAATCTGATTTAACTTCTGCAATCAGCATTAAAACTTGCATGCTTGTGTGTGTGTGTGTGTGTGTGTGTGTGTGTGTGTGTGTGTGTGTGTGTGTGTGTGTGTGTGTGTGTGTGTGTGTGTGTGTGTGTGTGTGTGTGTGTGTGTGTGTGTGTGTGTGTGTGTGTGTGTGTGTGTGTGTGTGTGTGTGTGTGTGTGTGTGTGTGTGTGTTATTGTTTACAGTTTTGGCCCAATTGATTCAAAATTTGCATAAAAATCAATTTTGGTAATAGCTAAGCTTGGGACAAGTTCATTTGTGGACAAATCCTTTCAACAGTTTCAAAATGGCATCCATTTTAAATAGTAAAAAATCATCTTTTTTTACCTTAACACTTTTGTGAAAATCTGATTTAATTTCTATAATGAGCGTTGAAATGTGGATAAAGTAGCTGTTTAAATTTTCAGTGACTGTATAAATTGAAAATTATAAAATATGTGTAATTTTTAAAGTTACAAAAATTTACAGGTATATATGTCTTTTTAGAATTACAAATTTTTTTAAATTGTAATTTTTATCTTAGGTTTTTTTGAAAATTTGATTTAACTATTATGTTACTCATCTGGATAAATTAGGTATTTAAATTTTTAGTAGAATTGAAAACTATACAATGTATGTAGTTTTAAAGTTGATTACAATGGTGAAATCAAATTTTCAAAATAGTGTAAGGTGAAAATATTAATTTGGGAAATTCACTTCTATCACATCAGCAAGACAGCTGTGTGCTGTGATTAGTAACTTAATTTTACTCAGGTCGTTAAAGAATAGTGAATTATGGGCTTATAAATGAATTATAAAATGTATTATAGAAGGGAATAAGTATAAATATGCAATGCTACAATTTGCTTATCAAAACCTAAGCATCAAGAAGATATCATGCTAAGTACATCATTATATGGAGAAAGGCGGGATGGTGTGGGAGAGTGAAACATCAATAATTGATGAAGGAGAGAAGGGTGGTGGTTGTATTAAATGTGCAGAATCAGCTACTTGGATACAATAGCGGCCCTCTGATATGACGTGATGAGACAGGAGACTGAGAAGCAACTTTTTGCACTCAGTGTTCAGTAAACCATACCTTAATAATTTATATAAGTGATGTTCGACCAAAGATTCGTGTACAAACATTGATCAGCACTAAAAATTTAGCCTTCAAATTTAAAAATTCTTAATAAATATTTTTGAATATTTCTAAAAGTAAAAGTACAGTATTATGAAACTTATTTCTTGCTAAAGGTTTTCACTTGAGTGCATTATTAAATTTTATTCATTTTGCTGTATATAACAATTAATTTTTGAATCTAAAAAACTGTTTTAATAATTTGCAGGATTTAAATATGAAAAACTTACCTGATCTGATTCCATAACCTTAGTCTACAAGTACAGATCCTTTGTCTTGAGATGAAATTAAAAATATTTTCTTAAAACTCATTAATTCATTTCATTTTATGTTAAAGTAGATTTTACCTTATTTAGGATAACAAATGTTCTAGACATTTTTTTTCTCTGGATAAAGAATATTGGTTTATTTGAATAGCATATGTAGAAAAAATAAGTACCAATGAAATCATAATTGTCGAAGGAACACAAAGGCAGATTAAATATTTTTCAAGTAAAAAGCTTGTCCACATCACAGACAAGCACGAAATTAATCAGTTGGTAAGAAGTTAATAAATTTTCGTCCAGTTTGATTCAAACTTGGCACAAAAAGTGATAGCATGGACAAGTTAATTAAGCAGCAAAATGTTCCAGCAGCAGAAGTTTGAATCAAAAATTGAAAAATCTGAAAAAAATGATTAAACTACTTTAAATAGCAGCAATTTTAAATCTTTAACAATTCTTAACTTTTTTTTCTTAAATATTTTTGATAATCTGATTTCACGTAATCAATATTAAAAACTGCATAGATTAGCTTTTTGAATTTTCAAAATTTTTTAACTGTTCTTTTTTCAATATTTTAGGCAGAAATATTTACTCTTCTATTGTTAACAATATTTTTTTGCTTTTATGAGGGTTTTTTTGATAAAAAAAATTATGAGAATTCTCCATTAAGAAATTTATTTAAGGAAAAGGAACACTTCAAATAGACAAAAACTATTCACTAAGGAAAATAGTTTACTCCACAGCTGGAAAAAAATTTGAATAATAAGTGGAAGTCAACTTTTCAATGGAGTAGGTAAGACTGAATTTAGGACAAATAAAATTTATATTGCAATTAAGCAAGATGCTAAAACTGCTACTAGTGATGTTTTTATAAATAAGAAGTGTGACGCAGCCTGGACAGTTATTAAAAAACTGTAATTATATAAAGGAAATTTTTATATTTACTGATATGTTTAACTAGTATTCGGTTTCTAGAAATATATGCGCTGGAACACATAACCTTCCACAGAGTGTGCGGGTTGTTCTAAATTATTAGTCTGAAAAAAACTTTGGTTATAAAAAACGTTGAATATTTTATTTAATTCTAATTTTTTTTTTGCAAAAGAAGTAAAAAAGTGTTGTAGTAAATAAATAAATAAAACAGTAAAAAAGTACAGTTTCATGATTAAGTTGTCTGTCCATTTTAAAACGTTGCCGAAAACTTCAACATGTTTTCATCATACTTGTATCGTAATGGCTGATGCTGTTGGTGTTCATACTCAAGACTCAAGGTGTGAGGCAACATGCTTAGCTGGGTTAAAGAGGTCCACTGATCTTTACAAACAACAGGCCAGAAACTGTTGCAATATTCAGTGATAATCTCAGTGGTGTGTTAATGACGTTCATTTGTGAAAAACCTCTTTCATGTAACACTCAGCGATATGGCAAATGAATTGGTTGACTGTTTTAGCAGGTTGAGACTTTCCAGAAACACTCTGGAGTGGAGATACCCTCAGAATCCTGTAATTAGTTGCCTTTCATTAAGTTTGAACTTGTAGGCTAGTTTCTTAATTTCATTTTCCGCAAACGTTGTTGGACACTTTGCGGCCAGTTTTTTCATGTTACTTTGATGGTGTCAGCAACCTCAAAGACTTTTTCACTGAGCAGTCTTGCTTAATAGACATATTAAGTCTTTTTAAGACTTTTTAAGTAAGGGGAAGTGGAGGTACCGGTAGTAGCAGAATTTGGATGTGTGAGACTACCAACCAGTCGATGACACTACCAACCACTACAAAGAAGTAGTCACACTTTGCACTGCTCAGTAGTAATGCACAACACATTACCCTAGCCTCACATCATAATCGATCATTACAACCTGTTAATGGTTCTTTTAAGTGAAATGTAACAAGTAGTAGGCCAGGTGATTCACTAACAACAGAGTAATATGTGATTAAATAAAGATTTTAACTATCATATTTTGTTTTCCAAAAGAGGTACTGAAACGCTGTTCTAGCGCATTCTGCCTCAAATCGTCTGTGTTTAATGGTATTTTTATCAATATAATCAAGGATCAGCAGGGTGATTTGTATGGCTACTTTAGCTTTATTAAGTAACATGGCCTGCTTGTATTTTCTTATGGTAACCAGTTCCTGAAAAAAAGTTATCTTTTTTCTTGTTCTTGTAACTCTTCTTATTAACAGCAATCAGTTAATTCTTATTAGTTCGTAGAGTTTTTCTGATTGTCTAAAACTAATCATGATTGCAACTGTGTTCAAGAAGAAGAATAGGAAAATAGTACCAAAAAGCTTCATCCCTATCACAATTGTAGCTATACTAAACAAAGCAATGACTTGCCTTTTAATTTAGCTTAATAACAGTACTAACTATTTTACTGTTCATAATGTGCTGTAAATGCATCAGGAAGGATTTTCTTCAAATGTTTAGCCACTATGGTTGTGGAGACTACTGTACAAAACATTTTAAAGGGTGAAAAGTATAAACTATTTGTGAAAGCATATCTCAAGACCTTTGAAAGGCTTTCGATTATATTTTACCTAAAAGTCTTATTAAAAAATTTCAGTATTATGGTACCGATTAAAAATAATATACGTAGTTTATTTAAATGATATCTTAGCAGCAGAAAACAGATAGTTATTTTGAATACATAATCTCTATTTAGACATAGTTTGAAATGACTTGTTTAAGATGGAAACTAGAAGAAAAGAATGATTCCTAGCCCTTGAGAAATATAATAGCATCGGGGTCAAAGAAAACAAAAGGTGGTCAGGGTAAAAAAAAAAATTAGGGATCTGGTGTCAAAGACTAGTTATTTATAATTTCTCAGATGTGTTTTTGTTCTTTAAAATTAGTAGGAGTGGATAGAGGGTTGGAATAAAATCCCAAATTCTTCTGAAAATATTAAAAACATAACCTTCTAATTTAGCAAAATCTTAAGATTTGTCCATATAAAATCATTAGGCCAGTTTTTAAATTTACAAATATTCTATGTTAATATGAAACTTCATATATAAGTGCAAATTTCAAATGTGTAATCATTTTTGTTTAGGTGGTGCAAAGTGTGAAATCTTCAGGTCGTATGCCGTTCCTTAGCCCAAAGATGTCTTCCAGACTCTCCTCCATGTTCTATACTGTGGAGGTCGGAGACACAAAGTTTACCATCTTGAAACGCTACCAGAACCTTAAACCTATCGGTTCCGGAGCACAAGGCATTGTTTGGTAAGGTGTAATAATGTTGTTCCGTTGTTCCTTATTATTTGTTTTTTTTAGCTAATTTTAGCTTCACAATGTTGAAATAACTCATAAAGTGACATATACCTTCAACATTTTTTTTAATCTGAAAATTGTGTTATTTATGCCAAAAAAAAATTAACTATCACGGTAGTGTTTAAATTTTTTGTTACAGTATAATGAACTAAGCTGTGAGATTTTGTTTAAAGAAATGTTTTTTGAAACGTTGTTTGAAGAGGAAACATTGCTTTTAACATTGCTATTTAAATCAAATTTGGAAACACTAATACGGTTTTGACATATTCCTATTAAGGATCATACAGCTATTCATCCTTTTTGTAACTAGCCAGGTATACTGGCTTAACAACCTCACATTAGAAATTAAAAAATCTTAAAGCCTTCTGTGCACACAGCTGACAGTTGACATATGTACAATGGGAATCAAGTCATTTGATTTACAGTGAGCTTAATGTCACATCACCAGATTTTTCCAAGGAGATATTTTCACTACTGGATAAACTGAAACTTTAATGCAAGACAAGTAGAAAATATTTCAACGGATTCAAGTTTTTTGTGTCTGGAAAGATGCTGGGTTCCATTTTTTGGCAAGAATATTCACTGGTTCACATGCTACCCTGAACAGGTACATCATTGAGCTCTGGCATAGTACAGTAGACCCTCTCATATCTAGTACTTTGATATGTCAACTAGTCTCGCTGTTGCTACTGTACAAGGTACACAGTTTATAATGTAATAAACTGAAAACATAATAAATAATACATAATGTAATACATTTTAGGCCAGAATAATATAATACATTTTTAGAGCAGACAGTAGAGATGCATAAAGCATGACTAAAACTTTTTATGGTGCCATTTTAGTGAATTTCCATTGGAAAAATGAGTTACTGAAGCACCATTAAGGTAAGACCCAGACTCAGTGAATGATCGCTTTTTTAAGGGTCATTGAAATTTGTGTGCGTGTGTGTGTGTTTTAGCATGCTTACAGTTTTGGTCCGATTTTATTCAGATTTGGTCAGAAATTGATAATGGAGCTTTGACAGTTTCCTTAACCAGTAAAATTTGTTCAATAGTTTCAAAAAAGCAAATATATCAAATCTTAAAAATAAATAAGTTTTTGTCTTAAATATTTTTGAACATTTGATTACACAATTGTAATCAGCGTTAAAATCTGCATAAATTGGCATTTTGAATTTTCAAAATCCATTAAAATTAAAATTTTTTGTAAAGGCAGTCAGGCAGTCATATTTTTAATATAATTTAAAAGTTTAAAGTACTAGTATATGCAGATTTTAATGTTAATTATGATGGTGAAATCAGAATAGGGTAAGATAAGAAAAAATACTTTCAGAAATTTGCTTCTATCACATTAATGAGACAGCTGGTTGCTATGATTATTTTTTATTTCATTTATCGCTTTATATAAAAAAAATTGTTGCTCAATTAAATACCAATAAATTTAATTTGCCTACTATTAAATTATGAAAACAATGTTTATAAATTACTTATCAGCCTAAATAGATATTAAAATATAATGAAAAGGTTACAAAAAATAAAATAGAAAGACTTGGTTGTGCAGTGGAAACAACACAACTATTGACATTGAACTTCCGCACATAATAACATGAAATAGATTATAAAAACTATTATTTTTTTAAAGTCAGTGTAGTCTTGAATGTTTTTTTTTATATATTAACTGGGCGTTTATTCAATAAAAACATACAATAAGAGCCAGTTTTAGCCTGAACATACGCTACCAATACCGAATATTCAAATCTTGTATTATAATCATGTACAAATTCAAAGATCATCTATACTAAAACCTAATAAAGTTTTTTTTAATGCTGTGTTTATGTATGATTTTTTTTAAAGTAAAAAAGTCAATTCATTTAATGTTTGTGTATAACAATAACAGAAACTTGCAATTTTTCAGAAAATATAAATAGTGATAGCATCTCACATAGTGCCAGCTGAAATGATCCTCCGGTATCTCTCTACATTAAGTTAGCGATTATGTAGTTTTTACTATTAATTTAAAAGGAATTTAAATGGAACTATCTGATATCTAGAATTATAATTTTCAGGTCCACTTTCTCACATCATTAGGCACAATGATAAAAGGATTTTCCCAAGTTCCATAATGTGTTTATGCCAAGTTCCATAATCTTAACAGACATCCCATTAAGATTAAAATAAAGTAAAAAAAACTCTTTACTAACAGAATATATACTCAAATCTGTGTACAAATAAGTTGCAGCAAATGGCTTGCTTTTAAACGAATGATACTCTCCTAAAACTTTGTAATGGACATTCAGTAGTCTTTGATAAAACTTTTATGAGTATTGCTGACTATAAAGTCTGGAGAAGCTCACTAATTATGAGACAGTTCCATTGATACACTTCATACATTCTAATTTCAGCTAAAGTATCAGCTAATTTTAGAGTGATATTTCATTTTAGAGAAAGCTTCTTTCACAACTGGGCAAAAAGGTGCTGAAAGAGCCAGTAAGATGATGGTTTTTAACTTGCATAATAGGATATGGACAGCTTTTTCAGTTGAGGTTTCACAGCAACCAAAATTATCACATTACAGCCAGGTTTTTTTAGAGATCTATAAAATTTTGTTTCCACAACTTGTTCTAGTAATAAGATCAATTAAATGCTCTAACTTAGTTCAATATACTTATAAGTGTTACTGTAACTTAAGTTTCTTTTTAAAACGGTCTTTTGATATGAAAATTCCTTAATTTTTTTCTCTAAAAATAAGTCACCGAACAATTTTTGTCACTTTGTGAGTTTACTAGTGATCTGCTGAAGGTAGATTTATTTTTTTCTTTTTGATGCATTTTATTACCTTATTATTTATGCCTATATATATATATTAAGAATTTGTGTATTTAGTTTTTCTCTAGATTTTTAAATCTAAAGCTTTGTTTTTAAAATGTTGATAGTAATGTAGTTATTCTGTGTAAGATAAGTTTTGGTACATAGTTTTATAATGCAAATTTTTTTTTGAAAATATTGCATGTACGTTAACGTTTTTGAATGACCTGGTAAAAGTAATTTTGGTGTAGGTAGGCATAATGTTACACTTCTTCATCACTATTATCTCTTGTTGGTTTCTTTTCTTTAAAAACATTTTAAATTTTATTTCATGTTAATTTTTTTTATTTATTTTGAAATTTTAAATGGTAAATTTCTAAATTTATATTTTATCATTTAGGTAAAATGAAGAACACTTTTCATAGATTGTCTAATTACTGTAAATCGAATTTTAAACTCTATTTTACCAGCTAAACACAAAATTATTAGTAATGGAAATAAAATTGGAGACAGGTTTTACATATATGTAATGTTTCAAATATATAAACAAAATTTATATTACAAAATTTTAACTGAAAAACAATTGTAATTTTTACACTGCAGGTATTTTGAAAATCTATTCATAATCTTGATTAAAGACTTTTTTTAATGTTTACATTTTGTATTGTTCTTTACATTTATTCCTATTTGTGGTTGAGGGATTATTAGTTCAACTTTTAACCATTTTCAACAAAATGGATTAATAATGTATGTTGCAATTGTTTGTAATACTATATAATGAGGTAGATTATATCCTCTCAGTTTATTGAAAAGTACTGATAATGTGCACATATTGACTTGATACACTATTGGACATAGGATTAATATATTTTAATCCTACACACACACACAGTTTATTACTTAATATTAATATAAAAATTTGGCCATGATAAAAACTATAAAATCTGTATAAAAAGTAATAAATACAGTATTTTTATTATTTTAATTTACTTAAATTGTAGGCTATTAACATTTTTTCATTTTTATTTTCAACAGTTTTGTTAATCTGTATTTATCTTGTTTTTGAGTTAATATTTTGTTTGTTTCAGAATGTTCTTCATATTTTAATTTCATTTTAATCGTGATTTCATTAATGCTTTGCACTCTGAATAAGTAGCCTACTTAACAATATCCCTTTGCTTAAAATATTTCTCTTTCCCAATTCACTACCCTTGAATATCAGTTATTCTTTATAAAGTTTTATTTTTAGCGTGTATAGTTATACACAAATACCTTTGTTTTCTTCAACGCGTTTGTTGGTTTTGTACTTCTAGTTTTAAAATTAGTACCTAATGGTGGAATATTGATGTTATTATTCTATTTATTTGGATATTTGCCAGCATTTTTGTAAATAAAAACAACCCTGAATAGGTAGGACATTTACAGACACCAGTTTGTTATTTACTGTACCTCTAAAAACCTTTTTCTGATACAGCATTTGTCAGGTATTGTGTAGCATATTTGTTTCGTTTTTGTGGTGACTGTTGTCGTTTTCTGATCATACATAAGTCTCAATTTTATTTCTGATTTGAACACTTGAATTGTTTGAACGTCCTGAATGCTTGTTCTCTGTTTTTTAATATTTTAACAGGAAGGCATCTAGGCTTGTGTTTCTAGTTGTATGTTGTAAGTGAGGCACTTGAGAAGAGAGTTGATCCACACTCTCGAAACATTATGTATTTTTTTTATATAAACAAATGATGGAAAATATCCAGATATACAGTAATAACAATATATTTCTATTGCTTGACACTAAGCTGAAAAATTATCAAACTTCAGGGCTGTGAGTAGTTTAGATGTTCCCAGCTCTTTTTGCTTCAAAATAATATCACCAAGAGACAAGCTGATACAACACCAATACAGATACTCATTTCAAACAGAGGATTACAGAATTGGCATATTTCTTATAAGTTTTTAAAAAATAGTTACCACTTAAATATGCAAACACAAATTAAAATTTTAAGTGCATAGATTAGTTTACATATACATTGCGTACATACTTAAAGTAGACGTCAGTAGTATTTCAGGAAAACAAAAACTAAAATTGATATTTTATGATAATAGCTTGTTTATATGGTAATACTACAGTTTGGTGTATATATATATATATATATATATATATATATATATATATATATATATTATTTAAAAAAAAAAAATATTTTTAAAGCCCAGTTGGGTATTAAATATAATCACTGCATGTCACAATGATATCATGGAAGTGAACTTTTAAAAAGTAACAATATTTTTTTATCTTGCATTTTTTTAAACTTTTGATTTCACTTTCAATAATCAACATTAAAGTCTGCATTGTAAAATTGTTTAATTACATTGAAAATATCAAAAGTAACTTTTATTTTGCTGTTTGATCCACTTTTGTATTTTCAATGGAATTTTATAAGTGCTAACTTAAGCAGATTTTAATACTGATTACAAAGGTGGAATAAAATAGGTAATAAAAAGAATTCACTAAGTCTCTGGCTGAATGCATCTCTTCACTTTTAAAATGATCACTACAACTAGGAATATGTTTTGTCTTTATAAAATCAACTCACAGTTCACTGCCCGATGTGAGATAGTGAGAGACAGCATGTTATTTCAGTTTGCCACTATACTTGTTAATTTTTCCAATGCTGCATACAAACACAGCAAACTATTTGGTCCTTACCCTTGATGACAGACTGGTCCCAGTTGTTGGTTCATAATAACAAGTCTGAAGCCTGCCTGGTCTTACGAGATTTAACTTACGGGTTGTTGAAAGGAAAAAAATATTAATACCATACAGACCTCTCTGTATAAAGAGAATAAAGAGCCTTGTTGCTTAGTTGACACCCTATGCTATGTGCACAATGAAACTTTACATAGGGATCTCAGAGTTAAATTTATCACTGAGGAAGTATAAAAAAAAATGTAGTGAAGCATGGGCAAACATATTTCTTAAATGTGTATCCTAAGATATGCCAATTGCTGGATACTATGATTGCTGTCAGAAGACTGTGAAGAATAAAGACTTGATACTGCTGTTGAAGTAACAAATAACAAATAGGTTAGGTCTCTAAAAGTGTTTATAAGTATAATATTTAAATTGCTAGGTGAGTGGCTAAACTCAGTGGTAATATAGGAGTTAATAAAAGAAAATTAAAAAATTTCACAATTTACACCATCTTAATTGTACAAATTCTATTCAACATTTCAACAGCACTAACATAGCATCATTAATTTCCCTCAAATGGTTATTTCACATTGCCACTACACATGTTAATTCCTGTTACATATACTTATAACAGAGGAATAACTATATAATATAAGCATAACTTTTACAATACTGAGGTTTTTAAACAAAAACTAAAAACAGACAATAAAAAAATTTAATTATTGGTGCATTGTAGATTGTAC
Source organism: Callitettix versicolor (assembly GCA_022606455.1). Classification (NCBI taxonomy): domain Eukaryota; kingdom Metazoa; phylum Arthropoda; class Insecta; order Hemiptera; family Cercopidae; genus Callitettix; species Callitettix versicolor. The sequence continues at coordinate 46,419,631 of CM040184.1, forward strand.
AATTTATACAGAAAAATGGCTTCATAGAAACTTAACATGACAACTACTACAGAAGGAGAACATAATTCAACCAGCTAGCCCTTGTATTCTATAGCATTGTCCAAGCTCAAATGTAGGAAAATTTGGGATTCAAATAGATTTTTATTTTTAAAATGTGAAAGTAAAAATTCATAAGGTCAAACAACAATTTTTTTAAAAATATGTTCTGTATAATTATGTTGCAAGCAGACTCACTAAATATGTTTTTTTAATTTTATGAAAAACTCAATATAGCTGCAACAGAGCATGAGAAAGGAAATTTTCTGAATCCGTTTTTAATTCAATTAAATTATACTCAATTTTAAGAGCAAAATCCCATATATAATGTTTTATAAAAATTAAAAATCTTTGTTTTTAATTACTTTAAACATTTTAAGTAATGGGAAAATTTTTAAATTTAATTGGGTGTAATTTAGTTTTTAGTTTTGATTAAAAATTTTTTTTAATTGTTTATGACTTACAAAACAATTGTCTTTGTTCACACATTTAAAATGCTCTAATAATAATCTCAGTAATATTGGGTACATTTTAAGTGAAATTAATGATTTAATTTAAAATTTTTAAAATTTATATTTAAAATTTTTAATTAATTTTAAAATTTTTGTCTTGTTTATTATCTTTGTTATTGTTTTTTAAAATAAAAAAATAGAATAAAATCTCATGTAATTTGATCTAATGATCTGAAATTTTATTAATTAAATGTCTTCAAATAATAACGGCATTATTTCTCTGTCAAACATATCTAAATCTTAATTTCTTCATTTATTGAATAATTTTGGATAAAGTTTGTTAAGTATCTAATTTTATTTCTTTATAAGTAAGACTCTGGTATCTGATCTGTAGAACTTTTGGAATATTCTTTTCTAGAATCTTGTACAACTGTTCTATAGTGTAAAGATTTCTTAATTGGTGGACCACAATTATTGAATCTTAACAAAATCTAAATACTGCATAAATTGAGTTTTTAATTCAATTCAGTTTAATTCGCTTTACAGATGAATTCAATTAAAGAATTTAGTTTTTTGAAAATGTTTACTGTCAGTTCCTCAAGATTTTCAATATGTTTACTTCCCAATTTTTTATAGAATTATAAGGTAGGGTAGCCACCAGATGCAGAGCGGAATGAAGATGATCAGCAACCAGTAGCGGAGTTTAGTCAGTTTAAAGAACACATTTAGGTCTACTAAAACTGATTCTAAGACACTACTAAGTTTAAAAACATAATGTAAGCAACATTAACCTAGGTAATAAGAAATAATAAGTTTGGAGGCATGGTCATCGTGGTGGCGGAAGTAGAGTCAGCTTCAAAACTGACCTGTACAGAGTCAAAGCTATGGAGTGAAGTCCAGCAATACCATAACTCTGCTCAGCTCCACTACACTATCAGTGTCTGCACTTGCATTAAAAAACAATAGGTTCGGTTTTGAATGTGTAGTCCAATCAGCACAATTATGCTCCGCATTTGGTGGTCACCCAACCAAAGACATCGAAATGTGTCATTATTTGAGTGAATGTTAAAAGAACTAAAATTACTTAATGTCACCTGTTCTAAAAAATATTCAGTTTTTTTTTCATAAATCGTGAGCTTATGTATATTATTTTTATAGACTAGAAAATTTTGAATCCTCACAAATGTTCCTCCTGCCTGCTTTTTTTTCAAACTGAAGGTGATGTTTTACCATTTCCAGTAAAACCTTTTTCTTTAAATCCAATAAAATACACTAACAAAATTAATCTTTCCACTGTTGATCCTTCTGTATGTAGCGTAGAATTTAATAAATTGTGATATATTGTATTTGTGTTGATGCATGAACTAAATTTTGTAACATTGTCAAAACATGCCTTCCATATTAAATGTTCACTATTGTTTACTAACCATTACACCTACTGAGTGCATATAACGATATAAAAAACCAATATTAAAGGTATTTTATAAACCATAACAATTTATTATCATAAAATGGAAATATTCATTATGTAATGTTTAGTAACCTTACTAGTTATTCTAAAAATTGGCAAATAAGAGCTTATGTTATATTATCAAACTGTGTGTTATAGATAGTTGCTTGTATGGAATCAAACCAACAATCTGTTACATTTTATAAAAAAGTTATTGATGACAGTTTTGATTCTGTTTGAATGAAGAATTGTTGTTAGGGTAAAAGAAACAATTAATGTAAAGTGATATATTTGATAAGAATTTAGTAAGAAATATCAAATCTGCTAACAAATCTAAATGTAACGAAATATTTAATATTTTATATTCATATGCTACCTGGATTCTTCAGCCTCAGTATAACACTGTTTTCAAACATACTTAATTTATATGTGACCTTATAGCACATAAAAAACTACAAAATATTTTTAACTATTATATAGACCCTTTATATATATATATATATATATATATATATATATATATATATATATATATATATAAATCTTCTTGGTTTATTGAAGATTGCCTTGTTTTCAACATATATAAGCAGCAGATCGCCCCCCCCTGGTAGGGTTCTTTTCGAGGGCTGACAACATGTTCCGTGACCCTGATCCACTAAACATAAATATTCCTATATGCTTTGTTAAAAATATATGGTAGATGAATTTTAAAGTTTTTTCTATATAAGATAAACTTTTATACATACTGTAGTTACATTTAAAAACAGTACAATAGCGTGTAAACATTTTACTTAAAAATACAGTACATAAAAACTAGCCTACCAAGAATGTTACTTAAAAATTTACGACATTATATTTAACATTTACTGTCATTTAAATTATCTGCTATAATGGTTGGAATGGGTATTGTGGATAAAAATTAAATAGCGTAAAATCACAGTTTTTTGAAACCTGAATATTAATGCATGATTTTTTAAAGAAAGTTTGCTTAAAGACATTAGCCACAGATTGACTTTTCCCCTCCAATCGTTAGGAAGTTGAACTGAATCGTACAGTTTTCCCTAATTTTAAGCAATCCGATTCAAGTAAGTTGAGGGATGTCCAATTTGGAGGCTGTTTCTCTTTGTGTTACTAATTTTAAATGTAATGTCAGACTTTTTTTATATTTTTTATACACACTGCATACACTACCTATATGATCAAAAATCATTGCATGACAGTCTGTATAAACGATATTGTATAAAAATTAAAAAATTGATTTTTCGCCGTAATACCCACACTTTATGCCAGTAAGACTAATGAGGATGAGGGTCCAGCAATAATGGAAAGAATAAAATTTACGGCAATAACCGCAAGTTTTGAACCCATGACCTTAAGATGTGCAGTTTAGAGACACAACAGACTGTGTCTCTAAGTCACATCAACTACTGATCCCTTCAGACAATGTGAAATGGTGCTGCACTATCGGCTAGTCACCAAACTGATGTCTTATCGACTGGAGATGTAAAAGGAAAAATAATATTGTAAAGCAAGAAGTGTATGTCTTTTACCATACAGTACTTATCGCATAGAAAATAATTGGAGATTCAGTGTACAACATTACTAGCCAGGAATAAAACATTTGTACTGTTGTGCTTTTTTTACATTCCTCATCTTCACTGAATCAATATACAGTATGCAGTTTTATCTTCTTTACATAGAAGTGTAGTCTGTTACTGTAATTTTTTTTTAAACATAATTATATTCAGAAAAATCTTTTTATTTTGGTGTATAAAGGCCACATTTAGATAAAATATGTAACGATATTTGAAGCACATTGAGGCTATTATCGCCTCCCTAAATGTGAGTGTAAAGTGTTAAAGTCGTAAGTGTAGTGTTGTAAGTGTGTTAGACTCGGGTATTGCGAGGGATGTCTAAATCCTCTCAATAGGTGCAGCTAGTCTGCACCCCTCTGCGGGGGCACATAATAAGACAGTTATATTGATATACAAATAGAATCTGTCTTTTGTGATTTAATCGGATTAACCATCAATTCAACACATTTATTTTGAGAAGAAACGTTTTTCCTACATTTTGCCAAAATCTTATCTGCTATCTTCAAAATGTTTTTCTCCAGCTCTGAAGTTTGTGTAAGAACCAACCAAGTTGTGAAGATGCCAAATACGATTTTGACAACATCATTAAACTGGATTTCTATGTAATTCACATCCTTAATTACACTTGTAATTTTTCATCCTTGGAGGAATTTTTATTAACATACATACATACATATATACATTCATAATATACTAGATACCAGTATTCAAAAAGTATTGAACTGGTACTTTTCACTGATTTAACACTGACAAAACCCCTCTACTGGGTCCAAAGGTGGTTGATGGTTATTGGTAAACAATAGACACTTTAAAGTTATTTCTGTAATTGTATTGGTTTATTTTAAATTATTCAACAATTATTTATGAAGAAGGCACACTCATTAATTTAATTATGTTTTGAACACTGTAAATAAAATAAGCTGTGTAATTTTATAATTTTTAAAAACTATTTCCAAAACTTGTAAGATTTTATCACAGTTAATTAATATGATCATTATATACACTTACAAAAACTTATTACCTTCTTGTAATAACTAACTAATTTTTTTTAATAAGTATATCTGAATATATAATGAACGTAGTTTCAATCCAAATTTTCAGTTGACAATGGACGTATTGTTTCTTAATTGCCAGTTTGTTTCTTCTAACAACTAATTTCTGATATTTATAAATATGCTATTAAATAGGCTGTTATATTTTTGTATAGCGTAGTATATATTTTTGTGCAAACTAAACTCAATGAATTAATTTAGCGCAAAATGACTTGCTTACACATTTATGTACCTAATAATTTAATAGGCTATTATATTTACCTATAGCCTAGTACAGTATATATTTTTGTGCAAACTAAACGCGGTGGTGTAGTTTAGCACAAAATGATTTGTTTACACATTTTTGCACATAATAATTTAGTTTATCTAAACATTTTAAAACAAAATACTGCTTCAATATTAAAATGGAATTGTAAACAATAGTGTGCATTTCATATGACAGCAGCAGCACGATTTAAAGGCACAAGTGCATGGTAACTTTATCTAGCCAATAAACAGTGACTCTTAGTGTGTGACGTTATGAGAACAAGTGTTAGAGACATCATGTTCTACTCAATGGAATTTGGAGATACGGAGTTCTCTGTACCCAGCCGATATGTCAGCCTGAGTCCGAAGGGTATAGGGGCCCAAGGCATGGTATGGTAAGTCGTACAATGGATATTATTGTATCTGTTTCATTATGTATATATTGTAAATGACTTATGAATCTGTTCTGAGTTTTTTGAGCAGTGTTTTGTCTGCATAATATAATATGTTTCTGCAATTTTATATTAGGATCTAGTTTATGTGCTATATTTTTTTTAAAAAAAAGGTAAACACGTTTGCTTTACAAAAATCACTTTGTTACAGTTGTAAAAGAAACATAAATCTAATTATGGCCATACACCTTAGAAGGCCCTATAGATGTAGCTATTAATTAGCTAAGAGCATTACAAAGGTTGAAGTAAGACACATTCCAAAGAAGTTCATTGACATTCAACTGCCGATAAGGCACTGATATAATTGAATAAAAACTTTACAATTGACCTCAGTGGCAATTAATTGTTAAATTCTGCCATTTATTTAGTTATTGAGATTGTCGTTTGCGTTATTTGTTCTTTTTATCAATGACAGCTTGTACTAGGGTTTAGTAATGCACTTATATTCTAAATTTCACATCAAGAACTTTGTCATACAGGAAGTATATAGCTTGGAAATCAGGAGGGTTGTTTATAAGTAAATTCCATTTCTGAGTTATATGCTGTTGGCATAGACTGTGTAGGCAGACTGTCAGCATGCCTTGAATACAAGCTGACAGTCACTCCAGTAGTTTGTACAACGTACCAGTATAATCAACCCTATCCAGGATAGACTGTGTAGGCAGACTGTCAGCATGCCTTGAATACAAGCTGACAGTCACTCCAGTAGTTTGTACAACCCTATCCAGGATAGACTGTGTAGGCAGACTGTCAGCATGCCTTGAATACAAGCTGACAGTACTCCAGTCTACCCTATCCAGGATAGACTGTGTGAGCAGACTGTCAGCATGCCTTGAATACAAGCTGACAGTCACTCCAGTACAGTCACTCCAGTAGTTTGTACAACGTAGCATTATAATCTACCCTATCCAGGATAGACTGTGTGGAGGCAGACTGTCAGCATGCCTTGAATACAAGCTGACAGTCACTCCAGTAGTTTGTACAACGTACCATTATAATCTACCCTATCCAGGATAGACTGTGTAGGCAGACTGTCAGCATGCCTTGAATACAAGCTGACAGTCACTCCAGTAGTTTGTACAACGTACAAGCCCAACGTACCATTATAATCCCCTATCCAGGATCAAGCTGACAGTCACTCCAGTAGACATGTAATCAACCCTATCCAGGATAGACTGTGTAGGCAGACTGTCAGCATGCCTTGAATACAAGCTGACAGTCACTCCAGTAGTTTGTACAACGTTCCATTATAATCTACCCTATCCAGGATAGACTGTGTGAGGCAGACTGTCAGCATGCCTTGAATACAAGCTGACAGTCACTCCAGTAGTTTGTACAACGTACCATTATAATCTACCCTATCCAGGATAGACTGTGTAGCAGACTGTCAGCATGCCTTGAATACAAGCTGACAGTCACTCCAGTAGTTTGTACAACGTACCATTATAATCTACCCTATCCAGGATAGACTGTGTAGGCAGACTGTCAGCATGCCTTGAATACAAGCTGACAGTCACTCCAGTAGTTTGTACAACGTACCATTATAATCTACCCTATCCAGGATAGACTGTGTAGGCAGACTGTCAGCATGCCTTGAATACAAGCTGACAGTCACTCCAGTAGTTTGTACAACGTGCCATTATAATCTACCCTATCCAGGATAGACTGTGTAGGCAGACTGTCAGCATGCCTTGAATACAAGCTGACAGTCACTCCAGTAGTTTGTACAACGTACCATTATAATCTACCCTATCCAGGATAGACTGTGTAGGCAGACTGTCAGCATGCCTTGAATACAAGCTGACAGTCACTCCAGTAGTTTGTACAACGTACCATTATAATCTACCCTATCCAGGATAGACTGTGTGAGCAGACTGTCAGCATGCCTTGAATACAAGCTGACAGTCACTCCAGTAGTTTGTACAACGTACCATTATAATCTACCCTATCCAGGATAGACTGTGTAGGCAGACTGTCAGCATGCCTTGAATACAAGCTGACAGTCACTCCAGTAGTTTGTACAATGTACCATTATAATCTACCCTATCCAGGATAGACTGTGTAGGCAGACTGTCAGCATGCCTTGAATACAAGCTGACAGTCACTCCAGTAGTTTGTACAACGTACCATTATAATCTACCCTATCCAGGATAGACTGTGTAGGCAGACTGTCAGCATGCCTTGAATACAAGCTGACAGTCACTCCAGTAGTTTGTACAACGTACCATTATAATCTACCTTATCCAGGATAGACTGTGTAGGCAGACTGTCAGCATGCCTTGAATACAAGCTGACAGTCACTCCAGTAGTTTGTACAACCCTATCCAGGATAGACTGTGTAGGCAGACTGTCAGCATGCCTTGAATACAAGCTGACAGTCACTCCAGTAGTTTGTACAACGTACCATTATAATCTACCCTATCCAGGATAGACTGTGTAGGCAGACTGTCAGCATGCCTTGAATACAAGCTGACAGTCACTCCAGTAGTTTGTACAACCTTATCCAGGATAGACTGTGTAGGCAGACTGTCAGCATGCCTTGAATACAAGCTGACAGTCACTCCAGTAGTTTGTACAACGTACCATTATAATCTACCCTATCCAGGATAGACTGTGTAGGCAGACTGTCAGCATGCCTTGAATACAAGCTGACAGTCACTCCAGTAGTTTGTACAACGTACCATTATAATCTACCCTATCCAGGATAGACTGTGTAGGCAGACTGTCAGCATGCCTTGAATACAAGCTGACAGTCACTCCAGTAGTTTGTACAACGTGCCATTATAATCTACCCTATCCAGGATAGACTGTGTAGGCAGACTGTCAGCATGCCTTGAATACAAGCTGACAGTCACTCCAGTAGTTTGTACAACCCTATCCAGGATAAAAAGAGCTTATGTGTAGCTTATAAATGTAGGTGTAAATGTTATTTTTGTAGATAAATATAAATTAATACAAAAAATTTCAAATTACTGAACACTATAGAGGTTAGAAATAAAGTGTTTATTTATTAAGTGTAACTTGTCAACCACGAATGTTGCAAGGTCACACAGCGTAACCACATCTCATTGTGACAAGGCAGGTGCAACTTATGCTAGCCTATGCCTTAAATTTATAAAATTGTGTAGGTTTTCCAAATCAGTAAAACTTCTTGTTGGATATAATTACAAGAAAAGATATTTTAACAATATTTTTTCCTTTTTACATTTGATCGAAAGTGTTCAGTTTAAGCTACAAAACCTTTTATTTTAAAGTTCGTGGCAATATTTAAGTTACTCGCTGGTAATTCCAAAAATAAGGTAATAGTAATAAAGCTCTTATTACTCTATAATTAGTCCTATGTCTTCAGTTTATGTTAATTCAAGATATATCAGGATTCTTTCCCATTTTCAGTTTTTTGTCGCTCAGTAATGTTGTTAAAAGTTTAAAATTAAAAAAAAATCACAAAACAAAAATTCTACAAGCAAACGTCAAATGGTCTGTGACCGTAAACACCAACCATTTAATGTTCATATTCATTTTTTGTTTTCTTGTATATAATGTTAGGTTTATGGTTTTACTTTTTCTATAATATTTATAATATTAGTTAGACTAGTGAGGGCAAAAAATCAGCATTAACGGTGTAAGGGTAAAGCAGTGTGAGTAACTGCAACTTGAACTATGAACGTTGAGGTACACCAGAGAGCATGTTTTAGCCACATCATTCAACAAACCCTAAAACAACCTCATTGAGCAATAAAGAAATGAAGATGCTATATACCCAAAACATGTCTTAAATCATCGCAAATTAAAGCTACAAAATGGTTATGTGAAAAGGTTTTTTTTAATTATTACGTAATTATTGGAATTACTATTTATTTTGTTTGTCCTTATGCACATAAAGGTTTGGCTGTATTGAAATTTGTGTTTACCTTTTTATTTTATTTTTGTACAATTTATTCTGTATTGTTAAAACAAAAAAGCTGAAATTTTATTACTTTCGTTAATTATTAAAAGTGTTAAGATAAAAAGTTATTGTCCCTGAATATTATTTTTTCAAAAAGCTTTAATAAACATTATGATTAAATACCACTTAATTAGGTAATACATGTATAGTATCTGTAATGTCAATTCTAAGAACATCACAGATAATTATTGAACAGTGAAAATAACAAAATTAAAAACTTAAAGCTCAAAGCCAAAATTATATCTTTAAATTAAAAGTATTTTTAATTAATTGTAATTAATAATATGTATGATAAATTTCATAACTCTGACACACAAGATGTTGTTAATCCAATCGCAAATAGCTTCAAATTATAAATGAAATCATTGCGTAAAAACTCTAAAATCAATCATTATTTGAACACTTTTATCTTACTACGCTGTGTAATCATAGTATTTTACTCATTATGTATTAAAGTGTGGAACAAAAATATTAAACTATGAAAACCTTGTAGGAACAAATTTAAACATATGTTATACCAAATAGGAGCTGTGTCTCACAGATTCTCATAGTCACCTACTGTATTACAGCCATTGCACTCTTGACTTTTTAAACATTTTGTATAATTCTCTTAGGGTTGTTGTTTCAGCATTGAAACAGTACACTTTATCATGTTATTTTATCCCATCCTTTTCATTAGTCTAAAGTAAAGCAAAAATGTTATTAAAAAAACAGTTTGGTTAGAGTCTAATTGTCTTTAATGTTCTGGAATGACATTAATCCAGTTTACATTAATAAATTGTTTATACTGCTTCTTCTAAAAATAATTATAACATTAAACTTTTTTAGATTTAATTTAATTTAATTGTTGTAATTTGTGCAGTGCGGCGTATGACACAGTAACCCAACAAAATGTTGCCATCAAGAAACTGTCACGGCCATTCCAGAATGTGACACATGCCAAGCGAGCTTATAGGGAATTCAAACTTATGAAACTAGTAAACCATAAAAATGTAAGTACAATATTTTATAGTTATTGCACACAAAAACAACTTTGGGATAAGTATGAGGGTAGGCTGAAAAGTAATGCATACATGCTTGTAGAACCCGAACGAAATGACTCAGAAATGCATCAGGTGGCATATGGAAGTAACATTCCTCCTCTGTACGCATGCACAGTTTGAAGGCCTTGCTTTCAACAGCTGAAAAAGTGTCTCCTACTGAAATTTATCATTGTTTAAAGACTGTTTATATTGTTAATCATTGGGTAATACAATTTTGTAATTACATAATTGCGATCCTGGATAACCCATAATTGTTGATGGAACACGCAGCAAACATCCGATAACTGCTACAGGTAATAATTAAAGCAAACAATTTGATTCAAAATGACTGGTGAATCACTCAAAAGTAAGTCACAAACCATATTGAAATATCTAAGGAATTTCTTAGATATTTCCGCAGATATTAGATCATAATAACAGTCGTCTTTATTATTGATCAGTTGGGATACCTTAAAATCTGTGCACAATGGGTACCACGATGTCACAGACGAGATCAGAAGAAGTTCTGTGAAACCTGAATTTGAATCGATTCCACACTCCTTTCTTCCCCGATCTTGCACCTTATGATTTTTAATTTTTTTTCCTCTACTAAAAAAAAATTTCAAGGGTAATCACTATACCTCGGACGATGAGGTGAAAGTAGCAATCAAATCCTGGATTCGACAAAAATAGCAAAAAAATTTTAAGTGGCAGCATAAAAGAATTTGTCATATATTAGATAATATGGCATATATAAAATTATGGTACTAAAATGTGTTACTGTTGTAATGGAAGCAACATCATAAACACAAACAACATTGAATAATATCATATAAATAGGCAAAAATCAAACTCTTTTGGCACAAAAATTTATTTTGGTAATATCATAGACATTTTCATTACCTAGCAAAATCAGTTCTTTCATTTCAAAATAACCTTTCAACATCATTAAAAATTCTTAATTAAAAAGTGCATGGTTAGAATTGTAAATTTGATTTGCTTTAAATGACAAAATGCATGTGCAAATGCTACACAAAAGCTAACCACACTAATTTTGGTTAGGAATAAATCTGCCATTCACTGTAGATCAGAATAGTGAATGAGATTATTTTATTGCCTAATTCATAAAAAAAGATTATTTTTGTTTTTTTAGATAATTGGGCTGCTTAATGCTTTCACTCCACAAAGGTCCTTAGAAGAGTTTCAAGATGTCTACTTAGTGATGGAGCTCATGGACGCTAATCTGTGTCAAGTTATACAGATGGACTTGGACCATGAGAGAATGTCATACTTACTTTACCAGATGTTGTGTGGAATTAAACACTTACATTCTGCAGGCATCATACACAGGGTGAGTCTTGCAACAGGTTCTTTATTTACAAAATAACTTATATAAGTTACAGCCATTCTTTATTCAAATTGTTAGTGTTCAAAATATTGGTGTAAGAAAATTGCATTCATTCCTCAAATCTAATAACAAAAAATTGAAGAGTAACTATACAAAGAAAAAATAATTTGCTTAAAAACTGTTTTTATAATTTGATGAAATGTATTAAAATATTTAATTTTTAATTAAAAAAATGTATATTTAGGAAGAAAATTATTTAAGAAGTAATGATTCATCATTCTCTCCCAATTTTAAGAAATTGTGAATATTTTTTAAATTTTAAAACTTATAAACTGTACGGACATCATATTTGCTATTATAAATAATAAAATGTTATTCTAAATGTCTTTTTTCATATATCTGGTAATCTGATAGTGTCTGTGTTTAGTTTAATATGGTGAACTTAAAGAAATCAAAACATTTGTAATTTTGTTATAGGACCTGAAGCCAAGTAATATTGTAGTAAAATCAGATTGTACTTTGAAAATACTTGACTTTGGCCTCGCTCGTACTGCAGGAACCACATTCATGATGACGCCTTATGTGGTCACTCGTTACTACAGAGCACCTGAAGTAAGTTTTATTTTAAAATAATCCATCTTAAGGTGGTGTTAATAATTCAAGCTGGCAATCAAATGGAGTTACTAGGGGTTAATTATTTTAAGAAAATATAAATCAACGAGAAAATAATACTTCCTCAAACATTTTTCTTTGTTTTAATTGTTGTTAAAGCCATTCTCTTCGAGTTGATTGTGTAAATATTATACTTAAAAATATACTTCACTTCTCATTTCATACTTATTTTTATTTATCAATTTTAATTTTTTTTCAACTTAACTAAGTAATTGCTTGCTATAATCATACTTTTTTATTGTATCAAGGAAAGCATTTTATGCTATAATTTTATACTAATTAAGGATTTTTTTTCTAAGAATTTTGGATCACTTAAGACATATGGCATTTGAATGAATATTTTTTGCAGGTAATTTTAGGAATGGGCTACAAGGAAAATGTAGATATTTGGTCTGTAGGATGCATTATGGGAGAAATGATCCGTGGAGGAGTTTTGTTTCCAGGAACTGATCACATTGACCAGTGGAATAAAATTATTGGTAAGATAACAGAACTAATTATTAAAATAAAAATACTGTACTGGTACTTTTTTCAAGTACAATAGTTACATACAGTAGAGTCTTGATTACCATGTTTCTCCGCAACATTGGGGTAACAGACGACAGGATCGATGGATAACAGAAATGTACCACCAGTACTTTTGGTGGATAAAAATAACATACTATACGCTGTTTATAACTCTGAATGTTTTATTATTAGTATTTTGGAAAATTTAATCAAACTCTTAAATTTTTAAATTGTGTATTTTACAAGTTTTACATACATTGGTTTTTAATACAATAAATTATCTGTACTAAGCCTTTTGACAAGTATTTACGTAACATATGCAAAGAGCACCATGGTACGTGCCACTTAAAGTACTCAGGTGACTGTTACATTCCGTTTATACTTCCAATGGTATTGTCATAAATAGGGTGAGAGTATGATCTTTCAACAAAACATTCCTAGAATCATTCAGAATTAGTTGGCATTATTTGAGGTATTTCCATCTCATTCCACCAAGATGATGGGATCGTTTACTTTTCGATTATCAGTGTTTGCTTAGGATAGCAATTAGTGTCAGCTGTCATGCCTATGTTGTAAATAAGACCTGTTCAATTACAGTGTTTTGTCTAGAAGCTATATTCCATATTCTTCTAAAATTGTTTTTAAAGTTGTAGTTTTCCAGGGACAACAATCTGCTTCAGATATACTTTCGCTTTCTTCTGAAATAATATTTTCTTTAATGTTGTGATGCTTTTTAAACTTGTCTAGCTAACTTGAACTCTGTATGCCCTAAACTTTCCAGGTATTCCATTGCCTTTATTTTGATGAGTGGTCCAGAGATAGGCATGTTTTTATCTCATGTCATTTAACCACAGCTTCATCAATATCATTCTGTTTGCATGTTTTTAAACTTTTCTATCAATACCCAAATATTCCTAGCTACTTTTGATTCCCATTTTTTGATTATGAATTAATGAATTTTTAAGGTTACAATTGCACTGCAACCTTTTAAACTCTATTTTTTCCCTTTTTTATATTCCTGATATGCTCAGTTACAGTGCCTTCCCAGTTCTTATCATTTTATAAAGTATAGGATTGGGGAGGATTCAAGGTGTATAGATCTCCCTCTTCTAATTGGCGACTTCCTAGTTCCTTATTGAAGTGTTTGCAGATGCTTGCTTTGCTAATTTCCTTTCAGTTTTTTCTTTCTCTTGACCCTCATTAACGAGATTCTGCTCCATTTTTTTTTTTTTTTTTTTGTTGAGATCCTACTTATTCTGTTTTATATTCTTATTTATGAAAATGCTTGCAAGTAACTATTGAAATGAGGTACTCCTATAAAGAGCACTTCTTGCATCGATAAGGCTAAGGTACTTTGTGAGGTCACCAGATCTTCCAGGGCTCTGTTTGATAAACCATTAGACCAATGTCATTCATTCTATCAGCGCTACTTTACACTTTAGAGTTAACCAAGCTATAGAGTAATGAATGTGTGTGTGGGTGGGTCTTAAGTAGATGAGTGACAGTAATATGAGCTAGAGGTACGGTAGAACTGCTAAGTCTATCAGCTGCCTTTGCTGAAGATTTTTTTTTATTATAGTGGACACTGTATTAGGCAGAATGAAAGATTTTGCTGCAGTTTTTTTTCTTATTCCTTTACCAACTTTTTTTAACAAATTCATCTTTTCTGAGATACCTAAGGACATTTTTTTGACATTACTTTTTGTTTTACTCTCGATATAATAATAATAACCAAAAATACGGTACAGCAACAAAATTTATTTTAAGCAACTAACAATCAGTTTTTAAACAATCTAATGAAAACTTAAAATGTGTACCAGAATCTATTAAAAACAAGTAACAAAAACTTGTATAACAAGCAAAATCATTTTACAACTAACAACAGTATTTAAAAACAAGGAAACTCACACAATCATCATACCAACCACTACTGATGCATTGATTTTCTGCAAGTTATTGAAGCAATCTTTGTTCGTGACATAGGCTATACTGTTATCACATAAATCGTCATGTTCCCACCATACAGCAGTCACATGAATTATAATTTCTTCAAACCGCTATAACATGGTCTTAGGTTTTTTTGTACAGCTAACAATAGATCAAATGACCTTGTTTTCCAATAACCTAAAATTTAAAAAGTGACTGTTTTATGCAAATAGGGAGAGTGACATATTCTGTGAATATCACTCCGGTCACACGGTCTAATACTCACATCACACCTACTTGATACTTACACTTCTCAGAATTGAACTTTGCTAGTAATATATTCTATCTACAACAACTTTTTCATAAGTGTCGTGCAAATTGTGTTCTATACTACAATCTATAAGTCTAGTTCACTGAAGATCAACCAACAGTAGGAGAGTATGGTGTTATCACATGGTTCTAGCACATTAGTAGCCACTTTTTAATATATCTTGTCCATCCCCACTCATACTTATTCTTTATATGTGTGAAAGCAGTTTATAGCAGGGAGGCAATCTTACAACACTTCTTTTCTTCAATTGGTTGGTTCATGATTACAGTGCAAATAGGTATAGACCAAGTGTAAAATAGGTAAGGAAGGCCCTCGGCAGACTAGATCATAATGCAGGGTATAATGTGCTAAATTAAAATGATTTTCTTTGTTATTTTGTAGGCTTATTATTTTCCTAATTTTTTTTTAATAGTACTGTACAATTAACACAATACTATACCTAAGCACTGCTTTATATAGTACAATTTTAGATCTCTATTTTGTCCCTTTTTTATTTTCCTGATATGCTCAGTTACAGTGCCTTCCCCAGTTCTTATTTTATAAAGTCTAGGATTTGGGGAGGATTCAAGGTGTATAGATCTCCCTCTTCTAATTGGCGACTTCCTAGTTCCTTATTGGAACTAGGAACCAATCTCCCTCTTCTAATTGGTAACTTAGTACAAATATAGTAGTACAAATATAATACCAGCAATATAACATGGTATTATAAGTAAATTATAATCATATAGTCTGGAAATAGGCCACTATTGCTAGCCGAATTTTTTTTTATTTGTGTGATAATCTAAACTATCTCCAATCTCAGTTGGATTATCAAGTTGCCACTGTAATTTAATATGAACTGCTGTTAATTATTAACAATTAATTATTATATGTAGACTGTTAAAGTGTACAGTATAAATACTACTTTAAATTTACTAAAGCTCTAGAATTTACAATGAGAAATTGTACTTAAATTTACATTGAGAAATGGTGAATTTGTTCTGCAACTCAAAGGAAAGTTACTTGTTTATACATTGATAAATAAGTATGTATATTTTATTTTATAGAACAACTTGGTACACCAAGCCCTGATTTTATGAAGCGATTACAACCAACAGTAAGGAATTATGTAGAGAACAGACCTCGATATCCTGGCTATGCTTTTGACAGACTCTTTCCTGATGTGCTTTTTCCTTCAGATTCTTCAGAGCATAATAAACTTAAAGGTAATGGAAAATTGATTCACTTGTTAAACAATTACATATTCAGTTATGTATTGTAATATACAAAAAGTATTATATAGCTAAACATTACTGAAAAGAAGTAAAAAAAGAAGATATTTTTTCTCTGAAACTGTCAGGTAGTGTTGAAATAAATAGTTTAAATATATTTCTTCAATTACATTGGTATTTTTATTTAAAAAAAAAAAAAAAATATATTTTATTACAATCAATCCTACATAATTCAAAAACCAAGGGTTAGTTGCAGACTCATAAGCATGGATCTATTCTTCCACCAAATGCGAAATGCTAAGTGTTACTTGTTTTGTTCAGGCAGAAGGGAATAACGCAGTAGAAATTCATCGCAGGATAAGCCACAAGTATGTGGTGAAAATTTTACAAATGATGTTGCCGTGCAAAAATAGAGTACAAAAACTCTCCGAACAAACCCAACACATTCAATAACATAATGGTCATGTATTTTTTACTACCATAAAGGCATGTTTTTGGTGGATTTTTTGGAAAAATGAACTACAATCAATGCAAATTTGTATTGTCAGACATTATCGGTGACTACGGAAAACCATTCAGACAAAAGAAGAGGCCTCATGACTCTGGAGTTGTTTTGAGTTATGACACCACATAACTTCATACTGCTGCCTTACGTAACAGCTTTTTTTATTTCTGATGGGAAGTTTTTGATAACCAATCATACAGCCCGGATCTTGCTCCAAGTGATTTTCATATTCTCAGCTTATTCTGCAATGAATTTCTGCTGCAATATTCCTTCTGCCTAAAGAAAATGAATGACACTTTGCAATTTGCATTTGGCAGGGGACGTAATATATGTGGCCATGTTTAGAAGTCTGCAACTTGCCTTAAAATAATGTTATGAAGCTGGAAGTGGGAGAGATGAACTATCGCACAGTCTCCACTTCCGCCTTCTATCACTCGACAGACCACTTCACAGTAGATATGTATTTTGAATAAAAATAGCCCTTGTATATACATCTTTGAAGATGTACTACTAATAAAAAGATAGACAACTTTTTAAGTTTATTTTATAAAATTTTAATAAAATGCACGTAAAGAGATTTTAATGAAACACCAAATGTTTAAAAAAATAGGCCACTTTAAGACTAAACATAAGCAAAATTTGATTTTAGAAAAAAGTCTGAGTCAGTTTTGCAAAAAATCAGATGCTTGTTAATTTCTAAGGGGTTTTTAATATTATAAACAAAAGTTTTTGAAATACAACAGTTTTTGTGAGATGAGTAAATAACAAAAACAACAATATCTCATGCTAAATTTCATTAAAATATATCAATTCTTTTAGCCTCCAGCAATTCACACAAAACACAAATAGAATAGAGATATCCAATTAAAAACTACTTTGTGGGCTCATGAGACGTAAAAGTGGATATCCATTAAAATCTAAAGATCAATTTTTTTCATAATCACCTACTTTTCTATGTAGCAATAAAATAAAAATTCAATACATATCATACATTTTGTAAAAGCTAAAACATTATATGATTATAAAATATATGTGTAAATTTATGAAATAATTATATATTTCTTGTCTTATTTTAAATATATTATGTTTCATATGTTATTAACCCTCCAAGTGTCGATCACATTACTTTACAGTGCTAAGCTATTTTTGCAAACATTTTATTAATACAAGAAATAAAATACTTCCTATAACTATAATATAAGTTATTATATGTCATTGTTTGAATAACTTGAAATAAAAATAAAAACTTAACAACTGTAAGACTGAAGATTGCTACGACTTTTTTAAATTTTGTTTTTGTTTCACTTAGCAACAATATAAAAGTCAACGAAATAGTCAAAATAAATAATATGTATAAAATGTTTACAACTTTATAAGAAATTCAGAAATATAATATAACAATAATTTATTTTTCTTCACAAAAATACTAAGATGTTAAAATGTCACAAATACACTAATTGTAAATCTGAAAAATCAACTGTATGTCACAATTATTACAATGTTATTATTTATTATTACATTTGTGTGTTTTTTATTATTTTAGCAAGTAAATATGTTTATACTATTTATAATATTATTGATAATTGAAAAGTGATAATTTTTAAATACAAAATATATACAAATTTGTCCCTCAGTATTATCTTGTAATACTTATAATATAAATTTTATCGACACAGCTAATACTACTTAATTATCCTACTTCTAGACATATGCAAGAAAAAAACCTTTATCTTATTACAAACAGGTTATCAGTACAGCTCAAAGGTCATTAACATGGATATATGGTATGTGAAAATGTAAAAAGTTGCACAGTTAGCAATGTAATGATAAACACAAGCTATAAACAACAGCAACAAAAACTAATAGCTGACTTTCACAGGTTAGCTAACATACTGACCTATATGAAATTGTGATAAACAAAGAGAACACAATTTTCTGAGTGTTTCTGTGTAATGTACATGCAGTTTAGAATCTACATTCATTTTATGGAACCTTGTCTGATTCCTGATAACATTTGCCAAGCTTTATCCATAAAACTGATAATTTTCTATGACACTTCCCTCTAAAAACCAGTACCAACAAAACCCAGACTAATTGCACTGTAATGTACCAGCCCCAGCATAAATATCTCTTAATGATGACTAAGAACAGCTTTTCTGAAGTGTTTTATTTAATTTTGCTTCTAACTTACTATATTTCAGTAAGCTATTCAGAATTGTAGTGCATTGCAGTTGTGAATCTATAATCATTAATTTTTCACTTGTAAATTACTAGATGTGTATTTTTACTGAGTTGTAATAATAATAATAATAAAATAATAATTTTTCACTGATTTTAGCAAGTCAAGCCAGAGATTTACTTTCAAGGATGTTAGTAATAGACCCAGAGAAACGGATATCTGTTGATGAAGCTTTACTCCATCCTTATATCAATGTGTGGTACGATGAAGGAGAAGTTAATGCGGTAAGTTAGCATTAATGTTCTTATTCATATTTGTTCCCATGATTTTAAACTTTTTTTTTATTTTATATTAATTACAACTGAGGCGTGCCCCATCTAATAATTTTTCTTTATCACCCATGATTTTAAACTTTTTTATAAATGTGGAAATTTACTGTGAGACAATGCAAGTGTCATCTTCAAGCATCCTTGGATGTTTAGGTGTTATTTTTATCCTCTGTTACCATATGGGACATTCCAACCAGGTTCCTGAACCCCAAATTGTAACCATAGAAAGTTCATTTTGTGCAAAACTTTTCAGAAACCAATTGAAGAGAAAAGAGTACTGATATTTCCAAACTCATTGGTTGATATTAATATTAAATCAAACGTTTTCATCATACATCTTATCAATACCTTGAGTTAGCACAAGGATACTTCCAGCTCAGTGAACATACATAAAAAATAATTTAGATATACAGAACAGTTGTAACTAAATTGAAGTTTAGGAAATGAAAAGATATGCATATTAACTTCATAGATAAAATTTAAAGAAAAGGAGACTGTTGGTTATCTTCTCACAATGATAATGTCTGTAAAATAGCTAAATGCACAAGCAGAAGTTTATGATGGCTTCTTGCAGTGTTACTTTTGAGTCCTAGCTTGTTGGTTGTTAGTACATTGTGCTATCTAACATGACTATTGCTACAATTAAAGTGAAGTACAAAATAACAAATAAAACTGCAAGGGAGTTTTTTATTATCATAAGTAGATCGATTAAGGGACTTATGTGGGGGAGGGGTCCTTTTCAGATATAGAGAATCTTTGATCATCAAAGTTAAAAAAAAATTGCGAAAAAAGAAGAAAATGAGCAAAAAGCTTTGTATATTTAATCTCTACTTATGAACAATTGACTTTTAAAGTTACGAGTAAAGGTCCATGAACCAAAATTTTTTTAAATGACAGGAAGTATTTTTTTCAATAATTAAAATGTATTTTTTGTGTTAAGGAAAACAGGTTTAATTTTATTTTGTATATAATCTCCACAGAGATTTACCAGTAAGTCATTATATGGAGAAATTGCTATATTTAGTGCTCATTGAAAAGTGTTACTTCTTTTCACACTGATTGATCGTCTTACTTACACTATGCCTTCTATGTAGAAGTGATACTGCATCACTTCTTCTTTAGTGCTGTGTTACTATTCGTTACATAGCTCCTGATACGATTGTTAGATAGATTCTCTAGATGGCTGCTGAAAATACGATAAAATTTAAAAAGAGTGCAAATCTACAAATGTACATATTCAAAACAAAAAAACTGTACCCTAATATACCTTTTTAAAAATGCAATTAGCAAATTTTCATTGGAAAATTAACTATTGGAGCAGCTTCCTAATAATTATCAGACCTAAGACTTTGAAATGATCCTGACTTGTAGATCACTTTTTAAGAAATCATTAAACATTTAATATATTTATAATTTTTTTAACTATCCTTCAAAAAGTGTTGTATTGGTCCAAGATTAGCAGCCATTTCAAGGTCCTGAATTTGGGTTTTTACCATAATGATTAGTCCAATAGTTCATTCTCCAGTGGAAATTTGCTAAATAGTTATACTATGCCTACAATAATGGTAGACTACTTTAAAGAAAAAAAAATCAGTTTATATGACCACTTAAGAAACACTGCTGACAGTAAGAAAATATAAACTAAAGTATTTCCGATGATAAAACTGTTGATCACCACTAGGCTGCAGCACTAGAAGGAAAAATCATTAATGGGCTACACATTGCTGAACTATAATTGTAACTCATAATAAGCTAATTAAAATTTATTACTGCTTTTAATTTGACAATACCAATCAGGGAAATACGCAATAATATGGAAAAAACAGGGAATATTTGAAATGGCCTTTTACTTTGTTAAATGTTCTTCTCTAATGTAAAGTTTATAAATTGGATTCTAGCCTGCCCCAGGTCCATATGATCACTCAGTCGACGAGAGGGAGCATACAGTTGAGCAGTGGAAAGAATTGATTTACCAAGAAGTGATGGAATATGAACTAAGTCATTCAACTCGTTCAACAACCAATAGTGAGGAAGCTGATGCAGCGGCACGTCGGTAGAAACAGCTCACATTGTGTGTTGCGATTTCGCAAGTGTGTTGACTCAAACCGATCCATTGTGGTATAGAATTACCCAGCTTTAATTTTACTAGGCAACCTGACTACAGTGTACATTTTTTTTGTGCAATACCCCAAAATATTTAGAATCAGGTACAGTACGTAACATTTTAGTATTATTTTTATATCGTAGAGGCAGTCACACTAGACAGTTCATGTTATAACACATTATCTATTTAAAGTATACATAAATGCAAGTGTGATATAAATCAGAAAGTTTTCTGAAAACTTCCATTATTTTATTTTTATCGTCATAAGTTTAAAACTTGTAAAAATAATAGGTTGTAATTTGTTTCCAATGTTGAACATTTTATATTATTGTGTACAGTACAAACCCATAATGTCAAGACCAAAATTAAACTGGTTTGGTTTTACATTGAATACGAATTATTCTGTTTAAGTTTTTATTAAGTTGTGTACGTGTGGCGTTTGTTTAGTGGTTATATAATTAGACAATACCAAGCTAAAGTAGAGTAATTAATTGAACAATGTACATTGAATTGAAGTAAGATAATTTAAATTTGATTTGTATATACAGTAAAAACCAAGTTACAAAATGAAGTTTAAATAAGGAATTAAATGCCAATTAAAGGTTATTATTATTTATATTTATTTAGAGTTTGAAGTTGTGCTGCTATGAATGTTAAAACTTTGACAAAGGGAATTCGAACATAAGAACTGTTTGCATAGTGGTTAAAGTATATTTTATTCCTTGACATTGACCAATACAAATTATTTGTTTAATAATATGAGTCATTGAACTATATTTTATTCATAAGTAATTATATAAGTTGAGCAAATATCAAAGTTTATTTTATTATTATTGTTTTAATTTAAACATACTAGTGAAGTGGCAACAAGAATGTCTTTTGTCAAAGTTTATTTTTAATTAATTGTATAATATACAATTGCAATTATTTTTTGTTTTTACCATAAATACAATGTATTTAAATAAGAATTTTGTTGTTTAGCTTATGTGTTCAAGAGCTGCACTACTACAACAAAACATATGTATATTCAAATACAATAAAATATATGTCCTCTGAAAAAGCAAACATTTTGTATCACATTTATAAATGACCCTTGTTCACTTATGCGATGTTATAAGCAATGGTAAATCATAATAAAAATCAAATTATTTTCATACAAAAAGTATATTGGAAAAATATTTATGATTGTATTCATATTTTTATAATATTCCAATTGTTTTCAATGTATTAAATTGATAAATATTAAATAATTTTTGAAATGAACTATAATACTACCGAGCTCAAAACATTATTGTTTTAATAGCAATAATACTGCTTCCAGCCAACTTACATTGAACATAGTGTCTGTATAGATTCGTATTAGATCTCTCTGTAAAATATTATCTCCTAAAACATACAGTAGCAAGTCTAGTGTAATAGTTTACATTATTTTCTCTCATTATAATTTTTTTATTACACAAATTTGTCAGATTTTAAAACTTGTATATTAAATATTGTATTACAGATTTATTTCGTAGATTTTAACATTGTCTTGTACTAGGTTGTACAGTATTTATTGTTTAAAAATCAAGCAAAAATATAATGTAGGCAACACGTTATTAGTGCCTGACTTCATGACAATCTGTTGCTTGTCAGAGTCTGTTTGTTGTAAGTTATCTGAGATTATAATAGAAGTACTCATTTTTATTTTTGCAATAGAAGAAGGTTCACATTCAATTATCACCTCAAAATATCCAATTCAGAAGCTGCAGACAAAAAAACAGATTTCTCAAAACCAGTTTTTATCAGATTTTTGTCACTTTTGAACAATCATAACATAAGTCAGTGTACCAAATTTGAAGTAAAAGATATTTTATCTTGAAAATTTAACATTTTTTATTTAGTCCTAAACTTAGTTATTTTTTTTAAATAGCCGCCTTGGTGGCCTAGTTCTAGTTGATAGCGTACTGGGCTTACACCCCGAGGACCCGGGTTCGATTCCCGGCCTGGGCTTGGCATTTTCATACGCTATACATCATCCCATCATCTGCATTAGCCCAAGTGTGCACAATAGTCGGATGTTAAACACACACAAAAAAAAATAGTTTAAAATTTTGTACACTGATGTGAGTTATATTGTGTCTTCAGACTGATCAAAATTTAAGAAAAATATAATAATCTGTTATGAAAACATTTCCCATTTTTTCGTTTTATAGTTCCCCAATGGTATTTTTTGGGGATGTTGCAATCCTTACATTTATTTTGGGTGCTTATTTACTACATTTGAGCAAAATTTTATTAAAATCATTATATCGAATTTTTAGGAAATTTGATTTTAAAGGTTTTTTTAGCAAAAAAGGAGGTTATTTTTTTATTATGTTACAAGTTTAAAATTACATCCAGTTATAATGTATAAATTATAATCGTAGCAAGTGTGCTTTTAGCATGCAAGTTTGTTATCAATCAAGATGGAGGTACTAATGTAAATCAACAGACTGGTTATATGCTTTCAGGATATTCTTGATGGTTTATCTGTTTTTTTTTAGAAAGATATACTTTCATAATTTGAAGCATAATTTTTTTTTTAAGAAATTCATAATTGTTTTTTTATAACTGAAGATATGTATAAAAGTCAAAATTAATTTAAAACGTTTTATTGTACACTCAATATTAGTTTGGAAAAATCATTAAATTTTGGAAAGCATCCGCCCTATAAATATAAGCATTAAAATTGATATAACATGGATAGTGTCCCATCTTAGGTAGCTGGAAACTTACTTGAATGCAAAATTACTTATTTAACATTAAACTTACAGAACTATTATTGTTTACTGAAAGAATAATTAGGCATAATTATCTATCAGAAAACATGTAAAAATACAGCAGAACAGAGGTCATTTTTTTACAATAGTAGGTTTAAATAAACATTTTGGAATACTAACTGGTTTAACTACCAATATAAGAAATAACATTTTACTGTATTTGGCAGTAAGAATGAAACAATTACTTCTGAGATTTTAGTCAACAATTCCTTACATATAGTTCCGCCCCCAGTAAAAAACATGTAACCTATTGTGAATAAGAATTTATAGTGCTTTTTTAAATGATTATTGTATAATCAAGATTTGCAATATTGTTTGTGTTTATTGAAGTATGTTATATAGAAGTATCAGTTGTTTGTTGTTAAAAAAACCATTTGTTAAATAAATTCCTTCTGCAGTATTGTTACAAAAAAAAACAAATTAGAATAAGAAGTTAGAGTGAACTCTGATTGTATTTACAAATTAATGTAATGTGCAATTTTATAAGTTTTGTTAAGAATCAAACGCTGTACAAACTTGGTGTTTATAAACTTAATTTGTAGTGTACAGTTTTCTAGTGTTTAAGGACATAGGTTTTTTTATAAGACTCGTGGTAAGAACTTTTGTGTCATGTGAAGATAAGTTGGTTTTCCCTGCGTATGAAACTGTTTCATTATGAATTTAAAAGACTATATAATAAGGAAACGTCCGATCCAATTCGCCAGATAGACAGCGTGTGTTGTGTGTTGTCTTAGTGATTTACTTCCTCTCGCTAGCACCCTGATTCTTTATGTAAATATTTTTCCATTCTCTTTTGTGAATACATTAAGATAGATTACTGCCGACACTCAAGCTTGTAGCTTGTAGAGTGTTTGTGATTGAATCCTCTTAGACATGTCCATTGTAATGCGTTACGGAGAGATTGATACTCTTGAGGTATTGTAAAGTTATTGTAAACATGTCTATATTTATTCAAACCAACAATAAATTGTGATTCTTAAAATGTCCTATTTTTTAATTTATTTAAATATTGGATTCTTGCAAGCCGAACTATTTTTCCTCTTTTATATTATATATTATTGTCATAACATTAAGAAGAAATGTTTAACAATGTGAAGCTGGCATTCACATAGTAAGAAATAATTTGCAAAAATCATTTTCATAATTATCATAGCTACAAAAATAAACTTGAAAGAAATATTAGTATCTACTATATTTACTAATAATGATTAATGTAAATATATGAACTTGTCAGGCATCATCTATAAAATAAAATTATCATTTTGTCTGTAATTGTTTTCTGTGTCTCATGTTTCATTTTTTTTGGTCTGAACATTTATGGAACCATCTTTCATTAACTGGTACCAGATGATTTTAATACATTTCTGTATGTGTGCGGTGCATTGTGGATTGCATGTGTATAATAAAATTGCTTTCTACTTACCTTTGTTGCAGATGTATGGTAACTCAAACAACATGGCCTTCAATAAGGCTAGTGAGTCTCCTTATGTTTTAAGTTACAAAAAAAGTCATGTTTAAAAATGCAGCTCAAACTATAAATATGTATAAAATTTATTATAAAATGTACATATGTGAAACTCGGGGAGTTACCAACAAAAGCAAAGCTTTTATTATATATATATATATATATATATATATATTGCTGAATATATAATTACTTTGAAGATATGTTTACAAATATCTTGTTTGTTTAAATAAGAAAACCTAGCTTAAATATTATTTACTGTAGTTATGGTAAAAGATCAGTTTTTTTATATTAATTCACAACGATTACCTGATTTCATTGAACAGCTTATAGACTGTAATAAGTTTCACATTATGTTGTTAAAATCTAGCAATATTCACAACAATTATTACAAACATTTATATTAATTCCAAATGTATTATAAACGGTTACAAGCTGTTTTTCCATTAAGGAAAAATAGTAAAACCAAAGTAATACAATGTTTTCATATAATACACATAAAAGGATGTGCTGCTATTGAAAAGGATGAAGAAAAAGAACAAAACAAAAATAGGGAGATGAAATTTATTAATTTTTTATTAATTGTTTCCGTTTCATAATTTCGTTACATTAAAAAAGTGCGGGACACTTTTTTTCTATTCACTCCTCTTGTCAAATCTAACACTAACACTTCGCTTCAAAAGTCCAAAATAGCAGACAGATGTTTTCAGCGGGACTGTATATTATTGTTTAAATTTTTTTTTCATTCTTCTTGGCAAATTATTTTTTTACCTAAAAACTGTTATGTTGTTCTCTGCTACTTTTCTACGTTCTCAAACATTTTTATAGAGTACAAATGTTGTAGTCTTAAGTATCTAGCTAGGAGTAATCTGATAACTGCATAACCTTTTTGCCTACTCGAGTTACTTTCAGTAACTTTAAATATTTGAAAGCTTACTTTGATAAAACAAAAATGTTAATTGGTAAAAGTCATTGATGCAGTGTGGCAATGGTGCTGATCATCCCACTTCAAAATTCAGTTACTTTTGTAATTTGTATACTGTTAAAAATTAAAATAATTCAAAATATTTTTTTATTTAATTTTAAATGGTCCAGCACTTTATATTACTATATTTTAATAAAAATATGATGTAGTTAACTTTTCATCATGAAGGATAAAGATAAACTATATGTCATGAGAAATGTTATGATTAGAACTTTCAAAAATAGTTTTATTAGAAAGATATATTTCTGACAGACATTTTACTAAAATCACTACTCGATGTTCAATGCTTTACTGAATGCAAGTTCAATGTACAAAGTAAGGAATATTCATTGTTGATTAATCATGTATTAATTGGGACGAAACGTTATGCACTGCAACATACAGGTATAGTTTAAAGACAAAAAATAAATATTTGCATAAATAACATGTAGTTCCCAAAGTGTTAGAATAAAACACTGATGTAATAAAAAAGTGACTTTACTATGAATAATGATAAAGAAAAGCGAGCAGTGTTACAACTTACACTGAAAAACATGTTTTAATATAGCTGCCATAGTATGATGACAGCATGTTATGGACATTGTGGCACTAGGAATACTGAACCTAATGGAGAAACATTACCAACCATAGTTGTGACCTACCTTCACACTAGTTGCACTACAGTAAATATTTATCTGATTTTAGAGGCCAAAGGGTTATCTTGGTTATTAGCTGCTGTGGAACATAGTATCTTCAGAAACCATAATTCATTTTGGTTTTGTATTAACCCTTTGCATGCTGTGTTAATTGATTCACATCAAGTGTAATATTGCTCCAGAAGGGGATTCTCACAAACATATTATGTAGTACATAGTTCAAGAATCATCTAACAAAGATCAGATAGATACAAGATGAGGACTTTTTAATTATATTAAAGGTTATTCTGAATTACTAATCATTAATAGGGACAACCTACCTTAGTGACAGCGGCCTTCTAGCAAATGACAACCAGGAAGTGTGTCAAGGTTGCCGTCACATGAATACCCTCTCCATTCATATTCTGCTGCCAACCCCTCATACACATCTGTGGCAATTGTTCGTACTACACTGTGAATCTACTATCCATCAGAAAAATACCTATCATTTTAAAAGAGCAATGCATTAATATGAAGTTCTTAGTAAAACTCACAAAATTCATCACATAATCCTGTATTGCTTTCAGTTGCCACAATGCATTTTTTTTTCTTATAATTACCTATATGTGTATAATTATTTCTGCTTTTAATAAATAGTTATTTATAATAAAATTTTATAATCCAACATATTAGAAGACATAAAAATGCCCTGTTTTTGCTGTGCAAAACAGTTATAAAAACATTTTGTCTAGACCTATATGTTATTTTTTTTTAATAATTTGTATGACAATTTTTTACATAATAAACTGGATAAAACTGTTTTTAAGAAGAATGGAAACTTTTTGTTTTAAAAAAAACTTAGTGTCAAATTTTATAGGTTTTTAAGTGGCTTGCAGAGGTGTATTTTTTTCATATTTGTGCTATTCACTTTTCTTCTAAGAAATCCAGTTTTTCAGCTAAAATAAATAGTTTAATTTACACAACAGTTACAACTTAGTTAAATTGGATTTAGGATATTTTTTTCATAAATCCAGCCAAATGTGTATGTGTAACAGAAAAAAATTTGGTTTGAGTGACACTAAATATCACAGTACTTCGTAATGGTAAAAATTTGACATTGCAGTTAGACCACTTTTATCCTCAGTCATTGTGAACCAAGGTGTTTTAATCTTCTGCTTGTGATACTTTTGTGGAACACAACATTTCTCAGTATCGTAGATTTCCCCTTTATCACAGATCATAACTTACACAATGCAACATGAAGTAATAAACAGACTGCAATTAGTGCCGTCAAAATTACTACTGCTGATAAAGACACAACTCAACAGTCACTGTTTATTATTTTGCTAAGTTTGAAACTGAGCAAGTAGTTCAAAACTGAGCTGTGTGCCTTATGTCTATCCCGTTAAACTTGGCCCCAAATATGATTGGATTTTTGCAGTATTATCCTTTTTTTTTTGACTACTTTAAAACATGTATTCTTCATTTTTTTATGCACAAAATACTGCATCACTGAATATATTTAACCTTTTCGCTACATATTAATTACGAAGTAGTTTCCTGAGTTTTTCAACTAATTAGGCATACTTTTTTTAATTTTTGGTTTACGTTACTTATATTTACTCATTAGTTATTATATCTTGCAATAAAAAAATATTATTTTAAAATATTTTTTTAGTGAAGCATGGTTTTTAGTGAAATACACATGGAAATTTAAAAAGTGTTTTCAAGTGCACTTCAATTATTTTTTTCTGTCAAAATTAAAGAAACTGTTATTATAATATTTAAATTAATTTTAAGCATGCATACATTTATTATTGTATAATAACTCACTCATTTTACAAGATTCTGTAACACTCTTGTTACTGATGAATAAAACAGAATGGTGAAGTTGAAATAATATTCAGTAAAAAATTGTAACTGTAGTAGTTTATCATAATTGGAATGCTGTTATTGTAAATAATACTATTTCTACAGTAATTTTTTTTATCACATTATAAAATCTGTATTGTAGAGGTTAGAATCATCACTAGTATCAGTACTTGTTGTTGTTGTTGTTTTCCAATGGCTTCCGCTGGCTCACGCCATCTTTGATCTTGCTTCCCAGTAGAGGCCAGGGAGGTCTCCTCTTCTCTGCTTCTCTTCATCTAATTTTCTGCAGACCAGGAGGTGGTCCTTGTTCATGATGGTGTCTGGGCATTCACACAATGTGCAGTTGTCATAGTTTAATATCTTAATTTTCTTCAGGTGTTCATTCAGACAGTCGTGTCCAGTTGTCAGCCGAAAGACCGCGACAGATGTCCTCCTCTGGAGATCCTTGACCTTCCCATACAAGTCAAATACATTCTCATAAGACTTGTTCTTTATGTCTTCCTTGACTTTGTAAATTCAAGATAAGATGTTCGCTTCAGTGTACTAATCCTAGCCTCCAGTGTGAGCATTCTTTTTGGTTTCTGCACTATAAGGGTTCCTTGTTTGGCCAGCTTGTCTGCCCGCTCATTCCCTTCTTCCCTTCATACTCATTCCCTGTATTAGTATCAGTACTTGCATTATAATAATACAGACAGGACCCTAAACATAAGTAAATCACTTTAAAACTGAAATTATGTTAAAAAATTATTATTTGAAATAAATATTAGTATAAACATAGTCAAAATAAAGAATTAGGATCAATTAAAATATTAAAACCATGTTTTAACCTTGACTAAACATGTACTGGATTGTCAACGAACAACATATGATGAACCAAAGTTCAAATGACTTCCAAAAAATAGTAGCACGTATACTTAGGTAGAAATAACACCATTTCTAATGGGACTACAGTAGACTTACACAGCAAAAAGGTTAAGCAAATAAATGTAGTTATAACAATAATCTATCATTGAAATGGTAATTCTTAACTTATTTCCTTTGTAGCGAGTTTTTTTTTTTTTTGAAAGTGAGCTATTAAAGCAGCCATTATTATAAAATCTATATTTGTGACCATAAAATGAGCACCTTTTCTAACTAGTATTTATATTTATAGTTTTTGAATTTTTTTATCATTTAGTTACAAACATGGCTAGTTATCTAAATTTACAAAGTTTTTAGATTTTACAAAGTTTTGTAAGTGGAGCTATAATTTGAGTGTTCAAATCTGAAACAATGACTCAGATGTGGATTCATGGAAATGAGAGAACTGATAGGCTAGCAAACCAAGCATCAGTATTGAAATTTACAGGACATTAAGCATTCTGTGGTATATGAAGGAAGGCTGTTCAGGCTGCTAATACCTGGGCTCAAAGAGAGCATGACAGGAGATGGAAGAGTACACCAGGACTGAAAATTAGTAGGCTTAAGTAAAGTAATAACCATGATTACAGTTACTACTAAATTAAGTGCAATAAATTGCTAAAGGAAATGGTGTCACTACCTCGAGGGTTTACCACCATCCCCACTTAACAGAAGAAGATCAAAGAAGAAGACAGACATCTACTATGTGGATGGTCTAAACACATTGCATCCAGCTTATTTAAGCTTACTAGATGCAGTGTAAGTAAAGTAATAACCATGATTACAGCACACATCTACAGGCTGAGTATGTGAGGTGTGGCTACAAAATAGACTGATTTTTCTAAAGACAACCAGCAAGTGCATCAAGGTTGCCAAGTCACGTGACATCCCCTCTCTCCATTCCTGCCGCCAATACGACTGCCAGCCTCTCATAACATCTGTGGTCATTGTTTGTATTAGACCGTGAATCTACTATCTGTCGAAAAAATGCCTATCATTTAAAAAAGGAATGCATTAATATGAAGTTTTTAGTAAAACCAGTAAAGTTCAGCACATAACTAATTCTTTTTTGAAAGAAGTATATGGTGATGAATGTTTATCATGCACTCAGGTTTCTGAGTGGTTTATAAGCGGTTCAAAGAAGGGCGAGAAAAGATTGACAATGACCCATGTCCATGACAACCTCCCAACATCAGTGATAACATCCAGAAATCAGTAATTTAATCCAAAAATACCATCGGTTGAGCATTTGCACTGTCATTGAGATCATTGGAATCAACAACGAATCAGTTCAGCAGATTTTGCATGAACATCAATTTCTTGAAATGAATTCAATTTCACGTAAAGAAAATTTCTTCAAAAATGGCGCCCAAAAATCTCACACCTGAACAGAAGAACTCTGAATGAATATTTGTGTTGACACTTTGAAATCCATCAAAAAAGATCCTAAACTAATGGAAAGAATAATAATATGTGATGAATTGTGGTTTTTTACTTACAATCCAGAAAGTAAGCATCAAGCAGTACACTGGAACAGCCCCAATTCACTGAGACTGAAGAAAACTGAAATGTCCTAATAAAATTTAAAGCTATGAGGATTGTGTTTTTCAACATTCATCAATTGTTTTTGTAAATTGGGTACCTGAAGGACAAACCACGAATAAGAATTATTTTGAGGCCCTAACTATTCTCCATGAATGAGTAAGAAGAAAGCAACTTGAGTTGTGGAAAAAAGTCATGGATTTTTCATCAAGACAACACATTGGTCCATACAGCATTGGTTATCAAGACGTTTTTTGCTAAGCATGGGATCCTTATTTTGGAACACTCAGCCTACTCATCAGACCTTGCTCCATGTGACTTCTTTTTGCTCACAAAAGTGAAATTAGCATTCAAAGAAATGAGATTTGAGTCAACTGAAATTGTGAAAGAAAAAAGCGATGGAGACCCTGAACATGTTTTCAGAAAAGGACTTGAAATACTGCTTTGACCAATGAAAAATTTGCATGGAGTCGTGAAGGGGATAATGTTAAAAGTTGTGGAGAAATAAAAACAGTGAATGTGATTCCATTAATCCGGTTATTTTTTAGCCTTACCTTGAATACATCAGACCACTTGTGTGTAAAAAATATGAAGCACTCCTGAACACATAACACCAGCTACTGAAATGTTAGTTTTTGAAGCAAGAAAGAAACGGAATCTTTGGAATAATGACCAAAGGCATGATCATTCACAAGAGGATCTCATTGACTAGATTCTAGAGTTTACAGAACTCTTGGATCTTGAAAGTAACTTCTCTGGTTAGTACGTCATTATCGGGAGTGTTTACCTAACATAAGCGAATGTTGCTGTTAGGTAAAAAGGTATCCAATATGAAGATGAATATATAACAGGATGGTTAGGACACTGGTTTCTTTCTCTTCAGCCCCTATAAGCTTCCACATGCTTCCCCTAAATGTGCTAGTCATTATATATCTTAGCTCTTGAACTGTACCTATATTAAGCTTTTCATTTATAGATTTGTTTGAAAATAAGAAAGTAATACGGATGAACTACGGTTAGTTATGTAAATTTTAAATTGTTTAGATTTTTAAATAAGGACTATCTGGATATATATATATATATATATATATATATATATATATATATATATATATATATATATATATACACACACACACACAAGTACATAACTGTAAGTGTAACAAATTAATTATTCAAATAAGATTATCAGCTTCTTTATTTATGCCTTTAACTAATAACATTTTAAGTGAAGATTTTAACTTCTTCTATTAGTTCATTTCCTGATTAAATTCTTGACAAAAAAACTGGTCTTTTTAAAATGTACTTTATAGTTAGAGGCTAAGTAAGCTATTTTACCTGGATCTTTGGTTTTAAGTCCCTAATATCACATTTACAAGACTTCATATTGCACATTACATCTAAATTTGTTTCTAATTCAAAAACACAGCACCCATAAACCATAAAATAATTTATTATGTATGCCAACCCTTTGTTATCCCTAGTTTTAATTATTTGCAAAAGCTCCTATTTTTTTCCTACTTCTGGCTGTCAGAACTACAAATATGAGCACTATGATAGCGAGCATTGCAGAAGGAAGGAACACCAGAAGCAAAAACAAAATTGAATAAAATAGTTTTTTTCTCCTGCTTAGTGTATACAGTAGTTTACTGCATACTAGAGTACTG
The DNA here is from genome assembly GCA_022606455.1 of Callitettix versicolor. Taxonomy (NCBI): domain Eukaryota; kingdom Metazoa; phylum Arthropoda; class Insecta; order Hemiptera; family Cercopidae; genus Callitettix; species Callitettix versicolor. The sequence goes on from CM040184.1 coordinate 46,452,840, forward strand.
CACAGTTTTTTTACGGTTATATTTCAGGTGTGTGCTGAAATATACTGTCCTGTGTGTGTAATACTATCCTAATATGCTGTGTTGATATACTATCCTAAATGGAAATAGAAATAGTTAATAATTGCCTTGAATGCATGTTTTTATATTGCCTCAGTTTCATTATCGATGGGATATTTAAAGAACGAGAGATTACCGTAAAATCTTGATATGGACACCTTATTGCCAAGCGTCTATTAGCTGGAATAAAACTGAAAAGATGGCAGCTGATACATAATGAGTGTACTATTACATTTTTTGTTATAGACCCCTGACTTTGATTTGTTGTTACAAGCAAACTAAAAATAATATAATAAATGTAATTATATTGTTACTTTGTTTTATACTGAACCATTACATACTATTTTTTAAGATTTATATACAATTTTTTAAGATTGTATATACAATGTTTAAAAAATACAGTTTTTCGTGATCTTTTTGTAGCTGTTGAACTTCATGACCAACCAGGTCGAGGGTTTGGGAATACTTTTTTGTTAAATCAATAGGGTGCTATTAGAAATTCAAAGAGGCCATGCCTCTTCAGGCATAGGTGTTCAGACAGAATGGCTGAAGCCATTGCCTTTTTTTGTGACCATGTACAAAAGTAGCTCATAAAAGATTCTTTAAAAATCCGTGTATCACTTAACTAACTGTTTAGCAAAAGAAAAGCAAGAGGATGATGGTTTTGCTAATAAACCATAGTGATGAGGTTTTTTTCATATTTATTATTGAAGAGTGTATCATCACAATGTACAGATTTCAGTTAAGGAAAATCTGTATGCAACTATTTCACAGATTATGACTCTCCTATGGTCCCAATGTTTTGTTCAGTATTAGCTTGTAATGTGTATGATCCGTTATAATCATTACATACCTTGACATAATGAAACAATAGCTAATTCCACAAAACATGAAGACAGCAATAGGACAATCCTCCAATATGTTATCAATTAGATGTACATGCTTAAACATTACTCTTTCTAATCACTGGACTGGACATGTTTTTAAGTGGATATGAATTTAAGTGAAGACTTAGCTCTTAAAATGTTGGCTACTGAATGAGAAATTGGACCTCCATGATAAGACTAATATCTCATATATGGGACAAACTGAATCCACCTCAGACCAGTGTCCCACATATGTAACACTCATTGTGAAAATAGCTGGCTGACATCTCACATGTGGAACATTGTTACTGTTCTCTAAAATATAGTCAATCCATGTGAATGAATTAGTTCTTGTTCTGTACTTTATTTTGGCCGCCATTTTGTTTCTACAAACATCAGCCAGATGCAATTCTCACATACTATTTCTGGTACCTTCTTCAAAAAGTATGTATAGTTCCAAATGATCAAAGGAGAATTGAGAAAATAATGGAGGATCAAATGTGTAAACCTCTTCCTGGGACGCATATAAAACATTAACAAGGATAACTTTGTTCTACAAAGTATGATCTATCATAATTTTCTTTGATTTTTATATTCCTTTGTACTCAATAGAAGACTGCTACAGACTACATCCCAATGTGAGATGTACACTAAAAAAAAATAAAAGTGTACATAAAATATTTCTTTCAGTTTGGAGTGTGTTTCTCATTACATTATGTTAATATTGTTAAAAAAATTGTTAACCTCAGGTAACATCAGGTCAGCATGATCAGTCTGTAGTGGAATTCTAGTGTTTTGGATAGATCTGCTATCATCCTGCATCCCCCAAATATGGGACATTCAGTAGCCAACATGAATAGGGTTAACTGATTTACTCCCTATTGAATGATTCTTTCTCTAAGGATGTGTGAATAATCTTGTGCCCATTCCTCTCTTGCCACTACCACAGCAATGACATATTGTAGCTGCTACCAACTTCAGTATATTGGAATGCATGTGGCAAGAACTGGAGTACAGGACTGACATCCGCTGTGTCATCCAAATGAAAGTATTTTATTTTATATTTATTTTCTTATCTTGGTCCTTTTTTTTAATTATAAAAACCTTATCTCAGCCTTTGCTTTTGTTTTTTTTAACAAGTATAAAAATAATATTCAAAATATTCTCTATAAAAAATTATAAAGCAATCTATTAGCATAAAATCTAAAAATAGTTCTCAAAAAAAGACAGTTTTCCATGATTGATCTGTTGTCTTTTACAAATATTAAAGCAGTTATTTTTTTACCAAAAATACAGTTTTTTCTGAAATATCTATGGAATCGCATTTTAAAACTTACATTTTTCCTATAGAAATTTTTTTGAATGGACTATTTATTTTTGAAATCATCAATAATAATACAATGACACTAGGGAAAATAATTCTTATTTATCACATGTTCTTCAATTTTAATACATTTCTATTTATTAAACTTCATATAATACAAAATACAATGGCACCGATAATCAGTTAGAAAGCAATTTTCCCTAATTTTATTAGGGACGATTTATTTTAAAGTATTAGAAATTATTTATATAAACGTCATTTTATTTCATAATAAATAATGAAGAGTGTCACACTTCAAAAATCAAGATTTATAAAAACATATAGATCTGTAAATCAGATTTTATAAATTTCTGTTTACTAAAATCTAAATGTAAATTTAAGAAAATAAATGTTGGGAGTTCTAAGATCAGCCTTAGAAACTTTAATACTTTACATTATTAAAAAATATGCACACATGCTTTATAAAATAATTAAGCATTTTTTCACATTTTCACAAGTTTATATAATTCTTCAGTATCACAATTATACCTGAAAATCTAATCAGCTTATTTATTGCTACGCTAAAGCTAGGCCTACTAAATATCAAAGTCTTGTACTTTTTATTCAGACAATGGTAATCAATTTCATTTAGACTTAGAGAATGCACATGTTAAAGAAATCTAATAAACCACACAATAGTTAAGAGAATCAACAATTATTTAAAAAATTAAATACCTCTTTGAACATGTTTAAAAGAATCAAATTCGTAATACAACAAATTTAAGAATTTATGTTAACAAAAATATATACAAATTCAGGTCATCACAAAACTGAAATTAAATAAAATCATTTTTTAAAACTGCACAAACTGAAAAATTGTTTTAAAAAAATCTAATTTCCACTACATAACCATAAAAAACCATTACAAAAGTTTTCTTTCACATATAATTCAATAACAAATCAACACTATTTTCTATGAAGATTATTGAACTTTTTAAAGCCATAATACTAATTTTCACCATTTATAAAATTCAAACTTGCAGAACAGATTCTGCTAAGATATTAAGAGCGTTAAACTATTGTATACAAGAACTAAAAAATAATGTTTTATAAACACAGTTACAAAAACTTTGTACCATTTTTACATTTTAAAGTTTATTATAGAAATTGATGTTTCAAATAAAAATATGATTCTTAATATCATTTATACATGCTTCATAATATGACTGGGTGGACTACGACAACCCGATCACACTGGATCTGAAGAGTCCATAATAGATTCTATCGCACATCAAGAGCCTTACATTTCCATTTGGAATACTTCATGCGCTTCATCCAAAGCTTCTTCTAAAACAAATAATAAAAATATAATTCAGATTTATTTTTGAGAGTAATTAATCACAGTTGTAAATATTGTATTACAATATTTTTGAAAAGAGACCTGTTAAAAAAAATAATAAATTCTGTGTAGAGACGACACACCTTTCAAGTGAATACTTGTTAATGACCCTGTTTACACCAGTTGCCAGGACCTTAAATAAGGCTGGTGACTTGTACTTGCCCCCTTATTTGTCAATTTTTTGTTACGTCAATTCGATTTCACTGCATCATAAAATATAATTTCAATTCAGGTTATGTTTATTGTTTTTGTTTATATGAATACAATAACAGACAATTAACAATAATGATGTACTTACATATGATATTTTTTGTATTAATGTAAAACAAAAACAATAAACATAACCTCAATTGAAATATTATTGAAGCAGTAGCTGTTGTACGAAATCAGATGTTAAGAACATTAGCCTACCTACAAATACCACATTACTATCCTGTAACAATTTTTCCACTGCATATTAAGCAAAATAAAAGAAATATATTCAGACAAATCTCTCTATTGTGGATCTCTTTATAATGGAAATCTCTCTATAACAGCAAAATATATTGATCCCTGCCCATTCCTACAGTAAAAATATGTACTGTAACTTTCAATACTGAGATCAACAAAATTTCAAGACTCTCTCTATAGCAATGAAACACATGCACATTTCCTAGTCTTCTACCCCATTTCTTAGTATGTCAACAGGGCATTCAAGTGTTAAAATCAGTGTGTAGTGCCTCAACTGAATCGAGTGTTTTGTAACTACTACACTTTACAAGTAATGCATTATTTTTTATACTTTTACAATACGGTGTAATGGTAACTAAATAGACAATTGTATTATTAGATATAAAGGTTAGAGTTTTGTGACCAAATAAATAGGTGAAGTGACTGAAAATGATATGTGATGCTACGTGACAACCAACTTTTTGTTAAGCTTCAGTAAGAATGCAAGTTCTACTGTATCCATCATCTTTTGATGATGATAAACAATTGAAAGCAGATACAGTTGTTGAATAATTCACTAGTAAATACACAATATATTTTAATTTCTTTTTTTACTCCGAAACAATGTACCTCTATTAAAGTTGTTAAAAAAATCGTGCGATTTTAAGAACCTAAAGCAACAACAAAAACTAATGAAAGCGAGACTAGAGAAGCATCGGCCGAGGTCAGTCCTAAGATCTTCTGCACAGCCCCCAAGATGGAAATTTTATAGCTCGGCTCAAAGATATGACTACGCAGTTAGCTGGCTAGCCTGGGCTCTGAAGTTATTGTTAGTATGCAAAATCTGACCTTGAGGGTTAAGGACTGGGAAGTCCTTTTGGCCGGGGCAGACCAAAAAGGTTTGCTGCTAATCTTTCTTGTAGATGAACTTGAAATGGAGGCCATCCGATCTTCCATTTGCAGGGTGCCTATCGGGCTGTAGAGGGTACCCCTGATCTTTCCAGCAAGAAAGAGGGTGGGAAGCCAGGAGATGGTCAGGGTGCTTCAAATCAATCTACACTACAGTAAAGCTGTTTCGACAGTCTTCAGTCAACATTTCTTAAAAAAACAACATTGACATAGCCCTAATCCAGGAGCCATGGATTCACCGAGGTCGGACAGCTGGGCTAGGAGATGCAAGAGGTAAATTAATCTATTGTAATTAACATAAGAACTTGTATCCTAGTAGGTCAAGGAATACATAGTTTACCAACAATGGATTTATGTTCCATAAACATCATGATGGAATGGAAGGCCTATTTATGAGCTCTCTGTACATCTCATATGACACTCATACTCTACCATCAAGAGAACTTGAGCTCATAGTGAAATATAGCTGGTGCCAGACAGCTTCTGATAGGCTGCAATGCCAACTCATATCACCAGGTAGGATCGGGAAGCAGGGATACTAACCAAATAGGCAAGTTGTTACTCTGTTTCCTTATGTTAAATAATTTATGTTCCAAGAACATGTTACCACTGGTTAATGTGTGGCATGTTTCACAGGAACCCTCCACACAGTTATGTTCAATTTCAATTGGATGCAGACCTGGTTATAGAGTCCTTTACAAATCCACGTAGGACTGACTAGACTCAGAATCGCAACAACCTTGTTAGTCAGATGGAGTCACTGGACAAAGTAAGAATTTTGTTGGACTTGGAATTTATGGCATCACAGATTGGAGATGCCATATCATTTACCTCTAATCAACTACGGGAAATCTATTAGGAAGGTCAAAGAAATGGACAATCTGTAAAGTGCAGCAAGATTTCAAAGGGTTTTGACCGCCAGTCCTGTGAATTCTATAGGCACTCTATTGCTGCCATCTGGATGGTATTCAAGAACAGTTAAAGAAACATTGGTTCTTCTTTTAGAGACTCACTTTCTTAACTGTATTAAAAGGAACGATGCCAATGACAGACACCAGTGGTTAACAGCTCTTGGCCAAGGGCGAATTCAGAAGGCTGAAAGTTTGCTAAGACGCATTATAATAGTTTCTAATATTAAATGATCTGTGCAGCGATTTAGTCAATTTAAATCACTTGGAGGGGACGGTATTTTCCCTGCCTTGTTGCAAAGGAGACGAGACTCTCTTTTTGTTCGACTATACGATGTCTTCCAGGCTAGCGTGGTGTATGGTTATACACCATTCCAAAATGTGGTCGTCCAGATCTCACCCATCCAAAAGCCTTTACTTTAGGTCAATCAGTCTTACCTTGTTAAAAAACACTGGAAATGCTAATACATAGATATATACAGAAGTGGGTTCTATCTAAATAACCACTTCAAGGAAATAAACATGCATACCAGCTGAGGAAGTCCTGTGAATCCACCATACACCAGTTGGTGGGCAAGGTCGAGGATGCCCTCGGTAGGAAAGAGACAGTAATATGCGTCTTCTTAGATACTGAAGGGTGTGTCTAATATAATGTCTCTCATGATGCAATAAATAATGTTGTGCGAAATCGTGGGATCGACCCCCATTGTGAACAGATAGATAAACTCCGTGTTGCATTGTAGACAACATGGCCTATAATGTTCTCTGAGCCTAAGCCGGGAGACTCTGAAAATCGATGTGGCCTCAGGTTGTCTGTAGCGGAGGTTCTTTCACCTCATCTATGAGCCCTGGTGGTGGATTATCTCCCGGAGGACCTCAATGGAGCTGGAGCATTTGCACAAGGATACACAGATGACACTCAAGGACACGCAGATGGACACAAGGATATGCATCATTGTCCAAGGGAAGTTTCCTAACTCACTTGGAGAACTACTTAATTTCTATTTTGAACGTGTCAGTAACTGGTGCAGGAAGCCTTCAAGTTAATCCCTCCAAAACAGTTGTGGTTTCATTTAGTAACAAGAAGGCCATGAACAAGGATTTATGGCTGGAGGGAACCAGATTGGGTGTTTCAGTCAGTGAAATATCTGGGTGTGATCCTGGATAGGAAAATGAATGCCTATCTAGACCACACAGATTTAAAGGCAAAATCGCCACTGATGGTGATGAGGCATCTTATCGGATATGAATGGGGACTAAAGCTGAATGTAGTCCTCTGGATACCTCAGACCTCAACTGACATATTGTTCCATACATAGTATGGTGGCCAAAACACAGGCTACAGAGGGCAGCAAATTAAAAAGCTTGCAACGCCTTGGAAGCATGTTGGTCACTGGTGCTTTTAGGAGCACACCTACAGCCACTCTGGAGATCTTTTTAAACCTGCCTCCTCTGGACATTTCCATAATGTCGGAAGCGAGACAGACCGCCTAAGGCTTCGTAACCTTGGCAAATGGAAGGGGAGGATCCTTGAGGTTGAGCACTCCGAGATCGTCAAAAAAATTCTAAAAGACTCGGTGTGGGATATGCTATCTGATAGCATGCGCACTCAGTATGTCTTTACTCTACCTTTCACAGTTCTTCATCAATCATAAGAGGACTGGGAAAGTGGCAAGCTACAGGTATGTCCAAGTCAGATTATCTGGTACATAGATGGATCATTGTATGATCAACAGTCTGGATATGGAGGATACTGCAATACCACTGGTACTGCATTTAATGCAAGCCTAGGCAGGTATTGCACAGTGTTCTAAGCTGAGATCTGTGCAATCTCGGCATGTGTTCATCAAATATTAGAGGAAAGACTACAGTTTAGAACATTCTAATACTTACAGACAGTCAGACGGCATTAGAGGCTCTCAGCTCTGTAAAAATCACATCCAAGTTGGTATGGGATTCTCTCAGTTCCCTCTGTGTCCTATCAAACACTAATATAGTGCAATTAGGATGGGTAACTGGGCATTGTGGGATTGAGCGAAATAAGAGAGCAGATGATGGCCAAGAGAAGAGCTGCTGATCGACTAGTGGGACCAGAGCCTGCATGCGGGATTAGTCGCACAACTGTAAGAGAAGCAGTAAGGAAATGGGTTAGGGATGAGCACATTAAATGATGGAAACAATTTCCTGGCCAAATTGGAGAAATGCCTTCTCTCTGGACCAGACCTTTTACTGACAAGGACACTTGTTCAGTTTAACAGGAGGTTACTGAGGCAGGAGACATCATCTACATAAGGTGGGATTGTTACAAATCTCGCCTGAGTGTTGTTTGTGTGGGCAGGTGTTGAAACCACAGCACATATACTCCTTGAGTGCGAGGTCCTGGAGGCCAATAGAAAGACTCTTTGAACCTGAGCTACCAGATCATGAGTTCAACTAGGACACCTTATACAAGATTTTGGAGCTCGTCAAGGGCACTGGGGTCGATTTACGGTGTAGTAATAGGGGTACACAAAAAGCTCTTAAGCTGACGTGTTGAAGGCCATAAAGCAGTTAATCGCCAATAAATAAATATACACAGCGTGTTAATGTAAATATAATATGTGAAAATAATGTGTAGTGTAACTGTAGTCAACTGTATCTTTATGTTCAACAATCTCTTTGGAATGACTAGCTATTCCTGATGAAGTTGCAGCTCCAAAGTATATTGACTCTCGACTAAGAATATACCTGATCAAATAAAGTAGATAATTAAAATAAATATATTAAACATTTTAATTGATACTTGGATACCATTAAAATATCCATCAAATTTACATTCATTTTACAGTAAATTTTCCTTCCCCATAATAGAAATGAATTCATTAAGCTCAATTTTTAGAATTTAGTTTGGGATAGTTCAGGAGTAAATAAAATTGAGATGAACCATTTTCTTCAATTTGAGTAGTAATGTCTTTCACTCGAGAACTTTGCACCTGTTGTTGCGACTTACAATGAACTGAAATCATGTTATAAATATTTCTCTAGGTACTGAACACGCCCACTAAATATCATCTAGTTAATCACTTCAAGAATGCAGTAAGTGTAAAGTTTATAATAAAATCAACCGTCCAAGTGTTTTAGCAGAAAATAGTCTCCAAACGATTATCATAAGATTCCTACATTCTAGAAAAATTCTTAAGTGCTATTAAATTACTAAAATTACAATTACACTGGATTATTGAATTCATTAATTCCAAAAACCAAATAAGGAGAAACATGGAGTATTGTTGTTGGTTTAGTAGACTCATTCGAAAATAACATATCTGTTCTAGACATGGGTTTTTTTCAGTAGTGAAAAGTAAATATGCAACACAAATTACAGAAATGGTCCTCAGAGAGAACAATCTTTTGTAGCCCTTTTCCTTAAAAATATAAGTATGGTAAGCTATATTTCATTAGTATAGTTGAGTGCTTTCTTTCAAATTTTTTTGATACCATCATAGCTAATTAGTTCCTATCAAGAAATAATTACGAAGTTTACTGTTTTACTACATAATGTCTACAACAAGAGGGGACAACTACTCATATAGCAGACACTACTATGTAAAGTGTATAAATTTTTTCATGAAGAGATAATTTCTCATGTATTCTCTCATTATATACCAGATTTTCAGTACTTATTATTATTTACTTGTACACAAACCTTTCTCTAAATATATACTACATTTTGTAATTAATAAAAAGCTTTAAAAAATAATTTATTGATATTTGAGTTATATTGACTTTTTATCACATATTCTACACTTTTTTATTTAAGTTAATGAAACAAAATTAATTTCAAAAAAACATTTGATGCCTTGCAGTCACCATACAAATGCAAACACTTGTCCATAGCATTTCAGTGAACTGAGTAGTTTCCATCCAAAAATCCTTAAATGTGAAGAAAAGATGGTAATTACTTGGGACAAAGTCCAGGCTATAAGGCAGTTATTTAAAAAGTTGTCACTTAAATTTCTGAAGCAAGTTCTTCATCAACGCAGCAGTTGTGGAGATCTGTTACCATGAAGAAGCACAATGTAAAAATGCATATTGTTTGTTTTGAATGCCACGATGTAGTCAGTGAAGGGTTTGATAGTAGGCCGCTGCATGTATGGTCTCCCTATATGCTATGTAGTCAACAAGTAGATCAATCCGAAAACACAGTAGCTGTATCTTTTTGGTACTCAAAATTTGTTTGGTTTTAATGGGGATCAAATGGGTTTAATGGGGATACAGTTTAGGCTACCCTAAAAAATGATGCATCATTTTTGAACTGACACTTTATTCAATACTTATGATAAGCCTTGGTTGAATATTTCAACCTGTCTGAAAATTTCAACAGGATGGACTTTTTTTAATTTCAAAACGTGTATGACCCTACAAAGCTTACATGATGGGATTTTTAATTTTATCACACAATTTAAAATTATATAAATAAACATTAAATGGCCATAGTGGCTAAATATTAAGTCACACTGGCACAAAGAAATGGTAAGGTCAATACATGGCCTGATGAACTGTGACTCAGATCAAAACATTCTTTACTTGTTTTACTTTACGTGAATGTCACTCGTATACAGGTAAGCTACCTAAAAATTAAATGTTTTCTTTAAAATCTCCGTTCACAAAATAATTATTTTATATTATACATGATTTTTAATGTTAATTGCTTTTTCTTGGACTAACACAAAAGAAAAACATTGTTTTATAATTATTTGTTAATGTACCTTTTTTTGTAGGACTGCTAACCACTTTTCTGTTTTCCTTAGCGTCTGAATATTCATGTCCTTTTAAAAGTATGTCAGGAAAACTGCTCATATTTTTGGGTGGTGTTCTCGCTATCGGTGAATTTCGTAAATGCATTAATGTACTGCGCTCATAAACAATTCTTGTACCTGTACAGTTAAAAAATATTTTTTATATGTTTCAATATAGTATATTAGTTTAATTTTTAGTTCTTAGATTACTTTTTATTATAATAATAAAGTGTTAAAACAGTGTGCAATATATTAAATACTTTCTGTTTAATGTTTTTAGGTATAACAATCAGAATTGATAACTTTATATTTGTTTTTATATTCAAGCTGCTCATTGCTGTTAATTGCAGGTCTAACTTAGTTCAGTTTTCAAGTCTTCCAAAATGTTAAAAAGAACCACACTTACAAATTATATTACGATAATACAATATAATCCTTCAATTGTATAAGGAAGTGTAGTACCATTTTACATAAATAATTGCTCAAGATATCCAAAAGTACTGATAAATTTTGCTGACATTCCTCTTCTTTCACCATTTCTGTGTTTCTGAAAATTTCTATATTCAAACAAAACTTACATACTCTCAACAGGCTAAGTAAAAGTTAGGGTTAGACCTAGTCTGGTATTATCAAGTACTTTTTAGTATTTGGATTCAAATACAAAAACTAATATTCAAGTAAATAGGCTATTTATTGAATTGTATTGGAATGCTTTTCTGTACAAGAGGCCTATGCTCAAGCCAGATTGTAACAATTCCTAGACTTAACACAGTTAGCCTAATTGTGTTGAACTGACATAATTTAAAATAAATCAATAATATAACATATATAATTGAATAATAATACATTCTTATTACTAAGTAAAATTCCTAAATGATCAAAAGGTTCAGTATTACATCATCATTACTGAAAGTTAGTTTAAATATAACTTAAAGAGTTAGTTCAGTTGCGTAATTAATAAGTACTGTACCTAAGTTATTAGCAAATGATAAAAAGTACTCATGAAATTATTACTTCAATTTACTTACTTACTTACTAGATGCAACAGATGAATACTTTGCTATATTCACAAAATAAATACAGTAATAATTTGTTATGATTTTCACAAAAAAAGTACTATTTATTAATTTTTATAAGAAGTTTTTTTGTGACAACACGGATAATCAAGAGTTTGCTATACTTTTTCAATCAAATAACCTGAGACAGTACATTCAAGTTAATGAATAGAACGGTTTATTTATGATTGTACTGTAGAAAAATTCTGGTAATAGATTGCCTAGCCTACCTTTCTATCATAGCTAAATTAATTTGTATACCTTAGTAGGAACTTACTTCATTTGAAAAACTAAAAATCTTATTTTTAATAGGTTAAATATTCATTAGCTGACATTAAAATATTTTCTTTTTTTTCTTAATAGAATGCTTTATTTCATGTCACTTTATCCATTACTATTGCATTAAAGTTACCAATGCATTTTTCCTTGTGAAAACCTTCATAAACAATATTAATAAAAAACCTTAATAACCTAACCAATACTGGGTACTGGGTGTAAGTTACTCATTCTGTAATTACAGTTACAATGGTTAATACCTCTTAATTAAATAATAATAAAGTAAATAATAAAACAAGAAAATTAGAAGAAAAAAAATTTCTTTTTTTGATATTACTTACGATTTTAGGTTTATTTTTTATGGAAGTACATTGTGATGTTACTGTGTTTATATTTCATGGAACATACTAGATTTCCACTAACACACTTTATCATTTACTCAGTCTAAATAGCCTACTTACTTTTTTGATCGTTCTTGTAATGAAAATATTGTTAAGATGACATCCATTTAATTAAGTTAAATAGGTTTTTCACCCAGCAACCGTGTGAGGTTCTTTAACCAACAACCGTGTCACTTCGGTCGTCAGTATCTTTTTCTTTTTAAAAAAATAGGTTTTTTTATTGTTTTAGCAGTCAAAAACACACTACCTTTTTTTATGCTGTAGCAACCTTAAGGTTATGCATTTATGCAGGTCATTTTTATTTTTTATTTTTATTGTACTTTCTGTACTTTTCGTACTTTTATACTTTGAACTATTGGTTTTGGGCAAGTAATAGTGTTTTAGCAAAAAATTACCGAAAAATCAAAAATAACCTAGACTACTTATTTACCTGAGATTGTTAACAAATGGTGTTAAAATGAGACTAAGTAATGTTCACTTTTAACTGCAAATTTTCCTTTCCAAAAAGTTTTATTTTAATCAAATGTCATTATTTCTAAAAAAAACTTCAAAATTTTGAAAGTAATTATTCCAAATAATTAAGTCTACTTAGACTTAAAAATGACATCTTAAGTATCGAAATTTGCTTTTCTTGAGAAATACATTTTAAAAGGTTTGTGAAGTCAAATAAAACTAATATTTTTTTTCAAAAAAAAATACTAATAATAATAATTATTATTATTGTTATAACAGCTTTTAAAGTAGATATAGCCAATACTGATTTGCTTAAAAAAATAACTATTATTACATACAGTATTTGGGCTCCTCTTCATTTACGCACTTTTAAATGAGGTTATCTTATCAGAGAAAACATTTCAAAGCAATGTATTTATAACTGGTAAACATTAAAAATTTTTTTAAAATGTCCAAAGTTTAGTGTGTACAATACGTTATTATTAGGTATCTCACAGTAATTGTAATCTATTTTTTCTAGTATCAATAAATGTAAACAAACCTCCAGGTGTTGTCGAATAAAGAGTTCCTCCAGGGGTGGTAGAATAGTCAATCGGTAACTGAGAAGGATCACTAATTAGTACTCTTCTTGAAGGAATAGACTGGCTATGAGTAGCTTGTCTTGCGATAGGTGAAGCAGACATATTTAAGGGAATCTGAGATTTGTCACTATTAAAAATAAGTAAGAGCTATAAATATTTTGTTATGTTTGAGATACACACCCTCCCGGACAAAAATAAAACTACTTTATAAACTGTAACAACTTATTACAATAAAGCAGACCACACTTCAAACACTAGCACTTAAACCCGTTTCGTTTTCTACAATTTATACACAACAAAACAAACTGAACAACCGAAAATAACTGGCTTCCCATACGAATTAAGAAGAACGCAGTTTATTCCTCTGACGATCACAATTTACAACACGAAGCACAACACGAATCAGCCTAACAAAAAGTCTCAGCTGAGACAGGAAATAGCTTCTGCTATAAAATCAGAAGACAAACTACATTATTACTCAATACGATAACTTCATAGTTACTACGTTTCAATTTATCTGTTCGTATTGTAAATAAATACATAATGTATGAAAAATTGTTTATTTAATCTTAAGTATTAGTGATAATTAAAGTTAATAATTACACAAAATGTTTTTGTAAAAATTGTATTCTCACTGCTTTGTTTAACGTAGTGAGACAGCGCGAATTTGAAACACACATTTGACAACATTACGTCATTCGTTTCAAGGACATGTAAGAAATTAATATGTCTAATTAATAGGCGCAAATAAACAATATTTTCCAAGACGTAAAGAATTTCTTATCTGTTATGTTTACTATTTTGCAAATACCAAACTCAACATTTGATGATTCCAGTTTAATTATAGGAGGTAGATTTAAGTTGATTAAAATATATGAGAAATATTTATTGACTCTCGGTTCTAATTTTCACTACTGATTAAATTAATTGTAACTGTAACACATCTAATTATGGTAATACCTGCAAGACTGGTTTAGTCAGTTTAATGTAAAATACAACAAAGAGTATGGCTTTAAAACTTTTCCAATAATATTTAATTAAAAATCTGTAAGAAGTAATAAAAAAATGTCAGTAGATCTGTTATTACGTCAAGTGTTTAATTATTATGGCATCAGTAAAAAGTAAATATTCCTGAAAAGTTACATTATGGAAAATATTATGGAAACTATGTTTAACTTAACCTTATATTCGGCTGTAATAAAACAAATACTGATTTTGATAGTGTTGATGATTAAAACGTTTTTCATTTTTGAGTGTGATTAGATTTTAAAATTCATTTAACTCTAAATGAAATATAGGACACTTTCACGACGCTTAGTTGATAATTATGCAAGCAATCGAAAAAGTACTGGTTGGTAAGATAAAGTAAAAAAATGCGTCGTTAAAGTTGAACTCGGGATGTGGCCTACCTTGAAATTAAAGTAGGTAAGCCTAACAAGGTAACAGTCACAGATACGTAGCCTATTCACAACAGCTGTGGTTGTCAGAGAGTTCAATACGTAACTTCAAAACATTGTAATATTACTTGAAATCGGTTTTTTAGGATAGAAACTATTTTTAAAAATAAATTTAATTTTTATTAGAAAGATGTTTAAAATTTTTTAAAAAATCGCTACTGTAGGCCCTAATAAGAAAAAAGAAATTATTACAAACTCAATTTCAAGAAATCTTAAAGTTTTTCACACATAAAAAAGGAAGAAATATTATTTCATGTCACACTTCTGCCACTAAAGAAATTTTACTAAATAGCTTTAGTAAATTTTATAGGTCTAATTCGCCGATACCTCAAAAAATAGTTTTTAATTTTAAAATGTTTTACTTCAAGCATATTTGTTTACTCTAAACCACTTAAAATATTAACGGAAATCGTATTTTCTCGATATATTGATAAACGATTTAATTTTAAAGGAGGTAAGCTCACAGTCTTAAACTGCCTTTGAGAATCAAAACAAATGTATGACTTATTTTGAAATAATTCTTTTCTGTTTTCAGATGCTTTAAAATTTTAATATTCTTTAAAGTAGAACGTAGACAAGAGATATGGGCATATTTTTAACGAAATCTTTTAAATACGTTTTATCGCCACCTCTTTGAACAGAAACATATATAGACAAAAACATAACAGGTAGACATCTAGATGAAACCACTTTTATTAACTCAAGAAACTTTAAAATTAACCATTAAAATATTGCTTTTTTTCTGATTTCATAATTCTTTCTAGCCTGCATGACCTACTTCATGCAATGAAATGTAATACGGTAGACTAAGGCAACTCTCAACTGGCAAAATCATTAGTTGTCAATCAAAGGAATTTGTGTTTCAAAAAAATTATGTATAATAAAAACGTATAGACCATACAGAAGTAATTTATTAATTCAATTAAATTGTTGTAACATATTAAAAACAATTTAAAATATTTTCATATGAAACCCAATATTTCTCACAAATGGAAATACGAATAACTGAGTTCTTTAGTGTAATAAAAATATTTGCCGTAAATATTAAAATTGTAAATTTAAAGACTTAATATGGGGGAAAACAGTTTATTATTATCAGAGTAATAACAAAGTACGCGGACAATATGCTATAAAAATGTTTGTAGACCTTTTTAATTAATTTAAAAAATTATTAATACATAGTTTTTCCATTTATACTTAAAAAAACTATGTCCATCGATAAATAATTATCAAATTGGTTAAGGATATTAACAATTGACCTAAATAGGTCGTTGCTATGGTTCCATCTAAAAGTAAAATAAATTTACAAAACTCTTAGAAATTAATGCTTCAGTTCTAAATCCTTCAGAACTAAAACTGTTATTAGGAAATGTCTTAAAGTAGTGTTGGATAATAGGGTCAACTTAATGGGTATTAAGCATGAGTGTAAAAACACCATTGAAACTCAAACTATTGTCTTTTTAAAAGGCTTTTGTAAATAAGAAGTCTTCCTTACTTATTTGCATTATTAACGAATTTCCAATGGTTAATGAGCTACTGGAGCTGCCGTCATGGTAAGCACTGCGCCATGAAAAAGATTTTTGAATGATTACCACTCTGAATCTTACGAATGCACTTTTCCGGGCAATTTTCGCGTACCAAAATATTCGTTTACCTAATATTATTATTTTTTTTTTTTTAGTGTTTGGAAATTCGCTTCCATAAAGTCATAGTGAGAGTTGCGTAATACAATAATTTTAATATAACGTCCATTATTACTCCCCTAAGTATAAAATGAATACAATGTAATCTGTTCATTTTTCCGTGCTCTCAGGCACATTATGGATTGTACGCAATACCCTTTAAATATCTCATATCTCAAAAATATTTCAGTCAAAAATATATTGCGTTGTAAATGCACTCTAAGAAACAGTATTTGTTTTGATTCTTTGATAATTCTATTCTCATGCTTACAAACAAGAACAAAAAGTAGTAAGACTAGTCTACTATTGATGAAACCGCTCCACTTTCATTATGGAAGCGTGGATTTAGGTGGCAGTTGCGATTGTTGGATTAAATTTGTATGTCTGTTATATTATTTCTTTTCTTTTCAGACTAAATTGCTCTCTTTCTTAATACTTTCATATTAGTATTAGGTATGTAACAACTTTTACCACAGAACTTTTTTAAATTATTTCGATTTATAGCTTAACGATTTTGATTTAAAAATGGCTC
The DNA here is from genome assembly GCA_022606455.1 of Callitettix versicolor. Classification (NCBI taxonomy): domain Eukaryota; kingdom Metazoa; phylum Arthropoda; class Insecta; order Hemiptera; family Cercopidae; genus Callitettix; species Callitettix versicolor. Next base: position 46,469,923 of record CM040184.1, read on the forward strand.
AAATGATCACTATTGTAGGGCCAGAAAATATTTTTTAGTTGCTATATATCTACAATAAATATAAAGTAAACTGTTAGATTATGATATCGTTGAATCTAAGATAGTTTATATAATAAGACAGTTTATAATTGTCGAGAAGTTATGTTTATTGAGAAGTTATTTGACTTCATAAATGATGGCTCATGTCAAACTGTAAACAAGACATAGATGATCTTACAATTTTATTAACAAAAAAAACTGTAAACATAAATTTAAAAATAAGTAAGATAATCTAAGCTTACTTGTTTTCAGTAAGCTTAGATTATCTGCCAACCTAAATATGTCACATTTACACCTGACCCCCATTGTTATATGACCTAATCTACTTGCTAAACAAAATTCACAGTATTAAAGAACGTTTTTATTTAATGGCATAGGTTACCTAACGAAAAGGTGCTCATAAATGTGTCTATAGGCCTATTATAATGTATGGTTACAATTAGTAGTATATATTATTGTATTTAGGAATAATCAAATATCTTGTTACTATATAGACATTGTTATTGTATATTGTTATTGTATAGATAGGCCTACCCTTATTAATAGGCGTGTAATAATAATAATGTTGCTATAATAATGTTTTATTAATGTTGAAAATATCTTTATTTATTGTAACTTGCTTTTGTGCCAAAAGTAAAAGCAATAAAATAACAACAATAAAATAAAGCTTTATAGTAATTAAAACATGAAAACTAAATGCCCTAACTTTATCACCATTTTCGAAAAGAACAAGTTTCGACTTTTAATTTTACAAAATGCAGAGTACCTACAAAATGTATACTACCAAAAATGTATTACCCTAATTAATTTTGATAATTTGTTATTGAAATAAAAAATATGATTTGTTTCGACAGATATGGGTTGTAGTAGGCCTAATAATAATATTCTTCTCACAAAAAAGTGTTTCGTGCTTTTTTAGCAAAAATTTTGCATTAGTTGGTCAGTCATCACTGATTTATTGATAATGACCACTAATGTTTAAAAACAAGTTACAATTAATTATTCAGATAAAATGATGATTTGATACTTTTTAAATACTAAAAGTAATAGCCAATCAGACATATTAGGTTAAGTAAGCATAAAATTTGATGGAAATTAATAGACCGGTTTTAGTTATGTTATGAGTGATGACCTCTAATATCCAAAAACAAACAAACGATAATAATTTTATCGTTTTATCATACTGAGATAAATAGTTATTTACAAGTTTCGGAACTAATCACGTATGCGTGTCTTAGACAACACAGCTAATCTATATTTAAAATGTTTTCAAACATAACCTCACTTTTGTACGTGTCTTGGCATCTTTAACGCGCATGTTTGCCTATCCAAGTTCTAATATTAGCTAACTATCTGACAATTCAAATCAAGCCCATTTAAAATTGCTTCGAACATTTCTATAGATAAAACTAAAGATATAACTATGTAGTTCCACGTGCCCCACATCACTGTTTGGTTTACAGAAATAACACTATATCTGGATTTGGAATTATAAACGATAATAATGATATTATAACAATGTTACTGTATTTCTGGCATGTCCACACACCAGTAAACAAGTAATCAATATACAATATAATTATTATTATTAGAAAAATATAACATATCTAACCGCATTCCTGAATTAGCCTACTTTATTTTAAATTATCCCAATGTAAAAAAATCAAATCATTGTCATTTTATTTTTTTTAAATTTCCCAATACAGTAATCTAAATGGTTTCAAAATATGACATAAGACTTCTATTATATGTAAAAATTAAATCACGTGTAGGCCCTAATCCAAAATCATGTTTTTTAAAGTTAATCAGACCTAAATATTAGGGTTTATTTGGCTTAACATACAGGAGAAGTGCTAACAGTGTTATATATTTAATTACGTAATAGGTAAGCTTACATTTTATCGATAATAATTATTTAAAAGATTAATATTCATTTACAATAAATAAATAAACAGTATAAATTAAAATTAAATTCTAGCCCTAATAAACATTCTAAGATACAAAATATGAGAACAAATAAAAGAGTAGAACAAATAATATGAAAAATATTATTAGGCCTAAATTCTTTCCATATTTGAACTCCTCGTCACTATTAGGCCTTTATATTGTACATTTTTTATCAAATATTTAAGTATTTCCTATAATATACCTAACCTCCTAAAAATACATGGAAAATTACATTATTTAAGATACTTATAATATTTAAAATAATCTAATATTTTATTTTCCGAGTAAACAAAGCAAATAATTTTTGTTGTATACGTAGCATAATAGGCATATACGCAATGTAAAGAGTATTTATGCTTCGTGTAATATTCATCAATTCTACTTATCGGCAGTACTTGCGTCACGTAAAACTGAAATCGAGAATGATACATAAAAAGTAGATAGTAGGTTTCGCTAAAGATAAAACTTAACTGACTACTGTTATATTTCTCCCAAGGTCATGTTCTTAAGCTTGAAGCGTAGTTAGGTGGTGAGTGAGTTGGGTCACAATAACATCACGAACAAATCGAATCGAGGCGTGGCTTAGGCACCATAAAATTCAAACTAAAAATATACAACTTTTAGCCAAATTCAGATCAATGGTTGTTGTACCTACAATGTGGCTCCGAGTTCCCCAAATGGAAATCAAAATAATTCAAATATTAAAAAAATCGTATTAAACGAGAAAAATTAATTATTATTTGTATACATACCGAGTATGGCAAAATAGAATTTTTAAAAATTTCATGACAATATGACAATATTTCATTAGAAAATTATGTCTGTTTTATATAATGAAAGTGGATAAATCAAGCAAGTATACGGTAGTGTAGAAACTTTGTTTTTAGTAAGAATTACATAAATTGTGCAAAAACATTACACAAAGAATTTGTATACTTAATTATTTCCGAAAAAAAAACAGAAGTTATAAAATGGTATAATTTCTCAAAATCAGATTTTGTCAGATTGTTTCAAATTTGGTCATTTAAAGATCAATTTAACTGAAAGACTAACTACTGTAGTTGAAGTTAGTGTGTCAAATTTGAAATGACAGAAATTTACAGTTCTAAAAAAATGCAAAAGAAACCACCACCACCACCACCACCATCATCATCATCATCATCATCATCATCATCATCATCATCATGATTTTTATCTCTTTACATTAAAAATCAAAACAATTAATTCATATTAAAGTACAGAACACAAATATGTTTTACATTCATTATATTAACAAGAATGGTATCATACTATAATGTAATGCTCTTTCTAATATATGAATCCTTAGGCGCATGTATTTGTGTAGGATACATCAGCATTATTTTGAGAGCTAAAACAAATTGCTTCCTTTCTGTACTTCCACTGGTAGTATATTGAATATTTCCCCCCTCTAAATATAAATGAATTTTTTTAACAGTAAGCGCACTTTTCTTGTAAAACTACAAATACTTTAAATACATACATGAATATGTCCATAGAATAATCAGTTGGAGCGTTATTTATTGTACGTTTTTGAGGGGTAATTGTTTGCAACCGTCCCCCTCCCCTCCCCTCCCAAACAAATCAAACCGTAGTACAACCGAGACTGTACTAGTGCGTAGTAAATTTACCTCATTAGTTTTGTGGGCACGAGTTTTTAATAATACTCTTATCGTAACTATCGTTGAAGGAAGCCATGATGGAATTTAGATGAAGGCAGCTGCAATACACGTATCAGTATCACTGATAATAAAACAACTGACTAATTTGAAATGCAAAATTCGTTAAAATTAGCTCTCAAATTAATGATCTTCACCTAACAGCTGATTGAACAAAATTTGTTTTTTTCGTTAATTTCACTCGTAAGTTATTAGCAAATTTCCTTTGGAAAATATACGACTGAAGCGGCCGTCATGGTAAGATCCGAACACGAGACATTGAAATAAACATCGATCCTGTCTGTAGATCACTTTTAGAGATCACTCTCAAATATTTTTTGTCCAATTAAAAACTGGTATAAGTGTTTTTGAATAGATCTACTGGTGTCTCAAGTATTTTTGGAATTATGCATTTTTGAAAATGCAAAGCTTCTGTAGTGCCTATCATTCAAAATTACTGAAATATATTAAATGTTATAAAAAGATCTTTATTTTATATTTATTTATTTAAAATTATGTTTACAGTTAAATATATCTTGCACAGTTCATATTCAAATGAATAACGAACGCCCAACCATACAAGTTTATTAGAGCATTAACAATTGGATTTACTCGTATTGTACAAGATTGATGTTTTTTATATTTGTACATGATGTAGATAAGTGTTCATTTTTTTAAATATCATTTGTGTATAATTTTAATTTAGCAATAATATCAGTAATATAATTGATCCAATATAAAACAACAATAACACTGATGAATTATTTTTTTTAAAGCTTTTACTTCTGTCGGTCAGTTCCTAGATTGTAGTAAATAATAATAATCATAGCAAATATTTCTTTATTGTTATGGTTGAACAATGCTAAGTTCAAAGAAATTGTACAGTCTCAATACATAAAAAGTAACGTGTGAAACTCGGGGAGTTACTGACAGAAGCGAAGCTTTTGTTAATGATGTATTTCCTGAATATATAATTAGTTTGAAAGATATGCTTGCAACTTGTTTCCCGTAAATAAATAAATACTTGAACCTAGTTTAGATATTAGGCTATTTATTGTAGGTCTAGTTACAGTAAAAAATCAGTTTTATATTAATTCATAACTCAGCTGATTTCATTGAACAGCTAATATGCTGTAATAAGTTTTAGGTTATGTTGTTAAAAACTAGCAATATTAACAACAATATTATAAAAGTTTATATTAATTTCGTTACATTGAAAAGGTTCGGGACACGTTTTTTCTATTCACTCCTCTCGCCAAAGCTATATTAAAAACTTTGCTTCAGTAAATGTATGCCTATATACTGTATTATGTAGTTCAGTCTCACATTCTTGAAAGGAATTTTTAACATGTTTATGTCCTTACAGCCTACTATTTACTATTATATGTATAAAATTAGTTCCACATCAAACCAAGCAATCCCACGACAATATATTTTATTATGACGGCAGTTTTGCAGGTTTTTAAATAATTATGCAAATCGATGTAGCCTGTATGCCAAATAGGAGTTCATTTTAGACTGCGTAGTTATATATCGTATTGCTGCAAAACATACTGCGTTCTAATTTCTTTTTAAAAAGCTTACAACATTTAGGCTTAGTTTTTATCACTACACATTAGTGACATGGTACGATTGTGTTATCTTTAAATAAGCAGTATTTGAAGTAGTAAGATTTTACTTCTTGATAAATTAATAAATAATGTAGTTTACTGAGTTTAATTTCTGCTTAGTCAACTGTTATACTGTATATAGGCAAGGGATTCGTGATGAAACCATATATCAAAGGTCTGTAGGCATATTTATAAAGCCTATACACGACTTGTTATGTTAAATTTGTTAGTCCACAGTCGATTTTGTGTCAGTAGTTCTCTAAACGGAATTAATATTTGTAGTGAAAAGAACTACATTTTACTTTCTCACAAAAGATAAAAGTATGGTGATTGTGCATAATAATAGTATTTTGAGATTTTGATAGACTCTTCGTTTTAATTCTGTTGAGTCCAGAAAAGTTGGGTTAATCTCTCTATGCACACTGTTAGACACTAAACGATTAAATTTAGCATGTAGGGCCTACGTAGGCTAGTGTTTGGTCATACATCGGGACAATTTTTCAGTAATAAAACTAACTTTCGATTCTTTTGGTCAGAAAACCTTTAAAAATTAAAATATCGGATTTTATCAAAACAATATATAACGATTATAAAATGTGGCCTAAATGTAACGATTAAGTTTTGAAAACAAAACGAATGGATCGCTGTCTCTTCTACAAGAGTAATGACCCTTAAATTTGAGTCTCTTTAACTAATTAAATTACGTGTACGCTTATATAATGTTCAGGACAGTTTATTTCACTTTCTGCATTCTTTGTTAAAAACCAGTCTTACAACTGAACACAGTACGTGCAAATTTGCGCTTGTAAACTGTTTCGAGGTGAATGACTCACGTTACATCGTATATTCAAAACTTATCTTCATATGTATTCATTATCTGTAGGTCTCGTGTGTAGATATCGATGACTGAACTCGCTCATACAGATAAACTGATCTAACTATTCTAGCTTTAGCTCTAGCTTGTAACATCAAGCTACAAGTTTTTAAGTCAGCCCCTCCTCTTAAAAGTTGGAAGTTTTGTAGACCTTTAATGTTCTGAAATTGTAATAAAATTAAAAATTGAATGTTGGAAAATATTGCTTCCTTACACGCCCTTATGGCCAACAGTTTTCTTTTCAATTTTGACCGTCTTTTTTAGATTTAACCCACTAACAAATCATAGCCTAAATTTCAAAATTAGTAAACTGATTTGAGTCTTATGACAAAATTTTGATTAAAATCCATGTAAAATTATTTTACTTCTTAGTTATTATAGGTTGTGCATTTTTAGCATATTACCAGTGGGAGCTTGGAACTGCTTTATGACTCGAGACATGGAATTAATAACTGTAGACCACGTGTATAAGATGTAAATCAAATATTTGAAACGACGAGCTGAGAATAACTTTCTAGTGGGCATTAAAATTTTTTTTAATAATATGTGTAATAATAGCGAAATATTTTGTATACAGTATATACAAAATATACTAGTAGTTCAAGGACAATAGACCTCGCAATATATTCTTAATTAATATATTTTATAACACAGTAGTAACGTTTTCCGCAAATCTAAACGGTAACCTTAATATTTACAAAAAGTGTTATTGGACCAATTTTATTGAAAATTTCGTGCTCTTTCTCCCTGAAGCGGTTAAAATTATGATAGGCAAGAGGAAAAAGCCAGAAACTTCACTCTCATCGTTAAATCAGAGCCCGCCATCTTACACAAGATCGGTTCGGGCTTCGTATCAAATTTCAAAACAGTCGACCAATGCGTTTAGCCAGAACTGCGTAACAAACCAAACGCCGAACGGACGAGTTGAAACAGAGACCTCGCTTCGCTCAGTCAACAGTTTTATTTCTATTCACGGCTACCTTCAGAACAGGTTAAGATACATACAGCTTCACAGTCGACTGTTATGAGTAAACACTGCCTTTCAGTTTCTTTTTAGCCTTATTTTTTACTACGAATCATTAAAGTAATTATACAAATTTTAACAAAACTTTTGGTCTCTTGATTTTGCTTATTGACTGGTTTTTTATATCGGACGGGAATGATCTGCATATGCCATCTTTGCATGCTTTGTTTTATATGTCAAATTCGAAAATAACTTAGTGATTTAGTGCAATTAAAAAATTTTCTATGTTGTTCATTCATCAATTGATAAAAGTAATTATAAATTACCAGTACAATAATTATGAAATACTGTACAATATTGTGAACTGATCTCTTTATGAATAGAATTTTTAACAGCATTTCGTCTAGCAGCAACGCCCATTTGTTTATTCCGCCGCTTAAATATTTTGCGTAAATTTATAGGCGGGCTAGCTGGCGACTGACTTTTGATATTTCTACGGGCGTATCGCTCATGGTCAGCTTATTTTGATAATTTTAACAAGCTTAGCATGCTCCAGAACGGTAACCTTCACATTTGACGAGTTAATAAATTTTTGAATAAATACAACTTTTGGAGAATAGTTTATTGAAAATTAATTTATTCATAAATCTCAACAGTTCACAAGCTGGGACATCGTGATGAAACCACAAAATATCATCTGGGCTAAACGATTAATAGGTAGGCCCTATTACAGTCTTTGTTTAGATAATAACAATTCATTCATTTCAAGAACTGATAGTATTCAAATTGAATTTCAGCATTTTTGTAAACCTTAACGTTTTCATTAGAATTATTCATGCACGACCAATACATCCAATACAGGCCTGTACATACAAAGCCTGTAGATCCAATTTTGAGAAATCAGATATTTAGAACTTGATATTTTTTTCTAAAATTTTAGGAACACTTAGACTATATTGTCCGGTAAAATTCCCTTGTTGCAAGAACATTGATAAACGTTTTCAAATTCAAATAACAACAAATTTAATTAATAGCTAGTATAAATAAATACAAAATTGTCTTGGTTATTAGAATAAACCCAGACAAAACTTTCTTCTCTCCGGATGATATAATCATTGACGACATAAATTGTTCCCGCACTTCTTGCCTGGTAAGTAGCCTACATGTTCAATATTTAAAACAAGAAGGATTTTATCGAAGTAAAATTTGTATGTAGGGACCTATAGACTACAAAACGCTTTGAAGTATTAACAAAATATCACACTTAACAAGATTTTAATGAAATATTCCAGTTGTTTCGTTTTCTGTACGTTTATATTTTTTTATTTGCATTACTCACTTAGCGTAACACCAGAAAACATTTAAATACAAATAATGTTATGTTTAGTAGGCTGCATATTTTGGCTAAATAAATTAGACAGTGAACAAATTCCGTTTTTAGTTCATTAGTCTTATATTTTATTTTAAATAAAATATGTAAAAACTATGATAATTGGAATCACAAACATTAATATTTCTACTAAAAAAAGTCATAAATTGATTTACAATAATTTGGTTTTATAGAACCACAGTCTATACAGCAATTATCTAAAAACAAATTTTTAGTATACAATCTATCTATCGACAGTACAGATACATTTTCTCCTGAGACCAATAACCGGCATTTTGTCTATTTAAATATAGGCGGCTCTATTTAATACCTAGGTGTATTATGTTATTTAATTGTTAAAGAAATGTGTGTTAATAAAAATATGAAATATATGTGTATTAGTAAGAAATACGAGTAAAAATAAGAGTATAATTTTTGACTTTGACCTAGAAATGTTAACCTTTCTGACTAGACGTCACATACAAAATGAATTATTTAACAGTCTGTAGTGAAAACAGCATAATTGTTTCGTTGAGAGATCGAGTAGGCTGTGCTATTTTATTTGTCTGTACTGCGCAGTTGACGGTAAGAGGGACGACCTTGGGAGTTTCTGACATTGTCGCCTGATGTTTGTTTTATAATGCATAGGCTACTTCGTTATTCCATTACATATTTCAAAATTACCACTCCACAATTTCATCCTTTATTTTTTTTAAACATCACTGAAAATTTCGATTTAGCCTACATGATTGCGATTGCCTCATTTGCGAATAATCGATCCTAAGTGAATAGTGCATTAATCACAAATTTATTCATATTCAATTAATTGTTTTAAGGCGTTTAAACTCGCAAACTAAACATATGAGTTGCTGTTTTCTTAGATTAAATAAAACAAGTAAGACACAAAAAAATTCTTTAAGTTAATTCCTACTTTGGTCAACAATTTATTCCTAAATTTATATCCTGCTAAATATCTTATATAAGAGAATTTTTTCTCCCATATAAAAGTAAAATTAATTAATTAAGTGTAATTAATGAATTAATATTTGATAAAACTATATTAAAATCAAGTGTCATCCAGTACAAGTTAAAAAAATGCATTTGAATTTGAGTGGATGAATAGAAAGTATTTTATTAACGATTGAAAATTTGAACAAAATATATAAATATATGAGTGAGAGTGTGAACTAATAGTAGGAATTGAAAAACAAAACCACGATTGCAAACCGCCATGGTCAAGGTTTACATTTGTTTTACTTCCGTATCTTAAATTTTCTGTATTTAAAATTCTGCTAATATAATCAAAATATTAGAAAACTTTGATCAATCGATTTTTAGAAAAATATGAGTTTTTTATTGACCTGTTTCACAACAAAATAATATTATAAACTAATTACGATAATTAAAGTTGTTTTATTTTATTTTAAATGTTTGTTTATTTTTTTATATTTGCAAAAGTTGGTTTATCATACAAATACAGTTATAAAAATTTTGATACTGTAAAATAGGAGTAAGCAATTTAAAAATACTGCAATGACTTCAAAAAAATATCATTTAATCTAAAAAACCTAATTTAAGTTAAAGGTTTATTTTATAGATTCACCTGACATATAGCGAGTGAACTGTTTTAGAAATACAGTAGCCTACTTAAATTAAATTTTAAAAAATTAAAATACTGTAGTAAACAGTACAAAGTTTTATGTAAAATTTTTGAAATAAGTGAGATTAATAAATGTATAAAATTTTAACTTGTGAAAGTAATGAACTATCCACATTTATCAGTTATTACATATAAGATCAACATTTCTGAAATTTTGTTTTTGTAAAAAAAAAGCGTTAAACTTTTTTGTAGTATTTTTCTATAACTTTGCAACATAATATATGTCTGGAAAGTGTAAAGATGACATATATTTTTTTACAACACATTAATAAAAAAACCCACTTACAATCATGGCAATGAGATCACAACAAATAGAAATTGGTTTCTTTTATTTAAATAAGTACTTTTTAAAGAAATTAATCAACTTCTTTCTCTCAAAAGTTAAGACACAATCATGTAAGTTATGAACAAAAGTTAGATTTTTAAAACAAAATAATTAATTTTGTTTCACAGAAAGTCCATATAAAAAATGAATAAATATTTTAATGTTTTTTAATTTTATTTTAAAGCGAAAAGCACATTAAGGCTAATATTGCCTCCTAAATGTAAGTGTTAGTTAAGACTCGGGTACTGTGAGGGACATTTAAATCTTCTCAATAGGTGCAGCTAGTCTGCACCCCCTGCAGGGTACATGTTTACAAATAAACATTGATAGATTTATTAAAAAAAATTTTCACAATATTTTATAAGCTTCTTCACTTTTATGTTATTTTAATTTAAAAATTTTAGATGACCGTCATTTTGAAAATATATGGAATATTTTTTTTGTTTTTTCTTTAATATTGTCTTGCAAATATAAACAAATTGTATGAAATTTTATTTAAGTAGTGTAAATGATTATTGTGCAATAATTAAAGAAAAGACGGAAAACTATGCATTTTAGAACATACCTCCATAGGAACTTTTTGCTTTAGTTTTGCATATATATTTCGATTTCTAGTAATAAAGGTCTCGGAACTGTAATCTTCCAGAGAATGTGGGAGGTATTTAAAATTATTAGCTTGAACAAATCTTTGATTATACAAAACTTTGAAACATTTTATTTAATTTCAAATTTTATTTTGCAAAAGAAGTAAATAAAGTGTTGTAGTAAAATAATAAAACAGTAAAAAAGCACAGTTTCTTGATTAAGTTCTCTCTATTCTAAAAGACTGGCAAAAACTTCGACATGTTTTCATCAAACTTCTTGCATCTTGACGACTAATGATAAATGGTGTCCAGACACAAGCCAAGAGTCAACATACTGAGCTGGGTTAGAGCTGAAGGGGTGGTTCATTAATTTTTACAAACAACAGGCCAGAAAGTGTTACAATATTCAGTGATGTTCTCAATGGTGTGCTAATCAAGTTTGTCTGTGAGAAACCTCTTTCACATTCACTCGATGATATAGCTATCAAACTGATTGACTTTCAACGGGGAAAGGCTTTTTGTGAACACTCTGAAGTGGAGATACTCTCGAAATCCTATAATTAGTTGCCTTCATTCAGTTTGAACTTCAGTTCTTCATTTCATTTTCCCCAAACGTTATTGGAACATTTTGTGGCCAGTTTTTTTTTTTCATATTACTGTGATGGTGTCAGCAAACTCAAAAGTCTTTTTCACTGAGCAGTCTTGTTTCAATACACTTAAGTTTCTTTAGGACTTCGTAAATCAGAGGAAGGGGAGGTATTGGTAGTAGAATTGAGGATGTGTCAGACTACCATCCCGTCAGCCGGCGAATATCAAGCCACACTACCAACCGCTACAGTGAAGTAGTCGCAGTTCACAGTACTCAATAGTAACATACAACAAACTACCCTAGCCTTGCATCATAATCAATAGTTTCGACCTGCAAACAGTTCTGTTAAATGAAGTGTAACAAGTAGTGGGCTATTTCTTTAAACATGTTCTGATGAAAGTTACCTATGTAGCGAGACACGGTAGGTCCTGCTTTAGGAAAAACTATTACTAAATTTTATTGCCTATGCTTATAATCACTAAAACACAAAATATCATTGATGATTACCACAACAAATTTAGATGTAGCCCTCATAAAAAAAAGTATCAGAGATATAGTGTCAAATATAGTTTTTAAAGGTTTTCTGTTTTGAAAAAAAATGAAGATATGAAAATTTGACTTTATGATTTAAACTTATAGGCAGTGATGCACTGTTTGGAATTAAGGGTGAAAAATTCATGTAAAGAGGTTTTAACTGCTAATAGTTTTTAATTTTAATATAAGTTATTATAACTTCCATGTACTGTGCTTTCATGGTTACAGATGTTTTTGAAACAATATTTTACATCATACAATAATAACAAGTGCTTTGACTAATTCTGTGTACAGTATATTTGGCGCAAAGTGTTAGTCTTGAGATTCACCATATGAGTCATCGAACAAACTGATAAATGGTTTGAATTGTTATTGATGCGATATCATTGCTTGGTACAATTGAAAAAGTGCATAATTGTACAACTCCCACAATTGTGAGGAGGGGTTTAACCCTCACATTCACAAAGTTTCATTAAAAATACTTTAACCAAATAAAAAAAACATTATATAATAAAAAAAAATGACACGAAAATGGCTTTGTTTGACGAAAAAAAAGAACCTTTGTTTTTCATATATAAAGAAATAAATACCTATATTATTAATCTTTATTTTTTACTAACACAGTTATGTTTATACTGTTACTTTTAAAAGATGGGAAAAAACGTAAATTAGATTACACATTCAGGTTAACCTTAACACTTTATTACAATACGCTACTTCAGTTTCCACAAAATCTTACATAATAAATCAAGCATTTCAGTACTGTATATTTTCGAGTACACCCAGCCTATAGGCAAATTATGAAGCATCACAAATATGAAATGTGATTATAGTACAAAACTTACGTAAGAATAAATGTGAATTATATTATAAAATTAAAACACTGTAGATTTGAAAAACTTAATGTCTCAGTGCTATGGGTGCAATTCAAACATAAACTATCTACAGAACTAAAAACGTATGTTTTATGTAGGCGCGTATTATGTTAAATTGTATCTACTGAATGGTACATTTTAGATATTACAAAAATAAACAAATCAATCAAAATAAAATAAAAAATGCTTACACAATATCTATAACAAAATACATAATACAGACACTTTTTTAATGCAATAATTTTAAATTGGTTGATGCGAAATAAACTGAATGTCTGGAATGGTGTTTGCCAAAATGAAAACGACTTTGGAAAGAACACATGTAGATGAGTCAGACATAAACAAACAATTGTGCAACATTTAATTAATTGAAACATAGTAAACAAAGCTGTTGTAGCAATTGTTTTGTTGTCTCCGACTTATCCAAACACCTAAACTTGTTTGTGGATCTGTGTTAAACAGGAAGTTTGTCATTGTTATTTTCATTATAAAACCAAACTAAAAATCTTACAAATTTTATTTTTATTATTATATTAAGTCCAAATCACATGCAGATTCTTCACAATATCTCTTAAACCTTTGGACCAACAATTTTGAAATTTAGCAGTTTCCTCTTTGATCTAGATACTCAAAAGAATATTTTTCAAAAAATATTTGCAATAAAGTGAAATGCTAATAAACCCACTTTCTGAATACCTGGAAGATTAAAAAATGGTTTAAAATTATCAATATAGTATTAAAATCTAGTAAACACTAATTAATAAGATAGCACTGTAAATGCTCAATAAATTTTAATTTTTTAATTGACCTCCTTTGACAGTTAAGTAAAAGGGAAACTCTCAAAATATCTCATAAGAGGATATAAGTAGTGTTAGAACATCTAGTAAGCAATTGTTAGTCTCCCAGTATGATTCTTCTTGAATCAGTATGGTACTGTCTGGTTTCAAGAAATTGTTTACAATGTGTTCAATTATATTACCAGTGAACTGAAGTCAAAATTATACAATAAAGTTTATCAAAAAAAATAATTCTTAGATTAAAAAAATATTAATAATGATCGTATCATTGTCTACATAACTACAAAATCATGCATACAAAACAATAACTAAATTTGGCACAAATGTTTAAAATTATAACTGTAGCAAACAGTACTTAGTTCTTTGTTATGTTGAGAATGAAAGTACTTAATATTCTAGGCTACTTGAAGAATTAATTTTTTTTTTTTGTTTAACGTCCGACTATTGTGCACATTTGGGCTAATGCAGACGATGGGATGATTTATAGGGTATGAAAATGCCAAGACCTCGCCGGGAATCGAACCCGGGTCCTCGGGGTGAAAGCCTAGTATGCTATCCACTAGGCCACCAAGGCGGCTCTGGTTGAAGGATTAAAAGAAGGTTAAATAAATACACTGCTATTGAATGAGTCAAAAATTGTTAAATTGTTTATGATATATACACATATTCTTTTCATATATCACATAATAAAATTTAAACTTTGAAAAATAGGAAAAAAAGGATTTAATAAATATAAAACAATAAAAATAGGACACTAAAACTACCCTAAGAATATCCAAACAAACAACTAGGATAAAAATTAGTATATGAGATATGCCTCTTTAGTATCCTCTATTCCAACTCTTCTAATCAATTAAGTTCAATATTATTTGACACCATTTCCATCATAAACTGAATATATGATATAAATAATAATAACTGAATGATAGAATAAGCCCAAGTGGCCACTAAATTCAGAGCGGATATGTACTAAATGGAGTGGAGCGGAGTGATACAGCGTTGCTGGTCTCTACTGCGTAGCTTTGACTCTGACTAGGCTCTTTTTTGAAACTAACTGCTTCTCCCACCACGCTGATCAAGCCTTGAAACTTATAATTTCTCTTTACCTAGGTTTGCCCACAACGCTGATCATGTCTCCAAACTTATTATTTCTTGTTACCTACGTTACTGTTGTATAGTTTACGGTTTTAAACATAGTACTTTCCTAGAATCAGTTACAGTAGGCCTAAATATTAAGATTCAACAGATGTAAAGATGTTCTTTAAACAGACTGAACACCGCTTCTGATTGCTGTTCATCTTCATTCCAACACAGCTCTGCTCCGCATTTGGTGGCCACCTGGCTTAAGAGATAAAAACACTAATAAAAGTGTTGACAAATGATGGGTGCACATTTATCATATGAAACAACAAATTTTCTCTGAGTCATAAAATGCATTGTGATATGAAAACTTTTTTTGTGATCAAAAGTTGGCTTGCTCAGCCTATCTTCCATTATGTCTACGGTTGAAACTGCATGGATAAAGGATTTGTGGACACAGCAATCATGACTTTAGATTAGTTATATAATTATAAGTCCTTAGGCCAAAACTGAATGATTTTTTGTATGTATACATACCTTTATTTTGATATCTTATAAGACATTTTCTACAAATAAATATTTATTTTTTATTCATTAATTTTGTATAACTTGCATATGAACATTTTTCAGAATTTTTGGACACTAATACAAATTTAAAATTAAAGTATACTGTGTGTATGTGTGTGTGTGTGTGTGTGTAACACATAATTTGGTGACTTCATTGCATTGCAAATTTTAAATACAAAATTATTCTTTGTTAAAATTTGGCTAAAGTATGATAATTAACTGATCTAATAGAGATACTTGAGAATTTACTGACAATTCTTCTAAAGTGGCAGAACAAAAACAGTACTGAAAATAAATTAATCAGATCACTTTGACGGAAGAATTCATAATTTTCTCTGAATTACATAAACAAAATTTTTTATGTACAAATGGGGAAATGCATAAATGATGTCAAAAACTGCCTTATTTCAAACTGTTCTGAATAAGATATTACCATGTTTTACTACCACTGCGAAAGTTAATTTTGTTGTTGTTGTATTTTAATGTTTACTTATCAAATTTAATTTAACATCACTGAAGATTTTCCACTGATCAATAATTCATCATGTTATTTTTTACAGCATATATTACAAGGGGTGCTTTTTAAGAAAGGTCTGTTTTGAAATGTTGATTTTAAATAACTGTGCTAGCATGCATCTGCTTATGCTCCTAATATTCCTTGTGTGTAAAAAGATGCCATTTGTAGCTGTGTTATCTGTCTGAAGGCTTTGTAGTACATGTTTAAAATGTTTAAGAAAATTAAGAAACCTGCTAATTATAAGATATGATCTGTGATTCAATTCTTAAGTGAAAGAAACATGCCAGCTGCGGATATTTATTGTTTGTTCTGTATAGTTTATGTCAATAGTGCAATGAGTGACAGTAAAGTTAAGAGTGAGTAAAAATGTTCAAGAACTACGAGACAATGTGCATGAAAAGCCTCGCTCTGTATAACCTGTAATCTCTGATGATTTCATGATGTAGTTGACAACAAAATTCATAAGGATTGATATTACACAATTTCATTATTGTTGCTTAAATTACTAGTTTCAAGATTAATTTTGTATACTGTTGTTTCACAGAAAACTATGTTCTTGATGGGTTTCCAGATTTCTTTCTGAGGATCACAAAAACAAAAAATGTTGGCTAATGCTTTAATATTTTTGGCTTGGTACAATCAGGGAGATATCTCAGATGACTCCTGAGTACAAACAAAAACCAATCTCAACAAGAAATATTATGGCAACTAACTTCTGGGAAAAAGGATTTTTTTAGTGGATTCATGTTGAGAGGCACAACAATGAATCCTGATGCTATTGTGTAATCATGAGAAAACTTCACCATACTATACAAAACAAGTGGCATGGCTTACTGTCTGCCGGCAAGACTACATGTTTCTGCATAAACTGAGAGTCAAATCAGGTCTTTTTAGCTTGGAACAATTTGATCATCCATTTTTATAACTCAGACCTAGTACACAGTGACTACCACATGTTTTAATACCTAAAGAAGTTTCTTGGCAGAAAATGGTTAAATTATGATGATGAAATGAAAACTGCAGACATGGAGTAGTCTCTATCACTAGCTGCAGACTTACTTGAAGCTTGAATGGACAAATAGTTGGACAAACAAGGGCATTATGTAGAAAAGTAGTTTTAAGTGTGTATAATCAGAATACAGTATAGTTGTATGATATTTATAGTGGGTTTCTTGTTTAAAAAAATACTCCCATGTAACATTTGATTGTTGTGCAAATGTATATAAATCCAAATAAAATATTTGTTAAAAAAAATACAAAATTAATTTAGTTTAATAATTGAAAATAAAACTGGTAATATCTTAAATACAGTTTAAGATACCAATGCTCAGTTGTCCCATTGTATGTATATTCAAATTTATATTTAAATAAAAAGGATAAGAATTTCGTAAAAAGATAATTATTTCAAGATCTTGGATACAAATCAAACCTGTTATAGAGTTTTGGTACTCAAAAATGTGTGCATCAAGTTTCATATTGCAGTTATAACCAGTTTTGAAATTTTAAGATGTTCCTGTACATTTTATTATACCTATAAATATCAATAGTATGTAACTTACTTAAAATTGTTATATTTTACACAATTCATCATCCACTGACATGTCACGTCATAAAACTTTATTCTTGTTTAATTCTTTTAATTACAGTGTATATACATTAAATATTTTTAAGATAAATAATTATATCACATTTATTTAAATTACATTTCACGTATTAATCTATTATAAAACCTAACTTGAATACATTTTAATATCTTACACATTGCTTTTATTTTCTTCATTTGCAATTTTTCTCTCCATTTTTTCAAATTCTGCTTTAGTAACTATTTGCATTTCGTCTTCCACCTGTTCCACAGCTAGAACCTTTAAAAATGAAAAAGAAATGATAATAAAAACTTTAAACTTAATCAACTGAGACTATTTCACAGTACTGAATTGTTTTAAGTTGAAACATAAAATTAATTTTGTACACAAAACACAATTTTTTTAAAACTTGATTCCTATTTCTCTTCATATAAATAATTTCAATAATAATATTACAATAAAAATTAAAATGATGGTAGTTGACACATTGGAATAGTCATACAGTCAATCTTGATTATAACGCCTGCGGTTAGAAAGTAACTCGTTTATAATGCTATTTTCATAATATCCCCAATATTCTATATTAAGTGTACATGTATTTTAGGCTTGGTTGCAATGCTTTGTGAACTCAGATACAACGCTGTCATGCTGCTGTTATAGTCCAGCCACTTACTAAATAGCCTGAGTGAGAATTTCTTGTGCATGTAGGAGAATTCACCTCCAACAGTTCAGAGTCTGCCAATGAGTTTAGAAACTGTTATTACTCAGTGATAGTGAAGGAAAATGGAAGAGCTATGGTGACAGAGTGTGGACATGACCTCTCACTCACACATTTTTTCTTTCTGTCACACTGGTGCTTTTAGCAGATTTCTAAGCTGCTGACCTATAGTCACTCTCACTTGAAATACAATTTGTGTTCTATTTTTAGAATAAAGGTTTGAGAATAGAAACAGACCCTTTCTTAAAATTTTGTTGCAGGCTAAATGTAAATTGTGTCATTCCCATAAAAGCGTTCTCTCTCTCATGCACAATCTCTTTTCTCTCTCCCAAACTTCAATCTTGAACTCTCACAACAGTGTACTCACTGTGTTGCATGTATATATACTAGACTGTACAGTACTTATTTTCTACTAGTTTTAACTAAAAAATATTTCAAAATTATATAATATGTATAATAAATTATAATAAAATAGCCATTAATTATGTACACAGTACAAAGTATGCTTTTCTTTCACTACATACAGTATTCAGTATTGCTGCCATTTACAAACTCATTTACTGTAAACTTGGTTACAACGATATCTCGTTTACAGAGCTCATATACGTTTTGTCCCTTCAACTGCATTATATTCGAGGTCGACTGTATAACCTTTTTTCATAATATTACATTCCCTACAATAAGAAATTTTTTTAAACAAAAATAAATTCAATGATTAAAATTTTGAAAAACATTAAATATTTTTTATTTGGCAAACCTGAATAAGTGGTTTCCATAATTTCAATATCTGTCTAAATTTGAACTTTATATCAATATACAAAATATTATATATAATGTGATTAATATGAGGGTCTGTTTATGGAACCAGGAAATAAAAATGTGGGTAACAAATCAATACTGCCCTCTTTCTACTTTTATGGTCATGAAAACTTCCCTTTTGTAGCAATCATCTCTAATTGAAATGTGTAAATGAGATGCTAAAACATTCAGAGTTTGCTATTTAAATGAAGATGAAATCACCAATGTACAATATTTGTCCAGAAAGTAACAGTGCTACCAATTGTGAGTTCGTGCATGCATGTCACTGTTTCTCATTCACTAATTCAATTATTAACCACAGATGCCAATACAGTCATTGTACTGCTAGTTTTGTGTTCTTCTTCTTCACATTTGGAATTTAATATCAGCCATTTGCTTTAGAGTTGCTCTCAAGATCCAAGAAGCCCATGAACTCTTAGGGGTTTCTGATGACATACTTCTGTCGAACAATCACTCAAAGAAATAGGAAAGGTGTTATTGAATTATTCTTTCAATTTTTTCAGTTAATTTTGTATGGTTAGAAGACTATATAGCTGAAAACCTCTCCTGGAAACTAGCTTGTTCATACCTTGTTGTAATCCGACAGCTTTTTGCAAAATGTTATACCTACAAAGAGCATCTGCCATGTAGAGTTGTGGGAGCAATTGGATATTTTCCCTTCGTCTCTGATTAACTGTTGTATGACATGATTAGCAGTGTAATACAATGATTTCACACCATAAGTTTTTTCGGTCAATTGGAACATGGCAATAATGTGACTTTTTCCAAGTAATTAAAAAACTTGCTTTCATCAGAATGTTAGCAAAATGTGATGAAACATCTAGTTCAAATCATTATATTCATCACTGCCATTAACAATCACAAAATTGAAAAACACAGATTTATTTAGTATTGAAAAGAAAAATATACAAAAATTAATTTATATTTTTATCTACAATAAAAAATAATTTGTTGTATGTTAAGATTGCATACAACCTAATGCATAGCAGCTGACATTTTAACTAGCCAAATTATTACCAGAATAATACTAAGTATTAAGGTAAGGCAAACAAATGTAATTATTTATTAACTAGCATTTGTTTTAATAGAAATACATATTGCTGGATTTTATACACTTAAAAACCAACAGTATACAGAAACATATTCTTAATGCTACTGATGTATTATACCTTACAGATCTATCACCTAGATCTCACTTCATACAATATAATAAATAATGAACCCATAAAGTACTAATACATTACCTCAGGTATATAAAACTGCAGCATATTTTGTACACCATTTTTAAGAGTTACAACTGAACTTGGACAACTTGTGCATGATCCTTGCATTTTTAGTTTTACAACTCCATCTTCAAAGCCCTAAAAAAAAAAAAATATAATGTAACTATCTATTGTATTTCTTGCGTTAACTGAAGTTTAAACTTGATACTCTTCATTTTGTGTCAGGAAAAAGCATGAATAGGATAATTAAATAAAATGATATTCAGAAACATTAACTCCGTATCAATTGAATTAGACAATAATTTTTTAAACTGCATTACACATTTTTTATAGTTTTTGTAAAAACCCTTATATTTCGTACAAGTGTCGGATAGACTAATACCTAATGCCTAATTGATAAGTGAAAAGAGAAGGGGAAAATCAATGAAAAAACATCCAGTTTGGAAACCACAAAAAAAAATTAGTACTAAAAAATAAAAATATAATTTCTAAAAATATACTCTATTGATATAACTCTAGTTAATATTCCAAATATGAAAATTAACAAAATTGTATGGCTTGAGACTAAATTGAAGATCCTAAAACAAACTCGATATCAATCAAGATTTTTTAAAATATTTTCTGTATATTTTGTTTACAGCACACTAAACCTCATCCTTCAAAATTTAAACAAAATCCTTTGAGTTACTTTTAGACCATTGTCAATGTTTCAGTTTTTAATTTATAATCCTGAATCATATTTTTTAAGTGATAATGACCTACATCTTTTACAATAAAATTGTTAGAACTAATTTTAATCTGCAAAATTAAAACTTACTATATATATATATATATATATATATATATATATATATATATATATATATATATATATATATATAAATTGACTATAGAATACAATGTAAAGAACACACTGAGTATACAATTAATAGAGCCAAGTATCTAATTTTCATTTTTACAAAATTTCTAAACTTATGTCAACTTATATCTTGAGAATGATATATTATGCTTTTTCCCATAGCATCATAAGTTATGGCATAATTGCATAGGGTAGAGCCTATGGGAACAGTTTAAACCTATTGCAAAATAATCAAAACATAATTTTAAAAATAATTAATACAAATAATTTTTTATAGATAAGAAACCCCTCAACATATACCAGACTTACTCTCTAAGGTGTCTTAATATTCATTACGATGATTTGGGTACAAAGTACAAAAATTCCAATAGTATAACTAGAAATAAAAGTTATAAAAATACCTCAAAGTCTCAGAACTGTGAGTATTAAAGCAGTAACATTAAAGCAATTAGTTTATTTAATGATTTACCAACTGAACTAGAAATTTTAAAAAGTATTAAAACTAGAAATAAGCTTAAAAATGAATTTCTACGAATATGCCATAAAACTTTAAACTTGTCTTATTTGTATCATTTGTAACAGTAAACTTTAAATTTGTATTATTTGTTGTCTTCACTACAATTCTTCAATGTTATTTCTAATATGTAAATTTTTGTTTAGATTATATATTATACAATGATTCAAAGTTTTATGTAATATAATATTTTGGGTTACACTCTTATTTGTAAGATTCTAATAGTAAATGATATATAGGATCTTAGTTATAAGTTTAGTTTTTTTTTGCATCGCCAGTCCTACGAACAGGTAACTACGAGGTGTGTTCAGAAAGTAATGAGAATTTTTAAATTTCGTGGGTTTGGAAAGTCCGATTGTCAAACATTTTTTTTATTATGTTGGTATACATGCCCTTGAAGTATGATAAAACTTTCAGCTGTTTTCATTATTGACTTTGTCTGTGACAGCCACTAAGGTTATACATGTTTTTATGAGCTCAGTGATTTTCGTTTGTTAAAATAAATGGATCAAAGAATTTGTAACAAATTTTGAGTAAAAAATGGAACAAAGTGTAACAAAATGTATGAAATGTTAACAAAGGCC
The DNA here is from genome assembly GCA_022606455.1 of Callitettix versicolor. Classification (NCBI taxonomy): domain Eukaryota; kingdom Metazoa; phylum Arthropoda; class Insecta; order Hemiptera; family Cercopidae; genus Callitettix; species Callitettix versicolor. Next base: position 46,492,230 of record CM040184.1, read on the forward strand.
TATGGTGAGTCTGCCATGAGTAAAGCAAGAGTTTACAAGTGGTATAAACGTTTCCAAGAAGGCCGTGAAGACGTTGAAGATGACGAACGCCCTGGATGCCCCAGCACATCAACAACAGATGAAAATGTGAAAAAAGTGAAAGAAATTGTTATGAACAATCGCCGAATCACAATTACAGAGGTCGCTGATGATGTTGGCATATCGATTGGATCATGTCATGACATTGTTTCCAATGTTTTGTGTATGAAACATATGGCAGCAAATTCGTTCCAAAATTGTTGAATTTTGAACAAAAACAGTGGCGACTGGAAGTTGCTCAGGAGTCACTAAATGAAGTCAACGACGATGCAGAATTACTGAAACGTATTATAACAGGTGACAAAACATGGGTTTACGGATATGACGTCGAAACTAAGGCTCAATCATCCCAGTGGAGGCATTCTGGCTCACCAAGACTGAAAAAGGCTCGACAAATGCGGTCGAACATGAAGGTTATGCTCACTGTGTTCTTCGATATTAATGGCATAGTGCATCATTAATTCCTGCCACTAGGTGAAACAGTCAATAAGGAGTACTACCTACAAGTTCAACGCCGTTTGCGTGAAGCAATCAGAAAAAAACACCCGGAACTGTGTAAAAACAATTTATGGCTTTTGCACCACGATAATGCACCAGCTCACACTTCATTGCTTGTTCATGAATTTTTGGCCAAAAACAGCTGTAACAATGCCCCAGCCTCCATATTCGCCAGACATGGCTACATGTAACTTTTTCCTATTTCAAAAAATAAAGAGAACCTTAAAGGGCTGTCGTTTTACAGCCGTAGATGACATTAAAAGCGCATCGCTGAAAGAACTAAAGGCTATCTCAAAGATCGAATTGGAGAAGTGTTTCGAGTATTGGAAGAAGCGCTGGCACAAGTGCATAATCTCCAATGGGGACTATTTTGAAGATGACAACATCAATGTAGAAGAATACATAAATATTTTGTTCAAAAAATTAAAATTCTCATTACTTTCTGAACACACCTCATATGTTACTTCTGTAGGGTTTACTATACTTTTGCTTTTACTGTGACAAGTAACTGTACTCAAGTAATACTGTAAACTATCTGGTTGTCAATAAATAAATAAATATATTGCAGAAGACTAGAAATCTTAAGATAATAAAATTTTAAAACTATTTCATCATGCCACTTAACTGCACGAACACAACACTGATAACACAATGATTTACTTAAATAAATCTTTTTTGCAGTTCAATATGTTTTGTAATCTAATGCATTGTTACACATTATGCATCAGTGTTACTACAAGATTAGTTGACACAGATTTTTTGAGCTAATTCAGTAATTAAAAATGATAATTTTTTTAAAATTACACATTTTTTGTTTTTAATGTAATATTTAATTTTGAACTATACTTTTGTTATTTTCTATAAATATTTGATCACAAATTAATTTATTATAAAATTTTTTTATATATCACTAATAATTGTTATTTAATTATTTAGAGTAGTATCAAATATTTATTTTTATGTATGTTTATCAAATATTTATGTATCAAAATACTCTTCTAATGTTTTCAAATCTTTTTGCTCTTACTGGCTTAACTTTCAATATCTAGCTTGTAAATATATATATATATATATATATATATATATATATATATATATATATAATAAAATGTGTCTATGATGTTTTCTACGAGCCAAGATGTTAAAACTTAAATTATGTACGTTAAAAGACAACAGATGAGCATCAATTAATATTTTTGTTATAAATACAAGCAATCCAATGTAGGCCTACTCACCATGAAAACAATATCACCTCCATCTTCTTGTACAGTAGGCCTGATTCTTGTATCAAGTAATTCTTTGATCATTTGAACTGTTTCATCATCATCTTCATTAATTTCTGTGCAACAAATATGGTTAAACATGTAAGCTCCTTCAAAATATATCAAACAAAACAACAAAATTTCTGCAATCAAACTACAGTAGAATCTTGCTTATCCAACCTTCCGTGTAATCCTACCTAGCCTCAAAAAACAATATCTCAAGCAATTTAAAAGATTTATAGCAAAACTGAATGTACAATGCTCGCGTGCCACTTTCATGTTAGGCCTTTATGTCTACATGTCACTTACGTGTTTAGCAGATGACCTAAATTCTCTTCAGAAGAAAGAAGCGGTCAACCATCCTTATACCTCTCTGTTCTTCCATTTCAGTCTTTTAGTATCAATTTATATTAGTGGAAGAGTTGAAATTTACAGTGCATTCTGTTTGTGTGTGAGTTTCGTAACATTTCACTTAATTTTTTATGCACTGTTTTCTAAAAGGTAAAAGATATTTTACTTCTCATGAGACTGCAGGACGTAGTAGCAAGAAAATGTCAAACAGTTAGTAAAGTAAAAACAATTACAAACTTTTTCCGTCAAGTTTGTGATTTGATGTACTATTCTTTATAACTGTAATGAGATTCTATGTGCTGTTTTATGTTTTAGTACAATTTATTTATTAATAATACATGTAATTCAAAGTTCTTTTATGTAATAAATTCAATTAAATACTTTTAAACATTTTTTAATGGTTCTCTGTGTAATGCAGCTTTCCTGCTAATTCGGCCTGGCAGCGCCCGGTTTAGGTCGGATTATCGAGACTCTACTGTACATTATTAATATGACATGCAAAAGTATTTAATTAAAACTAATGAGTTTAAAGTATGGTTCTTCTCACAATCAAAGAAATACCAGAGTAAAACCGTTTATTATAATTTTGTAAAATGTTATATTTTTAAATAAAATGTATACACTACACTACAAGTTCGATGAAGTATTTTTTATAAAACTGTTTTTTGAAAACTTTTTGCTCATTGGGTGCCAAAAACTCATATACAGAGTAACATAAAAATTAGCGTCAGTGCAGTGCATTTGACTTTTTGACATGTTACAACAGGTGATGACTTCTTGAGCCAGGTAGTGGTTGGGAATGAGACTTGAGTCACTTATGAAACCCCTGAATCAAAACAAAAATCCTTTGAATGGAGGCACATTTTGTCACCAGCAAAGACTTAAGCCAAAGCAAATACTGACAATTCAAAAAATCATGTGGTCAGTATTTTTGAACAGACGCTACATTCTACTGGAAGATTTTTTGCTGAAAGGTAAGACAATCAATGCAAATGTTTACTATGAGATGTTACAGTCTACTTACGAGTATCCGAGGAGGCTTGAGCTTCTGTAACTATTGGTAATCCACTTGCAAAGAAATCCATGATTGTTGCAAATATTTCAGGTTTCATTAACTTCCATTCTACGTCTTCATCCACCTTGTAATATTAGATTACAGTAACAACAAGTTAAATAATAGTATGAATTAAATTTTTTTGTAATATTTACAAAAGCTTAAATTTGTTAACAAAATTTATTCACAGTTTCAAAATGGTAGTCATTTCAAATCTTTAAAAATTCATAGCTTTGTTCCAAATTTTTTTTTAAATCCAATTTTATTTTTATAATCTTTATTAAAAACGGCATAACTTAGCATTTTGAATTTTCAAAACCTGTTGAAATTAAGAAATGTTTTGATGGTTGTCAAGGTTCATTTTCATATTTTCAATATAATGTGAAAGTTTGAAATGCAGACTTTCTTTCTGATTATGATTGTGAGATCAGAAATTCAAAAAAGGGTAATATAAAGAAAAATACTTTTGGAAATTCACTTCTATCATGTCAGCGTGAGCTGCATGCTGAGGTTATGTTTACTTAATGCAAATATTTTTTAGGTAGAAGAACATTTTTATAAATTAGTTACATATCAACTGATTTGATATGTAACTGTTTTATTTGAGCTCAAATGGTAACTCATAATTAATATTTAGTAACAAACGAAGATTGTAATTTGTTGAAGTAAAACTTTTTTTGTGAGTATATATGTTACATGTTATTTTTGTTAATATTTCTTTATATATTTCACTACATTAATAGCCCAGTAGATACATTTTATGTTATAATAAAGCAACTCTAGTGGACAGTTAAAATATTTAGTAAGAGTTAAACGAATGAATGATTTTCTATTGCATTGCATGCAACCTTGCAAATCTATTGTGCCCTCTTTCTGTATTCCTGCAATGCTCAGTTACAGCATCTCCTCCAGTACTAGTCTCTTCATAAAGTCTTGGATTTGGAGAGGATTCAAGGTGGGTAACTCCCCCTTCTATTTGGTGACTTCCCAATTCATTACTGAGGTACTTGCAGATGCTTGCTCTTTTTATGCCTTTCAATTTATCCTCTTTATTCTTGATCCCTATCACAAAGGTTGTACCCCATTAGGCATAACCTTTTTCTTGTGTGGTGAGTTTCAACTTATTATATTTACATTCTTATTCATGGCTACATGAGTAGCTAGGAGAAACTGTGTCTGCCCACAAAGAGCCCTGAATGCACACGTAAGCTTAAGGTATACTGGGAGGTATCTCATGGCTCCATTTGATACACTATTATGCTGGTGCCATACGCTATTTACACTTAGAGTTAGCCTGGTAGTAAATGTGTGTATATGTGTGTCTTGAGTAGATGAATGAGAGTTGTATGAGCTATATTGGAATCACTAAACCCATCAACTGCTAATTTCAGCTGCCTCTGCCAAGAATTAGTAGTCATTACTAAATATTTTTTTTTAAATACATTTTATATGAGAGCTAATTAATTTTTTTAGTATTTTAGTTTTACTTATAAAAGCTTACCTTTGTAATGGTTATGAAATCTGGTCCAAAGAAAACAGACTTAACCCCTTCAATACGAAACAAAAGTTTTGCTAATGGAGAACTGTAAGCTGCAGTACCATTTGGAAAATCCAATGTTTGTCCTGGATCAAGTACCTAACAAAAAAACATCAGTCAGTAAATATGTCATGAAAATGACGAAACAACATATCAAGTACATATATAACAGACTTGTTTGATTTAGCATTGTTCAATATACCATCAACTCGTTAGTTGTGGATTTGCATACTTAGTAAATTAAGAAAGAAAATAATTTAATGGCTTTATAATTTTATTTCTTTGTCTTTAACTTGCCACCACATAAATTATTAAAAAAAAAAATTTTTCAACGTTTTGAATTTTGTAAGACAAAAATAATTGAAAAAATATTTAAAATGCTTAAACAGTTTCAGAATTTTGAATTAGCAACAAAATTAATAACAAAAATGAATAATGAGATTTGTTTATCTTTCAGTATTCAAATGGCAAGAACAAATGTTGTTTTATGTCAACTTTTTTGTGGTCTGCCACATTTATATTATACAAAATATATACTCTATTTGAAATCAGCAATGTGTTTCTTTTACATAATAGCTCTAAAACAGGGTTACTAAGGAAACTTACAGTGGAAAAACACTTACTTTAACACCTGGCAGAAATTTCAAGCTGTTAGGGTTGGGTGTTTCTTGAGTTTGTACAAACATGCTCCTTATTAACATTAGTGGTGTTCTAATCTCTGGAACTCTAAGAAGTGAAGCTATAGATGGGTTCTGGTTGTCAATTAGAAGTCTACCATTTCTGAAAGATCTAATAATAAATAAACTAAGAATGTAATTCACATTTTTTTTTTTTTAATAGGACTTATTATATATTATATTATAATACTATATTATTATATTATATATATATATATATATATATATATATATATATATATATATATATATATATATTATATTAAGCTTGCTTGATGATTAAGTTATTCCTAACCTTAAATAAAACAAAGAAGTTAAAATGTTTAGGTCAACTATTGCTAAGAACTATTCATTTTTCCAATTTTTTGACTTAATTGTAGAAATCATTGATTTAGGAGGTGTAGCAAAGTACTGAAGCAAAACTGTTCAAAAAAGGAAAGTAACTGCAACCGTAAATAAAACTTTCACCCAAAATGAAAATTTTTTTAGTTTTATATTAATTGGCACATTGCCAAAAAAACTCCAGATTTTATCAAACAACTTATACTAGTGCACATACAGTAAGTGGCAAATAGATTTTTCACAAACCAGTTAGTTAATTGTGAGACATTTCAGGGCCCAATCTCAATCTTTAACCACCATCTTCCATTATATGCAATTTGTTTCCCATTGCTCATTCAGAATTCCTATTACTTTTTAACCCTTTAACTTTATTGTATAAATATGTAAATCATAATACGAGGGCTATTTTTTTTTCAAGGTCTGATCAGTTGCAAATTAAAAACCACAGTAAAAATCAAAAATTATTTATTTGTAACAAGTACTTACATAATTACGCTATTTTTCTACATAGTCGCCACTCATATTTAGACATTTATCGTAGCGTGGTACCAACTTTCCAATACCCTCGTTGTAGAACGTAGCCGCCTGTGTTTTCAGCCATTTTTGTACGCTGGTCTGCAGCTCAATGTCTGTGCCAAAATGTTGTCCTCCTAACCAGCGTTTCATGTGAGCAAACAGGTGAAAATCGGATGGAGCCAAGTCCGGGCTGTATGGTGGATGACCAAACACTTCCCATTGAAAAGACTGTAGGAGTGTCTTTGTTGAAGCTGCAGTGTGTGGCCGAGCATTGTCGTGGAGAAGGACAATGCCTGATGACAACATTCCTCTCCGCTTATTCTGAATTGCCCTTCGTAGACGTTGAAGAGTCATGCTGTATGAGGCTGCTGTAATGGTTGTGCCACATTCCATAAATTCCACCAAGAGAACTCCATTTCGGTCCCAGAACACAGTAGCCATGCACTTTCTGTTGGAGAAGGTTCGCTGAACTTCTTTGGTTTACTGGGAGAGTGAGAATGCATCCATTGTTTGGATTGTTCTTTTGTTTCTTCATTTTCGTAATAGACCCATGTCTCGTCCCCTGTGACAGTTTTGTTCAAGAAAGTTTCTTCTTCATTGTGGTAACACTGGAGAAACGTTAGGGAGGCTTCCATTCTCTGTTTTGTGATGGTCGGACAGCATCTTGGGAACCCATCTCACGCACAGTTTGTGGTACTGAAGTTTATCGCTCACAATGGTGTAGAGAGCTGACCTTGAAATTTCAGGAAATGAATCACTCAATTCAGAAATTGTGAACCGATGATTTTCTCGAATTGCCTCATCCACTCGCTGAATGAGATCATTGGTTGACACGGACTTCCTTCCCTGACCGCCTGCATCATGAACATCTGTATGTCCTGCTTTAAAGTTTCTGCACCATTGTCGCACTTTGCTGTCACTCATTGAAGTTTCACCGCACACAGTACTTATTTGTCAATGAATTTCGGCTGCATTACACCCCTCACCCTGAATAAATCGAATTACCGCACGAACTTCACACTTGGCAGGAGATGCTATTGTTGTAGACATGTTTACGTCCTACCTACATGAACACAACTAAACAGAAGTGACGCGATGCGATTGACAGCCATACTAGAGATGCTGCGCAACACACCTGCAACAGGTTCATCCGATTTTTACGGGAGTTTTTATTTCGCGACCGATCAGACCTTGAAAAAAAATAGACCTCGTATATTCTTATTCTAGATACAAACCCAATCAGATTTTTTGATTCATTCAATAATGCAAGTTTATATTTTATATGAAGAATTTTTGTGTATATAAATCTTTTGATTTTTTATTTTAATGTGCTGCATAATTATTATTTATTTGATCTATAACTGTGACATTATTATGATGAGTTTTCTTAAATCTTTTCAAGACATTTATTTTATTTTTAAAGAATTTGTTTAGCTTTTGACACTGTATATTTGCCTTAATTGTTTGACTTCTGTTAGATTTTCTATTCTGTTGATTTCTATTTTCAAATATAATATATGATATTTTGTTATCTTATATCATTTATTTACATTCATGAAGAATTGTTTTTCACTAGAATTTCTCTGGTTAATCATGTATAAACATGAGCCTCTACTGTTTAAGAAAGAATGAAGTGCATTATGAATTTAATGTTTGAGGACTTTCAACAGAAAGTGACCCTGGAAAGTTATGGTAGGTGTCTTCATGCTAATATAGTCATTGTTAATAGCTTTTAACTTGAAGGAGAAATTGCTGAAGTTATTGCAGATCTGGGAAGATTTGTGGAACTATTGTGATGATTTTAAACACAGTGAACATTTATGAACTGTGGCTCTACTCTGACACTACAAAAACATGCAAAGAAGATAAATACAATTCTCTTTGTGCTTTATTCTCTTGGTGCTTAGAATAAAGATTATTGACAGAAAATTATCAATAATTAGTTTACTCCATAACTATTATCTTTCACTACTCTTGTTATTTATAATTTTTTAAATCTGCTATCGACAGTGTTTCTTTCTGGTTTGACGGTTTAGGGTGGCTACGGACATCAGTAAATCTGTTACATTTAGGAACTGTGAACCTCAAGGTTGTAGGTGCAGGACTGCAGTAAGCTTTACCTTTCTGTTAATGCTGATGTTCAATCTCATTAGTATAAACAGGGATAATTTTTACTATTTGCTAAAAAATACAAGTACTTGAAAAAAAAATTAACATCAGACATTTGCATTAAAACACTGTTATAGAGTAATTTACTTGTTTACTTTTTCTTTTTAAAAACAAATACAAAATTAAAATTAATTTTGTTTTACTTGCAGATGACTATCTGAATTGCTTTAGAACCTATCTAATAGCATTTAAATGTACTAGAATGATAACCCTTATGAGAGGTGGTGAGCACTCATTGCTGGCTGCATTTGCAGCAGCAGTGTTCAAGTATAGTTAACTAGATAATAGTACTGTCTATTTTCTCAAACATCTCACCTCCATCCTTGCAGCATTCATAGCGACAGATAGTCCAATTACTTGTACCTTAAATGCTGATATCAATCACTTTGTTTATAATGATGGATATACTTCTACTGTGTTTTTATTCAAAGCTAACAAACAAGTTTTAAATTGTCTCTATTAAAAGTAAAACACCACTGCCATAAAATGAAAACAAGCTAACTTCATATAAAATTTTAAATTAAAAGCAAGCTAGACTGAGTCAAATTACTTTCATGGAAAGTCAAGTGACTAATATGGTATACATTTTTTATTTTAAATCAATTTTTTTGGCAAGTACACCTAATTATAACCCCCGCCAGCTTTGGGGGAGGGACGATGACGGGCGAAAACTGGCTAATCCATATCTGAGGTGCTACTATCCAAATTTTTAAGTAAGCAATAAGATTTTAAAATGAAGGATATATGAAAATAAATTCTAAATGCCAAGATGCCATTACTCATTCTGATGTTTCTCTCAAAGCATATGAAGTGTACGTAAAGGTTCCCTTACCAAAACGACTGTCAAGAACCTATGCCTAACTTGAGCTTTTTACAGTTGGATAAAAAATTTAAAAAATTCTTTTCAACATTCAATTAATATTGAATACATTTGAAATATTATTATTTGAGTTTAGAACATATAATTATATTAATCAAAGAATGAATTTTTTTCAAAGCACGAACCATCAGAACTGAACATGCTACCAGTTTATACTCTGACCTTTATTATTGTCTATTTAATAGTTCTTAACAACTATAAGGTACATTTACTAAAAAAAAAAGTCAGAAAATTGAAAAAAAGTTTTTCTGAAAAATCCAAAATACTGTAAACCATTTTTTATTGCTAGTAATTTGTCTTACCACATGACGCCGGGTTAGCACAAAAATACAGACCACCTAAACGCAGCAACAATAACAAAGCTTAATTGAGCACAATGTCAAAAACCAGGCTTATTTATTTTTTCTAACGCAACAATTGAACTTATTCACACATGGTGAATTGTTTTTCTTTACATTTTTACTACTTTCTTTCATACTTGTATTTCTATCTTACAAGTATTCTTATATATATTTTATTTGTAAGTACTTCTTTCTTTCTATAGTGTAATGAAGAAATTGAGAAAAAAATGTTAATAAATTTAAAGAGCAAGAATAAGTTTAATTGTTGCATTCAAAAATAGATAAGTCCGGTTTTTACTGTAAAGCCCAATTAAGCTCTGTTGTCGCTGTGCCTAGACAATCTGTATTCTTGCCCTAACCTGATGATATATTCGTCGATATGGAAATTGACCAATTCACTGAACAACGAATTAACATCAAGTTTTTGGTAAAGCTTGGTAAAAATTACCAAGAAATTGCTGAAATGTTGAGAGTTGTTTAAGGTGATGATGCTATGAAGAAAACAGCCATTTTCAAGTGGATTAAGCGCTTTAAAGAAGGTCGAGAAGACGCCACGGATGATGCAAGAATTGGATGACCTTCAACCTCTTGTGTGCATGAAAACATTGATCGTGTGCGGCGTCTTGTCCTTACTGATCGCCGAAAAACTGTCCGAATGATAGCTGAAGAACTAAATTTAGGAAAATCAACAGTGCACACAATCTTAACCGAGCATTTGGGCTTAAGAAAGGTTTGTGCCAAAATCGTGCCAAAACTGCTGACTCCGCATCAAAAGTTGAGAAGAGTCGAATGTGTTACTGACTGGAAAAATTTCATGGAAAATGATGTTAAATTCTTAAAAATTCTTAAATATTCATCACTGGTGATGAGTAGTGGTTTTTCGAGTATGACCCCGAATCGAAATCGCAAAGCATGGAGTGGAAAGCAACAGGTGAAGCTCGAACAAAAAAATCAAGGAAAAGCCGATCAAAAATCAAAGTCATGCTCCTGGTTTTCTTTGATATCAGAGGTGTTGTTCATCATGAATTCCTTCCTGAGGAAAAAACGGTAAATTCTGAGTTCTACCTTAACGTTCTCAAGCGTTTGAGAGATCGAGTGCGTCGTGTGCGACCACATTTGACTCAAAACGATGGATGGATTCTTCATCAAGACAATGCACCCGCACATTCGGCTTTGATTGTTCGCCAGTTTCTGGCTAAAAATTCAATCACTATCCTTGATCATCCCCTTATTCACGGACCTCGCCCCTGCGACTTTTTCTATTCCCTAAATGCAAAAATGTGATGAGGGGACAGCATTGGGAAGATGTGGACACAATAAAACAAGAAACGACGAGAAGACTGAAAAGCCTGACTTCCGAGGACTTCCAAGGGTGCTTTGAAGAGTGGAAAAGAAGATGGGATAAGTGCATAGCAGTGAATGGAGAGTATTTTGAAGGGGACAAAATCAATGTAGATGAAATTTTGTAAAATAAAGTTTTTATGACCTTAGTTCGCGTATTTATTGGACAAACCTCGTATATTTTTCTCACTTATTGAAAAAGTCATTAGTTTTTGAAAATTTGTCAAGAGTGTCAAGAATTTTAATGATACAAGTTGAATTAGAAAATACCAAGTTTTGGATGCAAGTATTAATGGTGCCAAATTTAATTAGAGAAATTATTACAGAAATGGACATTATATGTATGTTACAGATGGAACAAAAATTTGAAACAAATATTATAAAGATGAAAATAAATAATGAAAATATTAGTTTGAAGTTTGAAGATGTTATACAAGAAGGCATATATTGTCACGTTATCGACGATTATAAAGAATATACAAATGAAAAAAGAAAACAAATACAAATAAACATTACAAATGAATTATGTGACAAGGACAACGGCACCAACAGACAACATCCAATGTTAAATATAGACACTATCGATGAAACTTTACGAACAAATCAGATACCAGGGCACTGCAATAAATACATTAAACAACTCAAAATCAAAGAAGGTCAAAATTACACCATCTCAGCAGTATATCAAGAGGCCGTTGCAAGTGAAATCGAGTGCATATATCATTTAAATATCATTGAGTGATAGCACAGCAAACACAGAACATCAAGTCATCTGGGTCATGAGAACAAGTTACATCGATACAGATATGGACCATACCATATCACAGAATTGAAGAAGTACAAGACAAGACCAAATGAAGAAAACGACAATAACAAGTTAATCTATTAGATACAGACTAGATTGAACAAACAGGTAGGACAACTAGGAAACACCAGGAAAAGGATACATTTGAATTATGAATCGTTGATTGAATAGGAAAATGCGATAAATCAATTTTCCTAAGTAGCAAAAGGGATAATTGTAACAATTTATAATCCAAATTACAAGATAGGTTATCAACACTCGAATGTAAACACCACACTAACCCAAGCCAAGCTAAAAAACGTAAACCAACAGTTGCAGTGACGTCACAGTGCCAAGCCTAGTTGGAACATATTTCATTTTATTAAATCATCACTTGTTCGACGAAGATCACTAAATTATGTCACTAAACCAGCATTTTAAGAACAAAAAAGAAACAGGCTACAACTTGTTATTGTTTTCTTTTGTTATTGAAGATATTTTTAATTCAGCTACTGAAATAATAATAATCAAGTTTGTTAATTTGTATTACTTCATTAAATTTAATCTTTGTTTAATGTTTATCATATGTTATTGTTTTGTTAGTTTATTTTGTAATTAGTTAGAATAAGCAATCACATATTTTTATTATTATTTTTGTATTTATTCAAAGAGTTCCTAGTTTTCTTTTAAATTGTAAAGAAATTTGAGCAACTGTATCATACCATTTTTTTAACAAAAATAACTATTTAATAATAATGTACAAAAAATGAAGGCAAGTGATAGCAAGCTCTATTATTTGAACCTTAAAGTTAGTTGGATATGCAAATAACAAAAAACAATCACATACCAAATAAGTAGCATATTTTTTTTTTAACTTTAATACTGCAACTAGTTGTAAGAACTAACAATCAGCATGGTATTTAACAAAATATCACAGTGGAAAAGACACTTCAAAATACAGCCTAGATTAATCCACTGGCACTCCTAACAGGATTTACTTTTTTGCAAGCTCAAAAGGCTCGGTCCTCTTGAGTCTTTTATGTAGTTCATCATTATTAAACAGTTAACACGCCTCCTCATTAACGTGAATTTTTAGTCATCTCTCATGGTTGTGAGCACAAACATTTTTTAACTTCTTCAGCAACAGTGGTACTTAAGTCCTTATGCAGATTGTGATTACGAACATACTATGGTGCGTTAGCTATCATTCTCAAGATTTTATTTTGGAAACATTGAATAATTTGCCTGTTAGTATTTCTAGTACATCCCCATAATTGTATGCCATATGTCTATATGGGTTTCAGAACTTGTTTCTTTTCTTAACATGCTATTCTCATTGAAGTCTTATACCTAGAGTCATACCCAAATATTTTCCTATATTAGCGTGTGGGGTAAAAGTTCCGTTGATGATATGTATATGATTCTGTTTATTAGTAAAATTAACATGAACTGTTTTGGATTCATTAAGTCTTATGCACCATGTTTGAGCCCAACTGTTTATATGATTTACTGCTTCTTGAAGTTTTCCAGTTGACTGCTCAATTGTATCACCTACAGACATCACAGCAGAGTCATCAGCAAATGTAGCAATTAAGTATTTGGGAGCACAGATATAGGAATATCCCTAATATATAGAAGATACAGTAGTGATAGTAGTTTTACCCTGAAAAATTGATTAGATTCATACAATTTTAATAACATATTACTTTATATTACATAAATAGCAGTTTTTCATACAATCTGGTCATTATAGATAACAGTGATATAGGCCTACAAGAAGTTACGTCTTCAGGTTCTTTACCAGACTTAGGGATCATTATAATTTCAGCAACCTTCCATAAACTTGAAAAATTCTTCAGTCGAATCATAACATTAAATACATTTAACAACTTAACCATAACTATTTTAGGCAAATACTTCAAAAGTTTCCCATTAACAAGGTCATAGCCAGGTGCTTTCTTCATCTTAATATTGTTAATTATATCCCTTACTTCCTTAATGGTGACAAGTGGTATTACTGAGTGACTCTGTATGACATTTACACAATCCAAATCACCACTTTGATTCTCATTTGACTGAAATATACTTACAAGATGATTTGCAAATGTATCTGCTTTATTTTGATTGCTTCTAGTCCACTGGCCATTTGTCTTCCTAATTGGAAGAATCAAAAAAGTTGTTCTTTTCAGATACTTGGTTGCTCTCCATAGTGAATAATCCATCATCCACTAATTCTATTTGGAATTTGTTTACAGAATCGTTCCTAATTTTTTTTTATTTCGTCACTCACCTGATGAGTAATCTCTTTGAGAGCTCTCTTATCCCGCAGTGTTCTTGCCTGATGCCACCTTTTGCGCCATTTTCTTTTGATAACAATGAGTTCCATGATTTCTCTAGGGTAATTCATTCCTACAGTTTTTCATGGAATAGCAGGTGTCCAGAAAAATTGATAATATTTTTCAAATGCTAAATGCTCCATTTTTAATATTTCTCAACTTCATCTTCCAACTGATCAATGGTGTTAAATGAACCGACAAGTTAATATTAGCTTCATGTATACTTTGAAAATAACTCCAGTCAGTATATTTGTAGACCAAAACTGGGTTACCTTCTTATTTCATTATTCTGTCAGTAGGTGTTAAAAAGATCGGTGAATGGTTCAAACTAAAACCTAAACCTTCTTCTATGTTAAAATAGTTTACTGAAATATTTCTAATAACAAAGAAATTTATGACATCTGGTACTTTATTTGGATCTGTTGGCCAATAGGTGGAGGGCCACCAGTGGATAAGAATTCACAAATACAAATCTATGCCGCTTCATATAGTTCATGTCCCTTCGTTGTTACCAGTCTTGAACCCCAATGCATATTCTTTGAGTTAAAATTGCCTCCAATAATAATAGAATGTGTTTCTTTAGACAGACGTTCAAGAAATTGATCAGCTTTGACAGCACATCATGGAGAACAATAAATGAATACCAGAGATAATAGCTGATTGGATAATGTTACTATATCTGTGGTTGCTTGAATTTCGTAGGAAGAATATTTAGCTTCTTCAAAACTTTTAATACAATTTTTTAATATAACTATACTGCCTCCACGAACACTATTTTCTGAATATATACTTCATAGCCTTTGATTTTAAAATAAGAATGTTTTGTCCAATGAGTTACTGATATTAAACAAATGTCTATTTTTTTCAATGTCATCGATGTCTAGTTTATGAAGATGTTTTGACAATCCATTAACATTATACTCCATAATTCTAAGTTATCTAGTCATTTAATGTTTCATAAATGGCCCAGCCTCGTTAATCGAGAATTTAACTGGTTATGAGATTCATTAATGTTTTTAATTTTAGCAAGTATTTCAGCTAAAATATCAGCACATTTATCCCTAGCAGTTTTGGTATTGTGCTAGACTGGTTTAAAATGTAGCCTGGCACATATGTAGCAGCGTACATGATGCGTTCACAATAATATTTGAAAATGAAAAAAAAATCCTGATAGCACATGAAGCATTTACATTGGCAGAACAATTAAAGGGCTTTGGTTTTTTGTACCATTATTTGCATGGTATGATGTATTGTTTCATACAAATGTTGGTAAATTTTTCCATTCAAAAGAAATGGATTTAATGCAATGCAATAAAATGTTGAAGAATTGTATTGATTTTTTTTTAGAAAATATGAAAGGATTAGCTGAAGAGCAAAATATTGAACCAGTATTTAAACTAGTGGAAAAAGTGCGATGCAAAAGACGTCAATTTGACGAAGATGCTCCTGATGAACCAATTCAGTGCTTGAAAAAAGAATTAGAAGTGGATTTTTTAACTGATTATTAGATACATCTCTGGCATCAATTAAAGAAAGATTTGAGCAGCTAAATAAATATGCATGCGCGCACACACACACACACACACACACACACACACACATTGATATACATAACATTTCAACCAAAATCATGTTAGGTTAGGTTCGAATACAAATAGCCTATTTTTTTACAATTTTTTATTTTTTTTATTTAAACATAAATACTAAAACCTAACTTAATATGGTTTCGTTTATAAAGGGCCTGGATGTAAATTTACATTTTAAAATATTTTGTATTGAGTTATAAGAATTTTAGTTATGTTCAAATTTTAAGTCTACTTGTAATTACAATTTTTTTCTGTGGTCAATTAATAAAATAATTTTTATAGCTTACTAGAAGGATCAACTATCTATTTAAGTAACAGTTATGGAAAGTAATAATATGTTATAGACTAACTAAATGTAGCCTATAATTTGTTCTATCCAAAACAAGGTTCGACTAAGTTTGCAATTATTGTTCTAAAAAATAACTTTATAATACATAGTGTATTGAAAAAAATATTGTAACCCTAATCTTAGTTTTTGTGTGGAAATGTACATTTACAATTTAAAAGATTTTTTGTATCAAGGTTCAAGTGAATCTATTTGAATCCTCTATGTTCAAAAAATATTTGTAACCACGATTTCTTACATGAAATTATATATAAACTACTATTAAGACATAGGAATTATTTTGATAAACATGACTTTTTACTTGTTTTGTCAATTTTTGTAATTTTGTGCCAAAACGCTTTATTACATGCCCAATAGTAATATTACCAAATTTAGAAGTGCAGAAATTATGGAAGATGGAAAAAATTGAAAATAAAAGTGACCTGCATAATCTAAAACTTACTACTCATTAGCATGAAAGTAGCTAATATGTTTTTTACTGTGAAAAACATTAATTAAATGTGTATATAAATGAATGAATGAACGAATTTGTAGGGTTACTACTGTGTTGCTATCTACTGTGTTTTGAAGATCTATTGTACACCCTTTCTATTTTCCTAAGATGCTCAGTTACAGTGTCTTCTCCAGTCCTAGTTTCTTTGTAACGTCTACGATTTGAAGCGGATTCAGGTAGTTAACTCCTCCACTTGTATTGGTGACTTCTCATTGAGGTCCATACAGATGCTTGTTCTACTAATTTTCTTTCAATCTGTTTTCTCTTAACCTATATTACAAGGATCTGGCCAATCTTTTTGTTGTGCAGAAAGATACAGCTCAACCTATTTTTCATTTTTATGTATGGGAACACCCACAAGTTCCTAAAGAAATAAGGTCTACCCATACAAAGCCCTGCATGCTCAGGTAAGGCTGAGGTACACTTAAGGTACGCTAAGGTACAGGTAAGGCTAAGGTCACCAGATCTCCCAGGGCTCTGTTTCATGCACCATTAGGCCAGAGTCGTTCACTCCACCAGCATGGGTTGCTTTACACTTTAATTAGCCTAGCTATATAGAGTAGTGAATGTATGAGTATGTCTTGAGCAAATTAGTGAGAGTAGTATGAGCAGAGGTACATTGAGATTACCAAGCTCATCAGTAGCTAACTTCAGCTGCCTCTGTTAAATTAAATGCATGTAATTAATAATAAAAACAATACTTAAAAAATATACCTTAAGAACTTAATTAACAAAGTTTTGAATTATGACAAAACAGAGCCTTTTGCTTGAGACATACACTGTTAAAATGTTTTTTTTTATTAATTTTATAATTATTGCTGCACTTTGAACAAGAATTCTTTAAAGAAGCCATGATTTAAAAGAAAATCAACAACACGATTATAACCTAACCTAAAGTGACAAAAAGAGATACATCAACAGTTCATGAAGAATGGCTGCCATGTTTTAACAAATGAACCACTTCAATGTTGAACAAATGAATCACTGTAAGAACTTTGAACGTATTGAATGATATTGTAATAACGTACATAAATACTACCTCAATGGATGACCTTGATGTAGTAAATCAGCATGCTTCATACAAAGTAAACAGCAATGACGTTAAAATATATGGTAGTTCAATTAAAAATTGCATAAAATTGTAACATCATATGAAATTTAAAATTCTGCAAGTAAAAATCTTAAAATTCAATAATAAAGTACATAATAAACGGAAAAAAATATTTAACAATCATTACTTTAGTAAAACAAGTGAAGTCATAAATGCTACCATTTTTAATTAGCTTCAAAAATCACAAATAATAATTGTATTTACGTTATTTATTTATACAGTTTGTATTTTTAATATTTCAAGACCTATCTAAGGAAGCATGACAATGAAATGATACGTAAAGTCAATATAATATAATACTTTATGAGAACTGGACCTAAATCTCATTCTCGTATTATAGAACTATTTCCAAATTCTTTCTCAATTTATGATAACTAAGTCTCACCCTTAATTTGATGGTGTTATTATTATGTATGTGATAACTGAATTTGGTCTCAAAGAACTTGATAATGGATAGGTCCATCTACTTCTCTATTTTTTATAATCACTATACTTTATTTTATGCTCCCTACAATAAGAAAGTAAATAAATACAGCTATTATTAAGTGTACAACTAGACAAATCATGAGAATAACTGACGCCAGAAAATTTCAGTACTGTATTTTTTCATACGATAGTGTACAGTAATTTCAATACCATGTAAGTGTTCTAATTTTCCTGGATATCATGAAGTTTCACCAAGTACAGAACGTGTGTTAATAAATAATAACTAATACTTTAAGTGTGTGATGGTCATAATGTGTCAAAGTGACTGTTTTCTTATTTGTCTTGCAAGAACACAAGATTATGGGTATTTAGGAGAATAAACCAAACCTAGTGTTTCTCATTAAAAATTCCTTAATTGTTCTGATTCTTAATCAAGAGTGTTTATAATAATACTACTTTTAAACGAACAATGAAATATTCCATCTGCTCTAATAGTAACTACCAACATTATTTCACATTCTTTAAGCAAAGTTGCACCCTGCTAATGTTAAAACTAATCAGCAACTAAAAACCCCAGTTAAAGCCTAGATCTAGTAACCTATCATTGTTTTAGTTTTATCAAATAAGGTTATTACATTATACTTCTCATAGCTGTCATGTCCTCCTACTTATTTACTGGACAAAACTGATATTTTACTTTGTCAATTACATACAAACATAAATACGTTTTATATTTTTCAACCCTTAGAAAATTATATGATCCCCTCTAGTGTTGTTACTACAATCCCTAAGACTAGGACCAAAATAGGTTTTCTTAACCTTCAATACTGTCTAAGAATGTTAACAAAACGTTATTATAACCTAACAAAATAATTTCTATTTTTATCCTCACCCATTAAAAATGTATTTAAGCATATTCTTTGCTTGAAACATTTTGATGTAACAGAGTTAAATCTGTTTTTAAAAACTGTGCTGCAGCTAAATGACAGAACACAAACGAAATACTGTACATTCAAATCTAAAACATTCAAACTAGAACGTCAACACAAACACATGATTATGAAGCCTATGCCAAAAAATTCTAACACAATGTTTAACATTCTACATCAAATTCATTGATTTTGACGTGATAAGGATTAAATTAAAAATTTTCCAGAACTAAGATGAACCACTTTTAACTTTTATGAATGAATAACTTTTACGAAAATGGATTATATGTAGAAGATGGTTTCCTATGATTTAATAACGTCTGCGAGAGTAATATTGAGTTTGGGTGAATTAAAATAAAAACTTACTTGAACCTTTAATTATACAACTGGTTCTAAAAAAAGTCTATGTGGTTCTTTTGTATCGAGTGGTCCTTTCTTAGCTTTGTCAGATTTTAATTTGTTGACACGGTTCAGGTAATTGACCTGAATTATAAAATTTACGAATGTTATATGTACTTTTTAAAATATAATTGATATTAAATCCTTGAGTAATATCAAGGATAATATAACAAGGATAATATTATTTTTGTTTGTTGATAACGTTAGCAATGTATTTTAATTATTTTGAGACCGATACTGAGTACTGATAATGATCAACACGATAATTTACATTTTCTATTGTACGTTTTATACATTTATTAAAAGAGACAGCATATTAAAATAAATTAGGATATTTAAAATGAGTTCGTTTATTTAGTTATTAAAATTTCCAGAATTTCTGATGAACTTACAATACAAAAATCAACGTTTTGAATGATAATAATGTACTTTATTAATCAACCTCTTTTTAATAATGTACTACATTTTTTCAATTGAATTTAAACTAACGTAAAAAATTGACATTTAGTAACACAAGAAACTATATGAACATTTATTGTTTTAGTTTTTTAATTATGTGGTCTGACAATTTGGCATAGTTACATGGAAACAGTACTGCAATAAAATTAATTATGTTTCTGTAATTTCAGTGTTCATTTATTATTATTTATAGTTTATTATTATTGACATCATTCTCATTTCATAGAGGTTCTTTTTATTTTGTATTTTATAATTTTATTTATTCAAAAATTAGGATTTTATTTTGGTAGATGAGGTAATATTAAGTTGATGTAATAACTTTGAGTAAGAAGAAATAGAATAACTTGAAATAACAGGTGGTACATATAGTACATAAAAAATTATCTCTAGCCAATCCCAAATGCCAGTCGCAGTCGTTAGGTCATAAGGTAATAGAAACATTACCTGTCCTATCAGCTGTAGCTGAACTAAAGAGTATACGAGTTTAAGCCTGTACTCTGTACTATAGTAGTATTTCCTTTCTAATTTGTAATAACGGCACTTTCAATAGTACAACAGTATTATTTCTATAATATTTAGGAAAAAGTTTATTAAAGTAGCACTTGTCAAATTGCACAGGTATGTAATACCCATTATCCTAGTTTTATTTCAGTAGTTAAAAAAAAATCATTGAAATGTAATTAAAATCTAAACTAATTAGATCATTTTAAATTGTTATGGTAATAATTTATGATTTAGTTTAGAAAAGATAACATTATTATTGTTGGTTTAAATCAGTCCCAAGTGATCATTTCAAATATTTGGATTGATAAAATCTAAATGGGAGTTTTAATGAGGCATAACACCTTATTTATTTTTTCTCATTTTCAATAATTAAGTATAGTAGACGATCTGTTGTAGTAAATTAGAAATTGAAACATGTTTGTCCTTAATTTCAGCTTTGATTTAAGGACCTAGAGAAAGAGAGAGTTAAGACCTAGAGAAAGTAATAACAGTATACAGTAAATAAATATAAAGAAAAGTATAAATTTTTGTTGTGGAACTTTTAGTGTGTATTTGTTTTGAGGTTATCTGAGTTCATAAACTTTGTGTTTAAATGATGTCTGTACATCAGCCATGCTTTCATCTGTAAAACAAAGTAAGCTGTTGTATAGGCTGCCACTTTCCCTGAAATTTGGTATATTAATTTCAGATTAGACATCAGAATTCTAAAAAAATTCTTTGTAACTTATTAGAATTTGGGTCAAACATTAAAATTCTTTTCTTAAGAAAAGAATGTGTGGCTGATACCTTATGCAAGTTGCACTAATAAGGACAGTGAATCAGCATTAAAAAAAGAATTTTTGTTTTACTTATATTCTTAACATTAAATTTCTTAATTTTAAATTTGACACATTGATTTAAGTTATGATAGGACAAAACCAGAAAGTAGAAAGAAAAAATGTTTTGATAGTGGAAATAATCCGAAATGTGTCAACAAATATAAAATGTTTGAAACTAGGCAGGTGTATGTATTCAACAAAACAACATTCCTAGCAGAAAAAGATGATTATATTAAGAATTACAAAACCAAAATTTGAACAGACCTATAATGTTATGTTATTTTTTTCTTTTATATGATTTCCAGTTCTTATGATTACTTGTAACACTGTATACTTATATAGCCTACAATATAGAAATGTACATAAATAACATTTTAAATAAGTATCATTTGCATTTAAAAATAAAGTTAAATTTATATAGATTTTAATGATACATGGATGAACGAATTTCATAGTTTTAGGTCTGGGTCTTATTATTGTTCAAATAGTAGCTTATTTTACGGCGAAAAATGATATTCTATTCAAGTTTGAATCTTTAATAATCCTAATTATGTATATAAATTTTAACATAATTTAAATATCAAATATCTATTATATGTAGACCTAATTTATTGATTATTAAAAAAATAAGTCTAGTCCTATTTAATAGACAGACTCATTGATTATCTTTTTTTTAACAGTAGATAATGAATAAGTTGCTTTCGTTTTTAATGTTTTACCCTAACACATTTTTCCATTCATAATGTTCTGTTAAGGTCAACTTTTAAAATCAACTTTTGAAATACTTTATCATGATAAATTATCCTGAAACTTTGCGATGTATTTGTTAATCTATGACACAATGCAATATTTTATTTTTTATTAAATCTGTTTTTAGTTAATCACTTAATTTACTAATTTAATTGATTAAAATTTTTATATGAGATGAATGTTCTAGAATGCTACAGATAACAGTTGGAGCCACTTAACAATAGGGGAGACACCTCATTTAAGTTTTAACAGACTTTTTTCAATCACTCATAATGTTTGTAACATTTTTTTATTCAACAGGTTTATTGATATTTATATAAAAAATGTTTAAGAAAAGTTGATCCAGTCCATTTTTTTTTCTTCCAAGTAGGCCTACTGGTAGTAACAAAAGAAGTGAATTACTGATGATTGTTATAACTTTTATTAAATAAACTGTTAAAATTTATTAACTCATTTCAAAATTTGATGTATGAATTCAATTTAACATAGCCTACACATTTAAAGTTTGATGTTAGATGATTTACTTTCTATTATATAAAGTTAAATTTTAATCACCATAAATTTAGTAGCTTTAGTTTATCAACTGTATCTATTTGTCCAACTAGAAATAAACTTTTAGATAAATAATTTTAGGATATAACTGTAGGCCTATATAATAAATCAAGAATTAACATTGATTGTGAATTAATAATCATAGAAAAAATTTGAGTTTAATTTATGCCAAGTTCTTATTTATAGAACATGAACCACACTGCAAGGTCATGCTGTTCACAGATTGTATAGAATAACTTATAAATTATCCTTTTGTCATAAACAGTATAACTTACTTTTGCATGCTGGTTAACAATTAATTGAAGTTATAAATCTATTGTTTTTTATTCATTTCTTGATAATTTAGGATTAGCTGATTTTGTCAGTCAAATAGGGGAGATGTCCATAATCCTCAAAGACGGTCATATTTTCTGATTGGCTTGTATCATTTGAAATATGTTATTGTTGGAAGTTTTGACTGCTAAGGAAATTGATGTAATTTAGTAAAATTATGAACTAAATTGCTTTTTTCTGCTTCTTTGGTATACAAACTAAAGCCATTATATTATTTTATAATTCTGTTATTTTAAATAAGTTAACTAAATCCTTATGAAATACAAAGGCTGTTTGGAAAATAAGTTCTGTTTTAGTTTGGCACTTGAATTTGTGGGGTTATCAGTGTAATTTTCATGTAGATGCGTTGTAACCCAACTCAATATCTCAGTCTTGAAGGGCTAATTTCAATGAAGAATTTTTTGTTTCACTACAGTTAGTCAAACATTGAAATCCTGCCAATTGTGAACAATTTATTCATTTTCTGTAGGTAAAAATATAGAAGACCGTTGACATACGCAGTAACAGACAAAAATTTTGTGTACCAATGTAGAGACAAAAAATCGGTTGATGAAGAGAGGTCTGCATTAGTTCAACCAAAAAACTCTTAAGATGCCACAAAATATTTATTCCAAGATCTCATTACTATTGTCTTACAAAACTGAAAATTTATGCTTGTTTTGAACTTCAATGATCAAGGAACCGTAATTAATGTAGTCATTTTTTATGAAACTTAAGACAAGCTTAGAAAAGTCATTCAGTGTAAATGTTGGTGTGTTTTTGCCTAATAACATGTACTTAATGCCACACTCCCCTAACATCTATTGAAAGTTTTAAATAGTTGTTCAAATGAAAGTATACAGCTCTGTTTTGGTTTCTTGCAACTTTCATCTTTTCCTAATATAAAAATTTTTAAGTCAAGAGTTACAGTGGCTTAAAAATGATGAAAATTTGAAAATAGTTTAAAATCAATTCATAGGCAGCAGAGTAAGAACATATTGATGTTTTTTTATATCTGTATGTTTTTTATACCTTAATGTTTTTTATATCTATACTTTCCGCCTATCTCTCATTTTGTTAAATTTTAGTTTTTTTAAATGTTTAAGTTACCAGTCAGTAAAGTTTGTATTTAAAATTAAGTTTTATTTTCTTTTTCCAGGCACCACAATAATTTTTTCAAATTATATTCAGTATATTTCGAGTATGAGAGGAAGAATTATGTTTTGGAGGTTCAACAACCTTTTTTCTTTAAGTAATAACATATACAGTAAATGCAATTATATTTTACCAAATATAAGACAATATATAAATTCAACATTTTTTAATATTCTATCTTTTTTAATTTATAAAATTTCAAATTTATGTATCACCCCAACAGTCTAAAGAAAGATTATTTTTAAAATTTTTCATTCATAAGGCCAAACTTGAGTTTTTTTTATCAATATTTGTCAAAATATTTGTCAGACTATAAACTGCATACTTTTAATTTATAGAAGAAAGTAACTTGTAGAATATCACTTATGGTTACTACTTATTATGGTTATTACTTATGGTTATGGTATATCTACCCTGTAGCATACAGTATTTTTTCTTACGTTATTCTTTTCACTTTGCCTTTCTTATCACCTTGCCAAAGTTAAGTTTTAATGATGAGAGGATTGATATTTAATTAAAAAAAAATCTTTTCAGAGGTGTGCAGGTGTGCTTACAGGAATAAAAAAAATGATAAAATAAATAACTTAGTCTATTTATTGTAATAAGTTTATTCCTTGTTTTTTTGAGTGATATAGTAGGAATAGGCTCAAATTATTATCAGGAACTATTAATTAGACATAATAATTTAACACATATTACAACATTGTCATAAATAAATCTAATCAAGTAACAAAATGAAAATGATGACTTAAAAAATGATTATACACTAATAAATTACAAAACAGTGTACTGTACACTATTTTGGAATGGTAATCATGTTAAAATATTCTTTGCAGGATTCAAACCATTGGCTTCCATAGCTAGTTGAGAAATGACTGTCGGTTACAAACTTAAATATATATATCTAACACTGATCACCTATGTTTCATTCTTAATAATTATTCCTTTAAGTGGGGCATCTAACTTTGGCCAAAACTCAGTGCATTTAAAAGGTATCAAATAAAAATGGCTTTATTGACTGCCTTAACATATGTTAATGAATGAACTGTTTATCTCAGCCATATTAGAAGCTACTGCGTAACACTATAATATGCTTTTTCCAGTACATTAATCCAATTGGTTGGCATGTTGACAAGACTTGTAATGATTAGTTTTAAAATTCCCCCTACCATATTTTTATTGATCTGTTAACTTGTTTAAACAGAAAGTTGAATGATATATGTTTATATAGGTCAGTGTGCATTAATGTTACTGAAATGAATTGAGTAATAACCACCAAGTTTAATTTTGCACTAGATTGTGGAGTAAATTTTAATTGTATTTTTGTGGTTGACATTTTAATGTTAAAAACAAAATTTTTGTTTCATCATATTGTAGACCTAACTGAAATTGTTTGTGTTTGTCTTAAATAATTTATTTAACAGACTGATTCTGAGGAAGTTTTTCTGCACGTCCAGAAGAAATGGGTGAGAAAATAATAAAATAAACTTTTTTGAAATTGTAGACCAAAAATTAAAACAGTACAGTAATTAATTTGTTTAGTTAGTAACATTCAAAAGTTGTAATTTGTTTATAGATTACTGTACCTAATGAGTTTAGTAGTAATTTATTAGAACTATTACAATGCATTGAATAGAAATATTTTTACTTTATATCTTCATTTTTTTAGAGTTGATTTTGTGAAATTTATCCACTTTGCTTTTGAAAATGACCTTTGTGCTGTAGATATAGAAACAGGAAATGTCATTATAAATTTCAAGGACCTGTACAACTCTGAGGGTAATTCCTTTTGTATTAGAATTTGATTATTGCTTGAACAAAGTTATACCCTCCAAGCTTTTAACAGCTTTTCCATCGTTCTGTATCATATAGTTTAGTATTTCTGTGAATAGCAGGATACAAACAGAGTCTGCATCACTTTCATAGAAATGTAAAATGTTTTCAAAAATATAATAAATCAATCTACTGTGAAGGTTAAAAGGCTTAAATAAATAAAATAAATGGCTTGTTGTGAACAAGAAAAGTTTTCACAAACACCCTTCTAATTACCCTTTGTTAAATAATTGCCTGTTTACTATTTTTCAAAAATAATTTACTAATTAAAATAAGGAAACCACAAATAAAACAATAAAAACAATCCAACATTTTATCATAACCTCAAAACAAATCAGTAACAGAAAATTAAATAAAGGGGAAAATTGTAATAGCCTACAGGTGCATTTCACATGTACTTTTAGATGGTATAGCCTTAATACTTTGTTATGGGTCAGAATTTATTTTAGAGGATTCTAAAGTTATAAATTGTTTATTTTATGTTAAACTACATTATAGCTATCATAATGTAATGTAATATATAAATTTAAATATAAAACACTTTAAAATAGATTAATAATTCTATTATTTTATGTTATAATATTCTTTTTCTTTTTAATATTTTTACATTTGAGATGGAATAGGTCTTATGAAATGTGAACTTTTACATATTTAAAAGGTTTTCGGTCAAGTTTGAAAAAGTTGTACTGCAACCAGCAGGCAAATCAAGCAAGACATGTTCTGATCACCACTGCATTGTGATTACTGTGAAATTGAATGCCAGGCTGCACCTGTGGGAATTAACAGATCTAATGAGTTACATCTGATTGCCACCCTTGCTGTGTCGGTGTGTAGGAGCCTTAATTGTATAATACTTTATATTAACTCAGTCTATTCAGATATTTGAAAACAGTTATGCTATCAATGCAACAGTGAAGCTTAGAGTAAAATTGTCCGCTATTGTAGCAAAAATTATTTTTGCCTGTACTGAGTTTAGATATCGAATGTTCGGAATATCACTGTTTGGCTTATCAAGGTTCTATTGTAAACAGATATCAGAGTGACCCCTAATAACAATTACCTTGAATAGATGGATACAACATTGAAAATAATAATTTTAATAGACAATTATGATTAATTATGATTTGATTCTTGTTTTCATCAGAAAATTGAATAATAATGTTGACTATATCTTTTAAAGAATTTATTTTCATAACTGTTTTTCTGTGTTACCAAGAACATTCTTTAGTTTTAGTTTTTCAGTACCATTCATGCAGTTACAGAAGCATGTTTCAGTGGAAGTAATTTCTTTTTACTTTTTTTAATAAAAATTTTAAACTTTTATCCTCAAATATATTTTTACATATGGAATAGAGAACAATATACTTTACCTTATCTCAAATAATCCGTAAGATTTTACTCCAAACTGGGTTTTTTTAATCCAGACTTTTTACTCTTTTAAATTTTTTTGTCTTTGCTTCAAGTAATGATTATTTCTAACTTCAAGCACAGAACTATATGTTTCATATAGGCTAAATGATGATATACCTGGAACACTAGCCGATACATTCTGGTAACTGCCAGCTGCTTGCACTACCTTTGTTAATTAATTATATAATAAAGTCTGATAACACATGATGGTTAATATATATATACATATGTATATTTGTGTGTGTGTGCACGCATGCGCATGCATGCATGTGTGTTAACTGACTTTATTTTATTATTATATAATTGATTAACAAGGGTGTGCAAGGTCCAGCAGTTACCAGAATGTATCGGCTAGTGATATATATATATATATATATATATATATATATATATATATATATATATATATATATATATATATATATAGGGCATGAATTAACAATATCCCATGAAAGGGACTTGAGGTAAAAAGTTTGAGAATTATTAATTTAATATCGTGCATTCAGTATATAAAAAAACAATCTCCAAGTACGTACTGCATCATCTCTTGCAATAAAACATTTTCTTCTTTAAAGCTTTGCATGGAAGCTTTGCCCTTTCACTGGCAATGTCTGGTTATACCAGACATCTGTTTTGTATAAATATAAATCTAATCCCAGCATCTACCGTAATTTTTATGCAGATATGTAATTTTATGTGTCCAATAACTGTTACATTACTGATATAAAACCATTTAGGATGTGGTTGAAGTGGTCATTGTTGAGTGTAGCACTTGTTGAGTGTAGCAACAGTGGGATAGAAGAGTGTAAGATATTTAGCACAGCAGATAATCATTTGACATAAAACATAATGCTAGTTTAATTAGAAATTAATGATATTGTTTTTCATTTTAAAACCAAGAGTCTTGATCACGAAAAAATGCACCTGAGTTCAGGACATTAAAACTTTATCATTGTATGTAACCTTATACACATCAGCTAAATGAAAGTGCATTCTTTTCTCTATAATTTTATACTAATGTTATTGATATATTTTTAAATATATTTTTTCTTAATTTGAACAAAAACATTGAAAAGAATGGTTTGTATGGAGTTTTCTTATAATTTACTGCTTTGAGGAGGTCATAATTTTGTTAATTTTTTAGAACAGTAAGGTTTTGGTATATTATAGCATAGATATTTGACATTTTACCCTGCTTTTGGTAAATTTCAGGCAAATTATTTTAATTTTATGAACATTTTAAAAAGTGTTCATTTTGTTTTCTGTAACTGTATCAATGTCATTCTTTAAGAATGCAAATGCCTGTAATTTTGCAGCTAATAAAATCTATGCACTGTCATATTGTGTGTGATAGCTTTGCATGCAATTGACTTAATATTGTAATGTAGTTTGAAGATTATCAAGAAATTAAAAGTTGAAAAATGGAGCAGAATGTTTGTTAATGAATGTGTATATATGTACATATACGAATGTATGTATGTGTATATGTTTGTACTGCATCATCTCTTGCTGTCAACATTTTCTTCCTGAAAGCTGTGCATGCAACTAACATTGTAGTATAGTTTGAAGATATTAACAAATTAAAATTTGAAAAACTTAGCAAAATTGTTAATGAAAAAAATATAATAAACCTGAATCCAACTCCAGTTAATATCTGTTAATTTTAATTTAATTTTTTAAACTGTTACCATAGAAACCAATATTTGAACAATTAATTAATATTATTTATAATTTTGTTTTTATTCAGTAGATGTTATAAAATAATACTTTTGTTACTGAAGACACAAATATTATAATTTAATTATTATTTATAGTTGATCATTACTATTCATTTATTACGAAAACTTTCACCTTTTATAATCTTCTCTAAGAGCTTATTTAAGAAAATGTATAGTTCTGTTTCCCTTACATTCGAGACCAAAACATTTAAAATAAGTCTTCAGCAACCATATTTCTGTAATTACTGGACTCATAAATTTAACGATCCTTCACAAAGTGATCCAGAGGTCAGAGATTGGTGTTCATTACAAAGCACCGGGACTGGGTCTTACTATGATTGATGCTTCAATAGTTTCCAGTGGAAATTTGCTAATTGTGGCATACAGCATTCTTACTGATGTGGCAGATATGAATTTCAAACAATACTGTTATTATTTTATACTTTTTTAAAAAAATCTGATTTTGCAGTCATAGTCAGCATTAAAATCTGCTTAAATTAACATTTCTAATTTTCATACAATATTGAAAATACGAAAATGAACCTTGACCGTTATCAGTTAGTTCATATTC
Organism: Callitettix versicolor; assembly: GCA_022606455.1. Lineage (NCBI taxonomy): Eukaryota > Metazoa > Arthropoda > Insecta > Hemiptera > Cercopidae > Callitettix > Callitettix versicolor. The sequence goes on from CM040184.1 coordinate 46,521,768, forward strand.
AAATTTCTAATTGAATTCAAAAATTTAAATTGTAATTTATTCAGTTTTTAACACAGTTTATGATAATAAAATCAGAGTGATCAAAAAGTGTAACTTTTAAAAGTTATGGTATTTTTAAAGTTTTGAAATGTCTACCTTTTGAAATGGTTAAATTTTGCTGAAAAACAAATTTGTCTAAACTATTACAAAAATCAATTTCTATGCCATATTTGAATCAAATTGGTGTATATTATTATGTTTTTACATTAATTACATTAAAAATTTAAAATGCTATTTATGTAGATTTTAACATTGATGTTTTTATAACAAATTTGAATCAATTATGACAAAAATTGCAAAGCTGGAGATGCTAAAACACACACACACACACACACACAGATATTGCTCAGTAATTGACTACCACTATTAAGTGACGCTGCTAAGATGCTGGACACACACACACACACACACACACACAGATATTGCTCAGTAATTGACTACCACTATTAAGTGATGCTGCTAAGATGCTGGACACATACACACATACACACACACACACACACACACACACACAGATATTGCTCAGTAATTGACTACCACTATTAAGTGACGCTGCTAAGATGCTGGACACACACACACACACACACACACACACACACACACACACACAGAGATATTGCTCAGTAATTGACTACCACTATTAAGTGACGATGCTAAGATGCTGGACACACACACACACACACACACACACAGATATTGCTCAGTAATTGACTACCACTATTAAGTGACGCTGCTAAGATGCTGGACACACACACACACACACACACACACACACACACAGAGATATTGCTCAGTAATTGACTACCACTATTAAGTGACGCTGCTAAGATGCTGGACACACACACACACACACACACACACAGATATTGCTCAGTAATTGACTACCACTATTAAGTGATGCTGCTAAGATGCTGGACACACACACACACACACACACACACAGATATTGCTCAGTAATTGACTACCACTATTAAGTGACGCTGCTAAGATGCTGGACACACACACACACACACACACACAGATATTGCTCAGTAATTGACTACCACTATTAAGTGACGCTGCTAAGATGCTGGTCAGTGTGTCACTTCTGTAAACTATGCACCTCAAGGTTGTAAGTTTGAGTCTTGTTAAGTGTAAGCTTACTCTCATGAAGTTAAGCAAATTTTTACAGCATATCTATAAATAGCAGAGTCATTCCACTGACTAGAGGTAAATATGTTTGGACAATGATTTCACATCTCTTGAAAGTAACATTAAGGTATCGGTACTAAACTGCCAATGCTGTTAGTGACCATCTAGGACATCTTACTGTTCCAGTGGTGTGACTGATGGGAGTATTGTGCAGGAAATTTTTTTTGACACAAGAAAGCTTTTGATACTGTAGACCACAGAACACTTTTTGGGTATGAAGGGATTTGTAGGTCACATAGGTATGGAGTGCTATAACATGTAGGTCACAGCAAACCATAGTAGGAGTTTCGCAGATTAAGTGATTAAGGGTTTTTTAACTTTCAGGTCCATTTTTTTTTTTTTTTTTATATTCACAGTTTGTATGAAAAATGTCATGACAGTCATATTTTATTTGCTGATAATACTGCATTATTTTATAAAGCAGACATTGGTTTAGAACTGAAAAGTAAAATACAGTGTGATATAAAAATGCTGTACATAGATTACAGTTTACTGAGAAATTATATGGTTATGAGCTCTAAGATTAAATTCTTCATTTTTAGTCCAAAGAATAATTTTGGTTTTTACACTTCTTTAAAACATCACAGATTACTTGTAAAGAACATAACTGTATTTGCCCTTGGTTAATGAAATAAGGTATCTTGGTTTGGTTTTAATTTTCATTTTAACATGACATGTGTATTAGGTACTTAAGAGATAAACTACTGAAGTGCATATGGGTATTTAGTGTCATAATTAATTTGTTATTTTGAATTAATGAAGACCATTTACTATGCTATTATTAATTCTTAAGTAAAATGTGAATTGAGTAGGCCTATATTATGAAATATTTATGTCATATCTGTAAAACCATTAATTTTAATTTAAAACGTTTTATTAAAATACAGTAGTTTTAAGCAGAAGTAGGTTAGGACATAGAGGACATATGTACTAAATTGCTTAATAAAATTAAAGGTATTTAAAGTAATAGTAAATTTAAAGAAGTAATAAAGCATTTTTGATAGTACAATGGTCATGTTGAGTCATTGTTCAATACATTTGTTAAGCTTAAAATAGTTTTCTTTTGGTTTTGTAATGGAGGATGTTTCCTTTGTTTTTTTCAGTGTTACCTTCTATATATGTAGTACATTCTGTACATGTAATACTAGGTTGACCATACAGTTGAAAAGAGCTATTTAATAAAATATTGTCCCACATAGGTGTAAACCTGATTGAGGGTGTTAGAGATGTGTTATAATGTGAAACTTATATTTTTCAGCAAAAATGTACATATTGTATTTCATTTAGAAAAAGAAAATAATAAATTGCAGTACACACATACACACCCACACACCCACACACACACACACACACACACACACACACACACACACACACACATTTCATAAAAAAAAGTGTCTATGATTTAAAGAATAAATTGCACGAGAAATTGCGCTGACTTTAAAGTTATAGTAGTACACCATGTATCGACGCCATTTTATGATATCATGCTATTTCACTTGTCAGTTGCGACACAGTAATTTTAGCTATTGTACAGCAGAAAGCGCAGTGCGTGTTACGGTATGCTGAGTTTAAATCTTTTTTTGTACAGTGTAATTTTTGACGTACTTAAGGAGAAGACTCATCTAGAAACAAAACCACTGTTTTTTGGTTTAAACAGTTTAATGTAACAAAAAATATGAACATTAAGTAATTCCCATGCTGTCCTACACATTGGAAGGGAATATGGAGGGTTTGAGGTAGTTTCCTGCTTGTGAAAACCTAAGAAGTCCATCTCCTGACACAGTTTGAAACTCGGTATACCAAAACCTACAATTTGAAATATATGTGCTTCATAAGTGTTTGAGACTGCAAGCTTAAAAAGTTTAAATGTGATACGAAATTAAAGAAGCAGGCTGACCGGAATGAATTGAATTTTCTGTGGCGATGATGAATTAGAATTGAAGATGATTAAAGATATCAGATATTTAAACAAAATCTTTGTAGTGATGAGGCAACTTTGCATAGTAATGATAGTGTTAACTGTCACAACTGTTGAATATGGGCAGCTCAGCAGTCCAGTGAGGTTTTTCAGTATGATTGTGATTTGTCAAAGATAAATGTTTGGGGCAGGCACATGCATGATAGTTTTGTAGGCCCTTTCATGTTTACTGATAAAACAATCACAGGAACTGTGTAGTTGGATATGCTGCAGACAATAGTGACTGTGCGTCTGGAGGGACATCAAGTATCGAGACCCATATTAAAATGTACTGGATAATGAAAAAGAATTCAAAAGATTTTTTTTTTTTGACACCTTTTTTGGTGTTTGTATATTTTCTAATTATATAAATAAATATAAAATGTGTGTGTGTGTGTGTGTGTGTGTGTGTGTGTGTGTGTGTGTGTGTGTGCTTGTTTTAGCTTTTTTTTAGGTGAAAAGCACATTGAGGCTATTATTGCCTCCCTAAATGTAAGTGTGAGTGTAAAGTGTAAAAGTCATATATGTAGTGTTATAAGTGTAAGTGTGTGTTAAACTCGGGTACCGCGAGGGATGTCTAAATCCTCTCAATGCAGCTAGTCTGCTCCCCCTGCGTTAATCTGATTTGATTCAAACTTGGCATAAAAATTGATTTTGGTAATAGCTTCAACATGTTTGTTAACCAGCAAAACTTATTTAATAGTTTCAAAATGACTTTTTTTTTTTAATCTAAAAAAAAATAATTTACCTATTTCAAATCTTAAAAGTATTGTGGAAAATCTGATTTCATCATCATAATAAGTGTTAAAAACTTCGTAAATTAGCATTTTTAATTTTCCAAATACATTGAAATTTAACTTGACATTGGTCAGAATTCATTTTATACTTTCAATTTGAAATTTTATGTGAAAGTTTTAACATAGTAATAATGTATGCAGTTTTAATGCTCTTTATGATGGTTAAATCAGTTTCAAAAAATAGGTAAGATAAAAATTACTTTTGGAAATTTGCTTTCATCAAGTCAGCGAGACAACTGCATGCCTTGACTATTTTCATAATTGTCTATTTATATTATTTAAAAAATTCACTACTCTCTAACGTTTTAAGGACAATAATATAAATAAAGAAATAGTAGGCCTACACAGAAAAACATGTACTTTTAATACTTTTTTTAAAATGTCCTGCTAGTGCTGGTGTGCTACTAGATATATATAATGCTTATTTAAATAATATTTTATTCAGAGCTTTTGCAAAACTTGTGATGAATATGAAATATAAATATAATTTTCTTTATATTTTTCAATCAATATCCTGCTTGTGCTATATATAAGGACAAAGTTATATAGTATGTACTTACATTATTTTGTCATTATGTTACATATTTTATAGATTACGATTATACATTATCATTATAACATGAATGTTATTATTCATAGCATGACCATGTTCATGATAATATGAATTGTTGAAACTCGAGCAGGAGTTGTGATTTTATTCGTGTTTGAATTACTTGTAATGAGTGAACAAATGTTTTTTTGTATATGAACTTACACAGTGTGAACTTAAAAATTAAGAGTAGCACAGACGTGCAATCACAGTGTGAATTTATGAATATTAATGATGTACCACTGATCTATTTTAGTATTACACTAATTCAGAATTGCTAATATCATTATTTCAAAATTATATTACTAATTTTCTAATATTCATAAGCAAATCTTCATCTATATTGGTAGTACAATCTGTAAAGAGGCCTCTAGCAACTTCAACTATCAGTTTCTCTATTCTCATAATAAGCAAATAGTCACACTAATTAGTATGTAAATACTACACTTATTTTACAAAAGTCAGTTCATTTGTTTGTGTAGTTAATTCTTTCATTAAGTTAAGATGATAAGCAAATACAGTTTTAAAATTTTTCTAAAAATATATGTATAAAAATTGGGACAATACGCACCACACACACACACACACACACACACACACACACACACACACACACACACACACACACACACACACACACACACACGCACGCACACACACACACACACACAAATGTAAGCGTGATTTGTCCACGAGTGCTGCTACAATTCCGCAGCCCACCCCTGCAGCCTTTTGGGATTTATATGGTATGGTAGCCATCCATCCTCCGTCCATGAAAAAAGTTTTGGTTTGAAACTGCAGGGGTTCAGAGGTATTAGGAATCAAGAGAGGGTATTGCTGCAATGGATTTCCTACGAGAAATTTGTGAAGTGGGTGGTGGGAATCAAGTGTTGAGAACATTAAATATTATCAAATAAGGGGAATCAGATATTTTAAGAACATTTTCAACTTACAACCCGAGCTCAGCTAGGATATACAGCTAGTACATTATAAATGTTTATAAGAGCATGAAAAGAACTAAACTCTTGGTAGGTATAATGTATGATAGTTGTCATAAGAGATTATGTCTGTAGTGTGTTTGTTGTGTGTCATTCAGCATTGTGTTTGTGCTTTTATCCTTATCCTTAATGGCCTATAATCTGAAAATGTTTTAATATTGAAATTGTTTTCTTGATGTAGTTGACTGATTTGAAAAACCCCTGTTATGTAATCAAACAGTTGTGGTCAAAACAAAGCTTTGATTTTTTTTTTTAATTTGAATTGATGTTGCAAGTGAGTGCAGGTTGTTTTCAACACTCATTTCAAAATTTTTATCTCCAGCTGACAACTGTCAAAGGCGTGTGTTTTTAATTATGGTAGATTTTTGTGTGTCAACTAGATATGTTAATTTTTTTAAAATCTATTAATTGTTGATTTTACCATCATCATTGTTAAAAACTGCATAAATTAACAGAATCTGTTGAAATAAGAAATTTAATTTGATGGTCATCAGAATTCATTTTCTTTTTTTCGTTACGTAAAAATTAAAAATGCTACCATATAAAGATTTTAATGCTGATTATGACAATAAAATCAGAATTTCAAAAAGGTTTAGATAAAAAATAATTTTTGGAAATTTGCTTCTATCATGTCACTAAGACAACTGTGTACGATGATTACTCTCTAGTAACTTTGACATCATAAAACTAAAATGAAAGATGTTTGACCTAACATCAATATAAACATTTCTTATAAAGTAGGTATATCTTAAAAATAATTGTAATTAAAAGTATACAGTGTTAAATTATGACAGTGTTTTTAATTTATGCTGTTTTATACTTTTGAACATTTCAACCATAATAACTTTTGATACTGTATATCGGTTCTTGTCAAGTCTTCTTAAAAAGTAATATATTTACAGTACAAAAGTTTGTGTTAGTTAACTTCATGATTACTTGTTATAAAACACTTAAGAAGCTTTCAGAAGGAATAGCAATGCACTAACCATGTGTCCATCAACAGCCATATAACCAGGTCAAAGCACTCAGCATATTGTGATACAAAGTATAAGGAGTTATTATAATTATTTTATTGGAAACTTTTATCAACCAATAAATTAATTCCTAAGGAAACAATTCAATATTAGAACTATTGTAATATTGACCAAAGATTGAGTTTGCTGCTTCATACTAACTTTTTTTGTTTAGTCGCTGTATAATAGAGCTTTTGTGTTGTGTTTGGTTTTTATTTTTCAGCTATTTAAGAGTTTACAATGGGTTTAGGTTCCAGTTCTGAGCCAGTAGACATGACTAGTTCAGTTGCACAGTTTGTTAAAGACACTATCGCTTCCGAGCCGATTGTCATCTTCTCCAAAACTTACTGTCCATACTGCAAGATGGCTAAAAAAGTAAGTTATTTAAAATTGGTTATGTTATAGCCAATATGTAGTTTTACAGATGTCTGTCTTATATAAATCTAATTGAGTTTTCGGACAAGTTTTTGCAAGCATGAATTACAACAAAATTTTAAGCATTAATTTATACTTATATAATAAGTAATTATATTTATATAATTATGTTATAATAGTTGTTTTTGAAATGAGTTATTTGACATATCAAATCATTGATAATTGATAATACAGTACTCAACATTAAATAAGACGTGGAAAATTTTCAGTCTCCCATACAGTCAAATGTCTTGAGTGGTCTAAGGCACCTCCTTATATTACTGCTGGTAACAGAGGATGCCTGTGTGACCCATTCTAGCATATAAACACACAACCTAATTAATCACTTATCTAAACATAGGTAGTAAACATGCCAGGTTACATTTATTGTCTTATGAAAGGCTTTTCTACTATTTGTTTATTCCATATTACTAATACTTGAGGAGATAAATATAAAATTTATGTATTTTATTTATTTATGTATTGTTGGCTTGTAGTGTGCAGCCAACAAGGTTTTCTTAGCTTATGTAGCACTTTATAGTTTATATATAAATTTATTTTTTGCAACTAATGTAGGGCAAGTAGGACTATAATGTGGATCTGCTTTGTCCATGAAAATCCTTCACATTGTAACAGGTGACCATTTTTTTCCTTAACGTCCAACTATTGGGCTAATACAGACGATGGGATGATTTATAGTGTATGAAAATTCCAATCCCTGGCTGGGAATCGAACCTGGGTCCTCGGAGTGAAAGCCCAGTACGCTATCAACTAGGCCACCGAGGCGGCTAACCACTATATATTTATATATATATATATATATATATATATATATATATATATATATATAAATTTAAAATTCTTGCCAGTCTTAAAAATGGCCATATATTCGATGCCGCAGGAAACCTTTCTCTATCTTGCAACATTTGATTCAACTGGCAGCAGCAGTGCACTGATGCAATGAACATGAGTTTTGGGGATTTGCAAGCTTACTAACACTGTCTCCTTCCAGCCCTGCCATCACAAAGCCAGAACACTGTCTAGCCTTTGATGCATCATTGCAGTCAATGGTGCCAGTGAATTTGAATTGAAAGCGATTTGTGTTATCGGTATCAGTACAATATTTTGATAGTAGCTAGTTTCATAATGGAAAAAATGGAAAAATAAGATAATAATTGGTAAGAACATTTACAAAGAACCAGTATGTTATTCAGTCCATGTCATTATATAGACTTTCTTTTAAATACGTATGGTAGTTTTACACTGCACCCAACCATGTGCTAAATTTCAATATTTTATTATAATTATATGGCAAGGGGCCATAATTACTGCTATAAATTACTATTTATTGGCTACCATCAATTGTTGGTACTATTTATTTGCAGCTGGCCATAATTACTGATGACATAGTTTTATTTTTTGGTGCTTTTTTGGTAATTTACAGTGGTTTTTGTGGTTATTTTTTATGGTTATTCATAATTTATGGCAGTTAGTCATTGAATTACTGTCATGAATTAAGGTAGCTTATACTCTCATTAATTATTCACAGTCTTTATGATAAAATTATCATAATGATTATGTTTCTATGATATTACAATGTTTTTGTGTTAGTAGTTTTTAACTACTAACAATTTCTTTAACAAATTTCTTTAACATTTGAAAAATGGCAAACATTATACCTAAATGGTTATTGATTTGTTTAACCCATGATTTCTTCCATTTTTAATTTTCACTTAAATATTCCAAATTTTTGAAGACACAGAATGTCCCATGAGGAAATACTTCATAAGTGTATATCTCATAGAAACGTTAACATAAACATGTCAGGAAATGCTTCTTTTACCATCTACTAGCCATTTAAATTTTTTACTAAATAATTTATATCTGTAGAATGTCTTAACAATTGTGTTGAAATTTCACACCATACTTACTAATTTAAAGAAGTATTTTTACAAAAATAATCAACTTGTTTGAATAATTATTTCAAAATGCAGATTTTTAAAAGTTTAAAATGAAAATAACTAAAATCAATGAATTTTTTGTCTAAAAAGTGTCAAGAATAAATTTTGTAGTTTAATTTTTCTGTTGAATAGTACAACCATCAAATAAAAGGCAACAGTATGACAGCATCATTAGTGGACTAGTCATAACGAGTCCTAAAGTTCGGCAGAGGCAGCTGAAATAAGCACCTTGCGGGACTTCCCCATCGTGCTTCCAACTCTATACTGTCACTCATCTACTGAAGACACGTGTAAGACAAGCACGCATGCACACACACACACTCTCACTACTCTAAATCGCTTCACTAAATTTAAAGTATAAAGTGAGTCTTCCTGATGGAGTAAATGACTCTGGCCTAATGGTGTATCAAACAGAGCCATGGAATCCACTGGTATATCACAGTGTACCTTAGCCTTACCCATTCCTGCAGAGCTCTTTATGGGACCTTTTTGCTCTATATAAACTATTTGCGTGCAGAAACTATATTTGGAATTAGTTCTACTTTTCACTTCTAGTTTCATTGATACCATTCACTACATAAATAAAAAGTTTGCCCTTAAGGTTTTGCCCTTTATTTTTTTTTTATTTTTGTCAATCACTATAGTTTTCCTAGGTTTGAGCTGCTATAAAGACTATTATTGCTAAATTTTATATTTATAGTTATATTATAACTATATGTTTATTAATATCATTGTGGTTTTCCTTCTATTATTTTTGTAGGTATTTGATACCTTGAAGCAGAAATATGTGGCAGTTGAGCTAGATACAAGAGATGATGCTGAAGATATTCAATTAGTCTTGGGAGAAATAACTGGTGCCAAAACTGTAAGATTAATTTGATGTATTATTTATTTTTTAACTTAGATTTATATTTATGTTAATATTTCATTATCTAGTACGATAGAATTTTAAGTTAAAAAGATGAACATTTCTATGAGATTTAAAGCTGTTATACAAATTGTTTTTCCCTAATTATAAGTGTTATATATAAGTTAATAATTTCGTTTTTCACTAAACAGCTGTTTTTTCCTATGCTAACTTTAAAGTTATGTTTAATCTTAATCAGTTTTACTAAATTTCACTTAAGTCGAAATAACAAGAAGAGGTGAAAAAACTTATTTTATTTTCATACATCACATGTTAGTCTTGATAACCTAACTAAATAGCATGTTATGTATGGAAATACATATTTAAATTCATTTTTCTTGCTAACAACAGATTAACTTGTTTAAAAAGTCAGAAAAACAAGGAAAAGTAAAAAAATTTGTTTAATTTTCACATATTGTATACCATGTTACTTACTTTAGCAACACCAACCTAACTAACTTGGTATATACTGAAGTTTTGTCAACTTTTCTCATTTTTCAAACTTTTTTAATCATGTTAATCTGTTGTTAGTAAGCAAAAATAAATATTGAATTCAGCCAAGTGATTGATAGAGGTGACTTTTGTTGCCACACCAAGGCATTTATTTTTGAGGCAATTAACAGAGGCTCTGAGGCCTCCAACACATCAGCTTAAAAGCTTTTTGTGTACCACTCTTACTTCAGTGCCCTTGACGTGCTCAAAAAATTATAATTTTTTTAATCTTCATTTTCTTAAAATTTCAAATTTATGCTTATTTCAACACAAATTATGTTTGTAGTATCACTTTTTAGAAATATTGTTGAATGGCTACAAATTTTAAATGAATGAAAGGATTTTGCTGGATATGGACCTGTCTGATCTACAGTATTACACAGATCAATTTGTGTGGCAAGTGTAATTTTCAAACAGTACTACTAATAATGATAATAATTAAAGCCACAATTTAAATCACTGTATCTACGAATATTTGCTTTAAATATTACAATTTTAGTTTTAAAATATTAGTAAAAATTTAGTTTTTGATCATAAATTATCAAAATTAATTACTAATCAAAAATTTTAGTCTGTAACATTCCAGATCAGAATAAATTACAATAGGATCTAATGAGGACACATGTACAGTTATGTGCTGTAGGCAAAGACTAAGGAGGGAACATAGTATGTTCTTAGCACTCTTAGCCGGTGTGGTTTTAGTGTGATGTAAAGCAATGATTTTAAGTTGAATCAACACTTAAATAATTACACCCTAGTTGTGTTTTTTATGTACAAGTTGATTTTATGTTTTAAGCGAATGAAAGTTTGTATTTAAATATTGGAATTCTAATTAAAATTTTATTTCAGTGGAGTGTTAATGATTTTCAGCTAACAAATTTGTATGGTTTTTATGTTTGTGGGCTTGCACGGTAGTCATCTTTTTATTTAATATATGTATCATTGTGTTAGCAAAATGATTATTTGTTTAAAACACTTTGCTTATAGGTGCCTCGTGTATTTTACAAAGGTGAATGTTTGGGAGGAGGCACTGACGTTAAGGCTCTTCATGAGAACGGAAAATTAGAGAAGTTACTCAGTGCATAGTTACAATTAACTCGCTATTTTATATGAATTTATTGCTAAAAATATTATACCTTATATTCACTAAAATGCTGTATAAATTTTATAATATATAAATAATTTAAGTAATATAATATGTTTTGTTAATAGAAGTAAAAAAAGTTTATTAAATGCAATTGTTATTCATTAATGGACATTGTTAATTTTATTTTATTATTTTCCATGTCTTGTGAATGGGTTCAACAATTTGAAAAAATGATATGAGTAAAAAGTAATATAGTTTATTTTTGTACATCTCCCTTACTTAGTGGACTGCAAGATTCCCTTAACATTAGGGGTGGGGTTAGGTTTGTGGAAACCTTTGTGAATACCAAATTCATGAACATTGAGAATATCTTCCTATATAAAATAATTTGTCCAAAAACATAACACACACTTTCTCACTTTAAATTTTTCAAGAAAAAATATGGTTTGGAAGCTATAAACAAAAAAAATTTTCTCAAATGTTGGTGGTGTATGAAGAATAATAATTTAAGTTGTAAGTAAATTGAAAAAAAATAAACCTGATAGAAGTTAGGATTTGTTTTTAGTTTTTTTCCAGATTATTCCTTTTTTTTTTTGGTGTTTAACGTCCGACTATTGTGCACACTTGGGCTAATGCAGACGATGGGATGATTTATAGCGTATGAAAATGCCAAGCAGTCGCCGGGAATCGAACCCGGGTCCTCGGGGTGAAAGCCTAGTACGCTATCCACTAGACCACCGAGGTGGCTCAGATTATTCCTAAACTGTAAATTTCTTTTATTTCAGTTTTATTCTACATACTAAAGTCGTGAATTTTCTTACAGTCGAAAGTTTTAGAAAAATCTAATTAACGGATTTTAACAAGATAAGCTGATTTCTTATCTTTTTTCAAGGCTCTCGGACTTGTAAAGTGTCTAACTAAAACATAAACTCAGATGCCTAGACATATGTTTAAATACTAAAACTAAAAAGTATGAAATGAACATGAATGCTTAAAACTATTATTTTGTGAAATCAAAGTAAAAACTAAAATTTACATATAAGCAAAACCACAAGTCATAAAAACAAGAGAAGGTACACAATAACATGCAAATACTTTATAAAAAAAAAAAAAATTAGAATTAAAACGTGACAACATAGCTGAGTGTCACGGGCCTAATTGGTTAGGATAAGAACATCTCTGTTGTTCTCTCTCAAATTCCTAGCCTCGGATCTTGTAGTGACACCTACGGTTTTAATCATTAAAATTTCAGCATTTTAAATTCAGAATTATGTTTATTTTCAATTTTAGGTATAAGTACATTTTTCTTTAAAGACAACCACAAAGGCCTTATTTTTACACTGGTTTGACTGACAGAGTTGTATATTAACTTTATATATAAAACTTTAATTATTTTTTGTCTGTGTAGGTCATCATCCCAGTGTATAATTTTTGCCTCTTCCAAATTGAATTTATGATTTTCAGCTTAAAAGGGTTTGGTTATTTTTCTATTTATCACGTAATTGGTCTAGTAGTAGTGTATATAGACCAATTATGTCTTTTTGTCTCGTCAGTATATAGCGTATTCCAGTCTCATTGTACACTGGAAATGCAGTTTTTAGTGTCCTGTGTGCCCTATAGAGGTTTCTTTTTGATGAGATGTTGCTTAGAGTATGTTTTATTAAATGGTTTTTGGGATTTTTGTTGTAACCCTAAACCTTATCTTTTCTGGTAATCCCGTCACATAATGGCTTGTCATAAATGCTAAAGGTTTTTTTTTTACTTCAGTAATTTTTGTTACCTTTGAAAGAATCATAATTTCAAACAAACAATCCAATGATATGAAATACATAAACAACGCAACAGGCCAGTCATGATGTCAGAGCTACAATGTTCACATCTTTTTAAAATAAAATTTTAACCAGTTATACTGGGCGGAAACTGTATTATACATATTTCAACGGATAAATAATTAATGTTTTGTACACCTCAGATTATTGGAAACAAACATAGATATTTTGAATATCTATTTTTACTTTAATAAGATATGTTAACTTCATACAATGGAACAGCATATATGCAGATTACTACCACATGACATGAAAACTGGACATATTGCTTGTTAGGAAATAGCAGAAAGGCGGTATATTCCAGAAAACTTTGTATATGTATAGTTAATTTGCATAATAAACACTAGCACAAACAAAAAAGTTATTCTGTAGTTTTATAAATTTATAATTAATAAAACGATATTTGGTTATAACATTTGCTGTATAATTACACTAAATATATTTACTAGATAAAATACAGTCGAAAATCCACCCAAAATAGTGCCAAAAGCGGCAGTGTAGTACATTGGAGATTTTGGATTTTGTTTTCAAAGAAAACCAGTGCAGGAAGTTGCGTCTGGGTGTCTGAAATCTACAGACATGCTGTAAAGTACTCCAAGGTACAAATGTTGTTAAGAAGCAGAAACATTCAAAGTAATAGATATTACAAAGTTAACCACATAATTAAATAATAAATAGCAAGTAACTGAAATAAACATTATTTTGTTGTAGTTATTTTAAGGTGAAAAGCACATTAAGGCTATTATCGCCTCCCTAAATGTAAGTGTGAGGGTAAAGTGTTACAGTTGTAAGTGTAAGTTTGTGTTAGACATAGGTACCGTGAGGGACATCTAAATCCTCTCAATAGGTGCAGCTAATCTGCACCCTCTCCTGAAATAACCAGCAACTGTGGGGCAAACCTATCCATAAGTAGTCCAGTAGATTGTTTATTTTAATTTTAAAGATCAATTATACAAATTTCAATTTACAAATAACAGATTCTGATCAAACATTGAAAACTCTCTATCTAAATATTTTCTTTTAACTCAGAAATTTTCATTTCGGTAATATTCAGATTTTGCAAAATGTTATCAATCTTAATTTCCTATGTCTCCTTCAGAATAAGAGTGCATTTATTAATTTTAATTATGTGTTTGTTTATGAATATACCAGCTTGAATAAGGAGCCAAGCATCATAACTCCAATCAAGATCTGAACTAATTATAGGTATCATTTGTTGCTGTTGTATTGCATATGTGCTCTGATAAACTGTTATGATAAAAATGTTGATTCAGTTTTAAGCTTGTAAATAACAATAGACTATAAAGCTAGCATGGTTATTATTGATCCTGAAAGAGACATTAGTGTTCCCTCAGTAGTAGAGGAATCAAATTTAATACATTCCTTAGTATTATTTGTGCTTTTAATTTGTTTAAATCCTTTTTTAATCTACCTTAATTAAATTATAAACTAGAATAGATAAATAATGTCTTTTTTTGTAAAATAGCAGCCTTTATTCAAGCCTCAGAATAACTACTTTAGCCAGTAAAAAACCTTGTTAGAACCAAGATATGGAAGACAGTAGACAATGAGACCCATGCAAAAGGCATGTGAATTGTATGATATCCCAAATATGTTCAATGCTCACTGATAGGAAGACACAGCAACGAGTGACACAAATGTCCAAAATGGAATACTGGAAGGACCAGGGATTCCCAAAGAACACTAGCATGAAGATAAATGAAGCTGACCTATGCAATAATTGGCAGTACACAAGCAGACAAATTTCAGACAGCAATGATTGGAGGAAAACATTGGCAACAAAATCACAACCCACTAATTAGATTTCGTGAAATCTAAAGAAATTAAATGAATTTTATTTGTCTAAAATAGTACTCTATTTGTACACTTATTTTGTCAGTTTTTATGTCCCAAACAGCTTAACAGTGCTAATTTTTGAAGGTATTTTTTCAAAAATTTTTATCCCCCAGGGAGGCTGAATAAGTTGAATCAACCGATCAACTGCCTCACAATCAAAATTGCATTAATCCGTCAGTTCACAAAGTCGGATTTGACTTATACTTGGCACAAAAATCTGTTCTGGTAATAGCTTTGACAAATTTGTCAATCAGCGAAATTCGTTTAACAATTTAAAAAAAACGGTAATTTCAAATCTTTAAAAAAATTATAACTTTTATTGCCTGTTTTTTAAAAAATAATCTGATTTCATCATTGAAAAATTAGTGTTAAAAACTACATAAATTAGTATTGGATTTTTCAAAATCCGTTGAAACTAAAAAATTAATTTCATTGAAGTCAGGGTTATTTTTTAATTTTTCAAAGTAATTTGAAATTTTAAAGTATTAAAATATTCAAATTTTAATACTGTTTATGATCATGGAATCAGAGTTTGAAAAATAAGGTAACATAGGAAAAAAAATTATAGACATTCCCTTTCATCACGTCAGCGAGAGAGCAGCGTGCCGCGATTACTCCATATTATGACTAAAACAAAAAATTAAAAATTTTGTACAGTATTAAAAAATAATTTTGTTATTATACAACATTAAGTACCTAAAGTCTGTGCATTTTGCGTTTTACCAGTTTATCAAGTATATAACTTGTACGTGTCTATCAAGTAATCAGGGAAATATAATCATGAAATCCAGTGATGTCATAAATCAAAATGTTTACTTTTTAAAGTTTTAGCCTTTTTCACAATATCAGTATTCAGCTAATTATCTTTTTCGTTCGCTGTCAGTAATATTACTTTATAAATAGGTTAAAAAAAATTTGAAAATTAATGAAATGAGTTATTAGTTGTGTTAATTTTTTTACTAAGTTCCTATTATTTTAATTAAAAATGAAAAATATATATATTAAAAACAGTTTAATTTTAATTTTAATACTGATACTATTGTTAAAAACTGATTTATGTAATCCTAATATTGTGGAGGATTTAAAAGATGTTGTATTAAATGCAGAAAACATTTTTGGAAATGCTGCTTCTCGATTAGGTCAATTTGCATCTCAACTTAAATCAGTGAAGAATACATGGGAGGACACTGTAGAAGAGGATTGTGTATATACTTGTTCTAATGGTATAAAATACAGTTAATTGATCTTAGTTTTTTTTTTAAGTTTTATGTAGCCTAGAATGTAACTGGCAAGACTAAATTTGAAAGTTAAACCTGTTTTAACAAAATTTAAATGTTTTTAGTCTTGCCAAATTGTTAACAGCTGTTTAACCTGCTGGTTAACCTATTATCTAGGCTACTTTAAGTACAGTTAAACTCACAACACTGTACTTCACTGTGCAATGTTATTTAGTAAGTAGGCTAGACTAAAGAACAGTATAACTATTAAAAATATGCTTTTAAAGTTTTTTTTAAAGTAGCATACATTGGTTTTTTGACAGTTATTTAGTTGATCTCAATAATTGATAACAGTGATTAAAAGAAATTTGACATTTTTCATTGGTAATTATGCATTAGCTGAACGCCACTAATTTTTCATTTTTTCTTCCCAAAACTATTTAATGTCCGAAGTAGGCCTATTAATTGGAGATATAAGTGAGAATATTAGTGGAAGGGAAAAAAAACAAGAAAAAATCATCTTAATAACCTAACCTAACCATTACTGTAGTGCAAAAGTTACATGTTTCTCTCTTGTGAAAACACTTCATTTAATGGCTAGAAGTAACAATCAAAAGTATTGGTAAAAATAATGAAATGACCAAAATATTGAAAAAAAATTATAGTAACCTAACCAATATTATTGCTTGAAAGTTCACAAATAGTGGTTGCCATGCTTAAATTTAATTGTATAAAGTTAACTACGAGAACTAGCAATGTACTGATATCTGTGATGCAGACATATCAGCGAATTATCTATCTTGGTGATCAAAATCCTGTATGTTTCATGCATTTAGATGACAATGACGTTACATAATGGTTCTGTTAAAATTTGCCTAAAATCATAACTTATCATAAAAAATTAAATCTTCTGCAGATTAATATCAATTAGTTTAATAAGTTAATGAAATATGTAACAACAAAAAAATAATTTACATTAATGAAAATTAGCGGTGTCCTGCTATTGTGTAAATATGTTTTCATTACATTTGATATATAATGAACCATTTTTGGTAGTTCTTGGGGTGATTTAAAAAAGGTAAATATTTAGTAAACAGGAAGTTAACAATATCCAACAAATTTCCTCCTTGAAACCTTTCTTGGATATTTAAAAAAATATTTTTTAATTTTTTGGATAAAACTTTAAACAAAATTTTTGGTACTCTCAAACACTGTTGTCATAGGGGTTTTTTAAAATGTGTATGTGGTAATAGATTGGATAACGATCTAAATATATTTATCATGAAGAGTTGTTTTGTTTTAATAAAGAACTTAATTTTTCAAAATGAAAATTTTTTAAATATTACTCGAGTGTGTTATGTTTGAGGAATTTTTTATACTAACCTTTTATGAGATAGATTACACTTTATTAAATTAATGATATTATTAAAAAAGTAAATGCTTTACTAACATTTAAAAGTTTTTACTGGATAAAGCTTGTTCAGCTTTGCCACTTTTATGGTGGATTTATAAGTAAGTAAGATTAAAATGTTAAACAAAAATCTGAACTCTAAATAACATTTTGTGGGGGGATATAAATTCAAAAATTAAAGGTTTGTGTAAAAAAAATGACCATGATTCTAGTTTTTAAAATGATTAAAAAATTTGCACACCTAACCCAACATAGTTTTTTTATGCAGCTGAAGATTTTCAACTAAAATGAAAAAAATGGGGTAAAGGAGATGCCCAGGCATGTATGCATTAACTAGTAATACCATTGTATTTGTAACTAAATGTGATTCAATTGTTGTGATGCAAAACATGAAATTAAAATAGGTGTAATAAAATTGTCTTGTTAGGTAGTGTAAAAAAATGACTAATTTATAAAAATGTTAGGTAAATAAGTATTGTTGAGTTACTAAATTATGTTTAGTTTGAAATTAAACTATTAATTTGTAGCATACTAATAACCAACCATAGTTTTATTAGGTAGTGTTATTATTGCAAATTTTGATTAAAAAAATTTTTTTATCAAAGTTTTGAGAGCGCCAACAAAGTTTAACCATTTTATTCCGACAAAAATAAGTATTTTCAAGAATAATTATTAAAAATTAATTATTGTCAGCCATGCTGTTATTGAATATCACCTGGTTAAATATAAATATAGGACCTCATTATCCTAAATAATGTCTTGCAGATCTGGTTAGGTATTCTTAATAAATTCATTAACTACATAAGTGTCTGAATAAACCTTAT
Source organism: Callitettix versicolor (assembly GCA_022606455.1). Taxonomy (NCBI): domain Eukaryota; kingdom Metazoa; phylum Arthropoda; class Insecta; order Hemiptera; family Cercopidae; genus Callitettix; species Callitettix versicolor. Next base: position 46,540,354 of record CM040184.1, read on the forward strand.
AGCGTTTATTTTGACTTCTTTTATAATTTCATCTATCTTCATTTAATGGTTTATTTCAATGCATCCTTCATATTTGATCTTCAAATACAGGTTCACCAGAGAATTCATCCTTCTTTCAAAACATCTCAAAAGAGTGTTAATCAGAGTGACAAAATCCAGAATTCACACCCATTAGTAACAACAGACTTTAACAGTCTACACATGTTCAATTTTTTTTTAATAATCAGCTTTTTCTTGAACATTTGTAACCGAAGAAAGATGACTTGTTGCCTGCCTGCATTCATTAGTTCATGCAAATTTAAATGGATTTATCAGATGACTCCAAGCTACAAAAAATTTAAATAAATTCCTTCAAATTTGTACCCATTGACTACTAATTCTCATACACTTCTTCCCTGCAAGAATGTTAACATACAACTTTGTTCTATCTTATTTAAATGTTAGATCTTAATTAAATTTAGCATAGACATAAGTAAATTTAGTAAAAATATTAATAATTTTGTACATTAGTTTATGATTACCCTTTTTAGTACTTTTTAACCCATCTACAATAAATGGAGCAATCATTTTGGTTTTTTACTATGATCTAAAATCATTAAAGTTTGGACAAAAAGGGTGTATAAAACAATTCCAAAAATAGAACATTTTACTATTCGGTACAGTGGGGATCAGTTAAGAGGGCTTCCACTGTATGTTCAGAAATAAAAAAAAAAATATTAAATATTCTTTACCTTTTGAGTACCATGGACTTAGCAGATACTAAGTGAGTTGCACAGAAAAATCAACAGCTGATGCGGGTTTTGAACCTACTCGTGTCTGACACACTAACTGCTTGACCAATCTGATATCTTAACATTTTATTAAGTCCCAAAGTCATTTGCTATTGCATTTTTAGTACTTGGTTATGTTAAACAACTTATTGTATATCGCTTGACATTTTCTAAAATTTATTTTTGTAAGCAAATTATGTATAGCTAAAGAATGATGTTTTTATACTTCTATAAAACAGACATCTGATCAATTGAACGTTGGGATTAAAAGAGTTAATACATGGTACTCAAGAGTTAGTAATGGCAATTTGTATGTTTTCGTTTTCAGGTAAAAAACCAGTACCAAACAAATACTACAAACCTCATAGTAATGGCTGCGGAGTGAATGGCATAGAGGTATGTTTTTGAATAATTTTTTTCTCAGAATCAAAACTTTTAAAATTTTACAGTTAATATTGGTAAAATATTGAATTTTTTTATTGAAAAAAAGTGAAATAATTTATCTAAGAAAACTCATCTTATTGACAGTTTACAATGTTAAAGTTTTATAAATTTCAAGGGTCACGAGTCAATATCAACCAGTACTGCAATTGTGTAGAGAGTAGAGATATTAGATTATTTCAATTAGCTTACAGATGAGTAATGCTGTTTGTTGTAAACCTACAATGCTGTTTATTTATATAAATCTGTATTTTTAGATAAAGTTAGATAATATACCCTTCAAAGAAATGACCAAGTGCTGTGATGTTCATGATGTATGCTATGGAACTTGTGGAAACAATAGAGATGTTTGTGATTTACAGTTTAAACGATGTTTGTACAAGATTTGTGACGACCAGCTAGGACAATTGTCAGAACCATTAAGTGAGTAATATAAGCATTTGAGTGTTTTTCATAATTTTACTTTAAAAGATATACAAGACCTTGTTTGTACCATCCAGATATGTGATAAAAACAATCTTTATAATCCCATTTAGTCTTAATATGCATATTTTTAGTGATTTTTATGTAAAGACACATTTTTACATTCATAAAATGCCTGTAGCTGAGGTTGTGAGGGATCATACAGAGCAGTGGGTTTATAATAATGGTAACTTACATGAAAAAAAAATCATTTCTTTGAATGAGTGTGAATTGCTTGTAAACATATTACAACATATTGCAAAAAAAGCAACATTAAAGGACAAAATTTTCAAATTCGCTACTTGAATAGATTATCACAATCCTACAGTATCTATGCTCTAAATTTTTTTGTTGTTGCTTAATGTCCATACTTTATACCAGTTAGATTAATGGGAATGAGGGATCAGCATTAACAGTAACAAAAAAGCAATGGGAGTGACTGCGTCTCGAACTAAGAACCTTTAGGTGCACAGTTTAGAGACACAGCAGACTAACCCGTATTTCAGCTACATTGTCTATGCTCTATAAGCATTGGCAGATCCAGGGGGGGGGCTGGAGAGGCTGCAGCTCCCCTTTGGAGTTGGAAACAATTTGAAGAAATATAGTTACCTAATTAAGTGAAATAAAAATTCCAGCTTTTGGCATAATTTTACTTTAAAAATTAGGGTTTTCTAAATCCTGCATGCACAGATGCACCCAGTGGGACAAGTTAAAGTTTAACTTATCCTTGAAGAGAAAGGGGAGAAAAAGGAATTAGTATGTGCACACATTTGTTAGGTAAGAGCGGATCTGCGAACACGATGTACATGTGCGTGAACAGAGAATTAGCAGACAAAATCGAGTCAAACAAAATTGTTGATGGATTCTTCAATTTAAAAAAAAGAAAGTTAAACTTCGTTATCAGAAGAGAACGTAGTAAAGATGTTTATAAAATGTATTTTTATTAATTTTTTATAATTTTGATTTAGGCTATATTAATTTTTGTATTTTATGTATTCAATGAGACAAAGACTCTCCAAAATAAACATGTGTACTATAGTAAATAATATTTTTTTTTTAGGTTTTATCATAAAGATTTAATTTGTTACACTGAAGTAGATCTAGCTAAAGTAGTTCAAGAATGCACTTAGACTCATATGAAATTATTGTACATGTGTATAAAACTATCGGAAATTACAATAATATTTTATGAGTTATCAAGTTTATCATACAGTCAGCCCCTTTCTTTTAAACTGGCTGTATCCGCCCATGACTACAAGTGCTAAATATTTTATAGAGAAGAATAAATAAATGATACAGCAAATTGCCCAAACATTTTTACAAATCTATGTGGTACAAAACCTTGTGCAATTTTTAAAATAAACTAATTTTAAACAAGATTTTTTACGTCTGAAAGAAAGCTAACATTGAAGTTTCTAATCAATGATAAATAGACTAGTCAATATAATTCAGGTATAATAAAAAATAAAACGCAAGTTTATTACAAATTTTAATAGAAATAATTAATAACTTTTATTAGTTCTTTAAAAACACACAAATTTTGTAAAACCAAATGTGTATATTCTGATTAAATATTATATTTGTTGAAAATGTAAAAAAAAGTTAAACATTATTTATACTAGAGTAATGTAGTTATTATTATTAGGCCTGTATTTTAATTTCTCACTAAGATAATTAAATAAAAATGAAATGTTTGAGCTATTAAAAACTAATATTTACTAAAATTAAAAATATTCCTTAAATTAAAAAGAGACAATAAAATAAAATACAGTATATTGAAAGAAATATAATTAGGCCTAAACAATTAACAAAAATAAAAACAAAAATATACTTTGAAACAAAATCTTACAATTTTAAAACAATAGTAAATTCATTATTGTAATATAGATACCGGACCACGTTTAAGTAATATTTAAGTAATTAGGATTATAACCTACTTTTTCCGTCAGTGGTCTATCTGCTCACCTCGTAAAGGCTACCGCGGTTTCGAAACTCTGTTGTTCCATCTTCAGGCAGTGATACAAAATGTTAAATCCCTCTGTCGAGGTTGTCACAAAGTCAAACAAAACATTAAAAAACATCCATCACAAACAATGAACACAATTACATGATTAAAATACATACGATGAAATTTGGTTTGGCCAAACCATACGTGCAACTTGTATGTTGTTATATTCTGGACTGCGGAGTCTTCATCAGTAGTAGCATGCCTGTCAGTATTATCAGTTACCGTAGTTCTGTTTGTTTATGTTATTTATTCAAATCACTCATCCTTAGAGCCATGTCATATATTAAATAGCTGTGGCAGCTACAATAGTTTGGTACACAGGTTAATTTCACTCTCTATGGACAAAGGAAGCTGTGGAAATGAAGTGAACATAATTAAGTACATAGCTGTTTCTAACATATATAAAAGCTCAATTGTTGATAGGCTTATTGCCAAACACAAAAACAAAAATAAAAAAATCATCATTGATAAACAAACGTATATCTAAACGGAATATGATTCAACTTTAAGCCACACTCTAAAAAAAAATTAGCCAAAGAAAATATAAATGTTTTTTCAGAACAACTAATAAGTTATCAACATTATTAAAGAAGCTAGTTGCAAATATAAGTGGAGATAAATTTGAAAAAACTGGTATATACAAGTTGCACGTATCATTTGGCCAAACCAGATTTCATCGTATGTATTTTAATCGTGTAATTGTGTTCAGTGTTTGTGATGTATGTTTTTAATGACTTTGTGACAACCTCGACAGAGGGATTTAACATTTTGTATCATGGCCTGAAGATGGTACAATAGAGTTTACGAGGTAGCCTTTACGAGGTGAGTAGACAGACCACTGACGGGAAGAATAGGTCATAATCCTACTAGTAAATTAGTTACAAACATTCAATGTAATACTATTTTGTTGATATATTGCTTATATTTTTTATTTTGTTACTTATTATTTTTTTAGTTTGTCTATGTTTAAGTCTAATATTCTGATTATTTAAGCACACTTTTGTTTGCAGTTTAGAAAAGTTTATTTTTAATAACAATAAAAAACATTTGTCGATACTACTTCACTCGGTAAAATCAGACTTTAAAAAGAAATAAGTCATTATTGAGATAGGTAAAATGATGAATACAGTTACTGGTTTGTGTAACTTAGTGCTAGTTAACAAATTGAACACATTTTTAATAAAAGTTAATTTTTTCTTTATTTCAGGATGTAAGTCTGCGGCCAAGATGCTCTACACAGGAACAAATGTCCTTGGCTGTAAATTCTTTAAAGATGCACAAAGAGAGGCATGCTATTGTTCTTCAGAAAAGAAGAAGTATAGAGGGGATGAATTATAAATTTTATTCCTTAAGTCAAATTGTAGGTACCTTAAAAAATGATTGTGATTCAACCAAAGATTTTTCTGATTAATTATTAAAAATACTGTATTAACTTTTACAAAATAATGGTTATTTAAGTTTATTAAACTATAACAGTATGTAAGTTTTTTTTCTTTCACTCAAGTACTTACATTTTGAAAAACTTAATATCTAATGTTCTTTATAATAGAAAATATGTAACAAGAAAGAATTAATAGTTCAGATTTTAAGTGATGTTACAAAAACTATAATCATATTCTTAAAAAGAGGTTATGTTTTTGTAATTTACAATTTAAAAAAAATGTCACAATAACTTAATTGTACTGGAACGATTTGTGATTGTTTAACTAGAATATTACAAATCTTTTATTTATTCATTTTTAAATTGTTTAAATGATAAGAAATTTGACCTATCTGTATTACAGTGTTTGTTTGTTGTGTTTTGATTTAGCACATTGTAGATTTTCTTTAAAGTTTCTGTAGTATTTTGATGTGTTTTATTAGTATAACAGTGAATAGCTTTTTGTAGAAATTTGTTCCTAAGAGAAAGTTACCATTTGATTATACTCAATTGGAGATTGTGGCTGGTCAAATAATCATATCACATTGTTTATAGTTACTATAAACAATTTTATAATGATATACAGGGTCTGCCAATGGTGATTAAATAAAGTAATTGATTGTTGAAAAAAAACTTTTTTAATATTTTCTTAGTAAATAATTTAAAGTACAATAATAGCCATGATGGGTACAATACGAAAAAATATTTTCTGAACACTATGTCTACCAAATGTCCTCCATGCAGTTAAAGTATTCCTGGAGCCTGACTTGGAAGTTTTGCATGACCTCTCACAGCATGTTGACAGGTATTGCCACAATCTCGCCCACAAGTCGTTGTTTGAGGGCTTGAATGGTTGCGGGTGGATCTGGCTACAACATGGGGCTTGTAGTCCATGTGTGGACACTGTGGAACAGTGTCTGATTATTCACTGAAAAACCGGCAATTTGTAGTGTGAGAAAATTGTGAATATTATAGTCACTGTGTTACCAGCTTTATCCTCGAAGAAAAATGTGCTGATGATTCCATTCATCGAAATTGGCACCACACTGTCACTTTCTGGGCATGAAGAGGCAGAGGCATGAAATAAACAGGCAGAAGGAAGAGGCACTTTCTGGGCATGAAATAAACATGAGTTTTCTGCTGCCCAGTATCTGAAGTTTTGTTTATTGACAAAATATGAAAGGTGGAAATGTGCCTTGTCACTCATCCACATGTTGTTCACTTGGACATCATTTTCTTCAAAAATTCTAAGCATACTTTCACAAAATTGAATTCTTTGTTGATAGTCACCTGGTTTAAGAGATTGTGCAATTTGAAGTTTGTAAGGGTGGAAATAAAAGTCCTTATGGGGAATTCTCACATATGTGTCATTTATTCCAATGTGAAAGGCATGTTTGGCTGATCGGCGAGGACATAGCCTTTTGAACATCTGCGATGTTTTCAGGTGTTCAAACAGTTTTTACACTCCTGCCTCTTTTTTTTAGATGTTGATCCCATTTGCTTGAGGTTGTTTATCCATGTTCGAATGCATTATCTGAAGGAACAGGCTGGTTACACGGTATGTTAAGTGACATTGGAAAGCCCTTCGAGTTTCCAATAGCACAAAACTTTCACTATTTTGATAATAAGCTTTCACAGCGTAATCACGTTGTTCACCTGTCCAATGATCCATTGCAACTAAATGCTACATTGTACAGGTGGTAACACGCCAGTAACCACCCCTCCACTACCTGCTAATTTTGTCTCAAGGCCATCTACAATCATCCCGTTTCATTGGCGGACCCTGTACATGTAATGTGTTATGTTAGAGAACAGCAACCTGTGTGTATTATTTTAAAATACATGTATGTGATTATTGCTGGATTAAGAAACTTAATTTTATTTATTTTAGTTTATCTGTTCTGATTAGTCTGCTGTCTAGTCATACAGTGTTATCTGATCTTCAGTCATGATAAAAAAAATATGATAATACTGAAAGTGATTCATAATACATATTTTATTGCATAATTTAAGTAGAAAAAGAATCTTAGCAGCTATTTTGTAATTATTTTGAAGGTTCAAAAGCATGTTATTTTGAAGGTTCAAAAAACCTTGTAAAATGTTTAAGCTCTAAATTAGGATAAATATAACTATTATAAATACTTTTTTTGTAATTGAGAGAAAAACGAAAGAAAGCACAAAAAATTGCTGAGAATCCCTTGTAAAGTTATATATGGGCTTAAGGATTTATATTTTAATTTTCAAAATGTTTTTATAAACATTCAGTATGATGGCAAAACGTGAGACAACTGATACTTTATGGGTGTGACACAGTTTTAATATTAATTACTAAAACAATTAAAAAACATTAATTTATATAATATTTTGAGAATTTTGAAAAATAAAACTACATGAGAATTAAATATTAACAAATTAACATGTCTAATAGGATGACAATTGAAAGATTTTTGAAAGTACAAATTCTCTGAGACACCCAAAGAATAATGCCAAACATAATTATTACTCATACAAATCAATTAATTACTGTTGTTTTATGTGTTTTTCCTCTATGACTGTCTGTTATATTGTATAATAGTAAGACTGTCCTGAAGTATAATAGTAAGATATTAACATAGGAAATAGTAGAGTTATTTTTTGTAAAATATTTTTGAATAATTATGAGAAAATAAAATACTTTTTTTTGTCTCTTGATTTTGCCTTTAAAGAAAGTAATCTAGAATAGGAATTAAACTTGAGGAGTTAGAAAAATGTACTGATCCTATTTGATGATAAAAATGTATACCCATGCTTCATTTGGGGGGGGTGTGAGTTGAAGGAAGAATTGTTGGTTGTTTAAGTTTCATTGTTTTCTTTTTAGTAATTAAGCAAATATTATTAAGACCCAGTGAATTTTGGTAATTAAGCAAATTTTTGTTTAAAACTATTTTTATTTAGTAATCATGTATTAAAGGTTTTTTTTTCTATTTTTTAAAAATTTAGTAAAGGAACAGTGATATTATTGAGAAAGCAGTCCTTTTTTTAGTGTTTACTTACTGTGTGGTTCCTATCATTTAGAAAAATCTATCTTTTTAATAAAAAAAACAGAGATTAATTATAGCAGAACAGGAATAGTGAGTGGATGCTTAATATTAGGCAATGCAAGTTTTGTGTAAAACAAAACACTGTTTTAAGGTATCTTCATTGAATTTCCTTGTAGTTTGTAGACAACATTCTTTGTTTGACTCTATAGCTGAAGAATTGTTAAAGTGGCAGGAGCTAACTTGTGAACAAGCAACACCCAAAAGCCAGAAATACACAGAAAGAGAACTGAACCATAACAGGCGTTAGAGACAAAACGGGCAGTTTGAAGTGTCTGGCCATTAGAATTGTAACTCCTTGGCTGAGTTGCTGTGTTTGGATATTTTGCAAAAGGGGGTGGTCTTTGCTAAATTTAGAGGCAGTTTAAAAATAGAGTGAGCCGTCTTCCCTTGATCCAAAAATGTTGTTGCTATACCTGACAAAACAACAGACACAATTTTTACTTGATATCATTTTTCCTATCTTACATTGCCTTTTTTAAAATTTATCAAAACGTTTTTCTTGTGCAACCTGGTACAACCTCTGAATCAATACTTGTAGTTATTTCTACTTTAGTTTCCACTCTAGGTCTCCAGTCTAATAATATCAATCAATTAATGCTGCATTTATTTGTTAAATATTTATCCACTGTTTTAACATGACCACAGTAAAATGGGTTTATTGCATATCTAGAGCTCAATATAAATCTATATATTTAATTTCAGCTCTCTGGATCTCTTGGATATGTAGATTTTGTGATCAGTTGGGACAGTGAGTGGGTATTTGGATTTTATATATTAATTAAGACGATTAAATAAATATAAATGTACAGAGTGATTAAAATTTTTTTACAAATTGAAAAGCATGTAGAAATTTATTTAGATAATTCACAGAGTTGATTGAGGTGTCATTTTTAAAGCAAAAGATATCAAGTTTATCGCAAAACATTAATTTTGGTTTGATATGGTTACTGTTACAAAATGGTGATAACATACATCTCGCCTGAAGTTATTTTCATTCTAGACTAGCCAGTAGGATGAATCGGTATCCAGTTAGCCAGTCGGTATCAAATCGACATCTCTTCAGCTTCATTTTCATAATTGAAAAGATGAACAAATCTGATGTAGTGCCATAGATCCAGCAAGTACAGTGAATAAGGTACAAGTAGCATTTGGTTCTTGGCCAAAAACTGCCTCACCAAGATCGCAGTGTGAATAGGTGCAAGTCTTTGCTTCTCTACAGCTTCAGCCATTTAAACTGTTTATTCTCCCTCAATTGTCTCAAAACACCAAGGTAGTAGAAACTGTTGACAGTCTGGTAAAACAAATTTCTGGTAGAAAATCAAATAATGGTAGAATGTCAAAAAAAAAAAAAAAAAAAAAAAAATAGCATTGATTTCACATTACTGCAAACCTAACGGAGTTTTTTCACTCTTAGAGAATTTGGCGTTTTTCACTGTGTTAATTGCTGTTTGGTTTCTGGATCCTAACCATAAAACCAGCTTTCATCATCAGTAATTACCTTACGCAAGAAGGTCTGTTGGAGCTCAGTACAGACTACACTCTTCGGTCATGCTGGTCTTGTATTAAAAGTTGGAAGACAAACTTGACAGTAATTCTTCTCATGTTGAGTTTATCAAACAAAATGCATCGACACATCCATACAACATTCCATCAACTTCAGCCATGTCATGCATGGTTCGTCTTCTGTCCTAACAGATGATTTCCCAAACTGTAGGAATGTTTTCTGGAGTGATGATGGTTGATACCCTACCCAAACACATGTGTATGGTCTTCAACACACTCAGGCCCTTTTTAAAATGTTTGATCCATTAAAAAATCCTTGATCATATATATTATTTCTCGAGTCAACATCCCTTTTTCTTAGCACATACTATTCGTACAGACAAAAATGAGGTATCTTTAGAAAGATTTTTTAACCAGCTTCTGATATTTCAAAATAGTTTTGTGCTAAAACTTACTGTTTGTGGAAAATTTTAACATTAAAGACACTTTTAACTGTCAGGCAAAACGGCATCATGGATGCGCAGCTCGTATGTGCATGCGCAGCATCACAAATCAAACAGTATTTGTATATTTTAAGAAGCTAATTTATTAATCATGAATAAACAATCCCATTACAAATGTCACTTTTTTGCATAACATGCTTAGAACAATTTAAATATTTACTTAAAAGTATTATTAATTGAATTAAGTAAAATTAAAATTAAAAGTAAATTAAGTAAAGTATTAAAGTAATTAAAAGTAAAATTAAGTAAAAGTACTCTTAAGTAAAATTAAAGTATTTACTTAAGTATTATTAATGCCTTATGACAGTTCCCCTATCCCTGCCCATTGTACAAGTCGAGGCAAGCATTTCAAATACCAAACACATGTTTTGGACACTGTTTTTATACAAATATATTTGTGATTTCTCATTCCATCATGCATTTATCTATTGTTAATCAATCGTTTTTCGATTTATTTTTTAAACATGTTATATATATATATATATTATAACACTTAAATAAAAAATTTTAGAGTTTTACTACATTTTCTGAAATAATAATAGAACATTCTCTGCTATAAACAGAGTGTATTTTGTTATTTTTATTGATTGCCGAAAGTAAGGGTGATCTACCCTATGCTCCCAAGAGTGACAGTTAATTGAAACTCAACTTGTACATTGGTACGTCATTCTGTGTAGTCATAGTGTGCAACAATCGGCTTATCTTAGAATGCACTGCTGATAGATCCATTGTCCATGCTTCCCTGATTTTTCTTTCTTCATTGACCACTTCTAATTTGAGATCTCTATGTAAGGTATCATTACACACATACCATGGGACGTCAACTTTATCTTGAAAGTTATATATTAAAAGGTATCTATTATTCTGATAGATATGAATGTAAGGTATGTATTCGTTTTCTTTGAAGAACTCGAGCTGAATTCTGTAAGTCCAGAAAAGCTTCAGCACTTGTCAATACAACAGCAATTTATTATGGACCAATAACTGGAAATTCTTACCTAAAAGTCAGTATATTTTTCCAAATTTTGGGTTCAATTTTTTTTTTTTACAAGTTTTGTCCATTTAAGCCTAGAGCCTCAAGAATCACTCCCATGTACTTAGCTATGTTTGCATGTATATTGCTGTGTTTTTTCTTAAAATTTAGTTGGTTTCCTCCTATTTCCACCTGAGCAAGTTGGTGTAATCTGTAGAGTTGTTCCAGGTGTAGGTTGGTCATGGTTCTGTAGTGGGTGGTGCTCCTTGATGTTCTGCTGAACAATGCACCAGTTAGGATGAAGCTGGCAATAAATGCCTGAGCAGAAATGTAATAGTCTAGCATACATTAGACTCGAGATATGTGAACATTGCAAACCAATCAGAAGTGAATATTGGTTACAGGAGAGTGTTGAACTTAGTTTGTAGTTTGAGCAAGTATGCTGTTTAAAAACAGGGAGAGAAGTTCAAGAATTTAGTGTATATATGTTCCATGTGAAATGGTCATGCAACTGGATCTGCATAACTAATACTGTGACTAAAAATATAGGATCAAAAAATGTCAGACATTTAAGCCAAAATCAGAAGATTCTACTGATAGCGAAGTCATCTTCAAATACTGACCGGAAACTTTTTTCACATATCTAGATACATGATGTTTGCAATTACTATGGTAAAGTTTCATAGAGGATTTTTCTAGCTTCAGATTCAGACGTTTTATTATATATATATATATATATATATATATATATATATATATATATATATATATATATATATATATATATATATATATATAGTACTTTATATTTTTAAGTATAATTTAAAGTTCAATCTGTAATCATCTAATAAATTTAAATATAAAATGTAATTTTTGAAAGGCAACTACAACAGTTGTAATGATCCATGTATAGTCACACCCATATCACACAATCACACAAATATTTTAATTTAGTAATTACGTATTGGATAGTATGACAATAATTGAGTGAAAACTGCTTTGAAATCCAGTAAATTATTTTTACTTTGGTAGTCAGAAATAAAACGAATTTAGAGCTGAAGATGGACAGAATGGTACAGAATTTATTTTTGATGAAAGAGGTTTTTTAATAAATTAAAACTAGAAAGAAATTTATTAATTTTGAACTTTATTTATTGCTTAACATAAACAAATACATAGTTTGTGTAATATGTCCTTCAGTTCTCTAACTTATTGATTGACCTCACTAAATTTTTTGTAAAAGACTTTGACATCCTTGAAGAATACATTTGGTGCATTTTCAAAGTCTTGTTCTTGTACTCTGCGGTCAAAGGGATAACCGTATGCCTTGTTGTCGAAAGCAAGACTCTTAAAATACTCAGGTGAAGTGGTCTTTGGTGGCTCATAAGGACTGACAATCACAAAAAATACAAGAGGATATCCATTCTGCTGTCCTTTAGGTAGAGCAAGTCTTGCTGGAAAACCAACAGCGTAGCTATTGTCCTGAAAAATTAAACATAAATGATTTTCTAAAAGTAATTTTTTAAATTTAAATAAACAAAATTTTTTAGGACTCATCATATTTTGGATTTATGCTGCAATATGATACTTTGCATAACTATCATGTTATATATTTTGCGTTAGGAGAAATTTTAAGATTGAGTTATATCACAAGAATTTTTATGTTGGTTTACCTTATCGTAATAGAAAGCAGCTCCCCCTTGCTCAGCCTGGTCAACTTGGTTGTAAAGACTCTTTGTGGTGGGTAGATCTTTTTGGAATGCCAAATAATTGTTTTGAATGTTTCGTTCAATGTTGTTCTCTCCATTTTTCACTAAAAAAATCAGTTATTTATACTAATTAATAAAACATAGGGCTTACGATTCACTTACATTTCACTTCAGTGATTAATGAAAAATAAGGATTTTTTAAAATGTTCATATAATGTTATGCTTTAGAATAGGCTTATGTTTCATCTAACTTATAGATAGATGAAAAATATATAATTAGTTAATTTACTAATTATAATACTTTGGAAAAAAGTGAAATATATATTTCTAGAAAATAAAATGCATTTCAAAAGTTGGAATTTAAAAAAAAAACATGCTTTATAATAGTTAATTTACAAATTAACATTAAGTTTAGTAAAAAATAAATTCTAAAAATGTAATGTTAAATATACTTGCTAAGAACGATCAGGAATGAAAACAATTAAAAAATTAAATACCAAACAATAAACTTGATGTAGCTCCTGACTTAAAAATGTATCTATCAAAAGTCCAATACAATTAAAAAAAACTGAACCTGATAAAGTAAGATAAAGGATTTCATTAACATAAAATTTTTCATTACCTTTTTTTGACACATTAAGATCTGATTTTTTTAATATAGGTACACAGAAGCCAGATTTTAAAATTTTTATTAGATTTTTTTAAATTATAAATTTATCTGAAAATTTATGTAGAACATTCATCGTAAAAACACTTGACCTTCATGGTTAACACCATGAAGGTACTGCTAGTATTTTATAAATTATTTGTGTTATAATTCTTATTAATTAAGATAAATTATTAATTAAGATTATATAATAATTCTTATTACTATTTTTGGGTAAGTTCTTCAAAAAAGTATTAAAAATTAAATTGTTTAAAATAAAAGCTTAGCTTACTGCACAATTAAACATTTATGTCAACAAAATTTAGACATTAGGTCATCATTTTAATTATAATTTAAAACACTGTTAGGATTTAGAAAAAATATTAGTTTTTGGTTGCTGGTTTTGAATATGATAATGAGGTCACAGCCAAAGAATGAACACTGTTGACAAAAAAAAAAATATAGGCGAATTGAAACTGCTGATGTACTGCCTGTTGCAATAAGCAACACGGTATGTAGAACAGCAGTTACAAAAGCATGGGGAAGAGGTAGGGCGTGGACAGTCGATTCGGCGGGGCGGAAAAAGTCGGTTTACTCGGGTGACTTTTCTGTGAAGACTGTGTGGCTTTTCTGTTCCAACTGGGCGGTGCCGAAGTAGCAAATCGGCGATAAAAGTAAGTAGACGATTATTTAGCGTACACTTCTTCCCCTTTTAATATTTTGGTTTAAAGGATTAATATATATATTTTGGGGAACGTTTCATTTCACACAAGACAGTCGTGTTCATTCTTGGGGTTGCCACCCGCAATATTTGTAAGGTAGAACATATCAAATGATTAAAGGTAATTTTTATAATGAACCACCGATAGAAAATTATTCCAAGGAACCCGTAATTATAACAATTGGTGTATCGGCCTTAATTATAACAAATGGTACATCGGCCGTAATCCTAACAAATGGTGCATCGGCCGGGCGGTTCACCATTCCCGCCTGGTGCAAACCATTCCCGGGCGGTGCACCATTTGTTAGGATTAAGGCCGATACACCATTTGTTAGGAGTAAGGCCGATGCACTATTTGCTATAATTACGGGTTCCTTGGAATAATTTTCTATCGGTGGTTCATTATAAAAATTACCTTTAATCATTTGATATGTTCTACCTTACAAATATTGCGGGTGGCAACCCCAAGAATGAACACTACTGTCTTGTGTGAAATGAAACGTTCCCCAAAATATATATATTAATCCCTTTAAACCAAAATATTAAAAGGGGGAAGAAGTGTACGCTAAATAATCGTCTACTTACTTTTATCGCCGATTTGCTTCTCCGGCACCGCCAGTTGGAACAGAAAAGCCACACAGTCTTCACAGAAAAGTCACCCGGAGTAAACCGACTTTCCGGCCCCGCCGGAATCGACTGTCCACGCCCTACCTCTTCCCCATGCTTTTGTTTCAACTGCTGTTCTACATACTGTGTTGCTTATTGCAACAGGCAGTACATCAGCAGTTTCGTAATTTCGCCTATGTTTCTTTTTGTCAACAGTGTTCATTCTTTGGCTGTGACCTCATTATCATATTCAAAACCAGCAACCAAAAACTAATATTTTTTCTAAATCCTAACAACACCTAAAGAAAACAGTTTTCCTCAGGAAAACAGCAAACGTTGGCCCTATTTTGTACTTGTTTTTGTAAAATATGAGGTGGGGAGTAAAGAGTGTGGCTAAAAATTAAATCTATTGAAGGTTGTGTGTGCGTGTGTGTGCATGTGCATGTGCGTGTGTGTGTGGATAGATAGGAAAGCACTGCTCTATGTTAACTAACAAAACTTACTTAAACAAAAATAAAAATTGGTTAAACTGTCATGCTGTAAATCGAGTAATGTTTATGTTTTAATCATTTTCTGTTAGTCCCTTTATAGTGATTTTGTAACTAAACAACAGTGTTTTATAAGAATCATGATACTTACATGTGTATTGAAACTGGTCCACTTGGAAGAAATAGTTCTTTGCTTGTTGGAGACTGTACTTCTGACCTTGAGCATTGTATTTAGGTCCAATAAACACTCTAACAGTAGATTCTTCATCTTTATTACTGTTTACTTTGATGCGGTAAGAGAATGGCTTGTTCTTAAGACGAAGTTGGCGAGCTTTGTAATCATACTTCTGAATGTTTTCTTGTGGAGAGTAAGCTAAGGCGTTGTAAAGATCAACTTCGTATGGCTCAAAGTAAGTGATAAGTTTGTCAACATCAACAGATTCAATTTTAGCTTCAGGGAATATTACCTACATAAAACAGTTTTAAAAAAATTTTAATTTAACCCTCAAATTTAGATGTAAAATTTATGGTTTATGACTTAAACACTTTTTTTCAAAAGCACATAAATAATAAATTTTGAAAATCAGGATTGTATGATATATAAAATTTCTAATTTCTGAAAATCAGTTTAATAAATTTGCTCAAATATTTTCTGTATGTTACATAATGTGAATGAAATGTTACATTTCAAAGTTATTAAAATTATTCTAGATGTCCTATACTGAAAATGTGAAAATAATTTCAAATTAATTAGTTAATTATGTATTTCATAGGTGTATCTAGGATGGCCAAATGGGGGAATTACCAGTACTGGAGGGGTTGGGAATATGGCATACCCTCCATTTAAGCAGGTAAAGTCTGGTGAATATTTTGAAAACATAGATGCAAAATTACAACTTTTAAAACCTTCTGAGGGCATCTTTTTCTTTATTATATTCTAGAAAATCTGCTATACAAAAAAATTATCCCAAAAGATAATAATTTTAAAATAATGTACCAAATATATTTGACATATAGTTTTTTTCATGATTCACTCACATTCCACTTTAGCGATAAATGAAAAATGAGGATTTTTAAAATACTTTGTAGGTTGTTTATATAATATTATGCTTTTAGGAAAGTTTAACTTAACTTGCAAATAAATTTAATATTTTTATATATATCTCATTATTTTCACTTTGGGTGAAAATAATTCTGCTACTTATTCTGCTACTATAAGTTGAATAGAGCTTACTACTTACATCTTCTTGTTTGTAAGGCTGGAACTTGTTCTTGAAAGAATCATAAAGTTTTACAACACGTGCAATTAACTGGTAAAACACTGGATCTCTAAAAGCAGTAGCAATGTTGCCAACAACACCATTTGGAGCCTGAAACAACAAAAGATTAGGTTACCACTAATATGTGACATATGCTAATAAAAGAAATCCAATCACAAGTTTAATTTATAAAAAGGTAAAAAGTAAACACTTCTTACATTGTATTTATTTTCTGGATCAACAGCTTCACTAATGACTTTTCTTGCAAGTTGAAAGTATCCATAAAAGCCATTTTCAAATCCATAATAATTGTCATTTACTGCATCGTCATTACTGGTCAATAATTTGCCCAAAATATTGGCACCATTTTCAGCAGTCAGTTCAATTTTACGACCTCCTTCCTACAGAAACAACAAAAATAGTTAATGTGATTTTTACTTAAAATATTTATTGTTAATATTAACATTAACTGGTTTCTTGACTAACAGCAGTTTTTGGAAAAAAGATGTTTTGAAATTAAAAATTTGAAAAAATATAAATAAATTTAGTTATTGGCAAACTGCAATAACTTTCTCTTGAAAATTCATAATGATAATGCAAAACATATTAATCACTGAAGGTTAAGACTGATTTTTTTGTTCTATAAGAAGCTATAGCAATAACAAAGGAAAGGAAAAAATAAAAATGACGACACTCTAAAAAAATTTGTTTTTTCAAAAAAAGCAAAGCAGATTATGTTAAAATTTTAAACAGAGTCTGTATAACACAATTTAATATAAATCAGTGTAACTTTTATTTTAAAATTAAAAACAATTAAAAAAATATAGAAGTGCAAAAACACTACACAAAATTTCTCACTTTAAAGCCGCCAATAACAAAATGGAAAATTTTCTTTTTTTGATTTATTTTAAATTGTATATTTATTTCATTTTAAATTTGTTACACTGGTGAGTTATGAATCTACAATTATGATCAAATTTTTGCAAATCTGAATATCACAGTTTGTCTCATATACACAAATTATGTCAAAATCTGATTTTAAAGTAATAACAAATTTCTTAATACTCAAATTTTCAATATCCACTTATGAAACACTTACTCCATAAACAAAGCCAGACTCAATAGCATCACGGAATCTTCTCTCAAGTTTCTCTACAGCCTGAAGATCACTCTGCCTTGAGTTTTGTACATTAAAGTTGTCAGGGCGAGCAGGGTAGTATTGACCATTACCATATTGAAGTTGAGAATTGTAGCCAGGCTGTAAAGAAAATAGGTATTTCAATAAAGGGAAAAATTTCTAAAATTGATTATTTTAATGAACTGATAATAATATGATTTTGAAATTAATATGGATCCTAAAAAAGCTTTAACCTTTCTTTTTAGAAAATGAGCTGTTATCATGGAGCAGCTATCATGATAAGACTCATACCTGGGGCCTTGAAATGAGAGCCGATTCTTACCTCATTTTCTGAGGGGTTATTTGTACCAGTTAAACTAATGAGGACGAAGATGAGTGTTAATAGTAAGGGTAAAGCAATGGTAGTAACAGCATCTCAAACCCACAACCTTGAAGTTTGCTGGTCAGTCATGTTTCTGAACTGTGCCAAGGTTGTGGTATGAGATGCACTTACTACTGTTACTTTATCCTTACTGTTAATGCTGATCCCTTGTCCTCATTGGTCTAACTGGCATTATTGTTAAGAGAAAAAAAGAGACTTTATATCATCTTTACTTTATAGTGAAAGTATTTGTGTATTTTGTAGCACTCTAGCTTGCTTGCAATGTTGGCCTGATTTTATTCAAACTTGTAACAAAAATCATTTTTTGTAATAGCTTGTATAAGTTCTTTCATCAATTTTAAAATAATGGATATTACAAATCTTAAAAAAAATCATGACTTTTTTACATTATGTTAAAAAAATCTGATTTAAACAAAATCTGATTTGTTATCAGCATCAAAATCTTTATAAGTTAGCAGAATTATGTTATTCAAGTTTAATTACATAAAAATACTAATTTAGACAGATTTTGTGAAGGTAAAATCACATTAAAAAAAATATAGGATAAAGGAAATATTGTTGAGAATTTGCCTCTATCATAAGAGACAGTTGTGTGTAGTTGATGTTTTTGATTGATTTAGCTTTGTGTACTATAAATCTGGCAATTTTAATATTAACAGCATTAGTGATTTATGATTCATTTATCTTGAAATAGACCTTTTATTAAGATCATTTATTTTTCCTTAGTAATAACTAATTTTTTTAAGGAATCTGTTATTTTAGATGAATTTAATTAAAAGTTCTTTAAGTGATGAATAATTAATTTCAAATAATTAAAATAGTTATTTTTATTGTAATTAATACTAAGAAAACATAATTATAGTATCAATAATCTCATGGAGAAAAACTAATAATTTTGAGAAAATTAAATGTTATGGTCAGGATTCTTTATAGCCTTATTTTGAGATACAGATTATATTTACGTTCAAAGGGTTGTTGAAGTTCATTGGTCACATCCTAGCTATGTTGTTTGAGATACACCAAAACATATTTACGTTCAAAGGGTTGTTGAAGTTAATTGGTTGCATGCTAGTTATGTTGTTTGAGATACACCAAAACATTATACTTATATTTATAGGGTTGTTGAAGTTAACTGGTTGCACACTAGGTATGTGGTTTGAGAATACCAAAATATTATAATTATGTTCGAAGGGTTGTTGAAATTAATTGGTGAGCAATAGATATGTTGTCTGAGATACACCAAACATTATATTTATGTCCTAGGTATATTTAAGATAAAAATATACATTATATTTACGTTCAAAGGGTTGTTGAAGTTAATTGGTTACATACTAGTATAGTTGTTTGAGATATACCAAAACATTATATTTACTTTCAAAGACTTGTTGAAGTTAATTGGTTGCTTACTAGGTATGTTGTTTGAGATACACCAAAACATTATATTTACATTCAAAGTGTTATTGAAGTTAATTGGTCACATCCTAGATATATTTGAGATAAAAAAACAGGCCTTTATATTTATTTTCAAAGGCTTGTTGAAGTTAATTGGTTGCATACTAGGTATGTTGTTTGAGTTTTCGAAAACATTATACTTACGTTCAAAGGCTTGTTGAAGTTAACTGGTCGCACACTAGGTATGTTGTTGGAAAACCGTTCCAAGTTGTATCTTGCCAGTACTTGCTTCAAGTAGAAAAAGAATTGTTCTCCATAATTCTTTACTCTATCTTGTTTGCCATACTTAGTACTGTTGTAAAAGGATGGGTATTGAAAATAGAATTTGGCTGCTTGTGCATTGAGTCCAATGTCTTCTCTAAAGTAGCTCAAATAATTTTCCTGGTTGTACTGGTCATAGAAGAAGGAGTTTTGGACATTTTCTTCATAAGCATAAGGGTATTTGGCATTTTCTTGATTTGCAGAATTGTAGTTATTAAAATCAGGGTATTGGCCAGTGTAATTAGCAAAAAATACTCCAGTGGTTTCACCTGTTCAACAAATAAAACAAAACCAAAATTTATATAATTCTTTAAAAGGTTAAATGTTTAAAAATGGGTTTTATTATAATAATTTTAAAATAAAGAGAATTATTAAAATTCAGTTCAACATTAACTTCACTATGTTCTTTATTACTATAAATATATATCAAATAGATTAAAAAAGCACCAATTTTCTTTACTAAAAAGTAGAAGTTTGTTGGGTTATGTGTTATTTCTTAATTTATTTTTAAAAAGGTCTTTGGTACCTATATTATTAAAAAAAATCTGAACAAATTATTACAATAAATCAGTTCTGGCAAAAACATAAAACATAATTTCACTCTACTTATGAATTATGTTAAAATAATAAAAAAATAATAAACTAAAAAAATATAAGAACTGACTTCACTTTTTCTTAATTTGTGTTAACTTATATTTTTTTCTACTCAGCATCCATTTTATCTTAAAAATATAAATACATAGCATCTCAACAAAACAGTCTGTTTTAATAGTTCACAGATTCTTATTCATTCTTAATAGTTCAAGTACGTTATGTAGGTTGTTTTACAGCTTTTAAAGGCAATTTGCACATTAATGATTTACTTCTTATTAGTTAACTTGCATAGTGAAGAAAAAATAATTTTAATTCGGTAATGATGTTAATAATATTGAATGTATTTTAAAATTTATCATACAAAATATTTGGAAAATAATTTAAACAGAAAAAAGGATTAACTCAATAAATAACTAAATTTATAAATAATTGTTTTCAAGAAGATAGAAGTTACCTCTCTGCTTGGCATTTTGAGCTTGTCTCAGTACCTTTGCATTAATAAATGCAAATGGATAAATTTCTTCGAAAGGTGGCAGTACAAGACCCTGACTGTCAGAACGATAGTAAATAGCTGTGGCCAGAGCGTACAAATATTGTCCAAAATTTACTCTAACCTTAGCATAACTTGCTACCTGTAAAGAAATATTTTAATTTTGAATATAGTTTTTGTACTAACAAGGCACATTCTTTGAAGTTAGATATTAAGTATACTTGTCTCATAATAAGATTTATAGAAAGAAACAAGAGAAAATATAGGTTATGTTATTTCTTAAAAGAGATTTTTATTACTAAGCTGTTCCTATGTTTTTAATATTTTTTTACATAAAGACAGGATATTTTTAAATTTATGAAGGGATACTTTCTAAGTGCATGTACAAAAATGTTTGTTTTTTCTGTATTCCATACATAATATATTTGGAATTTTTAAGGTGAAAACCCATATGCTTTATATTAGCAATCTTCAGTGGAATTATATAACTTTGTAAAAACAAGTTTTTCTTATACTATGCTGAGATGCAATGAAAAGGTAATGTGAACCATATATTTTAATTTGAGTTTGAGTGAGAGAACTTTTGAGAGAACTTTTTCTAAATTTATGAATTTCAAATTGATTATAAAAGAACTGTAATCATTATTTTATTTTATTTATAAAATATTGTTTATGCGAATATAGATGTATTTGGGCTTCAAAGCAAGTAACCTGAGATTTGAGAGTAATCATAGTGAATACAGGCTACATTTAAAAATAAGCTAATGAGTATTAAAAGAATTCGTTGAGTTTATGTATATATTGCAGGAAAACTGTTTTGAATTTAAAAAAATCACAACAAAAATTATTTATTATTTTATTACTAAAAAAATATTTTTTATAATGTGAGAAAATAAATGCAGGATCTTCAAACAGCTTATAATACAATTACATATAATATATAATATTTATACATTTTTTACCTTGTAGAAAGTCTGAAAGTCCTTGGCATAGTAGAACACTTCGAAGAGTTGGACAACTTGCTGTTGTTGGAGGTAGCAGAATGGGTTGAATGCTTCATACCTCTGGAGTAGGGTGTTGTTGTTCTCAGTATATTGTTGTATAAATTGTTCAACAGCTTCTGAGTTCTGAAAAAAGTTTAATTATTGTAATTTTTATTTCATTAACTACATTAATAGAATAAATTATTTTTCTTATTACAAAATTTAGACAACATACTTCGTAATTAGCCAGATCATTCAAAGGGTTGTAAGTTTTTGCATAATTTTCTTGTCCTTCAATTTGTTGGTATTGGCGGTTCACAAGTTGAAAAATTTGTTTCTGTTTTTGCAGAACAATTTTGTCAGCTGAAAATTACAATTTTATTAGTATTAAAATAAAGATAATATAATAAAACAATATCATAAAAATGTTTTGTTATTTAAAAATGACATATTTCTACTTTACTATATATATATAAATTACAGCTTCTTATATATTACAACTACTTCTAAAGCACTGAACAGGCTTTTCTATTGCTTAGATCAAATCTTATTATATTATCTCTGGGTATAATTAATTAAAGTGTTAAAAATATAAGTTTTAAATATGGTTTTATAAAAAAAAATGTTTGTCTATTTTCCTCCTTAAATGTTACAAAAATAGACTATAGTTTTATAATAGGTTATAATGGTACAGATTGTAAAGTAAATAATAATATCACCATTTTGTATATTACTCTTTCAAAATGTTTGTCTTCAAAATACAAACATAATATAATTGTTAACAACAATTATGATTGAGCTAACTATACTTTTATTTTTTTACCTAAGAAAAGTTTTGGTGAGAAAAATGTAGCAAACTATACTTTTTTTTTTTCATGAGCTAAATTTATTTAAAAGTGTTTAGCCCCATCGTCTAAGACTCCAGTTCCAAATAAATTTAATAAGAAGCAATCTATGCACTTCTAAATTTATATTTAGTACAATAAACATATTTTTGTGAAGTTTTTTTGTTTTGCTTTTCATTACCTTTCAAAAAATATGATGATGGAAATTTTACCTTTTATATTTAGCTAAAATTGAGTTGATAAGTTGAAAATTTTAGTGTCTTGAGAGTTAAAATTTGAGGAACATGTGCTTTTAATTTTATATATGTTTTATATAATGTTATGCATCATGAAGTAAGTCATGGAAGTTTTATATTTTCTAAAATTGGTTCTAGTCTAAGAGTGAAACATACATTTTGTAAATTTCAATATTCTTGTACTTCTTCCCATTATAATAAATAATTATGATATTAAAATAATAAACCTAAAATAAAAAAGGCAAGAACAAAGTAAAGTTATTTTAACAGTAAACTACTCACTCACTAACCTTCTCATAAAAAATAATTAATTTTTAGCTTAGGGATACAATAAAAAATATTTTTGAAAAATTCCATTTCTAAAAGAATAAAAGTGAGCTGCAAAAAACAAAAAAAAAAAACTTTCTTTGACTTTTATAAAACCTATAAAGCTGAAAATTATTAAAATCAATTTCCAAGTGTTATATAACAAAATTCAAATCCAAATTATTTTCATTAATCATCCTTTTACGATTAATTGGAGTGTCTTTTCCACATACAAATTTTTGTCTTTCTTCCTGGGTATCCAAGTGCATAAAATTTAGCACAAAATTTCCCAGTTTTAGATTCAGAAAAACTATGTAATCAACAGTTACAAGTAGTCACTTTTAATGGGTTAAAAAACAGTGTTACTTCCCAAAATAAAACTTACACTTCTTTTTTATATTGTAACAACTCTGAAGAATTAGTACTATTTCAAAATAAAATAAGCTGAGAAATATATTTGTAACCACACCCATACACATTGAGTAAAATATTAGACTTCGTCCCTTAAAAAAATATTTCACTTTCCTTCCAAAATATGCTGAAGCCTGATGTAAGATAAAAATATTTTCTCACATTTAAAATTTGGCCTATATTTCAATTGTACTTTTTCCATTTATATATATATAAGTGTCTCTGAAATCCGAATATGGCAAAATATTTCACAAACGAATGATGTTATTTTTTAGAACAAAATGAAATTTTATTAAAGAAAATAAAATCTACTGGAATTTTATTTGAACATTTGGAAACCGCCATTATGAATGCAACTTTTTTGTAACATACGTGACATTATTTTCGTGTAAACTTTTTGATTATATATGATATATATATATATATATATATATATATATATATATACATATATAATAAAAAAAATCATGCTCATGATATCCTAATTTGAATGAATGTTTTATAGATGAAGGATTACTCACCAGGATGTGGAGAAAATAGGGACAGCACACAGCTGACCGAAAGAGCCAGAAAGACCACTGCTACCTTCATTGTGTCGAGAAGAGCAGTACTCTGACTGCATACCCAGAATTTCAGCTTTATAAAGTGCAATGATGTGATAACAGTAGGTTACACTAACCAAGGTCAAAATACCATCAAAGGTTTTTACTTAGGATGAAATTTGATCAACAAAAGTTTATTGATCTTTGATTAGTAATTGCAGACAAAAACGTTTGAAAGTTTTATCTATAAGGTGTTATCAATCACAAGCAATATAAAAACTTCAAACATAAATGAATCGTTACTTTATTCTCTCGTGTTTTTTAATAAATATTTTTACTTTTTGAATTTCTGGTTAGATTTTTTCGTCCTATTAACCGAAATCTTAAATTAGTTTTATAATTATTTCATGTACAGTATGTCTGAAATTTCTTTATACACCGTAATAAATTTCTTACTTGTAATAGTTTAAAGAATAGTAGACATCGCAGTATATGCTTCATTAGTATACAGTGCTTTCTGACGCTTTCGAAAACTTTTTCGTCAATTTACTGGGTATTCGTAGGCCTAATATTTGGAAAAAATGTTACTGGACCAACTTTATCTGAAATTTTATGCTCTTTTTCCACGAAGCGGTTAAAATTATTAGTTTTGCTGTGCAACCAGTATTACAGGAAATAACCAGCAACTACGTTGAATCAGTGTCTGCCATCTTGAAAGGCAAGCGAATGGTAAAAAATCTTTACACACGTCTTTGTACCAAATTTAAAAACAATTGACTACCAAATGTGTTCGATTAAAATTGCGAACACTTGTCATTGTTAAATCGGAAACCGCCATCTTGAATCGGAAGTAAACAGAAAAAATATGTTACACATACACAATTTAGGCTACCTACAAGATATCTTCGTACCAAATTTCAAAACTGTCTGCCAATGCGTTTGGCTAAAACTGCGCACACTGGTCATCGTTAAGTCAGACGCTGTCATCTTGAAATGGAAGCAAATGGGGAAAGTCTTACATATGTCGTTTAAGCTTTATACAGCGTAGCTTCATCAAATTCTAAAACAATCGGTTAATGCGTTAATGCTAGAAAAACGTACAGTTGTTACTGTAAATCAGAGGCCGCCATCTTGAAACGGATGTGATGAGAAAGAATCTACGGTAGGGCTTTACACAAGGTACCTTCGTACCAAATATCAAAACAATCAGCAACGGGTTTGGCCAAAACTGCGTGCAAACAAATACACAAACCAAATGCGGAACGGACGAGTTGAAACAGAGACCTCGCTTCGCTCAGTCAATTGGGATAACATTTTCAGCACATGTTTTATGTTACTGAAAATTTAAATACGCTCTCTCTCTCTCTCTCTCTCTCTCTTTCTCTCTCTCTCTCTCTCTCTCTCTCTCTCTCTCTCTCTCTCTATATATATATATATATATATATATATATATATATATATATATATATACATACATATATATATCAACAGACGTTGAAGACAGGAACGCATACAGGAGAAAGATGCTCGGTTGGAAGGTCCCAGAGAATGAAATCTCAAAGAGAGCATGGGTAAAATTGACGGAGGAGCGGAAGAGGATCCATGGGGACAGGATGAGGGAGGTGTGTAGGATTAGAAGGAGCAAGACATGAGTCATGCTTTGCGTGATCCAACAGGGTCTATATATAATAATAATAATAATAATATAATATATATATATATATATATATATATATATATAGGCTATATATATACACACACACACACACACACACACACACACACACACACACACACACACACACACACACACACACACACACACACACACACACTTTACTTTGGTGGTTTTTAAGTGATGGTGGTTCGTTAAAATCATAACCTAAACTAGACTACATTTTATCATAATATGACTAAATATTGTACACCTAATGTTGAACTATATGACTGGTGCGAGGAACGTTTGTGTTAAAATATATTTATATTTTTTAATTATTATTCTAATTATTCCGGTAGTGTATAAGCCAATTTTCTAAGCTGTACAGAAATAATATTTTCAAAATCTACCAGAAATAGTAAGGTTAAACTTAAGCGTTTAATTAAAGTTTCTGATACTAATATGTATATGCATACACTCGTTTAAACTACCTGAATGTCGGCAAAAAGGAAAGTACTTATCTAATTTGAATCATAGAAGAATCATACGTTTCAATTTAATTTTAGATGGGTATGCTTGGGCGCACGGTCTTTTGTCCGCCTATGGAGCAAGAACAATAGGATATTAAATATTTGGTTATCACGCTATGTAGGAAGGTTAGTTGAAAGAAGTATAAAAAAAGGCTAGAATCAAAAAGTGAGAAATATTACCGATTTCAATTTTCTCTATTTGTAGTTCGTATTAATAGGATCTCTTTAGTAACCGCTTAAATACTGCCGTATGCATTGAGTGCTATACGGCACTAAAGTGGTCACATAGAGAGGCTTAAGTTTCAGAAACCGGACCAAAACACTTTATACGCACGCAATATTATGCATTGTGCAGTGTAAAAATATAAACCCATTAAAAATAAATGGTGCAAAACCATATCCAAGCATTTTCACACTTAATGATTCAAGGAGTCAGAGTATGTTTTCGGTTTTCCGATTTACTCCCGAACCGTAACTTTCTTTTATATCAAATTTGTTACAACCAACCGAGTTAAGAAGCTTCTTATGCATGACAAAAACCTCAAAACCGATTTTGAGCAGTTCTACAGGTTATCAGTTTTTTTTAAGTAACTACCTACCGAAACGGATTTTTAGGGCTATAGTGACTTACACGCATTGCTTGGGCAAGTACGTAATAACGCTACAATTTAATTTGATTCATCTAGTTGTAATATACTACTCAAAAGTTAAAGCAGTTTTTGAAAATAATCGATTTTATTAGTTTTTTTTTTAACAAAAAAAAGGCTGAAACACATCATCTTTTTGAAAAAAATTTAAAATATGTCATGAGATATAAACAAACGATACCTCTGACATGTCAGTATAGTGCAAAACGAGACCTATGACGTGTCAATGTCGTGCTCTCTCTCTCTCTCTCTCTCTCACACACACACACACACACACACACACACACACACACACACACACACCTTTCTGGAGACTAAACTAATTGACCAATTTTTATGAAATTTCTCATGATGGTTTGAATGTAATTCTCGTTTGTCTAAGTCTCGGGAACAATTAATCATTTGAAATCATAAAGATTCATTAAATCTTAAGAACGATTGTTTCACAATCACCAAACTTTCTGTAAAGCCTACTTTGTCCTGTGACTCGGACAAAGCTAGCTTATGGACTCGGTACATAGTTGGCGAGCTTAAATAATATCATTTAGAAATTGAATATCATCAATTGAAAACTAAATTTGTAATGACTCCGTTACGATGTTAGCCAATTTTCATTTTGATGAATTTTCATTGGAAATGAACAGCCATTATAGTAAAACCCAAACCGGTTATTATCAAATCATCATTTATCAAATGACATGGTTCAACATGGTTTGAATAACTTTAAAGTTTATAGATAGTGTATTACACAAAGTTATTAATATTGTGCTTGGACAAATTCGTTACCTATAAGTATCAGTTTCAATTTTGCTCATTAAAACAACTAAAAAACTTAATATTTATTTAATACTGGAAAATGAACCCGATAGTAGTTAGGATTTACTTGATCATATTCAATGAAATTTGAAAATTTAAAATGTTAATTTATAAAGATTTTCTTGACTGCTGTGATAAAACCAAAAATTCAAAATGTAAAATAAAAATTTTACTTTTTTGATTTTAAACCTCCGATTTTAATTACTCAAAAAATTTAGGTCGATAGCTTTTAAACATTCTAAATATGTCTTATTTCTCAAAATCGATTCATCAGGGTTTGCTCAAATTGTCGACATATGCTAAGAATAATAACTTAACAGTATAACACAGTTTAAATCAGGGAAATTTATAGTTCGAGAGTAAATTGTTAAAAATAAAGCAAATCCGACTGCAATTAGGGTTCATTTTTTGGAGTTTTTGTTTTAAGGCCTACAGTACTTGTGAACTGAAGATTTTATTCTGTTTCAAATTTTCAGTACTAACTTGTGTTATGTAATTTCAAATATGACCAAAATTTGGTGAACAGATTTTGAGAAAAGAGACCAATTAAATTTTTTTTTACTATAGCTCTTAAATCGTTTTTTGCACCTTTGAAAAAAAATATTCAAAATTGTTAAGATTAATTTTTAAAAAATGTTTGAATTAAAAACTCTTTTAAATAAACAAAAAATGAAATCCCAAAATATAAACCAGATATTCTAAATATAAAACAAATTTTAATTAATTTTAGTCTCTTGCGGTGTGCAGATACATCGGAACAAACAAGACATCCAAGTAAACAACATTATACAGTATTTCGAAAACTCCATGGAAGCAAGAACAAATCAATTCAACACATTTTATTGTTCTTTACACAGTTTTTGTTGCACTTCTACTAGACAAATTCTTTCATATTAAAAACATAAAGAAATTAAATCGATATAATAGCCTACGCTAACACTGAAGTCAGTGCACTTTCCTCATGGCGATGTTGACATCAAAATAGGTCCTGACCACAAAATACTTCACATATAACAAACAGTGTTTAAACATATGTAATTTTTAACTTAACACAACACTGTTCAAAATGCTCACTGAACGTGTGTTAATAACTTGAACTTCTTAAAAAACCCACCACATTGCTGAATAAAATATTAACCTTTACAATCACCTGATGTCACACACTGTTGCCAACCAGAAAATTATTTCTTGCAATTACAGTTTTGGCCAACCTGGTTAAATCACTGGTAATTAACAGACCTACTGAACTGTTAAATTTATTTTTAAACTTTCAAAATTTGGAAAGTATCATTGAGTGTTGGTGTTTTGTTGCATTACCCGGCGCGGCTTTGTGCCCGAAACTTAAACTGTTTCAGTAATGTAATAATTTATAAACATAAAAAATACATCTATGACCATCTAATTCAATACATTCGTATTCATTACATATATTCATTACACATTCTACAGTGAATATGAAAAAATATTATGTCCGGAATATGTAGGCGCATGTTTAATTTACTTCGAACATATTGTATTCGAATTAGAATTTTCAAAAACTCATAACCGATGAGACTTTATGGGTACTTCGAATTTATTATTTTTTTGAAAGCGAAGCAAATTGTTTCTACCCACTTCACGTGGGGGGGGGTCAGTTTTGAAATTCTTTCTACATGAACACCTATTGCATTAAGTCGCAGAAGATTAATAATAAAAGTGCCTTCTCATACAACCATTTCATTTTTTTAAAATGATGAAGTATGTTGATATTCGATGAACAATTTATACGATGACGATGATGATGATGATGATGATGATGTTGATATATGATATGTCAAATATGATGAAATATTATTTAAGGTGTAGAATATTTTTTCTAGTTGCAAACTTGTAGCCTATATATTTCTCTCACTCCTTTAGGGGTGAATTTTGAAAAACGCCGAGATATATGTTTAAGTTTTTGTGTTTTCTTGTTTTTTTGTTGAGTTTCAAGAAAATATGATCAACAAATATTTTTTTCTAACTCAAACCTTTGTACAGCCTTTTTAACGCCTTTAGGGAGTGAATTCAGAAAAGTGTTGAAATTCACTTCATTATATTTGTGTTTTAGTGTTTATTTGTTAAATTTCAAGAAAATCCGATCAAAAAATATTTTCCATACAAAATTTATACATGTTTTTCTTATAAAATTTTACCCCTCCCCTTAACTCTTCAGAAGATGAACTGTGGAAAATGCTGAAATACTTGTTTCATAATTTCTGTTTGAGTAATTATGTTATTTCAAAAACGTTTCAAGAAAAATATACCTTTTCCAACAAAAATATTTGTACCCGATTTTTATTCTTCTAGGGCTGAATTTTATAAAATTTTCTCATTGTTCGCTCACATAATAATATGAAGTCATTTTCAAAATTCCAAGTCTGTAGCTGTAATAGTTTCGCTACACTTTACGGAAAATGCTGAACTACGTTTTCATAATTCGTGTTTTTAAAATATTTGTTTCAAGTTTCAAGATTATCCAATACAAAAATATTTTTTGTCCAAGGCAAACATTAATACATTTTTCATTTTTTTTCTTTTAGGGGGTGATTTAAAATGTTGAATTTCGTGTTTCATAATTTGTATTTTAGATTTTTTTTGTTTAATTTTAAGAAAATCCAATAAAATATTTTCCTCAAATCAAAAATGTATACATATTTTTTACATTCTTTTAGGGGATGAATTTAGAAAAATTATGAAATATGTGTTTCATTACTTGTGTTTCAGAGTATTGGTCTAGAACATACGATCAAGAAATATTTTTTCCAATGGAAAATTGTATACCACATTTTTAAATTTTCTACCCCTTTTACGTATTTTAGGTAATGCATTTTGGGAAATAGAAAAAAATTCTTTTTCATTACTTATATTTTAGAGTAATTATGTTAAGTTTCAAGAAGATCCAACAAAAACATATTTTTGCAATAAAACTGTTGTACCGTATTTTTTAATTTTTAAAACCGCGTATTTTTTGATTAAAACATCGTACCCCATTTCTACCCTTTAGAAGCTGAATATTGGAAAATCGTCTTAGTTCACTCCTACATTGTGGTACTAAGGTACCCTGAAAATATCAAGTCTGTAGCTATTATAATTTCGGCTGTGCGTTGATCAGTCAGTCAGTCAAGACATTACATTTTACGTAGGCCTATAGAGATTTACCTAACAATTCGTTGTTTTAATTTACCCATAAAGTGATCAGAATCATTAAATACAAAACAATGAGCAAGTCATACTAGCTACATTAACTAAAAATCATGAACTTTTTCTGATTTCTGTTTTATACTGAAAAAAGTACCTAAATAAAATTAATGTAGCAAAATAATACAAGTATCTAATAACAGAAATAAAAATAATATAAATTGATCTAAACGTGAAATGCAACGTAATTATAAAACCAATTAAGGTTACAGCCTTAGTTGAATAAAGTCAGGTTGTCTTAAAATTTCATTAAAATAATGGAAAAGTTTAACTTTTGTAGATTCTGTAAGTATAATATTTTGCTGTATTCAAGTATATCTGATACAATAGGCCTATATTAATTTTCAATTTTCAAACTAATTCAAAGATACTTAATTAATTAGTATGTGAAAAGCCTGTACAGAAAGTTGGAGAAGCTGGTGTTAATACAATATTATAATTATAAAACATTTGTTATTTAAAAAACGGAACTTTATAGGGGGTGCTGACTTGGAAGCTTGAGCTGGGCAAATATTGAAGATTCGCAGCTGAACTTATTTCCAATAAAAATCGAACTTGAATGTAGGCCTATAATCGTCCAAGAATCTATTAATAAATAATTAATTGTTTTCATATTAATAATTTTTTGCGAGACTTAAATTATGACACCCCTTTTTTGAATACGACACACAATTTATGTCATAAGCCTTTGAATTGGATATTATACAATAACAACATATTAAATGAAATGATTATTGTTATAAATAAAGAAACTGAGATTATCAAAATTAAGCCTTTTTGTACACAAAAAAGCAATTCAATGTTAAGATATTTTAATTGTAATAAATATATAGCATAAGAGCACGGTAATAACGCACTGTTATTAATTAAACTAAATTTTAATTATTCCTCCTTTTCAAAGAATTTCGAAAATAAATTTGACAATCGAAATTTGAAAAGAAGTATGCCACAGTCTCAATCTTTCAATGATCTCAGGTTATTCAGAACACTTGAATATATGTTTTAAATTACGTTTTAAATTACATAACGATTTTATATATATATATATATATATATATATATATATATATATATATATTTTGTTTCACGTTCACCAGTTGAACTTTAAACAATTCGTTTTGGGTTAAAAAATTTCAAAAATATTAATCGACCATTAATATAATTAATCGATTATTATATATATATAATCGATATGTAATTTATAACACATACACCAGTGTTCTGAATCATCTGCGATTATTGATATATATATATATATATATATATATATATATATATATATATATATATGTTTATGTAAATAAATGTTGGAAATCCTTTACCTTATGTTGGAAATAAACGTTACAAAAAATCTTACGTTTATATATTCCTTCAAAAAAATCCGGTTCGTATGCAATCGACGTAAAAAATATGAAAACTACCTAGTTTCTCAAAAAATGTTTATCAGGTTTTGCTTAAATTTAGGTTACATACGACTTAAATTTGATATAAAAAAATTCTCAGTTTTAAAGTAAACCGAAAAAATAAAACAAACTGCAACTGGATCCATGGTTCCCTTTTCTTCAAGTGTATTTCTGAATCGTAAATGTATTTTATGTCAAATTTGCTACACCGACATCAGTTTAATTTTTTTCTTTTAAAGGATTTCATTTTAAAAAGTTATAAAAATTATTAGAGCTATTGTTTAAAAAAAGTTGTTAATTTATAAGGGTTTTTTAACCAAAAACCAATTGGTCAATTCGTTTATCCTAAAGCGTTGTACACAAACACACAGAAATCAGACTAAAACCACTTCATACGCAGGTTACTTTAAAAAGGATATAAGTTATCCATCAAAGATCAAATTTGATTTCTCACTGCAAAAAGAAATGTATAGGCATCTTAAAAAAATCGATCTTGAGTTTCTGATAAGTATATCTGTGTTTAAAAGTCTTGAGAGGTAACCGATTTTGAAAACAATTTATTTTCAAAATAATTTATTAGAAGTAAAATTATAATGACCGACGTTTTTATTGATAGCTTCCATATGAGATTTTTTAGGAAATAATTTTAGAAAGTTTTTGGAATTTTGTTACAAAATTTAATAATTAAATAATTCTTTACCGTTTTGTAATTTAGTGTAGATCAACCTATTTTTTTAGATACTATGCATACTCAGTTTGTTATGAAATATTCACGTTATTACTAAATATCCAGTGAAAAATGAACCGTTGAAGCTCTTTACGAACGTCATTATAATAAGATTTTGAAATGAATGCCAATTAATCTTTCCTCCATTTTTGAGAAGTCATTAACAATTTTATAAAAGATAAAAAAAAAGTTTATATATATATATATATATATATATATATATATATATGTATGTATTCGTACACAATGTTAATTTGTAACTGTTCTAAGTTTTTTGACATTTATTTATAAGAAGGTATTCCATAGACATTTGAATAAATTTATTTAAAATTAATCAATTATATTTAATTTAATACATGAAATATTACAAGGTAGTATTTCCTGATACAAGTCCGGTTTCAGGCAAGAAATATTTTCCTTAAAAATGAAACAAACAAAATTATTGGAAGGTCAGATTAAAATAAAACAGGTAGACCTTTGTAGCTTTTTTTAATCAAATTATTTTAGGTAAGCCTAAAGCCATAGGCCACGGGGGTTACAGATAAAGTTAAAACTAAGATTAAGTAATAACGAAAAAAATTACATCATCCAATTTTAAAACAATATAGTTATTTACAAAACAGTAATTATGTTTTTTTTGCAAGTCAAAGAGCAAGCTAAAAACATTGTAGTCTGTTCCAAACAAAGGAAATTGATTCATATCTCTGGAAGTTTGGACTTCATTTTGACTAATGTCCAAGTAAATATTTTGCTCCTGAAGTTAAAGTTATATACAGTAAAAATTCGAATATGATTTGTAAATTAATCATTAAACATTGCCGTAATAATAAAAATGCTATGACAAAGAAGGAGAGGAAATATTAATTGCGTAAGTTATCAACAAATAAATAGAAAAATAATTTGTCAGCCTTTTAGAAAATAAATGTTTTAAAGATAGTTTAATTTTAGTTGTGCAATTATATAAATAAATAAAGACAAAATAAAATGGTCAAGCACCTGCTTTATACTGCGGGTTCGTAGACGCTTTGTTTCTGTCCTTGAAATTATGAATCGACAGTTGAAATGAAACTTTGCAAACTTTGAGTGTTTTGTTTTTTTAAGATCTATAAAACTAACTGAAGAATGGATCAGCAGACTTCCGTATCGTTTGTACTGCCGTGTTGACTAGACGCCAAGAAGCGGACTGTGTACGATTTATTTTTTTAATTATTATTTTTCATTATTTTTTTGCGTAACGTCCATCTTCATACCAGTTAGATAGTTTACGTTAAAAAAAATGGAAGAAGAAGAAAAGGAGAAGAAGAAGAAGAAGAAGAAGAAGAAGAAGAAGGAAAGGAAGAAGAAGAAGGAGGAGGAGGAGGAGGAGAAGAAGAAGAAGAAGAAAAAGAAGAAAACGATTTAAGTGCTCATTTGCCGAAATGTAAAAATAACTTCAATCATATTTTACAGACAATCGTACCAACACTGCAAAAGGTTAAGTGGCGTGAAAACACCATTCTAAAGTACTTGGATCTTTCAAAGCATTCTTGAAGTCCATATTATACAAAAATATTATACATTTTCTGAGATTTCTTGCTCTCCCACATAACCAAATTAAAGTGGGGGACAAGAAAACTTCAACTTTTGGAAAGGTTCTATTTAAACTCTTTATTATATATATATATATATATATATATATATATATATATATATATATATATATATATATATATATTCGAATCAGTATTACTTTCAGTTTCAAATGATAATTTATACATACTAAATAAATAATAATATTTTTGCCTGACAAATTTTACCACTTAACTAATAGTAAATATTTTCCCGTTAATCCCTATTTCTTGACCGAGCGAAGTTAACTCTGTTTTAACTCGATCGTTTGGCATTTGGTTTTTGTGTTTGTTTGTTATGCAGTTCGGCCAAATTCATTTGGTGCGAGTTACCTTGTGAATTAGCCTGAATGATGCATGTGTGAATTTTTCCGCATTCAATTACGTTTGAAGATGGCGGCCTCTGATTTAACGTTGGGAGTAGTTGCTGGTAATTCCCTGTACTACAGGTCAAAACCAATTACAATTTTGACCGCTTCATGGAGAAAGAGCCTAAGATTTCCAATAACGGTGGTCCAGTAATATTTTGTGTAAATATTACGGTTACCGGTTATATTGGCGGAAAAGTTACGAGCACTATCAGCAGCTCTGTGTATACACTGCAAGCTCTACTGTTTTTTAAACTACTAGTCCTAAGTTTGGGCCGCGGTAATGACTATTTTGGCCAAATTTTATAGCTATAGGTGACATCGTTTGCAGTTTACAGGTTCACCACCGACAGATAGACATTTTAAAAGTTTTACTTCCCGACTGTACGCTTTAGGCTATATTATAAGATTACATAAGTCTCCTACGAGTAAAAATTGTCTCTTTCTCTTTAATCAAACAACTGTTCAAGGCAGATTTTATTAAATCGACTCTAATGATTTTTATTACATTTTATCAAATAAAGTTCATAGTTGAGTACCGAAAATCGTATTGACCACTATAAATAAATCGCAAAACATAGCTGTCTCGCAAACGTGAAGTAAGCGAATTTTCAAAAGTATTTTTTTCATTTTACCCTCTTTTTGAAATTCTAATTTTCCGTCAAAATCATCATTAAAATCTGTACATTATCGCTTTAAACTTCCAAATTGCATTCAAAATATAAAAATGAACCCTGACTACAATCAAATTTCATTTCTGAATGCACGCTGCTTATTATGGTGAAAACGGATTTATTAAAAAAATATTTAATACAAAAATGTTACGAATTTTTAAAGATTTAAAATGCCTAAATTTCGAAACTTTTGAATGAATGTTTCTAGTTAACGAAGATATCCTAGTCATTTACCAAATTCGATTTTCGTGTCAAGTTTGAATAAAGTTGTACTAACATTGCGAACACGCGTGTGCTAACACACACACACACACACACGCACCCTTGGTTCTTACTATGATGGAAGCTCCAGTACCTTATTTTCCAATAGCATAATGACACTGCATATCTGGGAAATAATCTAATTTTCTGATTTTTATGAAATTTGGTATGCAAGTCAATATCGTTTGACTTTTTATTATTCAGCCTATTTTCTGTTAAAATATTGTTAAACATCGGTTTTCTAACTAATTCGATCAAAAATATACTTAAATGTTACAAAAAATTGCCCAAACAAACGTATGGTTTGATGTAATTACATTACGTTTTGAGATAGTAAACGACTGAAAATATTTTCTTGACAGTAAAACGACTATGGAACTTAAAATCTGTAGTTTTTTTTTCATACAAAAATATATGAAGATAATTGTAAAACGTAACAAAATAAATTCCTTAAAATATATCTTCTG
The DNA here is from genome assembly GCA_022606455.1 of Callitettix versicolor. Taxonomy (NCBI): domain Eukaryota; kingdom Metazoa; phylum Arthropoda; class Insecta; order Hemiptera; family Cercopidae; genus Callitettix; species Callitettix versicolor. Next base: position 46,576,959 of record CM040184.1, read on the forward strand.
CAATTTTTGGTCGTAAGTTATAAAGAGCACCAAACAATCCATTAATATACTTTCATTGATTTCGTGATATAAATTACAAGGTTTTAAGCTATAACTCATATTTTTTAAATGAATGTTACTTACATTACTTGATAGCCTTCAAAAAGTATTTAGTGCCTACGAAAATCGTTAGTCGAAAAAGTAATTTTGGGACATAACTATAAAAGTAGTTTTCCATTAAAAAAATGATTAAGGCACTATCATTTATATCTTATAAATATAAATATTCCATTATTTATATTACATTATTTATATTCGTTTTACAAAATCCATTTGTAAAAGTTTAAAGTAAGCACGAAGCAAAAACTTAAACATGCTATTCTCATTTGAAAACTATTTTAACATCACAAGGAGGACAGGTTTTGTTTGCTTTTCTTCTGTTTACATGCAAATCATAATTTTAAGTGAGATATTAACTTTTATGTATGTCTAAATATTGAAAGGAATATATTTAAAAAGTAAAATTGGATTTGTGTTTCGCTAACTTTTACAATGATAATTTCTGTCAATTCTCATTGTCTTATGGTCCCAATAAATAAATACCATCACAAATATGTAATGAAAAACTTCAACCGCAGAAATAATTGTAGCTTTAAATTTATACTTTAAAGTTTTATACAACTTTAATTAGGAACATCTTGCTGATATTATAAAAATGAATTTCCAGAAAGAGATATCATTAAATTGCCTAAAATACGATTCGGTACACAAGGTATTAAAGAATTTGAAAATAAACCCAGACCCAGTTAATTTTTGTATTTTTACTGAAGTATCAAATAAATGCTGATTACGCAGGTTTTTATTGTGATTAAAATGGTGATATTAAATTTTCAAAAACCGTTTAAGGTGAAAAAGTTGTAATTTAAAAATAAGTTTCAATAAAAAAAATTTCAAATGATATTTTGCAATAAATTTTCATAGTCTCTTTTGATGGAACTTGTGCAAAGATCTTATACATTGTTATATGTTCAATATACTCAAGTAATAAAATACTTTTAAAATGTTTAATATAATATGTAAAATTATTGAATTAAATCGTCATTTTTATTCAATTATAGAATTAGGAGGCCTATCCATTTTTTAGAAGTTTTTACATTTTTTCACAAAAAAATGCAACAATGAGTTTGTACACAATGCAGGAATATTGTAATATTAAATATCTGTCAAAATACTGTATAAATAAGGTGTTTTTTTGCGGTTTCATCTGTTGTCTAGCATTTTGGAACATTCCCTATACAAATTGTAATCAATTATAATTAACGAAAATAATTGAAAATTTTATTAGAAAGTATTGAATCGTGTTCTAGACCAAATATATATATATATATATATATGTATATATATATATATGTATATATTATATATATATATTATATATATATATATATATATATATATATATATATATATATATATATATATATATATATATATATATATATATATATATATATATATATATATATATATATATATATATAATTTCAGGAAAATCTGTCACAAGAATGTGTCTCAAAAGTTAATTTTAAAATTTGATCTAATCTGACGTTATAAGTGAAGAAAAGAGTTGAGAAAAAATAAATAAATGACAGTCATTTTGAAACTTTGAACTGATTTTGCTGGTAACAATTTTATATTTTTAAGTACAATGTTATAGTTTTCGTTTTCATCTCGCAATAAATAAATTAATATAATGTTATTCGTTTATTTTACCTTAAGTTTTGCTATGGTATTTAAATTTGGTAAATAAAATTTAACAATAAAAAACTTAAGTAATTTTTTAAATGCATTAATTTCAAAAAAAAACGATGAACGAATGGAAGACAATTTTACAACGTAGGCTTTAAAAATTTGACTAGTAATATCCTAAATCGCTTCTCGTTTCTAAAATAGAAAATTACTTTGTTTTCAAATCAGCTCAGGATGAAATTAGCCTAATATTTGCATAAATATTAGCTCAATTTATACATCTACATTAATTCTCAATTTTGTTGAACCATGTTTTTAAGGTATATTTCTAATAATTGTAAAACAAATTTTAGATACCAAAGATTCACGTTAATGATTACGTTGATTTTATAAAATTTGCATCATTCAATAAGGAACAAATTAGTTTTTCACCTAAAAAATGAACTTCTTAGCGTTAAAAGTACTTTGAGTGATACCAACAGTGCCATAAGTGCATCAGGTAAAGTTTTTATAATTGATCTTTCGCTATTCTTGCTAATCTGGAGGTCAGGCAGATAAGGTCACAAAATGGTAACTAAGTTTTGTATATAAGAAGCGGGTATTGCAAGCGATGTTAGACAATCACCATGAGGTCTTCTGTCTTAATAGCGGCATGTTGTATTGCCTTGGTGGCGGGTTCCGCGGAGAACTATCAGAAGAAAAATGGTGAGTCGAAACAAACCTAACCTTCTTTCAGATTTGCGAAAAGTTTTGTTTTAAAAATCTTTATGCAGTATATTAAACAAAAAAATAATAAATAAAAAATAAAAAAATGTTTTTTACTCATTAATTTTGTAACTTAACAGAGGATTTTTTAAAATTTATTTTAGATTCTATACAAAAGCTTCAAATTACCAATTGATAACTAATATCTACGATAACTTGTTTGTTTTTATTGAAGCATCATCTGTAGGATTTTTCAAATTACAATTGTAATGAAACTGCGGACAATAAGATATAAACATTATACACGTTTATAAAAAACACTGATCACCTGTCTAAAAAAACTAGTACTAAAAAGTAGTCTGACCTATTTATGACCTAGTAAAATTTTTATATTATTTTTTATAAAAACTGTAAAATATGTAGTTATTATAATTTCCTTTGGTAATAAAGGAACAAAATAAATTACGAAAATTTTTGGAAATTACTGTGGTAATTTTTATAATTTTATTTGTTTGTTTATTTAATTGACTGATATATATATATATATATATATATATATATATATATATATATATATATATATATATATATATATATATATATATATATATATATATATATATATATATATATATATATATATATATATATATATATATATATATATATATAAAGATAAGATATCGAAATATATCATATGTACATCAGATATATTAAAATATATAAATACATCTTGAAGGTTAACAAATATATTAAAGTAAATGAAAATGTTTCTGTAGGTAGGTAGATATTGTCCCTCCACTAACGTCTTTGGCAAATTTGAAAACTAATAGTAATTGTGTGTAAAATTTATGCAGAAATGAAACAGTTAAAAACATTGTTTTGGAATTTTGAAATATAAAATTCATAATTTCTGAATTAAAACAATAGATATTAAACTATTTATGAATAATTTCTGACTTCAAAGGATTGTTTCACTGGATCAGAGGTCGTCGGGAAATATCAAAGTAGACAAAAGTGCACATATACACAATTTTAAAGAGAAAAATACAAATTACTGTCTTGAACACTTCCTCTGAAAGTGGAAAAATGTACTTATGTGTGCACCATAAATATATTTATTCAATACTTGTAATTGTGCAAATTTTGTGTAATTTTTGTTTGAAAGGTATACTTGTATAAGTATGTATGAACTTTTGTTTGTTTTAATATTTACCGGCGAACTCTATTCGAGTGCTCTGAATATGGAAATAATTCTTGAAACATGTTTGTTACACTAAAAGAAATTGCAGACTTAAAAAAATGGTCAGTTTGATAAAACCGAAAATGAATCTATAAACTGTTATGGCTGGACAATGTTACAATGTTTGAAGTAGTATTTATAATAGTAAAAAGCTTAACTGACATACGGTAATTATGTTTTTGCAGCTGACAAAAACTTCTTAGAAAAGCAACAGAAAGTTCTCCAGCTGTTTGTTAACATTAACCAACCCAACTACAATTCTGAGGCAGCTCAAGTTGGAAAAAGTTACAACCCAAGGGAAAATGTTGGAGACTTTACGGTAAATACATTATACATTATATACAACTTAGGTACATATACCCCTCCCAAAAAATTGTTAATTCAAAAAAGTAGTGAAGAAAGAGCTCCAACAACATATCGAGGTATATTGCATATTCATAAAAACTATACAACTATATAAATTTGTGGAATAGTCACAACTTTGAGTGTAATACAGTAGTTATTGTACTTATTAAAAAAAATTAAAGAGTAACGACAATTATAAGTATAACAGAAATTATATACATTTTAATTGCATTACATAATTTTTATGTAAAAACTAAATTAAATACAGTTCAATTTTACAATTATATACAAAAATTGAACAAATGTGTTTTCATTGTGTAGATTAGGCTAGGTAGTATGCCTTAAATGTATTGTACTTTTATCAGTTTATTTGTTAATTTATAAATACAATCACTAAATTATTTTAAAATTTACAATATTAATATTTATAATTAATTTATTTTTCAGAACTCCCGTGCTGTAAAAGAGTTTATAAACCAACAGAAGGAAGGATTTTTATCTTTCAATGAAGGTTTTTATTCAACAAACCCACAGCATTATCAACAAGTCGTCAAACTGTTTGATTTCTTTTACTTTGCCAAGGACTTCAACTCATTCTATCAAGTGAGGTTATTTTAAATATTATAATTTACTTATATTAATTAATGTTCTTAGTTAATATGTGATGTATCATACAATTATTTTTGAATATTTTTTTTGTAATAAAATAACTTTTTTGACAAAATGGAGCGATGTCTCTGCTCCACCGTTCAGCATTTGCTTTGTGTGTATGTTTGTTACGTAGTTTTGGCCAAACGCAAAGTCCGGTTGTTTTGAAATTTTATACAAAGGTACCTTATATGAAGGCCAAACAACGGTCTGTAAGAATTTTTCCGATTCACTTCTGTTTCAAGATGGCGGTCCCTCATTTAATTAGTGTAGTTGCTAACGAGTGTAGTTGCTGGTTGTTTCCTGCATTACTGGCTGAACGGCAAGATCTATCATAATTTTGACCGCTTTATGGAGAAAGAGCGTACAATTTCCAGTAAAGGTGGTTCCGTAACATTTTCCTTAAGTAGTAACGTGTACCAGTTAAACTGGCGGAAAAGGTTACGAGCGAATTGGCCAAGAATATTGCGAGGTTTACTGTTCTTTGAACTAATTTTAATATCAATTATTGTACAAAATGTATTTATATTACTTATGTTTGTGCAATCATAAAAAGTATAAAATCTATTAAAGCAGAGTTTAAAATTAATTGTGTATATTTAAAAGTATTTTAATTTTCATACTGTAGTTTGATAAATATTAGTATTGACAAATCAAATTTCTTTGATTTGAAACGTAGTGAAAAATAATATTACCTTTCTACTATATAGGCTAATAGAAACAGGGTAAAATATTAAATTTAAATATTTTGTCAGATCTATTTAGTAAATCACTGGATATCAAAAGCTTGATTCTTATCTTTTCGTTAGTTAAACATGTTTATCCTACTAGTTTTTGAAAATATAACCTCTCTAAGTATTATTATACTTAAGTAAATCATTATCATTATTATATGTTTCAGAAAATTTAAAATGGAAAAATGGTTTGCTCTACTCTTAGAATACATCAATATTTTTAAATGTTCCTTTTCTTTGCTTCGTAAAAATACATTTTGGTTTAACAATTTTTAAGATTTACAAAAATAATTTAGATTTATTTAAATTATAGAATTTTTCTTTGCTATGATAATTTTCAGCATTTTATCATAAAATTTTATATACAATTTAAAAAAATACTCTGAAGTTGTTCAACATGTAGTTACATGTTACGACATTGTATACAGGCAGCAGCTTACGCCCAACAATACGTGAACCCTGACCTGTTCAGTTACGCACTGCGTGCAGCAGTACTGTTCCGTCCCGACACTCAGGGCCTCTACGTACCTCCTCTGTCAGACAGCAACCCCTTCTTGTACGTCGACAGCCGAGCCATCCAGCTTGCTCAGTACTTCAAACAACAAGGTAGGCTTGCAATTCAACCCAATAGTTTTTGTAGTAATTAGTTTTAAACTTCAACACTCTTTTGTGGATCATCCCTAAAAGCAAATAAAATTTACAGAGACGTTTTGTGACGGTCCTTGTTATAAGTCATGAAAATTGTAATTTTTGCGGGAAAAAGCAAGTAAGCAGTAATTGGTAGTCGCGTTTTTATTCAGTTCATATTTTACTGGATTGGACTACATTCTTGAATATATCTGTAAAGCAAATCCAAATTACAGTGGATTTAAACGTGGGCAATATACGTGCAACATTCCCTTGCGCTTTTATTTCTTTGAAGTTACAATTTTAAACGTTTTTACAGAAAATCTACGAAAAAAGTTAATTCATCAAAGGAAAACTTACAAATAAAAAATTAGCGTAAATAATCAGTAGATTTTATTGGATAAACGTAACAATAATCACAAGCAAAAACGACATAAAACACTAATTGTGAAACTTTACAGCATTTGTCGGGCAGGTCAGAGTGCAATATTTTATGGGAGCAATGTAAATGCATAATTTGTGTTTTAGGTCAAAAGCAAGGAGTGTTCTACGCCAACTATACCAGCGAGCAACAGTATTACCAGAATGAGTATGAACAGTCTTACCAATATGAGAATTCAAATTACCCCTTCCAATTCGAATCTCCTCAACAATACCAATACTACTATAGCCAATACAACTATGAAAATCAACTGAACTATTACACAAATGATGTGCAACTTAATGAATTCAACGCTTTCTTCTTCTTCTTGAATCCTTCTTTCTTGAGCAGCCAGAAATACGGATTGAAGAATCAAAACGACAATTTTGGTGAAGAGTTTTACTACTATTTGCAGCAGTCTTTGGCCCGTTATAACCTCGAGCGATTTTCTCAGAACTACCCAGCTGTTAAACCCATCCAGTTTAACCAACCCATTAAGGTAAATTTAATTTTAAAGTTGAAGCTTTCACAGTGAAACATGAACAGAATACTGATGTAATGCATCACTATTTAATAATAAATTCATAAAGCTTTCTAGATTCATAGTTCAATTTTGTGGCATTAACATTTCACCCAGTTACAATATTTCCAAAATTCATTGATGTTTTATGCCATTTGATCAATATGACATTGATCTATATGACTAAATGAATATGTGCTATTTTCTTGTTGATGTATAAAATATTCAAAAAAATCTGCACTGAAAATGCTATATGCATTTTCCTAGAAATAATTAATCTTCAGAAATTACAATATGTGAATAACTTTACGCCAAATATTCGATTTCGTAATAAAAACATTTTTTACAATCCACAAATAGTTTTATTTAGACTGTTACAAAGAAAGTCTATTGTGATCTAAAAATTAAATTTTTAAATTTTAAAATAAGTTGAGTGAAATAATTTATTTTTTGTTTTAATATTTTATAAATTGAAGAAAAATAAATATAGTAATTTTAATGCGAATATTAATTCACTTTGATGTTTTTTAAATAACCTATTATAAAAGCAGACAAATAAATTTATTCCTTTTTTTTATAATGATCATGTTTTTTATGTTTTGACTTCATTAATATTTTGTCCACTTTTAGCCTGGTTACAATCCCAACTTACAAGAGAGGAATGGAGAACCTTTACCTGTAAGGCCTGACAATATCGAATTCAAAAATGCCAACTCTTACTACTTCCTGAAGCTCAAGGACATCGAGAGGCGTCTGCAAGATGCTATTGATTCGGAATATGTTGTCGCTGTAAGTGTAACCTAACTGCGAACACATCCTATTTATTCAGTTACTGTACACACATTTATTTGTGACATTAATTTAGATATCTACAAAGATAGGTCTATGTATTAGTGGGACATTTCAATCAAGGAGAAACAAAACATTTCCGTAAGACGTTGCCCAAAATTACAATACTTATTAACATTTCAAATTAATATGTTGTCAATAAATAAATAAAATACTTGAATAATAAGAAAGAATTTCTACGTTAATTTATTATTTCCCGTTAATTATTTAAAACGCTTTACGCCTTTTTTTAAGCAGGACTAGAAGACATATTTATAAAGTGTGTTTACCCTATTTTCACACACACACACACACACACACATTTTGTAATACATTTAAATCGGTTGGCAAAATAATAATTTTTGTTTGTTTACTAGGCTGACGGTTCCAAAGTGGCCCTCACCGCAGAAGATGGTATTGACATCATAGGAAAGGCTGCAGCAGGAAACTCTGAATCCATCAATAAGGATTACTACTCACTGAACAACGGCAACAACGGATACGTCAGCTACTACCAGCTCTTCTTGAAAACTGTTGGCAGCATTGTTGACCCTTACTACCAGAATGGAGTAGGTAGAAAGTGATGTTCACAGCTACTTCACACAATTAACAGTATTGTTGAAATACTAATTACAATGTTTAACAATCTAGGTTGCTGCTGGTGCCCTCAACCACTACGGAACTGCTTCAAGAGATCCCGTGTACTACCAGATCGTAGCTCGTATTGTCAAACTTTTCCAGAGTTTTAAGAACAAGATTCAGCCTTACAGTTCCGAACAGGTAACGTTTCTTAATGATTCAGAACTATTAAATGTTGCACTTGGAATGTCGTAACTTTGGAAACTTCTCAAAATTATTCATTTTTAATTTGGACTTAGTATTGCAATGAGACTGTATACAAATTTTTGAATTAGTTGCCTATGATTCTAAAGTATTATTTTTATGTTACATTAGCTAAAAAATGGCATTAAAAATACTATTAAAAAGCTATTAAAAGAATTAGTTTACTAAATTTATTTACTGAAATTTAAACCTTAAGTTTTGTGGGTCGTAATCCTATATAATTATAGAAACTAAAAATAAAAAAAAACACATTTAAGTTAGGTCTAATAGAAATTGCGTTCATCAATCATTGAGTTACCAAGTTTTGTTTTATTTGTACAAAATATTGCTTTAACTTTTAATCTGAAAATTTCATAAGTATGCATAAATTTATTAGTTTTTAACCGTTGGAAAATTATAACTAGTTATCAGAGAAATTTTTATGTCGTTGTTTTATTACTAAACCCTGTTTTTTTAATTTTCAGATTTACTTCCCAGAAGCTAAGGTACAGTCTGTACAAGTTGATGAGTTGAATACTTATTTCGATGCCAAGGATATCGATCTCTTCGGTGCTTTGAACTATCAAAATGGCGAACAAGCAGAAAACTTCAATTACAGAGCTCGCCAGTACGAGCTGAACTACAAGCCCTTCAACTACCAAATCAATGTCCAGAGTTCCCAGGATGCCTCAGCTATAGTGCGTGTCTTCATCGGTCCTAAATACAACGCCAACGGACAACAGTTCACTTTGGAACAAGCAAGGCAATACTTTGTTGAATTTGACCGCTTCGTTGTAGAACGTAAGTATTGAAATTTTCAAAATGTATTTAAAATCAATCAAAACTGAGAATATTGAGTTATAAATATAATTTTAAATTAGAAAAACAGTATTTTATAACTTTATTAAATGATATTCAAAGTTATATTGTGATTTTTAAAATATAATGCTATAATACTAGATAAAATTGTATTCTCGTTTTCGGAATACTACAGGTATTGCTCTCAAATTAGATTATACTTCTACCAAAATTCTTAAATTTAAAAGGTTATAACATATTCCATAACAAATTAAAATATCTTATTTGCAGAAATGTTATTTAGTCAAAATCAAAACACAATAATCAATTTTGATAACAAATATTAATTATTTAAAAAAATATTTATATCGATTATATTTGTGATTTAAAGTGAAGAATGGAGAAAACAAAATCGAACGTAACTCCCAACAGTCCAACATTTTTGTTAACGATCAACCAGACACCCGTTCTCTCTTCAGGCAGCTGAAGCAAGCCTCACAGGGCGCAGAGCAGTTCCAGTACTATGAGGTAATCTGTAGCTTACGTGTAATATCAATAATTGTTAAGTAAAGAAAATAACGGTGCAAATGTTAAGAGGGAAAATGTTGAAAAATGACGAAGCCAATGTTTTTGTAAACATTGTTGTGAAGAAGGATTGATTATGACATTCACGTTGATATAAAAAAAACTAAGGATGCCCTAGGTTTTTAAAAAAGACAGTTACCTTAAAATTTAATAGTTTTGTTGTTAATTGTTTCAAGTGTTTTGCTAAGTAGATGGAATGTTATACAATAATATCCTGATTTCAATATTTGTTAGAGAAGGAAGTGGTATACAATCAGAAAGGTTCTCCTAAATGTAGGCCTATCAGGAAATTATTTCATTATTATTTTTTTTATAATAATAAGAACAACTAAGTTTGCTTTTTTATAAACTTTGATAATTTGTAATGCTGATATTATGTACGTTTTTGTATATTAATCATTTTTATTTGCATGGCCAGGATTCACAAAAGTAGTTTATGTTGTTTTACAACTTAAAGCCTAGGCTACATCTGTTAAAAATGTATTTACATTTTCGGTGAATTTGTAATTTTCTAATTCTTTGGGACACGTATTTTTAAAAATAATATAACTTAATAAAAGTTCCAAGAAAATTTCATATAAAAAGTTTCCTCTAACATCAATCTATTATAAAATAAAATAAAATAACGATCTTCAATCAATGAAAATCTGCTAGAAGATAAACTTGCGTTTCTGATTTCAGAACCCCAACTATTATGCAGGCTTCCCACAAAACTTGGTTTTGCCTAAAGGAAACAAAGCCGGCCAAGAGTTCACCTTCTTTGTGATCGTCAACAAATACCAGCCCAGGCCTAATTACCAAGGCCAGAGTTTCTACCCTAATGTGGATAACCGTCCGTTTGGCTACCCATTCGACCGCAAAGTCCAAGAAGAATACTTTGAAAACGCTCCAAATGTTTACTTCAAGAACGTTAAAGTTTACAACAAGAACAAGAATGAAGTGAACAACAAGCAGTAACATTCTCTATTAAGACAGAATTTAAAATTTTGAGTTTATTTCGGGTCACTATGTAAAAAATAAAATAAATTTAAATAATATCACACACAAATGTTTAAGTTTTTTATTATTTACCTTTATCAGACAACAGATATAGAGACTGAACACTTATGTTAGAGGTATGTCAGATTTTCCAAATTTTGTAGAAATTCTTTTTTAAAAATTTTAACTAAATTAGTTTAATTTGTGTTAAACTTGTTCCACCTTGAAGTCGAGTCCTACCTTTAAAAAAATGTTTGATTAAATTTTGGCTTCAACATTTTTATTGAAAATTAGATTTTAAAAAAAGTTAAAATAAAAAATTGTAATGAATTGCATTTGAAAATAGTAACTCTACATTTTTGTTTTATAAACAAATATTCAGGTTTAATATATTGTGTTTTTAAATTGCTTTATATTAGTAGAAAAAGCTGAAGCAAATCGTTAATAATTTTAACAAAACCCGGTTTTGTTGTTAAATTATTTGTCATTTATTATTACTATTAAAAATAAATTTATTGTTTAAATTATTAATTATTAAATGCTAAATTTGTTGTTAATTATTATTTAATTTTTCATAAAATTTAATCTTAATGAGCAGCAGTTGTAGTAATATATGAAAATATAAAAAGAAAATTTAGAACAAATGATATGGAAATTAATACTTTTTTCAAAGATGACATTTCTCAAATGTAAAAGCTTCAAATTTTTAAATAATGTAGGGGTGGTTCATTTATTATTGAGTACTTTCCATTAGAATATTACCTACGAGCAGCCCTAGGATCACGCGAAATCACCTTTAAAACATGCATAAGTTAGAATTTTAATTTTCCCGTTGAATTTATGCAGATTACAACTTTGATTATTATACTAAAATTAAATTTAAAAAAGAATGTATGATAAAAAGTTTGGATAGTTATAGATTCGTAATGACCACTATTTTGAAACTGTTAAATGGATTTTGCTTGTTAACAAACTTGATCAGGCGTTATCAATCTATTTCTTGCGAGAACTTTGAATCAAATTGGCAAAATTTTTATTTCCAAATTAAAAATGTATAAGATAAGAAAATATTGTTAGAAATTTATCACAGCGAGACAGCTGGGTGCCGTGATTATTTTATAGACTAAATAGGCCTACAGAAATAATTCTAACTGTTTTATCAGTAATTTTAAAGTCAAGATCAAGGATGCAGTATAACGTATTAGAACAAATGATATGGAAATTAATACTTTTTGCAAAGATGACATTTCTCAAATGTAAAAGCTTCAAATTTTTAAATAATGTAGGGGTGGTTCATTTATTATTGAGTACTTTCCATTAGAATATTACCTACGAGCAGCCCTAGGATCACGCGAAATCACCTTTAAAACATGCATAAGTTAGAATTTTAATTTTCCCGTTGAATTTATGCAGATTACAACTTTGATTATTATACTAAAATTAAATTTAAAAAAGAATGTATGATAAAAAGTTTGGATAGTTATAGATTCGTAATGACCACTATTTTGAAACTGTTAAATGGATTTTGCTTGTTAACAAACTTGATCAGGCGTTATCAATCTATTTCTTGCGAGAACTTTGAATCAAATTGGCAAAATTTTTATTTCCAAATTAAAAATGTATAAGATAAGAAAATATTGTTAGAAATTTATCACAGCGAGACAGCTGGGTGCCGTGATTATTTTATAGACTAAATAGGCCTACAGAAATAATTCTAACTGTTTTATCAGTAATTTTAAAGTCAAGATCAAGGATGCAGTATAACGTATTATACCCGGAAGTTCGAAGCACACAGCTGTTAATATTATCTCTTTATTACTTATCTAATCCGGTCATTGCCTTTCATATTGTGATTATTGCCGTATTTTTCTTTTAGCACAACAAAAAATTGAGATCTTCCTGAATTTACCAATTTCCTGCTTAAAAAATGTTTTATCTTAGTGTGATGTGTGCAGCTGGAAACTGTATATAGATCGGTTTATTTTTTAATTTTCTTTGCCAGAATAAGAAGAAGTCACGCCTCTTATCATTAAATACTTTGAGGTAAAACTAACATGTTGGTAAAACACGGTTCAAGCGAAGCCGTGCGTATTTGTATTGGGCATGTAACTGGTTTTTGGTTTTTTCCAAATTTTTCATTCTGTATGTACAATTATTGTGAAAGTTGTTAAAGTAAGACATGAAATAATTTCTTTTGAAATATTCTACAAAAGTATTTAAAATATCTTCTAAGAAACCCGACATATTTGTGTAAAATCGCTTCTTTTTCGCAGCGTAAATTTAAAAATGTTCAAAATTGAACTGCGACGGGAACGTTACATGATTAATCGATTTACAACTGGGAATGACAGGCGAGTCTGGTTGCCTCAATTTAGGCTAAATTTTTATAAATTTTACACTCTCAGGTGCTCTATAACATGATACAAGTTTATGCTTAAAACGTTGTTGGGACATTCCAAAAAATAGTGTTTTAGCAATAAATAACAGAAATATAAACTGTTTTAAATGTTTTGTTTGCTTGTCTTACAATTATTATTTGACTGTTTCTTGTATGGATTATATGTGGGATGTTCAGTAGGTTGCACAAAACTAATAAACTGTAATCATGTGTAAAAACATTTATTTTTTATAAACATTACGTAAACATTTAAACTAATTATAGATATTTACAATTTGTGTAATTGGGGCTACATTCTTTAATATAGATTACCGATGTAATACAGACATGTGTTTTATAATTTCTCACAATGTAAAGTCTACAGAATGGAGAAAAATATACCTTAAAATGTTGAAGGAATTATTTATTTTCAAGTCTCAAGTAAATTTTAATAGCCAACTTCGTACACACATCTGTGTGAACTAATGGACTGACATTTATAAAATTTGGTGTGTAAGTGTGCTTTACCCATTTTCCATAAAATATCGGAATCATTTTTTTTATTTCCGTTGCAAGTTTTTGGTAAAAAACTAGTAAAAATCGGATTTTTCAAAGTCGACTGTATAGTTCAAATTTTGCTCAAATATTTTCTCCGCAGGTATCCAAACAATATTTATGCGTCGTTAGAGCCCCCAAAAAAATCTGGTTTAGGTGCTATCAAAAAAGTTAAAGTTTCTGATAGTCTCAAAATCGGTTTACTCGATTTTTCACATATGAAGCTTCTTAACCCTAGTCGGAATAGAAAATTTAAAATAATGTGCGTTTTGGGATAAATCGAAAGTAACGAAACTGATGGCGGTATTTTTTGTACAATCTAATAAAAATAGGATTTTTCAAAATCGGCTCTAACGATTGTAATCGAAATTTGCTCAAAAGTAGTCTATAAAGTACCCAAACAACAAAACGTATAGGTCAAAATAATCCTAAAAATTTCTTTCGGAAATTATCGACAAAATAAACATTCTAATTTTTCAAAATACATTTATGTGATTTTGTTCAATTTATGATTATTTATGAAGATTTGTATCTCAAAATTAGATAAGTAAATTTTAAATAAGAGAAAGTTACTGTTTGTAAAGAAATCGAAAGTAACAAAATTAAACTTTGTCGTCGTATTCTTTGTTAGTCGATAGCGTGATTTGTTTTATTTTTTAACTATTTGGGATAGTAGTTCATTGTAACAGCTTGTGTAATATTTTGGCTCCATTTATTTAAATTAAATTAAATTTCTACCATGTTTGTTTTTGTAGCTCCTAAACAAGTTTTTTTTGCTATTTCTTCTGTTTTGTTTGGGTACTTATGAACTACGTTTGAGAAAAATTTGATAAAAATCTTCAACGCTGGTTTTTAGGTAAAATCAATAAAAATAATTCCCAAATAAGCATTACACATTTACATTTCATCCAAATCCGATTATTAGTTTAGTGTGCACAGAAGGACAAATTCTACACAAAAATTTGAAAACCGAAAGACTCATTAAAATCTCACGATAGATTCTTTTCGCCATCACCGTACTTTTTTACTATTATACTATGTGTTAAAAAAAATAAATTAATTTTGAAATTTCCAACATACATTTTGAATGTTACTTTGCCACCTTTTTTTGGAAAGAAGGCAGTAAATTAATGTTTAAATTATTTAATACAATATGTCCTACTTTGTTCTATTTTCGTTTTTGTAACCTATAAAACCTATAAAATTAATGACTGAATTTCTACATTGTACCTTACTGAAATATTTACAAATAAAGCCTACTATAACTGGATTATACATTACATACTTAAATTCTAAAGTATTTACTGTTTACTAAAAGTAAACTTTAATTTTATAACATAAAAGCTGTTATGTTTCGTTTTAATAACATTTACATATTAGAACTAGCTTAGACTGACTTAACGATTCTACTTTCTAAACTGATTCAGTCAATAATTATTTAGTCTTGGATACAGTAACAATTTAAATATTACTTTCAACAATCCTTTTTTTCATCAGTCAGCTGTTTTGATACACACATTATCTGCATTGTGCTGCACTCTCACGAAGAACTAGCCTAGACTGACTTAACGATTCTACTTTCAAAACTGATTCAGTCAATAATTATTTCGTCTTGGATACAGTAACAATTTAATACAGTAAGAATGAGACGTGATAGTTTCCTGGTCTTCTAGGGAACCTATAGCTACCCTATATATGTAATTTCAATAATACAGGTCCTTATTTTTAATACAAAACCGATCGGAATGCTTAGCGTAATAATACACGAAATATGGTGTATAAACTTAAAAAACTCACGTTTAGTTATTCTCCTAAAAACCGGTTCGGGAAATGTCAACAAAAACTAAAAAATCAGCGATTTCTACAGATAAATTAATTTCATTCTCCTCAAATTTTGGTTTATATTATTTGGAAGATCATAATTCATCTACTACTTGTAATGTAGTTAAAAAAAAATAAACTGTGACAAGGATGTTGTAAGATGCCCTAACCATTTACGTTGTGGCTCTGGTTATGGCAATATTTCATTTTAGTTTTCTTATATAAAATCACAGATGCTTATTTTGAAAGATTTAATATCAGTAAATTTAAAAAGCCTTTTAGTCAGAATCCAGAGGCATCCTCCTATAGTGATGTGTTGTGCTCAGATATACAACGAGCGTAGCGAATCCAATCATCAGAAAGCAGATGCTGCCGAGGACGTAGTCTTCTGGTTTCTTGTACTTTCTGGAAAAAAGTAATATATATATTTCCGGGATTGCAAATGAAAATTTACTGAAAGTACGTATAATATTTTAACCTTATTTTGCTTCAAAATACTCTCCTCATGTATGTACATACTTCTTCTTCCGTTCATTGTTGGACACAATTGTTAGAAGCCATTTTTGGAAATTTCGTTTAGCCGCTTCATCGCATTTTCCATAATTTCTTGCGAATCAGCATAACGATGTCTCTTCAATGCCATTTTCAGTTGTGGAAGCAGGTAAAACCCAGTGGTCCAAAGTCAGGAGAATAGGAAGGGTGTTCCAGCGCTTGACAAGGTATTGTTTCACCATCAGCAATCCATGTGAGAGGACATTGTCATGCAACAAAAACCAATTGTTCCCTGCCGATTTTTCAGGTCGTTTTCATCTAACTGCATCTCGTAGCTGTTTAAGGATCTCCTTGTTCTTTGTTCATTTTTATTAGTTCTTTGTTAACAATTTTCCTTTCAGGAGTTAATTCGTAGTGAATCAAGACAAGGTAATTAAAACAATTTAAAAAATACCTCGACGGTGATGGTAACATCACTTTACCTAGGCTTCTGTTTAAGTGAAATTTTTTCTTTCTTGAGGACGTTTTTGATTTCCATTCAGCACACTTACAGTTCGTCTGAGGGTTGTAAAGGAAGCATCATGTTTTTTGCCACCGGATTTTACCTGTTTCCACGACTGGAAATGACACTGAGGTGACATCGTTTTGCTGATTCGCAGAGTCAAATAGAATGACAAAAAATGAAAACTAAATATAAGTAAATACGTATAATGGTATAGAATAGAACAAAATGGACTTCAAAATCATAGAAAACGACTAAAAATAATTAAACATATAAGTATAAATAGAATAAAATGGAACATAATATAAAAGAATAGAATGCAATGAAATAAAAGTAAATAAAATTAAATATAATAGAATAGAATAGAATTGGATTAAACAGAACAAAATGGAATAAAATAAGATTAAATATAATAGTATGAAATGCAATAAAAGATTCGAATGAAATGGAAAAATGAAATTGAGTACAATAAAATAGAATACAATGAGTCAGAATTAATATATTAATAGAAAATTGAAAATGGAATGAAATGGAATTGAAAGAAGTAGAATATAATGACATATAATATAATGGAATTTTGTTTTTATTTGTAGTGAATTTAAAACCATTTTCTTTTCCAGTTAAGAAAACTAATTATTGCAAATGATTATATAAAAATCGCCTGTATTTTGGATGTTACTCTAAGCAAATACCTAGTTCAATAAAACATATCACGCACTGCAATAATTTTTTTAAATTAACAAGTGTGATATAAATATTTTTTTTTGTTAATATTACTACAGAATACAGCAATTGCTCAGTAACTTTGTTATGCTTAAGATAGTTTTACAGTCTTTAGTGGTACTTGTCACTGATATCTTACTGTCCATATTGTATGATTATATCTGCTCTTCGTGTCTGGTTATTATGAAAATACTTACGACATTTCTATAATGCCTGATATACAAGTAAGTACAGACAAGGCGAAGGTGACATGGCCCACGAAGACATGGAACGGTAAGTAGCCCACCCTGACGGACACTGATAATTTCGGGTAGAGGTAAGCAGTCACGCTAAATACCCACTGGTGGAAAAACAATAATACTGTATTAATAATAACTTAAACAATAGTAGTCATTGCTGCAGTCTAGACCAAGCGTTAAAAATGTACAATTTTAATTAAATTTTATAAAGTTATTGAGTCATTTATTTCCCCTGAAACTGATAAACCTTGGAAGTTTGGTGTTTATAAATACTAATATTAAGATTACGGGTGTGAAATCAGATAAAACATTTTAAAAATTCAAACAGAGCACATTTAATTTTTGTACATTTTTAAATATTAATTCGCTTTTGATCAATTTTACTTTTTATAAACCATGCTTTTAAAACTATAAAAACCAAACAGAATTTTTTAAAAACATATCATTAACAAAGATAAATGAACATTTTTTATTTACCTTATTTAAATAACCTTAATTTTAAAAGATTTCGTTGAACATATAGGAAAATATATAAAGAAAACCATATACCGAGAGTTTGCAAACATAATTGTTATATTATTTATAGAGAATAATCAACATATATTTTTTTAAAAAGATTTTGTGACCAGAAAAGGTTTTGAATTAATTTTAAATAATTAAAAAATTAGTTCCAAGGTGTGGTAATTCCTACAAGCCAAATTGTGTCAACTAGTTTAATGTCCTGCAATGTGCACAGATACACACATACGTTCAAATCAAAAGATCTGGGCTTAAGTTACCTGAAAACAGATTTTTACAATTTATTTCCACAATCAGGATTTTTTCACATTAACAATACGCTCGTATATTCTTAATTAACGAGATGTTCTTCTTAGACAGGCATGAAAACTGCGAAAAATATTCCGCTGTTAGGTCCTTTGAGTACAGAAATGTGTTTTTATTTCGATTTCTGTCTTTTCAACGTCCCTACACATCGCTGAAGACTAAATTTTTATCTACTTTGATGAAATTTGGCATGTAGGATTGGTAAGCTCATATTTCGAGATAATTTTTAAATTTTGCAAAAAAGGTTTTCACGCTCATTTTTTATCAAACAACTGTTTAAAATAGGATTTTTTTTAAATCGGCTCCAAAGATTTTGATCTCATTTTGCTCTTTTTTAGCCCATATTTATCGAAACAAAAAGTATGGGTTTTTATTCTATATCTTCGAAAATCTTGATTATGAAGTTATTGGAAAAAACTGACAATTTGGCCTGATTTGGTACATAAGCTTGAGACCGAATTTCGATCAATCGTTTATAAAATGTCATAACTCCAAATAGTGTAATAAATTTGAAATAAGAGAAAGTTTGAAAGAAAATTGAGAACACCGAAATTTAACTCTAATCACAGTCGAGTTTGTTGTTTTTGGACATAATCGCCCAATAATTTTAATTTCAAATTTGATAACACTGATTTGATTTTTTTAAATACGCTATTTTTCATAGCGATCAAAATTTCAACAAAATCTAAAGAACCAATTTTTAGGAACCAGACCGATAGTTTGCGTATGCATTGGAAGTTTACGGACTGGAATTTTTGTGGAAATAATTGAAAGTCAGAAAGTTACAGTAAGTAGTACTTATTTTACTTACCTTGTAGACAGGAAAGACCCTCCCACAAACACACAAATATTTTAGGTTTATAGCAACATGATTAGAAAGAGAAAGAAACTTTGCCCTTCAGTTAACAACTCACTTGGGAGACGAACAACAAAGTAGTGACTATACCGAACCAGTCGTGCATGGTCGTCCAGTTATGAGCTTCGGGTCTGTTGCGGTTGCGAGGACCATAGACAGTCAGGTAGCCGACGATGGTGCAGAGGATGATTACAGCGCCGACTCCAGCATGGAGTAAGTGCAATGTGGTTATTGAAAGCCATCGCAGGAACCGATAAGTAAGTAATTCTGGTAACAGAAGAAACGTAAATCTTTGAATCGCTAATACGGAAAGAGTTACTACTCTTTCTACTATGCTAAAATACTAAAAGCCTTTCTCATCGGTCATTTTGAAGTAAAGCATTTTAGTTTTATAAAGTTGGTATTAAAAATCCAAAAATGTCAACTTTGTGTTAAACTAAGAATGTAGGTCTATTGATTAATCAACAATACTCGATTTTACGTCGAAGCGTATCTGAAGAAATGTAGGAAAATGTAGAAAGGGTATTTGAAACACAAAAATTGAATACAATTAAAAAAGTTGCAAAAATTCACATTTAAATTACTTCTCCAAAAAGTCGATAACCTATCAACATAAAGACACGGAAAGTTGGTCCAATTTCTCATAATCGTTTAATATCAAATTTTGTTTACGATTCGTTCGTTCACAATTGTTCACAAACATATTAACAGTTGAAGTCCGTTACCAAGTGCGAATGAGAAATTTACAGATCGAGATAAATCGAACAATAATAAACTCAACTGTGGCTATGGTTATTTTTGTTTTTACGATTAATTTCATAACCGCAAATTTCTATTTCAAAATTTGCTGCACTGAGTTATAAAATTTCATAAGAATCAAATTTTAGAAAATTCTACTAAACCGATTTTGAGAAATTATACTGGTTTTCAGGGTTTTTCAAAAACCCCGAATTCATATTTTTTCTAAATCGACCAATACGTTTTGTTTGGGTACTTACCGTATAACATTTTTTGATCAAAAAGGGCTATAAAAATTGAAATGAAAAATTCATTTCGAGACATGGAACGACCAAAGCTATACCAAAAATTAATCATAATCGGTATTCAGCAATCCCTGGACACACAGACAGACCCGCTTTTTTGGACTCAGAGGACACGGTAAAAGGAAAGCTTCATCAGTCTCAAGATGCTGAGGAAGTAAAATTATCAGTGTTTTCAGAAGGAATGATATTTTTAAGCCGGTTTGCGTCATCATATTCGATCCAGTTAGGCCTATCTTACGGCAGGTTTAAGGTGGCGACCGAAAATTATTTCAGCAAAGGTTCTAAAATGTTTTCTCAAAAAAACCCCAAGACACATTTCCATAAAACATATAAAACACTTTATTTAAGAGGTCTGAAAGTTTAAGAAACACAGTGTACAATACAAAGTAAGATTGCAAAACATTACACAAGATATTTCAAGTCAAAACATTTTGTTTGGGGCACGGTTATGCTTTTCACAATTTTAACCTTAAAATGGAGCACAGAAGAATATTGCCTCAACTGAGATCAGCTAGAGATGTGTTGCCAGCCACTGTCGTCACATTCATATTAGCACATTGTATGCATAGGCTATATTACAATGCGTGCGTATCAGTTTAATGTGTTTTCAAGCAATAGAAAATTTACGAGTAGTATCAAACAAGATGGCGGTCGTGGTTATTTTCATACTTTTAACGTTAAGTTAAAGATTTAAAGTACTAAATCTTATGTAAATACATATTCTAACACTGATTACACTAGTGAAAACAGTTTTTAAAAAGTAGGATGATTAAATTATACATTTTATGGTGGTAAAGTTTATTTCTGTGTTTTTATTGTCAACAATAGAAATATATTTGCGTATTAAAAGTTCGTTTAGATGGTGTCATTACAGTGTGTTACTCTATGGAAATTCACGCCGAGATGAGTGAAGCTAATTGTTTATTGTGAAGCTTTTGTTTATTGTGAAGATTATTGTTTAGTGTGAAGTTCATTGTTTATTGTAAAGCTTATTGTTTATGGTATTTTCACATCAATTTATTAGCGAGTTTCCATTGAGAAATGAGTTTTGGAGCTATTATCATGGTAAGATCGCGGAATCTTGAAACGTGCACCAACGTGACCTCTAGAACTAGTTTTGTGAATTTGTTAATATTTTCAAACATATGATATTCTATATACTACATTGTGTAATACAGTATGTGGGGGGAAATATTTTAGCTAAGCTGTCGCAATTTTGATTTGATTTAATTAATACTTGACACAGGATTTTGATTTTGGTAAAGGCTTAAGCGAATCCGTCATCCAGTAAATTTCACACAACTGTTTTCAAATAATGGAGGTAGTTAGATATATTAAGATGTATTTTTTATTGTATCACAATATTTTTAATCGGATACCATCATCGTAGTCAGCCTAAAAAGGTACGTATATTTTTTGCCCTTTAAATTTCGTAAATATCACTTGAATTTAAAAATATTATTTAATTAATGCATATTTTAACGCTGATTGCAGTGGTGAAAACAGATTTTAAAAAAATGTAAAATACAAATTTATGAATTTGGCTGAGTTTTGGGTTCATTTTCGTATTTTTACTGTTACATTTAAAAAATGCATTTTAAAATGTTCGTATATGTGATGTTATTATTATTATTTTTTTTTTTGGAATTCACTACAATTTTGTTAGCGAAACAGTTGCGTGCAGTGATAATTTCTTATTTACTGCTTAGTAAAAGTTGAGTGATAAGAGTTTCGTTGCATTTTAATGGTTAATCATAAAACATAATTACATATTTGATAATTATTTTGACAGTTTAATTACATTTTAACGTTTTGTAGGTCTGTAATCACCGCGTATAAGAAACTGTCCTATTTACAAAAGTGAGCTCACATTTCCCTCAGAATTAGTAAGTACAAACCAAAAGCGAAGAAGTACACTAGGCCGACAGTGGTGGACAGGATGTGCCAGTTGAACTCCTCGGTGAGCCCGTTCCTGTAGGCGACCACCCAGTAGATAGTGACAGCACACATTGCCAGGCCCAGTATTTGTGAGATCAAGAAGAGTGTTCTGAAGTTTGATGGCACCATATCCTCTGATTCTCTCCTTTAAATGCAAAACACTTCAAATTTATTAAGTTTTGAAGGTTTAAAAAGCTATCGATTTTGTTTAAACTTAGATTTAGTAACACATTTATGTAGATTATTCTTCAATCTAGTTCTATTTAGCGTTGGGTATTTATTGGGGTGTCTTCATAATTAAAGCGGGCTAACAAAGAAAATATTATTTGTCTATGATTTTAATTTAACACTTTTGGGTGTTTAAACGGGGTACCCCGCAGGGGAGACTAGCTGCACCTATTGAGAGGATTTAGACGTCCCTCGCGGTACTCGAGTCTAACACACACTTACACTTGCAACATACACTTACGACTTTAACACTTTACACTCACACTTACATTTAGGGAGGCGATAATAGCCTCAATGTGCTTTTCGCCTTAAAAAAATTAAACGGGCTATATTTTTGCACACAAAATACAGCCCTGTAAAATTTATACAGTTTTTGCACTATGTAATATCAAAAAATTACTTCATACTAAAGTAAGATATTATTATTCTATTTTTTGAACTATGTAAATGTAAATTTCAATTAAATTATTTAAAATGTACGTAAGAGGATCAAAAATATAATTATCTATATTAACGTTATTATAATTTTCAAATAGCTCCTACATATTTTGCAAACGAAAATTACTTAGTTTTAACGTTTTTTAAAATATTAATTTTGAAACAGTTTTAAGTGATACAATTTTTTTCTTTCGCTCAGTTATAAGTTGATATGGAAACATTTATTCTACATCACTCTGAGATATAGTAATAAAGAAATGTAGTAATGGAGGTTTCAAGGTTAATTAAAGAATTTTAAGCAAATTTTTTCAATTATTATCAGCAAAATTTTGATTTATTTTACCTTACGCAAAAATCACAGTAAATTCTAATTACTGAGGAAGCATTATACTAATTTATTTACCAGTGTAGGCTATGTTAAACTAGCAAATACACACACACATTACAAACCAACAGTACAAAATGTTCCACGAAATTCGACGCCGATATGTCAGTCTAATTTTATTAAATATTTCAGGGAACACAAAATGGCGATCAATGAAGGTAATTGTTTCTATAGTATTTTATAGGCCTATTGGTTTTAGCAAAATAAATAAGTAAGTAATTTCTTTAAGTCGAGCTAGGAACATTCTGTATGATTATAATTGTTGATAAATTCTGTTCAAACGTTAAGTATAAAAATATAGCCTATCGCTTACAATAGAAGATAACTTAAAGCTTACTAGATCTAATCTTTACCATTCTTCTAATAATCTTCAAATAATTATCAGAAGTTCTAAGATCAACTCTAATAAAATTTGATTGTTTGCGGTTATTAGCGAATTTCCACTGGAAAAATGAACTATTAGTTTGGCCATCATGGTAAGACCCAGACCCAGGACCTTGAAATTAGCACCGATTCTGACCTCTAGATTACTTTATGAAAGGTCGTTAAAGCGCGTGCGTGCGTGTTTGTGTGTGTGTGTGTGTGTGTGTGTGTGTGTGTGTGTGTGTGTGTGTGTGTGTGTGTGTGTGTGTGTGTGTGTGTGTGTGTGTGTGTGTGTGTGTGTGTGTGTGTGTGTGTGTGTGTGTGTGTGTGTGTGTGTGTGTGTGTGTGTGTGTGTGTGTGTGTGTGTGTGTGTGTGTGTGTGTGTGTGTGTGTGTGTGTGTGTGTGTGTGTGTGTGTGTGTGTGTGTGTGTGTGTGTGTGTGTGTGTGTGTGTGTGTGTGTGTGTGTGTGTTTGGCACGAAAATAGATTTTAGTTTCAAAACTGCACACATTTCAAATTTCTAAAAAATATAATTTTTTTAATCTTAAATACTTTTGAAAATGTGTTTTCACTATCGTAATCAGCGTTATAAATTGAATTTTGAGTTTTTAAAATCCGTTGAAATTAAGAAATTTTATTGTGCCACGGTCTGGGTTGATTTCAGTATTATCAGTGCAATTTGAAAGTCTAAAATTTCAATTTAAGTTTAGAAATTAAAAAAATCTACATTGATTTTCTTCTTTCATCCGGATCACCCATTTTGGGGTACGCCAAATCAATTACTTTGATGTGCATTAGATGCCCTCCGCTGTATCCAATACTGCTTCATTCTATCCGAGGCTGCCTTCCTTCTTTCATCCGAGACTGCCCCGCCCCTTTTAGATGTTGGTTTTTCTTGGAACCTTAGGTTTTCATTATGTAAAAGTTTTCGCAGTTTAAGTACATCGTCAATCATCTCATCTGATATCGCCAGCTCAGTTAAGTCCTCCTAGACCCGCCTGAACCAATTACTCTTCGTTTTCCGATCTCTGAATTGATTTTATTAAATGCAACTTTCCTTTTTGCGAAAATGCTGAATTATTACATAACCTACCGCATTTTAGTTTATTTTTGGAAATTGGGTTACTTCACGTAGCTGTGTTTTGCAATTTTTTGAAATCTTTTTAATAATTTTTATAGCGAAGAACCTATTATTATTAGTTTAATTAATTTGTATGAGTATTAGGCTTAAATTAGTTTTTAGGTTTTAGTTTTAGAATCTATTTAGTGTTAAGATTTTAGTTTTTAGAAACCAGTTTTAGTATTTGAAATGTACAATTGAGAGGTTATAAAAACGAACAGATGATTCCGTTTGTAGAAGTGAAATATAACTGGTTAAATTTTCAGTTAGGACCACAGAAGTTGAGAATTGTCGCATTGCACTGGCTGCAAATCTCAAAATTTAATAGTGTAAAAGCAATATTTGCGGCACGCAGCTGTCTCGCTGACGTGATAGAAACGAATTTCCAAAAGTATTTTTCTGTACTTATTCTTTTTGAAATTCGTATTTCGTCAATATAATCAACAATAAAATCTGCACATATTAGCATTTTAAACTTTCAAATTACTTCGAATTTACAAAAATGAACCCCGACAGCCGTCAAAAACATTTCTTAATTTTTCTTGGGATTTTAGAGATTAAAAGTGCCAATTGATGCACTTTTTCAAGCTGATTAAGATAATGAAATCAGACTTTCAAAAAAATTTAAAGCAAAAAAGTTACGAATTTAAAAAAATGTAAAATGTCCACCATTTTAAAACTGTTGAACGAATTTTGCTGGTTAACGAACTTGTCCAAGGTATTATCATAATTGATTTTTGGCTTAAGTTTGAAACAAATCGGACCAAATTTCCTAAAGTAAACGTACTAAAACACACACACACACATATTTATTTATTTATAGTCTATTCATAAACAGAAATGGATAAGTATAAATAAATAATTTATGTTTTCTTATATTTTTCCTATAAAAATAGAGCTGATAAACATTCATTTCTCGTTTAAAAACTATAAAAAGGATACCGACAAAATTATAAAGCAAACTTTACATATAATTGGTTCTTTTTTACCTTTCCAAAGGCAAAAATAATAATAATAATTTGTAAATGTTTTCAGTTTTATCTTAGATTGTTTTTGAAATTGTTTCTTATTTCTTATTTAAATCTGGAACCATAAATTTCATTAATATTCCTACAGTGAGAATATAAATATGTTTTTTTTATTAATTATTGCTAAAATGCAACTCGTTAATTGTTTGAATACACATATTTTTACAACAGACCTTAAACTTTCTGCTTTTCCTTATTTCAGGGAACAATTGTTTATAGTAATATTAATTGTTAATTACTTTTATTACAGAATATGAAACGTTTTCAATATATTTTTAAAAGCATTATTAAAAAAATATTTTTTTAATTATAAAAGTGTTTCTCAGAGTTTAGACCTAATAGTAAAATATAAAACGTACCTGTTCGTTAAAAGGTGGTCAATTGGATCCAATAGGATAATATTTAAAAACAAAGCAAAATTAATAAAATTTGGAAATATTTTAAAACAAATTAATTAACACATTATTGGTCATTGCTTACTTTATCGTACAAATAAGTTCAACTAATACATTAATATCTGACACGACCGGTTCACAGCACAACACACACAACACTGTAACTCGTGTGCTTACACTCTGCCGAGTGCCAGCACTTTCTTTGCCAATGACCTGAATGTGAGGATTTATAACCTCGCGTCTTTCC
Source organism: Callitettix versicolor (assembly GCA_022606455.1). Lineage (NCBI taxonomy): Eukaryota > Metazoa > Arthropoda > Insecta > Hemiptera > Cercopidae > Callitettix > Callitettix versicolor. The sequence goes on from CM040184.1 coordinate 46,603,516, forward strand.
CGGGTTTTTAAAAGTCATTTCCTCATAGAACGTGATACAGTGAAAAAAATTGGAAACAATTATAGAATTAATTATTGGTGAACTCAAATGACCTGGGGTTCCCCTAAGGTCATTTGTAACTTTATTGCTACTTTTTGAACGTATTTTATATTTATTTATTAGACATACTCTAGCCTATTCATTTTACTAATGGCCAATGCTAGTGGTTGCAGAAACTGTGATTTGTTTTTTTTTAAGATTTCTTCATGTTGTTTTTTTAAATTGAGTTTTTAGTTAAATAATTTCACAAATTTTCTGCCTTCAAACAATATGAAATATTGTAATACTCACGAATTTTACGAAGTATGTAAAATAAATTATTTACAGGTGATCAAGTTTACGTTGTTCAGTTTAATGACAATGAACAGATGATTAAACACTTCGCCATGCAAATTGAATTGAAACAAAATTATAAATTACACATAGTTATTATAAATTATAAATTGCAAGGGGATTTAGACGTGCCTCGCGGTACCCGAGCCTAACACACACTTAAACTTACAACACTACACTTACGACTTTAACACTTTACACTCATATTTACATTTAGGGAGGCGATAATAGCCTCAATGTGCTTTTCGCTTTAAAATAAAATTTTTAAAAAATCAAACGAAATTTTCAATGTATTTTTCTTAATTTTTGTTAGGAATGTTATTATTTTGTTGAGTACATCTATCTGCCTTTTCTTGGTTTGCCAGTTTTTTATTTGTTGACTAGTCTTGGAATATCTCCATTACCAAAACTTACTAATGTACATTTAAAGACAAAGCTTACTTAATGGACAAAACTAGGAGAGGAAAATGAACGTAATAAAAAAAAAAATTAATGAATTTCCAAAGTGATAAAACATTAAATAAAATCTTGTAAATAAACATAAGAGGAAGTCAAAATTGGTGAAAAATTGGTTTTATCAAGACGCCAGAGAAATTCGTTACTGAATAGAGCATCCGCTTAAAACGTTTACAAAAATCTCATTTTTTACTTTTTTTGAAAATTTTATTGATTATTTTACCTTTAAAATTTTCTTGAATTTTGCTGCATTTTAACTTTAATTAATTAAAAAATTACCATAATGAATCGTAACCTCACTCTAAAAAAATGTAAGCCGTTTCGGTGGCCTAGTTGATAGCGTACTGTTCTTTCACCCCGAGGATCCGGGTTCAATTCTCGGCCAGGGCTTGGCATTTTCATACGCTATAAATCATCCCATCGTCTGCATTAGCCCAAGTGTGCAAAATAGTCGGACGTTAAATATCCCCCCCAAAAAAAAAAAAAATCTAAAAAAATGTAAGCTGAAAACGTTATTCATTATGTAACGTTATAAATGACCTTATTACCGTTTTTTTTTTTTTTTGGTAACGAACTTATCCGTTATCAATGTAACGTTATCACCGGATTGTGTTGGATAACGAACTTACCCAAGCTATTACCAAACTAATTTTTGTTTCGTCCCTAATAATAACAGTTTATGAAATACTGACACATAAAATTTAAAATAAATATAATTTTGGTGAATATTGTGGATGAGTTATATTTACTTACAATAGGAGCACATTTCCAAGGGCACATACTTGATTAAGTTGCACTTACTTAGAAGGAACATTAAGTACTCAGTTTTCCTCTTCTCTTGTATACTTTCCGGTAATTCACACTGTCCACAAGATAACATTATATGGAAAGACCTTGACGTCAGCTACATGTTATTGTGTCACGTAGACGGCATTGTCACTGAAGTGGTTAGAGCTTACACTATTCTTTTATTGTAAAGACAAATACTGGCCCTACTCTCTTATTCATTCATCCATTTTTTTATATAATATTTTTATATATAGTAAATATATAGTTTTTCACCAGATTTAAAACACCGTGTCGTTTGTTTTACTCTAGAATCAATATAAATGCATTGATATTGTAAGTTTTTCTGGTAAATTTAGCGTTTTAATCATTTTTTGACAGCCATGTGGGTACAAACATGTATTATGCAATATTTACAATGTTTAGTGTTTGAAGATTAAGTATTTTTTTAGCTACATTCGGCATTTAGAATTGATGCCAATTTATGCTTAGTAAAGAATTTTCGCATTTTCGTTTACTCCATCGCTATAGCCAACAACTACATTCTTTTTCTTCTCCTTCAAATCACAGGTTTTTCGAACGGCTTCTTAAGGATAAACGTCTTCTGACTCCAGACCGCCAAGATTATGGTTTCTTGTCTTCAGTCCACTGTTACATGCCTTATAAATTGTATCACAGTCCAGCAATTCTGTAAATCTATACAGAGATTTGACTTCAGTTCTAGATTATAACTGTTAAAACTAAAGCACAAAATATTTTTCAAAACAAATTCTGGTACAAGGTCTTAAAATAAGATTGGTTGTATTTGACAATATGCAACAAACGTTTATATTTTTCTACTTTTAAAGGAGAGCTAAAAGTCAACCCAGTAATTTTGTGTTTATTTACTACTGTCAGTTTTCTACGGGGCATGAAAATTTATTCCGCATTCATTAGTCTGACTAGCACGAAGTAAAGAAGTTGAATAACACATTAACTTTATGGCAAATCTGTAACCAAGTAGGAAACGTATAATCTTAAACATACCAGTTAGCAAACTGTCTTAAGAAGAAGAAAAAAGTTAACAAAAATCTAAGATACTCGATTTAAAAAAATAAGTTTAATTGATTTTACTCAAATTGTAATCTTTTACATGAAGAATCATTAACACAAATTATTAAACACAATTTTAAATAAAAAAGTTAGAATTTTTGAGTTCGAAAAAAGAAATTGAACTTAAAACAGATTATTTTTCTTTAAGCAATACTTTCTCGCTATTGTTTAAACAAAAATCTCAGCAATAACTTATTGTTAAACAAATACCAAGAAAAAAGTAGCCTTATACCAAAGCCAATAGTCTAAGAAATATAAGTACAAAATAAAAAAAATATTTTAATTGTGAAGGAAGTATTTATTAAAAAACAATTATATTAAATTGAAAAATAAATTTTACGATTCCCCAGATCTTCGGGTAGACACAAAGACCCTAGAGTGATCACAAGGACCAAGCAAAGGTTAAAAAACGAATTGAAGCAGAACTTATTTGCTTCTATACACTATTCTTTAACAATAGTATGACAGGTTTAATTTAATAAACCTGTCTATATATATATATGTTATTCTGAAATAACATATTTGTTTTTTGATTGGCGATTTCTATTCACTTTATTAATAATATGATTAATAACACCGTGTTTTATTATTTTACACTGAGCAATTTACAAAAATAATTCAATAACAATTTAAATAATTGTTAAATATTTTTTGTGTGAATTATTTATAATAATGATATCATGTTGATTATGTACATGTAAATATGACTTGATTAATATTATTACGAGCGGAATGAGCAGAATATCAGAAAAACGTTAATAACTGTGTAAATTCAAAATGAAGATTTAAAACATTCCAGTTATATTTAGGCCTTTAAAGAGTAACAATCGCTGCAAAAGATTTTTTTACCGCAAAAACTCTTGGCCTGGTAAAATCTTAAGGTTCAACAATAGCAAGAAGACTGCGAAAACTGGGTTTTAAAAGAAATATATTACTCTCAAAATAATTGTACGTAAGTTACTTTTTTAAAAAAAGTGTTATATGTGTAATTGTTCAGGATAAAACAATCAAATGTATAATTACATTTATTCCCAGATTGGACTGTATTTTAGGACCCGTAAGTGCTTTTATTGCCACCTGACTATCAGTATGAATATGAATACTTCCCTTTTTGAAGCCCCGATCCAAGTTCTCCCGAACACAGTCATTAATGGCCATCACTTCAGCCTGAAATACTGTTGTATGCTGTCCCAGGGTAATTACTTTCTTTAACCCTGGTCTCAGACCGTACACCCCAGCACCAGTGCCTGACTTTGTCCTGGAGCCATCTGTATACCATACTATGTCTCCAGGTTTTTCTAACACACGATCTCTCCCCTCAAAGGCCAAGTTGACATCAAAGGGTCTAGATACTATATGCCGTTTAACCATCTGATCAGTCCCCATCATCAAGATTAGGTCAAAGATCTTGTCTGTGATTCTAGCATGCCCGTAGAAAGCAGCCACCACCACCATGCAGTCTGTAAGCTGCTTTACGTGCCTCCCCCATGACAAAAAGGTCAATAGGGGGAAATTCAAGAATGATCTCCATGGCCGCCGTTGGCGCAGTGTTCATACAACCAGTGATACACAGGCAGGCCAACCTCTGCAACTTAGTCAGAGACTCTCTGGCCCCCTCTGCTCGACCTTAGTCCACCACACCACAGCACCATAGCACACCAAAGGTCTAATGATCCCAGTATAGATAAACTTCATAATTCCTGGTCTCAGTCCCCATGTTTTGCCACCATTCTTCTAACTGCCATTAAAGACTTATTGGCTTTCCCCATGATGCGCCCCAGATGAGCATTCCAGGTTAACTTAGTGTCCAACACCAAGCCTAGATACTTCACCTCGTTTGCAACTGGAATTGTCTCCCCTAAGAGCTTAAGTCCTCCTAAATGCGGGGTAATCCTCTTTCTGGTAAAAGGAACCAAAGTAGTTTTCGTGGGGTTAACCCCTAGGTTCTCCTGACTACACCAGGTTTCCACCAGTGATAAGGCTATCTTCATGAGATCTACCACCACCCGGATTAGCACCACTAAATCGTCGGCATATCCTTGGGTATAACATCCCTCTGACGAGAGAAGATTCAGGAGTGATTCCACCACCAGGTTTCATAAGAGAGGGGACAAAACACCTCCCTGCGGACAGCCCCTGATAACCTCCTCCACCACCACCTCTTCTCTTAGAGCTTTAGCTACAACTGACCTGATAAGTAATTCGCATGAATTAGAGTACGCAGCTGGAAGACTGGCGGAGATAGTTGTGGACTCCTTTCATGAGAAATGTCCCCTTACCAAGAAATGTCCCCTTACGGACTCGTGGAGGAAATTCTGTGGGGAGGTCAGTCGTACTTCTTAGGGGGCACGACTTCACAAGGTCCTAGCCTTGGACCCTTTGAACCCTATGGGGACTGTGGTGGGAACCCTTCTAAAGCTGATGGGCGGGAGCTATCCATTTCCTCGTGTGGGAAGTAAGCAGAGGTCATGACAACCCTTCTGCTCCTAGATCTCACACGTAGCTCTGTACTAACTGCAGTACAATCCCTGGAACATAAAGAAGACAACACAAGTCTCTCAATATTATTTCTAACAACTATGCAGGTCCTAGGCTTAGCGGTTGATCGGTCATACCTTACCTCCGCCTATGGTCAGTCCTGCTATTCTGCCTTCCGTCACCCATGGTTCTTGAACCAAAGGCAAGGTCAGCTTCACCCTTCTCAAACATCCTCCGTAAGACAGCAGTTGCCGCCTTACTGTGATGGAGATTGACTTGAACAACTCTCATCCTTTTTGGAGGGAAGAGATAGCTGCTGCCTTTTCTCTCTGCAGTCGGCGCCTTTGCAGCCTGAAGGACGTTTGACAGCCCTGTTGTCTCCTAGGTCCAGAAACACAACTACCATCGGAAACGGACACAGTAGGACTGCCTGGCAGCCCCACAGTAGGCTCCAATACAATACTGGTGGATTCAACGGGATTGAGTCCAACCCCAGTATTCTCCTTTCCCAAACTCCCACTCCCCAGGTCCACTCCTAAAAGTTCCCCAAGGTGTGTATTAGTTAATTTTAATTGTTGAGTATCCATAAATGGTCCCACGATCAGCTAGGGAAAAAGAAGTCCACCCATGCAGAGCCCAGCATGCATAGGCAAGGCTAATTGAAACTGGAGGTCGCCCGGTATCCAGAGTTCGCATACTAAAAGCTAAGCTCCCCCTTAGCCATGCAGCCCTCGGCGTATGCTGTTCCACCTTAGATTGGGATTCCCTAAATGTAACTGTGATTGTAGAGTGTTAAAGTTGTAAGTGTAAGTGTGTGTTAGACTCGGGTACCTCGAGTGACGTCTAAATCCTCTCAATAGGTGCAGCTAGTCTGCACCCCCCATGCGGGGTACATTATTGTAACAACAAGTCAAATCCAGGGGGTCTATAATAAAAATTCCGATAATAAACTTAGCTTATAGCCATGATTGAAATGATAAAAGCAACTTTAATGCTGTACAGTCAACATTAAACAGAAACAAAAATAAAATAACCTTCTTCCTTATACAAGCAAGGTGTATAGAAGCAAGGTGCTTATACAAGCAAGGTGCTCTCGTGTAGACGAGAGCAGGTGTTGCATTAATAAAAATTATAAACGACCTCTGCTTATCTTCACACTATTTTACATCAGTAATTTGATTTTCTTGTGAGTACACAATTAATTAGTGTAATTAAAGTTGTTTTTCTAATAAACATTCTTTGTATACAAATCTGCTCTCATTCATATTCTTTAAACTAAAAGAAATTAAAGCAATTTTAATGAGAAACTGATAGTTTTGCAACACTTCAACAATTACACCAGCCATCATACTTTCTAGAATCTTGTGGTCCATTATTCAAGGAATAGAAACCAACATTCTCATGGTTACTTCTTGGTTTAATTTTAGCAAAGTTAAATTTTAATGAAAGTTTATGGATGTTTCTTTTAGTTAAGTCAGTCAGCACTACAGAAACCTTGTTATAATTAGCTGTAATTCAGTTTAACGTATTCCATAATACCACTCGAAGAAGAAGCAGTAAATAGATTTTGGGATATTTTTTTTTATTTGTTTAATACTCATAACCAATCTTTACAAGATCGACTAATGGTTTACATCTACAACAAAATCACATTTGTAGAATAGCTATTACATTAATAATTTCCTTCACATCAGTGGAGCAGTACATGAGATTTAGTTCTCTTGAGGCGGCTAACGTTGCCGGCGACTTCATATACTGCCTCCATTTCACAATTTGCATGCGTAAGAAGCCGTATATAATGACTAGTTGCACATTTTTAAACTTAATCTGTGACAAGCCTGATGTTCAAATCCCGATGTAAATCATTTTTACGAATATACCATAGGGCATTGATTATTTTGGGATATATAAAAAAATATGTCTTTTTCATATTATGTTTTATTACTTATTTATACTGTTCTTAAGTCGCTCAGCCTTAGTGGTCATTGCCACATATACAATACAAATTGGGTATTTTGGTCACGTTTCCTGCTGATCTGAGATATCGGCTTCAACTAATTGACTGTCACTGTAACGGCCATATTGATTTCTTTGCTTCCTCGATAACTTCAATCAATGATATTGATAGTAGCTCTTTCTGACTACTGACGCCTGAAATGCTGTGTAATTAATAATTTATTTCTGTTAGGTGAAATCAGTTAGATGGTCTGATATCATGCAGTGGCACCGTAAATTAGTTTACTACTGCTTATACAAGTAATGTTACAGACATAAATAAGGTCTTTGTATTATGATTTGGTAGGATTGATGACCCAATGTCTGCTCCATAATTCTTGATTTAAGGCAGTTTATACAGAAAACCTTTGATTATGCATTTTAGGCGAATGGAAAAATAATATTATGCGCATTGTAGTTTTAGATAAACGAACGAAATGTGCCAGCCTCGCACTGGCTTGTTTATATCTGTCGTCACTCAAGTATAGTGCAGCCACTTAGTAAACTGTTTGCGCGAGAATTTTTCGCGCATGTAGGAAAATTTCCTCCAGCTCCCTCCAACAGTCCAGCAACACAGAATCTGCCAATCTGAGTCTACAAACTGTTACTACTCAGCGATAGTAAAAGAAAAGGAGGGAGCTGTGGTAAGAGAGTGGGGATTCGACGTCTCTCTCGCACATTTTCCCTCTTTGTCTTACTGGTGCTCTAAGGAGTCCATTTTCAAAGCGGCTGATCTTGTAGCAATAAGCTTGATTCTTCTGGTTCATACTGGATATTTTCAGCATTAGGTAATTATAAACGATAACTGAGAACTGTTTCACGTAATACTCACAGAAGTGTACAGAATGACTGATACTAAAACGGGTTATCTGTGTGATGACATACGATACTATATTAAGTAATGATAGTCTACTGTATTAAATTAGGAAAAGCACGGTCCTAGGTGCGCCAGTCAGCACATCAACAGCAGCGCCACGGGTTGCGATAGCAGGGAACTTGTTTCGATTAGAATAAACTATCGAAAGTACAAAAATATCTAATGGCACTATGAATAGTAAAATGTAAATATATCTAATATCGATATCTGCTATCTGCCAAGAGCCAATTTATCAGTTCAGTGTATTTAGTTGTTTCCATTTATAAACAAAAATAAGTTTTTATGTTTCTAAAATTTATAAAATTCTAAGTCATTTGTCGTAATGTCACGACAGGGTACAAGATTAGATGCCAAAAAAGTTGTAAGAATGCAGAATTAATTTATTAAAAGTAGTACATCAAATAATTTTAGTCTGTGTATTTTAATCTGTAATAATTTAACCTCCAAATATTAAAATATGAACTAGGTCCATATTTTCTAATATCTTACCGTTTATAAGTTTTCCTAAAACGATTTAGGTCTTTTTCATGCTTGTGAAGATAACTTTCATCCAAACAATTTAAATAATTATAGTAAAGAACTTAATCATGTAGGCCAGTAGGCTTTGTTATTTTGGTATTTTTACACTCATACTAAAGTAGTTATTTTAATAAATGTTTTTATTATGTACTTTATCATTGAATTAAGAGACATTAACCCACGGAAGATTAAATTAATGATGATAAGTTAAAATTTTAAGCCATAAACCAACCACTAAGCCATGTTTAGTATGGTAATAACCTGTCATTACAAGGTTAGTAACTTTTTTGTACTATGAGTTATATTCAAAACTTTGTTAGCTTCCAACACGTAAACATATTATGTTCCTAAGTCTTTTTTTGCAAAAAAAGTTTATTTTGTGTTCATTATTATACTGTACATTTGTGTACATTATACACGCTATACAGACGCACGATGATGGCAGTTTTCCACCTAACAACCATGTCAGTTAGGTTTTCACCCAACATCCATGTTGGTTAGATTCTTAAGTTTTTCTTCTTTTTTGTTTTTGCGATGAAAAACAAGTTACCTACTTTCACGTCCTAGTAATTTTGAAATTATGTTTGTCACTTTTATTTTCCATTTTTCTTAAGTTCCCATTGTTTCTGAACATTTATATTTTGAGTAATTAGTATTGAGCATATAATAAAGCATTTTTGTGAACAAATTACTAAAATTTACATAAGGCTCAAAAGTGCAGTTTTACCATTACTTTTTCTATTGATGTTTTATAGTGTTTTACTATCACCTAGAAATCTAGTAGGCCTACTGAAATAAAATGATAAATTTTTTATACACTAAAACTGAACTAACCAACACAAGTAGGTTGTTTGCCCTATTTTCATCACCGGCGTATGAATATTTTGCGAGAGTGGTACTTGTGACAATAAACCAGTTTTACTAAAGTAATGATTTTTAAATATTTTTTTATTACATGCTGTAAGTTGAGAACATGTATAAGTTAAGAGATAACCTGTGGAAGATAACGTTTTTTATGTTAACTTATGATTGTATGTTATTTTTATTGTGGAACTATATTATGGAATTATATTGTGACGTTATTGTCATTTACAATGCATGGACCATGCTCGTTTACTATGCCAAGGTCATCCACCAAGATATTGTTCATGCACACTATCACAAGTTTATTATATATCTGCTATAACACTTAATACAAGGTTAGTAACTACTTTCATACAAAAATCATGTTAGGCTAGTCAGGTTATTCATGCAATATTAGTTAATTTTTTTAAAAAAGTTTATTGTTTTTTTACTGTCACACATTTACTTAATAATTTTTGTGATGAACAACATGTTAGCTATTTTTGTGCAGTAGTAATATTTAGGTATAATAATATTAAAAACTAGATAATCAAGCAGACAAGGTAGCATTAGGATACTATGAAATATTACCCAGGAAGAAACCTTACTGGTGGGATAAAAAAATTAAAGACCTTATAAAAAAGAAGAAACAAAAGTATCTTAGGTTCCTAAATACAAACACAATCACCGATAAAATATATACAAAGAAGCACAGGGCTTATTTCATAAAAACATCAAAGAAAAAACGACTCATGGGACAAGAATTGTGACAGATTAAACTGGATGAAGACAAAGCTGGGAGGGAGGGAGAGAGGGAGAGGGGGAGAGAGAGAGGGAGAGGGAGAGAGAGAGAGAGAGAGAGAGAGAGAGAGAGAGAGAGAGAGAGAAAGAGGATTGGATTAAGATCTATGAAATGATAGGAAAAAAAATGGAAGTTAGGAATCAGATGTTGAAGAACATTTTAAACTGAAAAGAAGAAGTAAAAATTGTGTTATACAAATCACATTTCTTTTCAATTTTTTTTTTAACTTCTTGTAGTTCTGCACTTTTATTATATTTTGCATTGTCACTAATGAGCATCTTATAAAGCGTTTTGGCAAAAAAATTACAAAAATTGACAAAATTGGTCACATTTACCGCAAGTGTTTTAGTGCACCTCCTTTAAAACATTTAAAAAAAATCATTTTTCTGTATCATCTTAAAGTAATTTAATCAAAAGTTTCTTTTTTATAGTTGAAGAAAATTATGTGGTTGTAAAGTAATTAAAAATATTCGCTTTTGCCACCACTGCTAAACGAATAAAGATAAATATCTTAATTTATATACAACCTTCTAAACAAAAAAATATTTTCATGTTCCTACACAATAGTCAGCTCTAAGCTGAGACACAGAGGCCGAACATTCATGAGCATATGAAAGAGAAAATGGGTTACTTTAGGTGGTCCAAACATTGTGAAGCCTTCTTCACTTTCTATAAATTATGTAGCATAACAAATTATATAGAATTTAAGGTATCTATTTCCTGTTGTTTAATCCATGTTTTGATGGTGATATTTTTGCAATCTGTGAACAGTTGATTTTTTTTAATGATGTCCTATCACACTTTTCCCTGATTTTTGATGCCTGTGATGCTTTTTTTACATTTCATTTTTCTTGACCGCCCAAGTGTGTGGAACGCTGAATTGAATTTGAAATGGAACACAGTGATGAATTTGTTTTTTTTTAAGGAAGTGGTAAATTATTTTTTTTATATTCTGAAAAATTGATATAAAAATATTTTCAAAAGATTGTTATTTGCATGGTTACCTAATAAATTAATGTGATAAGTTTTTGTTTAGAACAAAAATTTGAACATGAACTAAGAGAAATATCAAATAACTTAAGTAAGTATTAAATGACTTAAATGAAATTGCACCGTTAGTACACAAACAACTACATATAAAAACACTTTTATTGTACAGACATACTACACTTTTCTGGCATTATAAACAGCAGGGTCTATTGACATTAAATTTCTTACTGAGCAAATTTTAAGAGAAAATTTGAACATGAATGCTATGATGGGTTTGTTTCTGGATTTTCATCTATTCTCTTCCTAGTTTGTCTTTGATCTTGTCTTCTAGCTTTTTCTACTTCACTATTGTAAAAATATACAAAATGTTATAAAAAAATACAAAATGTTTTACGATAATGAAAGTCATGCTGCCTAACAGATTAGAACAGAATTGCTGCAGTAGGCATAATCATCAGTGAACAATAACATCTAAATCTACAGTTAGATGTAAATTACAAAAATAATGTTTGTTAATATTTTTAAAATTATTAAATTAAAATATACAGATAAATGTTTATTTTTTCCTAGAACTCTGAATTGTTTGTTCTCACATATGGAGCACTCGTGGCACAGTTAATGAAAGACTACGAAAATGTTGATGATGTCAACAAACAACTTGAAAGAATGGGCTACAATATTGGCATTCGTCTTATAGAAGACTTCTTAGCAAGAACTAATTCTGGACGTTGTTATGATTTTAGAGATACTGCTGAAAAGATCCAGGTAGGCTACCTGTGTAATTAGAATTTTAAGTAACTTGTTTAGTAACTTGTTGTTGATATTGCAGATCAATATCAGTGAACTATATCAGATCAATATTGGGAACTAAAACAGATCAATTAATGAATACAATACCAAACACTACAGCTTATCAACCTCAACTGCAATGTTTTCAACTGACAACATTTGCGACAATTGCATGTATCATAAGAATGTAATGAATGTAAGAACTACTGCAGATGACAACATGCGCGGTAACTGTATAGTGTCTCAGAAATGTAATTGATTCATCAGGAAAACAATAGTGTGCCCCATTTTGGCTGCTGCACAACTCAGCAATTAACCAAATATAGACTTTTTGCTGTAATCTGACTACTAAACATATAGATTACAATACAACAGTATGTATTGTACAGGTTTTACAATATGTATTGTAAAATTTACCCTTTTTTGTTGCTTTATTTTTTCTAAGAGCTATGTGTAACAAATTTACAGAAAAATAATATTAATTTTAATTTAATTAGTATAATTAACTTTAATAATTGACTGATAGTTTACAGAAACTGATGGTTTTAAAAAAGAGTCGCAGTTAAAAAAAGTTTCATTGTTATTTTTTAATACTTTTTGTATTATCTTATTCATTCTTTATTGTAGGTCAAAGGCCTGTTCTTCCATTGCTGTTGTCTCAATTATAGTTGATTGTTACTTCATCATCGTATGACCACTTTCATATGACTGGATTCTTTATTGTTATTAAGTATTATATAGGTTTTTTTTTGCTGATATCATATAAATTTTAGCAGTGGTATTAAACATCAGACGTTGAATGCCATTTTTATCTTTGGCAAATAATGCCATTGGTATAGCATATGGTCTGAATCTTCTTTCATCACAAATTTTTAATTATGAAAGTCAATAATTATGAGAATATTAACATAAATCTGTGAACATATGTGCTTATTGTAATTAAACACTTTAAAAGCGTGAAGCACAGAGAACCAGCCAATAATTGAAACTGCATTGAAACTTTTAATAACGCTATGTTTATTTTATCATTGTTAATATTACTGTGATACTGTCAGTTTAAAGATTTGCTTTATTTATCTATTGTTTGTTTCTGCAGATGGGATTTCGTCTGTACCTTGGAGTACAGCCTGTTATTACTAACTGGAGCTCAGCAGGAGATGAGTTTTCTCTACAGTTTGAAACAAATCCATTGACAGAGTTTGTTGAACTGCCAGACCATTGTCTTGGCCTAAAGTATATCAATATATTGACAGGTGTTCTACGAGGTGCTTGTGAGATGGTAAGTGTAGCACAAACCCCTTAAATTTAATTTGTATCTTTTCAAATCTATGAATTTTAATTTTTTTAAATCTTGAAGTTTTTCATATTTAATGAATGCTAATATCTTATTGTATTATTATTTCTCATGGGTTTAAAGAAAATTCAGATTGTGTATGGGTCCAAGAGACAAGAGAAAACTTCAACATGTATCCATTAATTAGTTATGTAAAAATAACTTTCAAAATGTAAGATTATTGAGAAAATTCCAAGTTGTTATTTACAAAGTATTTTACAGTTTTCTTTACTGTACAAATCATGTGAATGAAAGCGAAAAACCAAATCTGATGAACAGATTTTGAGAAATTATGATAATTTTCCAAATTTTTGTCGGTGACTTTCAGACTAAGATTTTTTTTTGTAGAGAATATAGAATTTGAATTTTTCAGAAATGTTTTTATACAAATAATTTTTGTCTAAACTAGTTACTTCCTACCTTTTGTTATCTGCTTACCCCTACAATAGGTCTAAATTATGGAGTCTTAATTATTTTTTAATCACCCTCATTATTCCTTATACCATACATCTCATTCTCTGCCCATTTTTCAATGTTACATAACACAGAATATCAGTAGTAGGCATATACAGCATTAGTGCAGTACAAACTAATTTAAAAAAACACCATTGTCTCCTGTATAACAACAACACTGTTGGTTGGAATTTTGTATTACTTATACGAGGTGTGGTAATTAAATAATCGGACTGGTGCTGCTACCGCAAACATTGAGTGCACTGCGGCAGGTTTTAACATGTCTGTGCCTGTTGATGCTTCCTTCACTCTGAGTTTGATGGGTATTGTTGTATGTTGCTCAGTCTCACTGTAACAATTGTCCCTTTAAGTCCTTGCATTAGCATCTTGTGGAAAAATGCAAAGCGTTCAGATGCAGCAATGAGTTAACCTCAAGTTTCTTGTGAAACTGGGAAAAAATGCTACAGAAGCTCATGCCATGTTAAAGGAAGTATATGGAAGTGAATGTTTATTATGCACATAAGTTTTTGAGTGGTATAAACTCTTTATGTAGGGATGTGAAATGACCAAAGACATTCAGTGCCTTGGACAACCCTCAACATCAAAAATAGGTGATAGATTCTACAAAATTGGTAAATTGATCCACAAAAATTGTTGTCCAAGTATCAAAGCTCTTGATGAAATTGTAGGAATTAACAAAAAAAATGTCCGTCAGATTTTGCATTAATTATTGAACATGCAGAACATGCGTCAATCGATGCATTGGACAAGTTCTACCTCACAATGGAAAAAAAGTGCAATAATGAGCAAGACAAAACTCAAAGCCATAATTATTTTTTTTTACAAGTTTGGAATTTCCTATGTTCACTGGGTCTCTGGAGGTCAGACAATCACTCAACATTATTATTTCAAGTTTCTGACAGCCCTTTGTGAACGAGTGATTTGTGAAAAAGCAATTCCTTGCTGCTTCACCAAGGCAATGCACTTGTCCTTTTCACCTTGTCTGTGAAGGTGTTCTTCGCAAAATAAGGCTTCACTTTGTTGGTTCACCCACCATACTCGCCCGATCTGGCTTCCTGTGACTTTTTTTAGTTCTTAAGGTCAAGTCAGAGTTAAAGGGTACAAGATTTCACAGTATGGAAATGAAACCAAAAGTGACAGAAGTTCTCAACAAGCTGACAGAAGTGGACTTCCAGCAGTGCTTTGAACACTTCCAGGAGTGTTGTAGGGATCAGCAAGGAGAGTATATTGAGGAGATAAACTTTGTGATGTAATTGATGATCAATAAAGTATTTTGTAGCACCTGTCCGGTTATTTAATTGCCATACATTGTATTATCCATTTCAACACAATAGTGTGATGTTATCTTAACAGTGGTCATTGTGCTTTAACTTATAATAATATTTTGGCAGAAAAACAACCACTGTTCTCCTCTGTAAGTCAGAGACTTGCTGAATTACCAAACATGTCTATCAAAATCCTATTATTATTATTATTATTTTTTTTTTTTTTTGTAAGAGGTTTGCAGTTTTAAAGTATGAATAAAAGTATTTTTTTATGGTTGTACAGGTACAAATGGATGTCAGCTGCTGGTTTGTCCTTGATCAGTTAAAAGGTGACAATGTCACAGAGTTACGAGTGAAATTTATCAAACGTCTTGAAGATGCAATACCTGCTGGTGAAGATTAGGTTAAGTGTTTATTTATCATGTTTGCATTCCTTTATATAGTGTATTATTTGTATAAATTTAAAACTAATTAAATCGACAAACATAAATGGATTTTGTTTAATATATATTTCTCTTTCATATTGTGAAACTGTTAAAAAACACTATATTGCTAATCAGCTTGTAGCATTTAAATAACCAATTACTACCACTAGTGACCAAAAATTATTTCCGTGAATGCCTACTAGAGCGAGTTTACATCTGTTGCAAGCACTTTTATTGAATTTAGATAGACCACTTGATAAAGGAAAGATAATAGATCATTCTGGAAGAGTGATTCATCTAATGAAGATCACTGCACCATTGTCTTGCAAAACTAATTAATTAATGTGCACACTGATTAAGTAGTTTGTTGTAAATTTGGACAAAGCAATAACTTAACAATGACCAGTCATTAAAATGCATCCTATTGTGTAAATCCTGTATGACTGCACACCTCTTGAGTTGGTTGTGCTTTTCTGAACATTTCTAAAGATTATAGGTATAACATGAAGTTTTCTCATGAAATCATTTTCATTTTCTTTGAGCCTTTCCCATTAACCCGTTGATGCTCCTATGTAAAGTCCCGTTGCTAGGACAAGATGGCTGTGTTTTTTAAAGGGACATTTAGCTGTAGCAGAAAATATGTCATAATATTTTCTTCTAAAAAAAAGTCATAATAATTAAATTATAAGAGATAGACCTATAATCCTTTTTTTATTTGATTCATAATAGACTTATGCAAGTGGTAAATTACTCAACTAATTTTGAACCTCCACATTTCGCTGCTGGTAGTATTCCAAAAAACACCCCACACGGTATAATGGAAGGTCACATTATTTACACTTTTATGTTGTCTGTTTACTAGGGGGAAGGGTCCAGATGGGGCTTTTATCTTTTTTTCTGTACACATAGCACACACTTTGCACCGCCTAATATTTTTTCTGGGGTGTGAGCATTTTAGGGGATGCTGTACCTGTGGGTTAACTTCTCTTCCTGCCTGTACGCTTATGAGACCAAAATGTTGCTGTCAGTGAATTGTTGCTATCCTCCACTCTCAGATCATCTTTTCTGGAGGTTTTATTATCATCTTCACCTTCTTCCGATGAAAATACTGAAATATCACTATCAGTGCTTTCTTCTAATATTTCTGCTTCTCTTACGTTTTTACTTGAAATACACTATGTACTTGCCATTGTTTCAACTCAACTGAGCCCTCAAAGGTTACTAACTTTTGAACGTGACCTTCTGTGTATGTCATAACTTATAAATTATTTTTTTGGGTGTTATTCATGTATATATATATATATATATATATATATAATTTTAAGGCAGAAAGCACATTCAAGCTATTATCACCGCCCTAAATGTAAGTGTGAGTGTAAAGTGTTAAAGTCGCAAATCTAGTGTTGTAATAGTAAGTGTGTGTTATACTCGCGTACTGTGAGGGACGTCTAAATCCTTTCAATAGGTGCAGCTAGTCTGCACCCCCCTGCGGGGCTTCATATTTATACACATGCAGGCATGCATGCTAAGCAATTCGATCGTGTCAGAAAATAAATATCTTCTTTTTCCTTGTTACTACTCAATAGATTTACGGAGACTGCATCATGAGCATTTTAGAACGTTTAGGCAGGTTAGGGGACATTACATTTTGAGCACCTTGGAGCATTAGGGCTGGCAAAGGGTTAATCATTTTGTAGGCCATGATATATATATATATATATATATATATATATATATATATCATATACATATACAGTAAAGTTTTGCTAATCCTACCTAAACTGGCCGCATCTAAGTAGAATTAGTGGAAAAGTCAGATTACACAGAGAACCATTAAAGAATGTTTAAAAGTATTGAATTGAATTTATTACATTAAAAAACTTTGAATTACATATATTATCACTAAATTCATTATACTAAAACATAAAACAGCACACACAATCTTACTACAGTAATAAAGAGCAGTACGTCAAATCATCAAACTTGACGGAAAAAGTTTGTAATTGTTTTTTGTTTACCAACTGTTTGACATTTTCTTGCCACTACATTTCACAATCTCATGAGAAATATTTATATTTTACCTTTTTTTATTTATTTTTATTTATCTTTTACCTTTTAGAAAGCAGCGAATAAAAAAAAAAAATATGTGAAACGTTACCAAACACAGACAAGCAGAATGCACCCTAAACGTTAACTCTTTCACGAACCTGAATTGATACTAAAACAAGGAAATGAACGAACAAAGCAGGTATAAGGGTGGTCGACCCCCTCTTTCATTTGAAAAGAATAAACGCGTGATACGTAGATGTAAAGGTCTGACACAAAAGTGGTGTGCGGACATTGTACATTAGGTTATGCTACAAATCTTTTAAATTGCTTGAAATATTGTTCTTTGAGGCTTGGTCGGATTAAACGGAAGGTTGGATGAATGGGACTCTACTATATATATATATATATATATATATATATATATATATATATATATATATGTATACATAGTATATATAGTATATATATGACTGGTTATGGAAATTTCCACTTTGACTGATGGATTATGTGTAAATCAAACGGGACCTAGGCAATCAACTTGGTCTTTAACCTTGTCAGCTTTTGCCATCAACAAAACTAAACAGGAAGTTCTTCTTGGATTTTGTGTAAAAAGGTATAATTTTTGCATTTTATAAAAAAAGATTGGTAATATTTCTAAATTAATATTTTGACACACACTGTCTTAAAATGCGATTTCACACCTCATTTTGTGGTTGTGAAATGGCACTTTTCAACACATGCAAAGTCGCAACTTAATAACTATGCATAAAGTCAAGTATATATACATATGTATTTTTCACCCAATGCATAAAAGAAGTTTGCAGAGTGAGCATTTCGAATACACAGTCTTGGGTGGTTTACATGTCTTTGGTGTGTCATGCAGAACTTCTTGTTTCTTAGGTTATTAGGTTTAAAATCACCAGTCTGTGATGTAAGACACGTCTTATAACATACTGCACAGATTTTTAACAGATTGTAAAAATATTTGTTTCTTTACAGTGATAAACTTTTTTTTCTTGGCAAAACTTGAGTTTAAAAAAATACGCTGTGCTAAAAATTGGTGTAAGAACAACTTTTAGTCCCCTGGGGTAAAACTGACTGGTTGGGTTAGTTAGTTGCTTAACAATTCAAGGTGCAACCTTTCACAAAGAGCTAAACTGGCCCTGGTATGAAAGTCTTGGAAAAATTATTATTTATACTTGTACTATAAATAATGTTTTAATGTTGTTTGACAAGATAACAGAGTTGTTCAACTTCATGATTTTAAGGTTTATTGTTGATAATCCAGGAATTTAAAACACAAACAAATTTAAAACAATCCAAAATTCAAAGTCCCCATAAACTTGAGACGTAATTATTTGGCTCCAGCTCCAGACTTTTGGCTATGTTTGACTTTTTTCAGTTCCGTATGGTAACTTGTTCTTATGTTTATGAGTTTTTTTTTAATACTGTCAACATTCAAATTTGACATAATATGTTTATAAACATCTAAAGTTTTGGCCACAACATTCTTCTTTTGCTTGTGATACGTAAAACTGTTCAATTTTTCTTTCCAAAGCTCAGGCAAATGTTTAATGTGAAAAAATTCCCCTAACAATAATTACTCATATAGGAAATAACAAAAAAGTAAATAAAAAATAAAAACTGATCAAACAGCAACAAACATAAACCAAAAACTTCTACAATATTACAGCACAACTGAAAGTTCACACCTGATGTTGATATTTGGCATTGACAGTCTTGTTCCTTACTGTCAACTTATCACACATGGAGACCACTCATCCATGAAATCGTGAATAAGCTGTTAATGTCATATACTGGAAAAAATCTGGAATAAGCCATAAATTTTGGTATTAGTAAACCTTGCAAATTATTTTTTTGAAATGTTATGAAAACCTTATCAGAAGAAAATTAAAAATAATTTTAAGTGACAGAATTTAGTTAAACTATTGCAAATTAAAAACTAGAACTATTGCAAATTAAAAAAAAATCCCATAAAATGTTGACATTAAAAACAATAGTGCGAATGATTGATGGCTGATGACTTGTAGGCTACTCTAATCTACTCTTCACAGTACAATATTGCGTTTTGTGGGAAGAGTGGATCTCTCCACTCGCTAGGTATAGGCACTTGTTATTGCTTATTGCTCGATCTGCTTGATGGAAGTTTGGTGATTACATTATTGTGTTACTCGGTAATGTTAGCATAAATTTTTACCTACATCAATTTTGTTTAAGTTTTTTAGAAGAAGACTTATCAACGAGGAATAAAGCAGGTAAGATATAAGTTTCAGTTTTACAAAGGTTGCTGTTCTTATTCAATGAATTTCATAAATAAAACTATATTAAATTCACTACAATTAATTTTTTCCATTACTATCAAAGTCTTAGTGTCACTTTAAATTTTGTATCATATGAAGATAAAGTAAAGGATTTATTCTTATGTTTGTGAAATAAGAGGTGTTGCTCCTAAAATCCCCATTCCAAAGGTCTGGTCTTTAGACAAGGCCACCTGGAGCTAAAGTCCAATCATGCCTGGAAGAACCAAGAGGAGGAGTGCCTTAAGCCAAGGTGTTTGTAGTGCTGAAGGCTGAATAGCATTGAGGTCACATGCAGTGTCTCTTAATGGAGTGTCTACTGTGTGCAAGGAGAAATCCACTAGTATTTACTCCTTATTTTTTTAATTGAGTCACTGAAGGAATGGATTGTTAGATACTTGGTACTCATGGAAAATATATGGCCGAGACAAAAGCACAAGAAAAAATAAAAATTTAAGGGGAGTGCATGCCTGAGGCCAAAGGCATTCCATTGAAGTACAGGCATGGGGCTAAATGGATTTCTCATGAAAAACTGAGTATGGATGAGAACACCCAGGCTGGGAATCATTGTTAGCTGGAACATTTTGAAAAGGCAAATTCTGTGGTTCTATTTCAGAATCAGTGATAATTTCTGGTCGATCTGTTGTAGCTGACGCTGAAAATGCTGAATCTGGAAAAATGTTTGGAGTGAAAGGCCAGATTCCAGTACTTTGAAACCCATTTATTGCTGTTGTCATGGTAGCAGCTCTCACAAAGGCTTTCCCCAATATTTCAGCATTTTGGACCATTGTAACAGCTTTTCCAGAGTTAGATCTCAGCCAGTTAGAAATTTTTTGATCGTAATGGACGCTCAAAGGCTTCATGAAGGCAATGTCTAAAGGCTGTAGCCGATGAGTGCAGTGAGGTGGAAAACATAAAATTATTACTCCAGTCTCCCTAGCTCGATCAATTATTTTTATGCTCTGAACGTGGGTAGAGTGGCCATCTAACAATAAAAGGACTGGCTTTTTGATTGTTGCACCAGAAAATTCTATGAATTTCTCAAACCAAACTTCAAAAATGTCTTTCTGCATCCATCCTGAGATGTTGCATTCAGCCCACATGCCAGGGTAGCAGTTATTCAGGCTTCATTCTCTGCCTAGGGTACACAAGAAGTGGCGGCATGTACAGCCCAGAAGCACTCATGCAGTATTCAACTGTCACTGTTTTTCCTCTTTCAGCAGAAGACAATAATCCTACTTGTTTTTTTCCTTTAGTAGCTAGTATTTTCGAGGTATTTTTTGAAACTGATGATATTCCACTCTCATCGCAGTTGAAGATCCTGTCAGGGGTGAATTTATGTTTGTCATAGAGCTCTCCTGGTAGCAAATAAAACTTTCCTACATTTTCCTTGTTGAAGGCCCTAGCCCTAGCTATTGATGTGGCTTCTGGCTTTCTGATTGACAAAGTTGGATTTCGTTTTAAAAATGCAGCAACCAGTCCTTCCCTGCTACTACCTTCAAGTCATTGAAACAAATGCTTTTTGTTATTTTTTTGAGCAAGTTGATAAGCCAATTTTCTTAGTTCATTCGTACTCAGACCGAACAATCTGTTCTCCATCAACTTAATGTATTCAACTAGCTCATTTTCTTCTTCATTTGAAAATATTGTCGAAATTGGACCTAATTTTTCTTTAAATTTATATCCTGTAGGAATTTCAACTAAATTTTCACCTTTAAACTTTTTTACTTTTCTTTCCAATGTTGTCTGAGGCACACCAAACGATTCTGCTGCTCTCTTACTTCCCATCCGATTATTTGTCACCTCCAGAACAGCTTGCATCATTTTTTCTTCACTCCATTTTTCTCGATAGTTACGAACCTTTCACTGTTTTCCTCTGGTAGTTACGAACCATTTTCTGCAAATAAATCAATAATAATAATTTCAAGCTATTTTGTAGGAGTAGGCTATACTTAATTTTATAGGGTCATCCCCATCTTGCCCCAAAGTAGGTTTTCCCATCTTGCCCCATTGCATAGCTTTTAGGTTAATTTTTATTGTCTTTATATTAGAAACAGTAGTACAATTACCTATTTCATATTATAGTATGTAAGAAAAGATACTATTAGAATATATTGATCAAATATAAAATAATTTCAACACAACTCACCTGTCACAAATTTGAAAGTGCCAAATATTATAACGAAAGTCTGCAGAAACACGTGCTAGACCACTGAACAAGAACGCTTCACCCAAAATGGCTGCGGCTTTGTTCGCAGTGTTGTCCTTCGCCTTCAAGCTAGTTACGATCTTTGTCAACAGAGTACAGCACCTGTCGGCAAAGAAAATAGGCCTACCCCGTCTTGCCCCCTTCCCCATCATGCCCCACCTTCCCCTATATTAATAAATCGAAAGTGTTATGTTCATATTTTTTTATTTTCTCGGAATCATTAAAAAAAAAATGTAATACATTAACTTGAAAATGTTTTCAATACGCTACTTAATGACGTTTCCAATGGGGCTTTGAGAATAGAGACCAGATCATAAACATGTTTTTTAATTGCACTTGTTTTATTGTTCAAATAATCCAATTAATTACCTAACCAGTTACTTTAATAACAATGTTATAAAACTGTATTATGAATATTGCATAAAATCATGTCATAGTGTCAGTAACAATAGACTGTTATGAGTATTACGGCACACAAAATAATGTACCGAGTCGAGTGGAGTTGTTGAAGTAATGCAAAACATTACCGTTAGAGTGTGTTGCTCGGTTTTACAAACTTTTCACGAGCTGCGAGATGGTGTGAATCGTGAATGCATTTTCTCGTTCGAAGCTGTTCGTTGCAGAGGCTAATCCTTACAGAAACTTTGAACTTTGGCAAGAGTAGTTGACAGTAACATTGCATTGTTTGGTTCTCAGCTAACAACGTTTTTATAATCAATGTTTCTTCCAAATTATTTTTAAAAAGTGTAGTGTTGTGTTAATATTCTGACTGGTGTTTACGTTGTGAGTGTTAATCAATTGGTTTTATAAATTAATGCGTGCATCATTCTACTAATACCTATTATTTGAAAATATAACTTTTATAAAATTTAAAAACTACTCATCGTAATTTTAAATATAACTACCGTATTTTAAAAGAGAGATAAATCTTACATTTAAAATAATAATAAATAAATAATTATTTATATTATTATTATTGGATTATCTTTATTTTTTACTGAGATATGGGTTTTATACGTAGGCCTACTGAGCTGTAAAATAATTCATAATTATAAAAAAAGTTGAAAATGAATCGTTATTTTTGCGTATATTTAAATTACTTTTAAATAATTACTAAAAATTGTTTGACACGTGTTTAATATTTTCTTTTGTTGCCAAACAATTCCAATTTTATTAAACGTTTTTATGTTCAAATTATCCTAATGTCAGTTTATTTACTGTATTTGGCAAAAAAGTACATATACACATAGGCCTACAACTAAAATGCATTTTGTATGTCCTTCTTAAACAACTTGAAATATAACAGCTACAGACTTTTTAAAGATAATTATTTCACCTAGAAAATGTTAATCAAACGTTTGTGAAAAAAATGTGTGAAACACATATATACGGGCAACACTAACATTACAAATGGAACGTTGAAATCAGTTTTTGTAAATGGGACTGATTTGCAGATACTCTTTTTTGGGGCAACCAACAGTCTTACTATTGGTTACACTGTCACTATGGATAAACGGTAAGTAGAAAAAGAATTTGTATACATTGTACGTTGTACTGTGTTATAATACTTTCACACAAGCAACAAGCTATATCATTTGATCACTCTTTAGCTTATTAAAACTTCACCAGTTGTGGGAATACGTTACTAACGATAATACGACTCATACCAATATAGCCTAAATTCGTTTGCAGATTTGCTAAACAGATCAAGGTTAAACAAGTGTTTGTATTTGCAATAAAATAAAACAAAAATAAATGATTTTTGCTCCCAAGAAACACTGATTATGATATTAAAATAAATATTTCAAAAAAGTGTTACTGTTTTATGGTTCTTAATTATTAACGAATTTCTATTGCAAAATGAATTACTGGAGCGGCCATCATGGTAAGACCCACATCAGAGACCTTGAAATGAACGCCGTTCCTGACTTCTAGATGAGGGATCGTTTATATAAATTATATTTAAACACAAAATCTAACTACTAGACGTAGGGAGTTCCATGTTAAAAGCTAAAGTCTGGTGTTGGTGCTAACCACATAGGCCTACTTGTAGAAATTCGTAAATTGAATTTACAAATAGTTTTTACATAGGTTTCGAGTTCAAAACCTTTGATAAAAACACAGATTTTTAAATTTTTTGTCCGATTTTAATGATTTCAAAATTACACTAGCGAAAAATGTAAAAAAAATGTTCAAAAATGACCGAGTCCAAAATGACGGCCATTTTGACCTGGTAAACAATGGTTGTTCTATCAAATACGTTTTCCCTTTACTTTTAAGTGACTAAGGTGTGTTTATACTACTTCACATACGTCATACTTAAAAAAATCACTAAATTTAATTGACAAATAGTTTTTCACAGGTCTCGGGTTAAAATTATTAGGTTAAAAAACATTACTTTTTATTCCTTTCTTGACTGTTTAGGGTTAATTTAGGGGAAAAGATGTTGTACAACAAACATTTATTTATTACAGTTACAATAGTTAAATATAAATAATAAAAAACTTGTATATTGTTAATCTGTTGGCCGTATCCACATTTAAATGAACAATCATTAATAAGAAATTAAAATTCTGCAAATATCTAATTTACCATTTTACCTACTTCTTACGGTTTTTGTGGAAAATCACATTCTAGAGTGGAATTTTTGTGCAAATAAAATCGATTTTTATGCCTTGTTTGAACCAAATCGTTACAAAAGTGCTCACACAGATAGTTCTAATATGCCAAATAGGGTTTTGGCAAATCTTCTGAACAATGTTCCCCTAGAAACAGTTGTGTCGCATGGATTTATATCGGTTTTCAATTTAATTTATGTAATATATGCATATGTTAATTTATGTAAACAAAGCATTATAAACTAGCTTTTTTTAACACTTTAATACTTCCGCTTTTGCAATTTTTATCCGGTTTATTTCGAACTTTGTACAAAAATCAATCACATTTCTTACAAAAAACGAGTTGACAAGTACGTTACCCTGCAAAATGGCTGCCGTTCTCAAACCCTGAAAATCATAATTTATATTTCTTACGTTTTTGAAAACTTGAATTCACTATTATACTCTGCTTAAAATCTGCACAAAATTATTTAAAATTTTAAAATTTCATTGGAAATAAAAAAATGAGCTTGATGGTACTCATTCTTTATTTTCGTAATTCCAATGAAACTTTAAATGTTGAAATACTAATTTACGCAGATTATAATGCTCATTATACGTAATAATGAAATAAGACTTTCTTAATAGTATAGAGTATAAATAATTGTTTGATATGTAATGTGATAATGATACTTTTTAGAAATTCGCTTCCATCATGTTTTTTTTTTTTTTTTTTAACGTCTTACTAATGTGCACACTTGGGCTAATAAACGATGGGGATGATTTATAGCGTATGAAAATGCCAAGCCCTGGCCGGGAATCGAACCCGGGTCCTCGGGGTGAAAGCCCAGTACGCTATCAACTAGGCCACCGAGGCGGCTACTTCCATCATGTCAATATGACAGCTACGTGCCTCATTTATTTTCAAAAAGGGGTAGAAAATGCGATTAATTAAAATTATTTCGTGTTTAGAGCCCCTAGTAGCCTACCGATATAATTATTTGAGAAAAACGAAACACATTCATAATATTGTAAGTTAAATTTATGATTAGTTTAAAAATACGAACTACTTCAAAAACTGGTGAGCAGATTTTGCAGAGTAACAGAAACCTCATCAAAACTTGTTCCGAAAGATCACGAGTATTAATTACTCGCAAGCCATCTTATGAACTTAAATATTAAGGTTATTTTTAAATAAGCATAATTGTATTTAATTAACCAAATTAGTTTAAATTTCAGATTATAAAAAAAAATAGATATCAATAAATGACTACGTTAAACGAAAATGTCACATAATTTACAAAAAATATTTATTTATACAAACTAGCATTAACTTTACAGAAAGTGATTTCGTGGTATGGTTGGGCCAAGGAACTGTCAGGAAAGATACCCTTATGCAACTGCCTCGATTAAATTTAGTTTAATTAAAATAGTGTTTGAGTTACGATGCATAAATTTAGCTGAAGTTCAGCCAATGCCTTACTTTGATTACATAAATTTATATTCAAATTAAACCAGCAAATGTATGTCGAGGTATTCCTGATGATTAATTATTTGCATTAGAATTCGTTTAGATTTGTTCAAAATTAAAACAGTTTTCTTTAAACATATTTAATCAGTTTGTGCATTTATGTCATAAACTAAATGCAGTACAACTAACAATACTGTAAATATGATACCCTTATATTCTGATTATGATATTTGTATTGTGAAGACAAACCTTAAATTAAGTAATTGGATAAAAGCAAATTTTCAAAAAGTATCGAAATATAATAACATCTCATTATTTTCTTAAGTTTCATACTTTAAGCTACTAAGAACGAGGATAGACGTTAACGTAAAGGGAAAGCTTACGGCAGTAACGAAGTCTCGTACCTACTTCCTTTGGATGTGCACCGGTGTCTTAGGCACTTTGGACACACCAGTGGTATAGAATCACATGAACAAACACTTAAATATGCCAATAAAATAAAAATACAAAACTGAACCTTGACCGCCGTAAGTTCATAAAATATCAGTATTTTAAATTTACAAATAACAAATATTTTTTGCACCCTTTATTTAATTTTTAAGAAGGAAAAATAGGAAGTTAAAGAATATAAATTATTTTGGTCATATAAAAAGTCAGAAGAAATTGATTACGAATTTCTATTACTCTTTCTAGAAAAAGTGAATATGGTGATGACAATATTTTCTTACTTTGACGATAAAAATTTAAAGGGGACTCCTGCCGCCCTTTAAGTAGAGGTGACAAAAGCTTAAAAAATGTTTATAGATGTTCTACAGAATACATATAACCTTATCTTTATAGTCTACGTATTCACTCACTCTCTCAAAATGACATCAGAATACACAGTCCCTTGAGCATGTCAACATTTTGCATTAAAATGAGGAAATCATTAAACACTTTCAAAATGTTATATGTTTGTATTTTCAACCTATAAGCAAAAACTTTAAACAAAGGTAAAATTTCAAAATTTGTCCGAATTTAGTGGAATTTTGGTGAAATAATTCTTTATAGCGTTTTTCATAAATATGACGAAATTACTTTTTTATTGCATACTTTATATCACTTGTAATTTTTTAGTGATCCAACCTCCTAACGCACTTCGTAATTATTTAAAAAAGTCCAAATTGGTTTTATCTGTTAAATGTGACCCTATTAAAGCAAAAATAACAAGAAATATAATTTTTGTCTAAAACTGCTCTTAATTATTTTGGGTTTAAAAATAATGTTTTGTATTACGGTTACGATCGATATTTAGTCTCAAAGCTTTGACCAAAACTCACGAAAGCTTTTGAGATTTTTTCCAAAGTTAATCATTTTTAAGTTTTGAACAGGAAAACATTAAAAAAAATGTACTTTACATTAATGAAAAAATGTAGGACTTAGGACTTAAACGCTATAGCCAATGGTTGTGTACTGGTTCTAGCTTTAAAAAAAGAATGTTGATCATAATTATAAAATAATAAAAAAATAAGACAAAAATGGTTTTAAGTTTTAGCATTAGTCTTTTGGAACATAAATCCGGTAACAAGCTCTGACGAGTCTTAACAGAAATGGAGGTTACATTGCAGGATTTTTACAAATGAGGATCTATTCCCTCTCAGTATACTTAAAGATAATGAAACCGAATTCAAACCGTGAATTATTTATCACGTGCTACACAACCGACAAATCTCAGCGGTGGAAACACTTTACAATGCTGATTTTAAATCTCCATCATTCCCTCAGCACTCTTTCATTCTTTGTCAATAGTAAAGTTGTTTTTTTAACTCCAGTTCTGTTGAATTTTACAGTTTTATTTCAAGTCTGCAAATTTTAAGAATACGTTACAGCTTTTTAAAATAAATTAGAATTGCTTTTAAATGTTGAGTTCACTTAATTATTAATACATATTTTTTTAAGAAATGAATAATAATTTTATAAAAATTTCTACTTTTAACATTTTAAAATTATTTTTTCACGATAAATTGGAAAAATGAATAGTGAAAAATTACTTAGGATTTTTGAGGAAATCAAATGAATATTTAACATTTCTCTTTGACTAGAAAAGGTCTTTAAACACTGTTTTAAAAAGTAAATTTAAAGATTAAAATAAACATCAATATTTTCTGGATTAGTAAATCCTAAATTTCTTAAAAATCGATCAACATTCACAGCAAAAAAAAAAAAAAAAAAAACAGACACATCGACATATGGACAGACATCCAAGACAAAAACCATTTTTAAATAAAGAGATTTAAAAAAGGTAGATCCATAAAAATCTGAAGATATTTTTTGAAGCTCACCATACTTTCTTTAATCATTTTATGGTTAGGATGTAAAATTCGATTCATGCAGCCATTGTTCATACTTACAACAACTCTGTGTAATTGAGAGTAATTTATTTCTTAAAAGACATTGTTGACACAAGATATAAGTTAATTTTGCAATGATTGATATCTTCTGTTAACGCCGACCGATCCGTATCCTCATTAGTGTAACGGGCTTAAAGAAAAGTATGAACTAACCAAAGCAGTAGGCCTATATTTAAAATGCCACTATTTCCAAATGGCAATATAAATTTACATTTTGTATGCTATGAGATTTGTTGCTAACATTCATACCAAGCATAAAATGTTAATAAATACTGTAAGCCTGTTCCCTTCCAGAGGGCAATGCATTTTGAGGTACAGCAGCTCTAACTGATAACTAAGCGATTTGAAATAAGAAATTAGATAATTTGTTTCAAAATGGCTGCTTTACGATGCTAAAAGTAACAACAATAGCCTATATTAATACAAAATTTGAAACGTAATTTTAATTTTTCTATTAATTTTGTTCGTAATTGTTTTCTTCCTATTTTTCTTTTTTGTGTTCCATCAATTTCAACTAAACTGGTTGTTATTTAGAATTCAAGAAACATAAAGGATAATTTACTTTGTTGCTATTTAAAATTTAAAAGTCAGTTTCAAAATGGTAGTTTCAAAATATTTGTAAAACTAAGAAAAGTTAATAATACAAAGCTTTTGTAAGCACTAATGTATTCTAAATAAACGTACCGTTTAATTTTCTAAAATACCGTTTAATTTTCATAATACCGTTTAAATTTCTACTTTTCTAAAATAAGAATTACTTTCATAATTGTTTAAATTCTTTTCAATTTAATTCCTTTACAATTGACACCTATTATGTACTTACTATTAAATACCTTCACAGACTGTAAACATATTTAAAAACACAGGCTATAAAAGAATAGATAACCGAATTTCTTTTAATCAAAGCACGAAGTACACAAGGTAGCTACCTTATTTAATAAGTAAGCGAAGCAATGTAAATATTTTAAAATTCCGCTACTTTCAAGCGGTAAAAAACCGGCTATTTTCAAATTTCCCTTCTTACCGAGTTTTCTGTAAGTTGAGACATTAATGAGCAGATTACAAGAAACATGAAATTACAAAGTATCATGCAAATTTTAGAAATGTTTATGAAAATAAATTCTACACATTTCGTTTAATACTGTAATTATTTCCTGAACATTAGTTAAAAATGGTTAAAGAAGCCTGAATCACGTTAAAAGTGCATTCAACATAAATTTTGTTGCACATGCCTTTTGAATTACTTATGCTCGTATAATCACTTGAAACAAATATTTTATAAGTATACCCTATATTATTATTATTATTATTGTTGCTGTTGTTGTTGTTATTACTGTTATTATTTTTATTATAATAACAAAATAATAATAATAATAATAATAATAATAATAATAATAATAATAATAATAATAATAATAATAATAATAATAATAATAATAATAATAATAATAATAATAATAATAATAATAATAATAATAATAATAATAATAATAATAATAATAATAATAATAATAATGATAATGATAATGATAATGATAATGATAATGATAATGATAATGATAATGATAATGATAATGATAATGATAATGATAATGATAATGATAATGATAATGATAATGATAATGATAATGATAATGATAATGATAATGGTAATGGTAATGGTAATGGTAATGGTAATGGTAATGGTAATGGTAATGGTAATGGTAATGGTAATGATAACGATAGCGATAGCGATAGCGATAGCGATAGCGATAGCGATAACGATAACGATAACGATAACGATAACAATAACAATAACAATAACAATAACAATAATAATAATAATAATAATAATAATAATAATAAATTATTTATTTATGTAGTCTTTATACCAATACTTAAACTGCATTATTCACACAAATAGTTCTTAAGTGGTTACAAGGGATTTAAGTGGTTATTGATTGTAAGAGCACTTCTCCAGACTTCTAATTAAATCTTTCTTTTCTTAGCTGATCTTTCAGTTTATAAAAATGGCTTACAGAGAATAATTTCATGATTTCCAAAAGAATGCTTTCTGTAGGTTTAATGAACTATACTCAGCAGTAAATTGCGCCATTACTACTTGAATCACGTAATGATCCGTTCAACTCATTGCATTTTTATTTGAATGTAATGAAGGGGATGATAGAACCAAGCTCTACTCATTTCATCGAGCGTTGAAGTGTATCCTACCTTATTGTATTCACTTTGTATTCTCATTATTTTTACATCGTTATTTTTAACCCATAATTTTAAACAGAAATTTTGTATCAAATGTTTAAAAACGTTTTCAATGCTCACACCAACCACTACTTTATTAGTAAAATGCCACTGAAAACAAATGGTGTTAAATAAGAATGGTGCAAAAATTACACAATCGTTCAATTGTTTCCCAGAAGCGTCAAATTAAAAAACTATTGAAAATAAAACGAAAAATGGAAATAATTTCACTAAACCGATTCTTCAGATTTAAATAAAAGTTTGATCAGCTACTGCTTATGTACAAAATCATAACTGAAATCAGTGTAACAAATGTTAATAAAAGAAAATAACTGTTCCAGAATAATCGATATTATTCTTCGATATTATTCCAGAATAATACTAATAATAATAAAATAAAGTTTTATTTTTTTCAAAATCATTTTATAAGGTTTCGCCCAATTTTTATAGTATTTGAAGATTCATAACTTAAGTCAATGTAGGAAATGTTAAATAACTGATTTTTTGTTTGTTTGACAGTAAATAAAAAAAATTAACCCTGAACACAGTTGTGTGTTTTTTTTATTTAATCTGGAACCGTAATTTACCTTATTGCAAATTTAACACCTTGACCTCAGTTTCGAATCTTCATTTTAAAACTTAATCGAATATGAGAAAATTTAAGCATGATTTCATTTTAATTTGTTTAAAGTGATCAAGCAACATAATAACAACAAATAATAGTATATTAGATATATTTGCATATAACATATACCAACATAATCTAATCTATCTAATTCATATTATATTTCTGAAAGTTTGAGTGTTTGTTTGTTTGTTATTCAATAACGCTTTAACCACTGGTCCAATTGAGATGAAATTTGGTACGAATATGGTTTAAGTATCTGAGATATACATAGGCATATTCCCGTTTTACAAAACGTCATTATACTACTTACCCAGCCCAAAATAATTATTAGTTTTTAGTTTTGTGGCATGTGTTAACTGTAGTTATTTACTGGACCTGAGATTTAGGTACCTGAGATGAACATAGATTCAATCCTATTTTAAGAATCTTAATCTGTGTTTTATTTATTGCAAAATTATTGCTTTTAATGTAACATTTTCAATATTTTAGTTGAATTTTTTTTCAAAACAGACTTTAAATTGTTACTTTGTGTTGAATTTTCAATATTAAATGTAAAAAAAATCTACGCAGAGTGCCAATTGTACGGTAGTATATATATTTGTGTAATTACATTATATGAAAAAATGGTAAATATGCAGTGTAGCATATCCTGGATTTTTCGATATTTTTGTTACTAAAATGCTTTATTATGTGCCCAAAAGCAAGAATCAAAAATATGAAAGCACGAGAAGTACGATAAAAATCGAAAAAAAAGTGACCAACATAACCTCAACATTGCTACCCGGCGAAAATCAGTAACGTGTTGTAAATCGGTAAAACAATAAAAATAGTCTAACACGGGTTTTGGGTGATAAGAAACCCATTTTTTAAAAGAATACTGCATAACCAAACTAACAAGGTTGTTAGGCCTAACAAGGTGATGCGTGAAAAAACTTTTATATTTTAAAAAAAATAGCCTACTATATATCCTGACACGGTTGTTGGGCCTGTCACGGTAATACGTAAAAAAACCTTTATATTTTTTTAAAGAATACTACATATACTAACAGACACGGTTGTTATGCCTAACACGGTGATGCGTGAAAAAACCTTTATATTTTTTTAAAGACATTCCAACTGAAACGGTTGTTGGGCCTATCATGGTGATGTGTGAAAAAAAAACCTTTATTTTTTTTAGAATAATACATAACCAAATTGACACGGTTGTTAGGCCTAACACGGTGATGCGTGAAAAACCTTTATATTTTTTTAAAGAATACTACATATCCTAACTGACAAACTGACACGATTGTTAGGCCTATCACGGTGATGCGTGAAAAACCTTTATTTTTGTAAAGAATACTACATCACCTAATTGACACGGTTGATAGGCCTAACACGGTGATGCGTGAAAAACCTTTATATATTTTTAAAGAATACTACATATCCTAACTGACACGATTGTTAGGCCTATCACGGTGATGCGTGAAAAAAACCTTTATTTTTTAAAGAATACTACATATCCTAACTGACACGGTTGTTGGGCCTATCACGGTAATGTGTGAAAAAAACCTTTTTTTTTAAAAAAGTACTGAACCTTAACTGACACGGTTGTTAGGTCTAACATGGTGAAGCGTGAAAAATACTTTATATATTTTTTAAAGAATACTCCATAAGCTAACTAACATGGTTGTTAGGCCTAACACGGTGATCCATTAAAAAAACCTTTATTAATTTTTTTTTAAAGAGTACTTATAACCTAACTGACATGGATGTTGGGCCTAATACGGTGATGCATGAAAAAAACCTTTATATTTTTTTTAAAGAGTACTCCATAACTTAACTAACACGGTTGTTAGGCCTAACACAGTGATGCGTGAAAAACCTTTATATTTTTTTAAAGAATACTACATATCCTGAGACGGTTGTTGGGCCTATCACGATGATGCGTGAAAAAACCTTTATATTTTCTTAAAGAATACTAGGCTACATATCCTAACTGACACAGTTGTTAGACCTAACACGGTGATGAGTGAAAAAAAATTAAATTTTTTTAAAGAATACTAAGCTACATATCCTAACTGACACGGTGGTGCGTAAAAAAAACTTTGTATTTTTTTAAAGAATACCACATATCCTAACTGACATGGTTGTTGGGCCTATCATGGCAATGTGTGAAAAAAACCGTTATTTTTTTTTTAAAGAGTACTCCTAACCTTAACTGAGATGGTTGTTAGGCCTAACATGGTGGTGCGTGAAAAATCTTTATATTTTTTTTAAAGAATACTCCATAAGTTAACTAATATGGTTGTTAGGCCTAACGTGGTGATGCATTAAAAAACCTTTATTTATTTTTTAAAAAAGAACTCCTGAACCTAACTGACACGGTTGTTGGGCCTAATACGGTGATGCAGGTAAAAAGCCTTAATTTTTTTTGAAGAGTACTCCATAACTTAACTAACACGGTGGTGGGTTAAAAAAACCTTTATTTTAAAAAAGAAATTCACCATAACCTAACTGACACGGTTGTTGGTCCTAACAGGTAATCATATTATATTTCTGAAAGTTTGTTTTTGTTTATTTGTTATTCAATCACACTTTAACTACTGGACTAATTGAGATTAAATTTGGTATGAACACGGTTTAGGTACCTGAAATAAACACAATACTATTCCAGTTTAATTGTATAATAGTGACTTTTTAATAATACTGTATTTTATTAAAATATGACAGGACCCTGTTTTAGAGTATCGAGTAGCAAAAATGTATATTTCTTGGCCGAAAACCATAAATCGTATAATATTGTAAATAGAAATATATTGAAATGAAATGACCTATTCTGATTTTGAAAATCGACTATAAATTTTATTGCTTACATTATAATTGCAAGCAAAGCCGCAACGGGTAACAGCTAGTAACATATAAAGCAACATATAAACATAACATTTTCTTTTTAAAATAGGTTTAAAATCTGGCATAGAAAATTTTATTGATAGTTATGTGGTTTTATCTATCATTTGTAAGTTAATATTATTTTCTACTTGTAAAATCTGTAAAACCGTTATTATATTACAATAATTTTAATCAAACGTTAAAATAATACAATTAATTTTCCTGTTGAAACATAACACTTTAGAAGTTTTTTAAATAATGTAATTGTAATGGAATATGAAATTTGTTCTAAAATTTAATGCATATTGCGTCCTATATGAAACGAATATAATATTCGTTTATATAATTTTATTAACATAAGCATTTTAAAGTACAATTTTTAAGTATACATCAGAAAAACAGTTCAAAATGTTTATCTGTAAATTTATATTTGTAAATTGTATTTGTACGTGCTGATACATTCTGTTGTTACATTCGTTGTTGTACTTTCTGTTGTGGTAGCATATTTTATTGTTTCGGATGCACTGAGTCAAAATAATAGGATATTGGGGAGGATATCTGTCTGTTATTAGAGCTGGAGACTATAAACGTCCGATTTTGTTAAAATGTTTTGAACGTTTTAGTTTTCAATTTCAACAAAACTCTATTTTGGTTTTAATCTTTTCTGTCCCCCCCAAAAATATAGGATTTTTTTCAAAGTCTACTCAACAATATTTATTCAATTTGATTCAAATTTAATTCTCAAGTACCGAAACCAATACGTTTCTCTCTATTTCACCAAATCTTTCCGAACCTATTTATTTACTACTAACTAGTTAGAAAAAACATTACAATAAAAAAATATAATATCGGCTATGTGACAACAATTTAGACGTAATTTGTCAAAGTCCAAATCTGAATTTATTGACTAAATTAGTTTGAAATTAAGAAACACATAGCAAGTCAATATACCAGATTTGGCATTAATTAAATTTACGATTCGTCATTAAATAAAAAAAACAAAACCCGAAGAAACGCCGTCATTATTTGTTTTGTTGAATTACTTTGAGTTAAACATTTTATTTTTAACCTAAATTTTAATAAACTTATTGAGATAATTCAGAAAAAATACATTTTCTTTATTTGGATTTTGTCTTTTTAATTAATATAGCTTTATTTTTTTATTCATTTATAGGTTTTGACTTCTGTTTATCGTTTAAATAATATAATTTAATTTAGTGTGGGATAAGAGTTATGTAATTACGTTTTTCGTCAAGTACTGAAATATTGCTACCATTCATTAAGGCTTACCACAAAAACAACTTTACAAATTATAAATCTATCACAATAAGTAAAATTGGTTTCATTAGGTACACTAATATTTGTTTTTGCTTTAACACACTTTCTGCTAATATAATTTGTAAATGTTACTTTTAATTGTTCATTTAAAAAATTGTAATCTATATTATAAATAGCTCTATTTTCTTTAATTATTTGATATTTTAAATGAATGATTAAAATTGACTCTACGTTAATATTGTACATTTCTGTCAGTTTTCTTTTCAATAACTTTACCTAAAATAAACTCAAACATTTTATTAATAAGATTAGTATATGAGTACGTGTATTGAAATGTATTGAGTTGTACGCTGCAGAGTGCTTGTACAATACAAACAGTGAAAAAACGTTATCAAAGTAAAATGAAATCGTCATAATGATGTGGGTTAGAAATGGGACTCAATTATCGCTTCAAATGAAATGCACTTCTTCTCACACAAACGACGCGGATAATTGAGAGAAATATTAGCTAGCACTCCAATTAGTGATATGTAAGGTATATGCAGATAAAGGAAATCTTGTATAATAACACATTATGCATATTACAATATTACAAATTATCTACTTAGAAACAGGAATAAATGAACTAGACTTTTTTTACAATTTGCATTTGAAAATAATACACTTCTAAACTACATTTACACTTGGCATAAAGAGCTTTTTTTCAAATTATTTAGACCAGCAGAATTTAGCGAAGAATGTGATAATAATTTTAATAAGGGGACAGATAAAGTTTTTTTTAATGATAATGTTTAAAAAGAATAATTCATATAAAATTATACTTCATAATTTTAACATGAATGAACAGTTAAAGTTTCTTTGAAATTGAAAAAAGGAATAGTGTTTATTAGAAAAGTGAATATGAACGAAATTCCCACTCATGAATTTCAACAGTAATAATTATTTAAGTTGCAATCTATTGATGAGCTTTTGGAGTATCGGTATCCACAAAGATCAGAGACCTGATACTAATGATGAGAACTGATCGCATGGTCAAGCGACTTATAACTTACAGACCATTTGATGTCAAGATGACACTTGAGAAGGAAGATCG
This sequence comes from Callitettix versicolor, assembly GCA_022606455.1. Classification (NCBI taxonomy): domain Eukaryota; kingdom Metazoa; phylum Arthropoda; class Insecta; order Hemiptera; family Cercopidae; genus Callitettix; species Callitettix versicolor. The sequence goes on from CM040184.1 coordinate 46,640,154, forward strand.
TGTGTTGGGAAATTCTGGAGATCTAGTATGGTGTACAGATGGTTCCAAGAAAAAGAGAGGTACTGTTGCTGGGGTGTAAGGGTGAAGAAAGTTGTTACACTCGAACAGTATGCAACAGTATTTCCAGCCTGAGATAATGGCAATTAATGACTGTGTTCGGGAAAATTTGGAACGGGCCTTCAAGAAGGCTCGAATTCATATTTATATCGGAGTCAGGCAGCAAAGCACTTGCGAGTTTAATAATTCAGTCCAAGTTGGTCTGGGAGTGTTGAGAGAAACTCAAAGCTGGAAAACAGCTGGGTTTTGTGGTATAGTGGTGTGGAGGGTAATAATGGGGAGGCAGACTGACTGGCTGGACTGGGATCTTCATCTGAGTTTATTATCAGACCTGTCATTAGCCGGGTCTGCTGTAAACAGGAACACTAAGCAAGATGGGACGACCTTCATGGGAATTCCCCATAGGAAGAGGCTCTTAAGAAAGTTCCCTTATGGAAGACTTACATTTGTAGCAGATATCTGGGGCAGACCAGAAATCAGGGAAACCATGGGGCTCATTACAAGGCACTGTGGCCTGAGGGTACACATAAACAGGATAGGTATGCACCACGAAGAAACCGTGTGGAGGCTGTGCAGGAAAGAGAAGGAAAATGTAGGCCACGTAATTTATGATTGTGAGGTTCTTTCTAGAAGGAGGCTAAGGAGTTTTTGTTTCCAGCATCCTGAGGACCTCCAGCAGGATGAGCTAAGTCAATAGACTGCTGGAACGTACAATAAGTACGTCAGTAGGGTTTTTTATGGTCCCGTCTTCTGGTATTCAATCTAATCGATATTTCAAATATCGGTTCAGATGTAAGTCGAGTATAGTTATTCTAAAATTTAAAAAGATCCCACGTTGTAACAAGTTGTAGTTTTTGCAACACAAGTAAAATTATCACCAGGAGAAAATCTTTTAACTCTTTGAGTGTCATTATCGTTGTTGATATAACGCCGCCGAATGCCTCAGCAGATAAGCCTAAACAAACAGGCCTTAAGGTCTGCCAATTAAGACTTGTGTAATTAAAAACAATTAGCCTACAATTAATTGTGTTTTATGTAATTATAGTATTGTTTGTCGTCATACAATAAACTACTTTTATCCCATACTGTAAATTATCTTATTAAGCACTGATAAATGCGAACTATTGTTGTGAAAATAAATTTTATTTTATAAAGGCGCTGGAGGTCTCAGCAACGTTCAACTGCAGGTCCCCGCCGCCGTGCCTCCAGGAGGAACTGCTACCTTCGTCTGTAAATACGACTTAGACGGAGAACCTCTTTACACTGTCAAGTGGTATAAGGGAAGGCAGGAGTTTTATCGTTTCGTACCCAAGGAACTTCCACACACCAAAGTTTTCCCTATTCCTGGAGTCAACGTGGATGTAAGTATGCTACTGCTAATTATTATGACATTTTTTTTTTGGAAAGAATATTTATTTAATAATAAACGTTTTATATAAAAAAACAGTGTTTTATTTTTAAACGGTATAGGTAAAAAATACTTTAAAAATATTGACCTAAGTATTTATGTTTAAATATTGGTCTTTTCAATAACTTGCATATTTTATTTGCGTTAGAGGATCTTATATACGAAAATAAGATCCTCTTGATCTGTGTTTGTTCCATACAGATGGCAGTGCCCCTTTACTACAACTAAATAATTTTATATTTTACTCACAACTAAAATAACAATATTTGCAATGCTAGTTTTTTTAAACAAAACAAACCTCACGGAGGTCAAAGTTCACTTTCGCTTTTACTATTCACTCGTTACTTCCTAGGATATTACTGGTATAATCTTCTTTCAGTTTAAAAAACCGATGTTTTAAGTGTTAACCGGCTGCTAGTTTCAATCAATTAAACTGAAAATCGTATGTACAGTTTTTGCAAAGAAACGTTTTCCTTTGCTGCTTCAAAAGGTTTTAATTATCAGTTAAAGCTGGAAGAAGAATTTTTAAGGTATAGCTCTATTACTTACCAAATATTTACACAAAATATTAGGTACCCTATACATTTAAGGACTAGCATTGTATTTAAACTTGTATAAAACTACTTTTTATTAACGAATTTTCATTGCAGCGGCCATCGTAGTTAAGACTTAGACTCAAGACCTTGAAATAGCACCGTTCCTGACCTCTAAATAACTGAAAGCGAATTGTTAAAATGTTTAACATATGTTTATATGTACATATGTACATATGTTTATATATATGGGTCTTAGCATGCTCACGTTCGCAATTTTTGTTCTATTTAATACAAACTTGGCATAAAAATTGACTATAATAGTAGCTTGGACAAATCCGTTAGACAGCGAAATTCGTTTAACAGTTTCAATTTAAATACTGCCATTTCAAATCTTAAAGAATTAATTATTTTTTACCTTACGTTTTTTTAAAATCCAGTTTCACCACCGTAATTAACGTTAAAAACTGGGTAAATTACCATTTTTAATTTTCAAAATTCGTTGAAATTGAGAAAATGTTTTCACGGCAGCCGGGATTCATCTTCTTATTTTCAGTGTAACTTAATGTTTAAAATTGCAGATTTTAATGCTGATTGTAACGATGAAATCATAATTTCGAAAAGTTTAAGATAAAGATAAATACTTTTGGAAATTCGTATCTATCACAACAGCTGCATACACAATTATTATTATGTTAGTCAGAATTATAAGTAACCAATCTGCAAAATTTGATTCAAATTGATGAAAGTGAGCATATACAGAAAACATTAATTATTTACTTATAGAAAATTATTTATAACTTTATGAATTTTAGATTTTAATCTTCATATCAAACTAAGTATTTAAATATTATTCTGCTATTTTTTATTTACTCCTGTATATTTTTATTACTTTATTGGACATATTTATGAAACAAATGTTGTTTTCTTAATTGAAACAAACTTTGAAAATAATATTACAAACATGTTACAATAATTAATTTGTAACATGTCTTAGACCATTAAAAATTCCATAATTCTGTGGAAAATTAATGTGTATTGCAATTGATAATACAAAAACTTTTATGAATTTATTTTGTATTTCGTATTTTAATTAATTTTTGATTTTTGAAAAAAATGAAATAAATCTTTTGAAAATGAGATTTACACTTTTAAAAATTGGATTTAATGTAGGAAAATTAAATGCTAACTTGACAATTACGCAAATTATTGAAGAAGTAAACATAAAAACCCTTGAAAGAGAATTTTCTGCAGCGCTCTCATTACAAATTTAGATTTATTTACAAAAGCGAACTTGTTCTTCCTCTGTTTGCTTAACTTGTAATGACTCCGAATTCAAACTTTGATTTTATTTACTCCTTGCCGCTCAATGAAATAAAACACTCTCCATTTTAAAAATTCTTTGAGGATGTTGATTTCATTCAACAGTAACTTAGTTTCACATTATTTGTTTACATATTGTTAAACATTAAGACAATCAATTAAAACCTTCAATTTTTTATTCTGAGTGAAGAATTACTTGTAATAATTAAAATCATATTCGCGAAAAATATCGTATTTATCGCCAAATTTGCCTAAAAACGATTCCTTAAAACTAACTCGAAAATTCTTAAAACTTAAATTAAGTTTGTGTTTTTTTTAATTCAGATCAATGCGTCAAGTGCCAACAAAGTAGTACTTCGAGAAGTGAGTTCTGAACTCTCCGGTAGATATCACTGTGAAGTGTCCACAGATGCTCCAGACTTTCATACAATAGTCGTCTCCGCACAGATGAATGTAATTTGTAAGCATTTCATTTATCAAACTGCAAAATAATGTAGTAATTGGATGGAAAATAATTACATTAATTAATTGAACATTTCCTGTACTGTTCAGGAAAGGTTACACATAGAAAAGGTAACTTAAACATTATCAAACACTTTTGGCTACATTAGGTTTTTGATTTTCACTGAACTTATATAAAAGACCACAAAAAAAGTTAATACTATACTTTTAAAAGTCCCGAATTTTACATATACTACTCATGAAACCGTAGTTTCTATGAAAGCAGTGAACAGATATTTTATAACGTAACTAAACAATTCTTTTTCGGTCATTGCTATTTGAACAACACTTGGTGGATAGCCATTGAGTTTAATTTACTTTCTTAAGCCTGCTGCTTTTATTTCGCCAATTGCAAAGAATCAAACTATGACACGCAATAAAATACGCTGCCTATTTAATTTTGAAAAAAGTAAAAATAGCCTGATGGTAATCATATAGAAAATGTAAAGACCTTTTTTCAATCCCACCTTTTATGAATTTAAACGAGGAAATTCCACGAAAATAATTACAAAACTCTAAAGTTTGTACTAAAAAATAAATTTAAATATAAAAATAAATAACCTGTTTTTTATCTGACGTACTCACTGCTTTATCTTATCTTTATCACGCAACGACTCCTCGCAAGTTAAATCTGAATAACTGAAGGATGAAAGGGTTCAAGGATAAATCCTGAATAACTGAATGGATATCAATGAACTTTATTTTACACCTTTCTTTCTCATCCTGTGTGCACATCCTGACATGCGTGGTCGTGTATAAATTGAATACGAAAAATTGTGAATTTTAGATTTCAGTTTTAAAAAAATGGATTCAAAAATATTTCTTAATGAGCCTAATAAGATACAAAAAGACAATAAATGTAGATTTTTTATGTTTATATGTTCAACATCATTTTAGATATTAAATTAGAAAAGATTATAATTTTTAATTTAGACGTTTATTTAAATTTTACAATGATTAGTAAAAACTCACAACCCATACTTTAATCTGTTTTTCATTGTTGAATTTAAAAACATTGTCTTTTGGAAGAAAGTAGGAAAAATCTATAAAATTTCATAACGCCAGTGGTCCTAGAGATAAAAATATCATTATTTCAGTGAATTTGGCCTTTTAAAAATATGTATATTTAAACGAAAATATTTTGTTTCATGTAAATTAAATTTAAGTGTTGTTTTTACATCTTTCGAGTCATCACCACATTAACAAAGAAGTTTTTTTAATAGATACTTGCTCGAAAATAATAATTCAGTGGTGTACAGATTACTGTATTTTTTGATTTATGTAATTATTTTAAATGCAGTTGTAATAAATAAACGTATATCTGAAGTTATTTTTACAAATAAATTTTACTTTTTATATGTAAAAATACTTCATAGGTGAAACCAAGGCATAAAATTACCATAAACTAAATCATTAACCTAAAAAACAAAGACTGAGTTATTTATGCTGTTTGTTAGTTTTTTCGCGGTCATACTGCGCCATAATATTAATACGTGTAGATCATGCACGTAAGTATGACGCATTACTTTCTACACACAGACTGGATATTTTTACAATTATTTTACAATTTCAGTGTAATTTCTTTCACAATCAGTTATATTAGTTTTATTACCTAAAATGGTGTATACTTCTAAATTATGTTCTAAACAAGTAATATATAAAAAAATTAAAGTCAATTCGTACTTAGGTCCATCGTACTTTTCCATCACGTCAGCGAGACAACGTTGTGCTGCGATTCCTAAAACCAACATAGGATAAGTGTTATTTAAATCAAATCCTATAGTACATATATTCGATATTAATATTTGACAAAAAACTGTATTAACATCAACTATCATCCATTACAAGTTTTAAAAAATATATTTGAATATAGGGAGAGTGTGAACTAATAGTAGGAATTTAATAAACTTTCAGTTTAACCCACACAAAAAGGAACAAGAGATCAAAAATTACATTCGGTTGAAAGATTTAAGAAAAATTACCTTGGTGAAGTGAAGTTATATTTTCAAAAAAGTGTAAGTAAAAATGTAATTTTTAAAGATTTATAATGGGCACCATTTTCAAAGAATTTGGTAGTAACAACATTGTGTAAAATGTTATCAAAATCAGTTGTGCGGAGTTTAATTTTAGTTTATCGAATTTTTTGTTTAAGGAATGTTATAAAACGCGATTTATGTTTAACTCCATCTTCTGCTCCAGAGTACACCAATATACATTTACACATGTAGTTCTATGCGTATACAGCAACATTTTAATTTATAAAAAGGACCCCTCACTACACATAAAAATAAAATCAAAGAACTACTAAACGTAGAAAACAACAGTTTTATTTCTTACAAAAACTGATAATTCACTAGTTTTAGGACATTTCCTGTCACTACCTTTATTCAGGAAACTACAGTGTCTGGAATTTATTTCAATATTTTGTTTAGAATTTTTTGTTAATTTGAACTTCACCACACAGCTGTATTCATTCTGTTATTGCAATGTGTATAAATACACGTGTTTTGTTACAGCTCCTTTGATGTCACCGCCGTCGATATTCCTAGAGAAGGAGAGTTATTCAGTGGGGGACATAATCAGAGGAAACTGCACCTCTCCTCCGTCCAACCACCCTGCCAACATCACGTGGTACATCAATGACAGTAAGGTACATTATAGGCTCAGAATAACTAACACATCTAAATTTTTTTAATGTGTAATTATTTTTTACAATAAATAATCAATAAAATTCTTTCCGTTTAAGATTATATTAACAAATCCCAGTCGCTGACATTGTAAAATAACCTACAATAGTGCTTTTCTATTGTAACACTAACCAATTCCATATGTAATTGCCATTTAAGTATACATATCATATGAATTCCAAACATTTTCAAGGATTCAGTACAGTTTCTGACGTGAAGTAATCTTTGCATTTGTCACTTTCACCCCAAATTAAGTTAATGTAGTCCGATCAGCTTTTAAAAAAATCTTTGTAAGTGATTTCTTCCATACATTTTTCAGCTATTTTCTAGTCGTTTTTTTGTAAGTATTCCATTACTTCCCTTCCATCGTACATCCTGAAGTTTCAGACGGCAGATGACCGTTTCAAATTTGATCAACTTAGAAAATAGCACAGTTCTTAAAAAAATTGTAGGATCATTAAAAAACCACTTGGTGAACTGCTAAAATAATAAAAACTCTTCTATAAACTAGCGGTTTAAAAAACATTAGGCCTCGCAATATATATAGTCAGTGACAGCAAGGTACACTATAGACTCATAACAACTAACACATCTCTATTTTTACATATTTGTCATTCGGGCTTTATACAAGGTACTTTCGTATTTCAAAACAATCAGTCAATGAGGTTGCCAAAACTGTACATTCGTCACTGTGAAATCAGAAACCGCCATTTTGAAACAGAAGTGAAATGGAAAACATATACATTGTTCGGTTTTTATACAATGTACTTTTGCACCAACTTTTATAAACCGGACGAGTTGAAACCTCTCTTTTTTCAGTCAATTATAAACTTTAAGTAAAAAATATCTATATTTGGGCTAAATTTCAGTTATTGTGGTACTTAAGTGTCATCCCTAATATTTATCTCGTACTGATTTAATATTTTTTCTCAGATAAATTCTACTTTCGTGGTTCATGGAGGAGACGTGACTAGTAGAGTGACGACAGCAGGGTTGCGGGTGGACTTGAACAGGTTCGTAGGAGGCAAAATGAAGATAACATGTGTTGCAGACATTTACAACGTGTACTCCAGCCGGAGGGAGCGATGGCTGGACGAAGGTAGGCCGAGGCTGGCGTCTGTGCTCAGCACGAGAGAATCCTCCACAGGTAGGCCTAAGTTGAAAACAAAACTGCATGATGTATTTATTTATTCCTAATTACAATATTCTTATGTCTGTTATGTTTTCATTAAGTCTGTACAATGCGCTACTACTTTACGCTCCATACTTTACGCTCCAAAACATCTTGGTGATTTATTTTAATTTTATTTGATAGATCCAACAAAAGAGCACACTGCTTTTTCTGTGTTTTAGTTATTGCGTTGTCATTTTTAGTGTTTTTACAAAATTATTAAATTGAAAATAATGCACAAAAATTAGTAATTAAAAAAACTAAACGTTTTCGTTATTGTGGAAAAGTGTTTAAAAATATCTGTAGTTGAATATCATATTAATTATCATATCATATATTATTGTTTAAAATCAGTTTTTTCAATATACATATTTAGAATTCATAAGAAATTTTAAAAAATTGTCAAACTGTAAATTGTTAAATTGTTAAATCCTTTGCAAAATTTGTGAAACTTTGAATTTATCAATTAATTTATCATTAAAGTAAATGGGCTAGCTTATATAAAAATATACATTTTTGATCCATTAATAGATTTAAGTTTGAGTGAAAACTCGAAAAAATCCAATCGTAGTAAAAGTTTACTTTGGTTATTTAATGAATTTTAAATATTAATTTGTGAAAAAACTTTAAAATGATTAAAGTGGTACAGCCAAATTTTCAAAAAGTGTAAGTAAAACTTTATCATTTTTAAAATTTTTAAATTGCCGAAATTCGAAAAGGATGGCCTGATTTTGCTAAGCAACCTTTAAGATTAGTGATTATCTTAGTAATTACCAAAATAATTTTTTGTGTTTGTTTTATATCCTCGAATGAATTTGTAATCTTAAATGATGTTATTCAATATTGTTAGTTTTTGGAAATGCGTTTACATCGTGTCTGCGCTGGACTATAATTTAGGGCTTTTATACTAATAAACCTTAAGTAATACTTAGGCATAAATAGTGTTATAAATTTACTATATTTCAGTATTTAGTTACTATTAAGAAAATTTAAAAAAACCTGTTCGTTTAAAGTAGTGCTAATTTTTTGTCTTATAATTCATAATATTGTTTCTACGTGAATCAATGAACTGATTCTTACAAAGTCCTAAACGATAAACCGATTTACTTCTGTCTGTACTCTCAGTGAGATAGGACGAGGTAGGCTATGTCTTACGCACGACTTTACAAGTTTAATGATTAAATTTAAAAAAGTTTTCAATTCAAAACTTTTTATACCTTTAATCTAATGACTTTCTATTCAGTAATTTGAAACAAAGGGTAAAGTTGTTTAAATATTTTGTAGAATATTTACGTGTAACTGAAATTATTATATATGTATATATTATATATAGGCTAGACCATGTATGTTTAGCTTAGACCATGTATGTTTAGCTAAAATATTTACATAAATTTATTTGTAACAGTAAATCTTTGCGACAATCAGAGAATATTCCAAAATATTAGAATAATGACGTTGGAACAATCGGATGTAATCAAAGTTTGCCTCTTCTATCTAAAGAGTGCACAAAAATTACATGTTTTGTGCAGAATGTTACAAAATTCTTTATGTTTATAAAGAGTATAAATAGTTTTATCTATTAAAATAGATGAAAGAACAAAAATACAATAGCATTTATTTTTATAGGATTTTTACTGAAATTTAACTGAAAAGTTTAATTTTATTTTAGCCTAGTTAACCAATTAATCTGAACTGCTAAAAAATCTGCCAAAAAATTTGAAAGTTTAACAAGAACGATATTCAATGGTATACTTTCCTGTATCTAAACTACAGAAATATTCATATTGGTTTCATAATATTATACAAAGCAAAAAAACAATTAACAAAAGTCAATGTGAAGCCTACGTTAGTTTCTTCTTATATTATATTAATTATTGTATTACACTGCTCTAATATGTTTGGAACATGAGAACATTGTTACACATATTTACTGTTACAGTTAAACTATTCTATTTAAATTGTTTTGTTTAGCCTCCAGGATTGTTAAAATAACGTAAGTTTTTAAGATATAAAATTTGATGTGTTTAATTACATCCTATTTGCAGTAATACAATCTTATATAATCATTTTTATTGATTAACTTCAATAATTGTTAATATTATTAATTCAATATAATAATTAATACTTGTTAATTAATAATTGTTGTGGTCCATCAAACAAGAAAAAGGACTTGTGTTGTAGGATTGTGTTGACGATAGAAGGTAATTAACCTTAAAAACGTACGTTAAAATAATCTTTTCCAGCCAAGTATTATTATTCTGCTGTCAGTACCTACTATAATATTATTCTTTCTTCTTATTTTCAGGATGTTCATTAACTATTCCTTCATTTGAACAACAGCTGCTGATTTGCTTAACGATGTTCTTAGTAATTTCAAAAAGATAGCAACAAATTGAGTTAATATAAAATCAATAATTATATCTTGTGAAAAATTATAGTTTTTTATGATTAATAATAAATTTATTCTGTATTTAAATTAGCTTTACTATTGATTTTATGATTATTAACAGTTAAAATTTGTTTAAACCTCGCAAAATTGTAATAAAAAATTAATAGTTAAAATCTGTTCAATTATTAAATTAAACATATTAATTTATGGTGTTATTATGTCTTAATAAGTTGCTTCAAGTGATTCTTATAAAATTACGTATTGTGTTAGACCTACATTAATTTTATTTGCCCTTTAAACTGTGCATTTATTAAGAAAAAGGTTTTAAAATATAATTATTATTTATTAACAAATTTCAGTTTAGTTTACATTCGTTTTTAGTTCCAAAATATTAATGAATCACATATGACCATTACCATCTTCAAAGGCATGTTTTTAAACATATAAATATTATGTTATAACAGAAATAAGAAGCAAAAATAAATTTTCTTATTGGTTTGTAATTATTTTTAAATGTATTTTAATTCTGTCTTCATGCGTCCAGATAAAAAGTCCTTCAAAGTAAACAGAAAACATCTCAAAAAGACAAAAAAATATTTTGGATAATTTTACTGCGTTTGCGTATGCGTTTAAGGATTTTGGACCAAATAAAATTTGAAAAGTGAAATTACTAAACGATTAAAACAACTATAGTTGTATAAGCAACTAGGCCTGTTTTTACATAAGACATGTTATAGAAATCAATAGTTTAACCTAGTTTTAATAGTTTGTTGGAATATCGATTTCAGTCATTTACCTTAACAATGTTAAGTGTGTAACAATTATTACAATTTTCAGATTGTAAAAACAATTGCAAAAAATGTTTTTGTTAACTATCAACACCAAATTTGTCAATCATGTTACTATGAATAATGTGTATTTCATAAAATTTAATTATCAAGGAAAACGTTAAATAATTTAAAGTTTTAACGTTAGTTTATTTGAAGCTAGTTTTAGTTTGAAAATTCCATAACCTTTATACACAAAATTACAAGAAAAAAATGTAATTGTTTCATTTTATTCAAAAGAAAAGTGATATGTAAATTTTTAATGTTATGTCTGAAAATATGAAACATTTTGTGTCAGATAGTTTGCAAACATAAAATATAGAAGCTACTAGTATATTAAATTTTATTTTAATTTAGAAATTTGTTCAAACGAAATAAATGAAATTTGGGCTATATAATTGTGTGCAATAAAAATTTTACTCTTTTTAATATCACTCGTTCATTTTATCACTGATTCTATTGCCCTACAGACGTTTTAATGAAAGGTTCTAAAAATGTTCTGACAATTTCAACAAGTGTTGACTTTCAAATAAAAATAAACTTATATTTGGTTACAAAACTAGTCATAACAAAATAGCAGAAAGTCATAAAAAACAAATGATGTATTTAAACAACAGCTGTTTAAAACGAATATTATCAATAATTTATAAAAAAATAATAATTTGTTATAATCTTGCTACGCTTGCCTGCGGAAACATTTTCACAATTAAGTGGGATTTACAACTGAACTAAATTTAAATGTCGTGCATGGGCCAACATTGCTTTTGACAATATAGCAGAGTCCATACGATATTTCTGAATAAATTCTCAAAATGTTGATCCACTAAACAAAATATTAATTTAAATGAAAGTGTTCATTGTTGCTAACTGGAAGTGTAGTTAAAAATACAACTTATGAAAGCATGGAGGGTTTGTTTCATTACTGGAATCTTCTGATAAATCTAATTCAGTAAGACAACTGGTTTACTTCAGGTATTGGTTTGCCAAAGTTAAAAAAACAGCAAAACTGAATAGGTTTTTTAAACCACTTGGATTTAAAATCTTTTTTTGTGAGATTAACCAGAGAGGAGAGTTGAGTTTCGTCGCATATTGTTGAGCTTGATGCAGATGATATAATCTGAATTTATGACCTACTTTCTAACTTTACGAAATAATAAGAAGGCAGAACTGTAATTAGGCAACTACAATACAGAAAAACTACAATACAGCTATTCTTGAATAGAAGAATAGCTGACTGGACAACTTCTAATTAAAGAAGACATTTTATAAATTCTAAGAAAATTCTTTACAAATGCATTTATTAAATGTTGTTACCAGTGTCGCTTTTTGACAGATTTCAATTTGAGTACATCTTCTTTATTGATTACTACAAAAACGTTTTCATAATTTCATTTAGGAATTATTTTTACACAGCTTAAAATATATTTTTTTGAGTCATGCACACTGTATATGATTATATGACTTTGATGATTTTAGGTTTATATAAAAAAATATATTGAAACAACAAAGTCAATTTCATTAAAAGTTATGTAACTGAAGTAACTTTATTGAAATCGGAGCATCTTGTCTATTCTGTGAAGAAATAATAAAATACATCATATTAAAAAATTGTGTAGTTTTCTATGGCACCCACTTAAAGAAATATAAATAGAATCACAAACAACAGAAACTTTACAAATTTCGTAAATTAAAATTAAAATTCTGTCTTAATATTTCGCATATTGGCAGGTTTTATGTAAGGAACGTTACATAAATAGCAAAACTGAATAGGTTTTTTAAACCACTTGGATTTAAAATCTTTTTTTGTGAGATTAACCAGAGATGAGAGTTGAGTTTTATCGCATATTGTTGAGCTTGATGCAGATGATATAATCTGAATTTATGACCTACTTTCTAACTTTACGAAATAAATAGCATCGTTGGTTGTTCATTGGTTGTAATAGCTGCCTGTTTTCCGATAAATAATATGCTTTTCTTAACTGGAATTTTATTTGTTGTTTTATTAAAACTGACTGTTGACATGTTTTTCGACCAAATCAATTATAAAATGCGAAAACTTATTATTTTATTATGGTGACAGGCCACTCGTGTTTTCTAAATATAAAGAAATATTTAATCAGTATTTTAGTAAAAAATTACTAATCATTAAGAAATAATTTCCAAATCGAAAGAACAAAAGTAGATTAAGTCTTTTATCTCGTTTAGCAACAATAAGTTTAAGTAAAAGGAAAAATGTATTCAGGTTTTATGAATCACTGTCATTGGAAAGTTATATAACTTAATGTATGTGTATTGCAATACAATACAATACACTGATTGTATTTACTCTGGAACTGAATTTCGGCTACCAAACTCAGTTGACATTAACATATGAACACGTGTGTTGAGAAATCAGCTTTTTAGGTGGAAATTCTTCTGATTACAAGGACCAAAACATGGTATTAAAAATCGAAAAATACTTCTTCTCTCTACCAGCATCTCAGAGAAACCGATCATACTATTTTGAGACATGCAGTTAAGTTAAATAGCTTTTGTGGAAAATTGTAAGACTAGAGTTGTTAGAGAACTAGTCCGTTGTTTGAACTATGAGAAATTACGCAATGCATTGTTAATTTCAAATGATCTAATCTAATTACTAATTACTAATCTACTATAACTTGGCCGACCTACGTCAGCTCAAGCAAACCATTTTCTATTTGCTTCGGAGAATCTGGCAAATGAAAGTTCCCTACAGGTTGATTTGTGACTTGCAGCGAGAACAAGCTCGAACGAGCCGGTTGCAATTTTGGCTTGGGAAAATATGCTGAATGGGTGTACACAGGTTTTAAATGTAATTTACATTATTTTTTCCATCAGTAAAGGAATATCATGAATAGTAAGTCGACTAAAAATTTTACACATTCTTGGCAAATGTTTTAGTAATTTATTTGTGTGTATATATTTCAGTAAAATGATAAGGAACAATATTGAGTTATAACGAAATCCCTTTACTTACTTTCGGTGTAATAGGTTAGTTTCCTTTAAAAGGAATCCTTCTCCAACCTACATATAATTGAATTTACATTTATAGTGAATTTAACACAAATGGAACCAACGAGGCGTCATTCCTTCTGGAGGAAATGTAGCTTTTTTGAATTAATCGTTTTATTCACTCTAAACTTCGAATCTTTTTATTTTTGTCACACATTTTATTGTTTTCATTTTATTATCTCTAGACCATTGTTCATTTTATTATTTCTGCGCTAAAATAAATCTGAAATAACTGGTGAAAAACATTACACAAACACTTTCTCATCTTTAATTTAATGTTTAAAAAAACGTTTAAATGAAACATCTAAACAGCCAAACAAAATTATGTTATTATTTCCCTTAAAACATCCAGTTCGGAAGCTTGGAAACAGAACAAAAATCGGTCTAATTTTTAAAAACTCTTTAGCAATATTTTTTTTCAACTTTGATGGTATATGCATTATATGATTAAGTTGAATTTAATTTCACAGTATGAATAAATAGAATTTTTAAAATTCAAATGAGTAAATAAATTTGAAATTTTTATTCAATGAAAAATTTATTTTCCAATCGTACACATACATACATACATACATATGTGTGGTTGTATGTGTGTATGTGTGTGTGTGTGTGTGTGTGTGTGTGTGTGTGTGTGTGTGTGTGTGTGTGTGTGTGTGTGTGTGTGTGTGTGTGTGTGTGTGTGTGTGTGTGTGTGTGTGTGTGTGTGTGTGTGTGTGTGTGTGTGTGTGTGTGTGTGTGTGTGTGTGTGTGTGTGTGTGTGTGTGTGTGTGTGTGTGTGTGTGTGTGTGTGTGTGTGTGTGTGTTGTGTGTTTAGCACTCTAACGTCCGCAATTTTTGTTTCGATTTGATTCAAATTTAGTATAAAAACTGATTTTTGTTAACAATTAAAAGACGTTGGTTATCCAGGAAAATTTATTTTTTTATAATGTAGGGCATTCGAAATCTTTAAAAAATCATAACTTTTCCTTTCCCCTTTTGCAAACCTAAGTGAATCCAATTATTTTAAAAGAGATCACTGTTTGAACTTAGATTAAGATTATATGTATCAATGAATTGAAATTCATTATGTTGGGCTGTGTTTTTAAGTCTTTAACGTGGCCAGAAGACTGGTCTAGAACGATTTTTATTCGGTCCAGGAATGTGCAACTGTATGCAAAGGGACTTCAATCTTTTATTTCATTGTACCTCTGTATTATATTATTTATTTAGACAATTTGTACAATAACAATTACTGGTTTTGTTTTATCGTAACTTCAAAAATTAATCTCGAACTAGAGCATTTCGTAAAACCAATACGTCAAATTTATATAGAATATGTTTTATTTATATATGTATTATTGCTGTAGAATCATTCTATTTTTCATATTTTCTCTTTTTTTTTATTTTCTTATTTCGCTTTAAAAAAAACCAACTGCCTATAATAGCTTAAGTGCAATAATAAATCTATTATTACTAATACATTAATACACTCAAGAGAACTTATTTGCACTTAAATGTATTTTTATAAGTACGATGTTAATACACTTAGTTTTAATTGTTCAAAGCACTTTTATTTAACCATTAGAATGCATAGTACATAAATTTACTTAAAGAAGACAAAGAAATAAATAAACATAATGTTTTCACGTCAAAGCTTTTGCATCTCCTCCAATTGTAATCCTCTTATTCGCTTTTTACTTTTGCTACCTTTTGCCTCAGTCTGTTAAAACAAGTTTAATGGAATTGCACTCCTTTTAGCTACTTTATGAACAATATTTTTCTATACACAGTCATAAATATATGAACAATAAATGTTAACTTTACTTTTACATTATCTCTATACATTATCTAAATTTACACTCTTGAAAGCTAGTGTTAAGTCACAAGAATAATATATCTAGTATTAGTCAAATTTATAATTTTCCTAAATATTCCAATATTCTAATATTCCAAATACTAGGAAGCAGTTAGAAAACAATAAAATATAAAATTTGTTTATTTGTTTTATTATGATGATATTTTTTCCTGAATATATCAAATATACAAACATATCTTATAGCCATTGTTAAAAGCAGCAAATATCATTTCCAAATAAAGCGATACCAAAATTCCGTGACATTTAAGATATAAATAAAACGTGAATCTCAAAAGATATTATTTATGTGTAAAACGCGGATATATTTCTCGCTTTATTGCTGTTATGTTCTTCTTTGACCATGTGTCAAATGAAAACGTTTTTGTGTCGTCCGGAAAAGTTATGTTGTAGTAGTAACAAGAAAAACAAGCCAAAATTTAGTAAACATAATGTGTTCAAAAGAGCTATAATAATATAAAATGGAAAATTAAAAATTCTTAATTTTTTATTAAATTTAATATTTTATAAAATATTTTTGTAAGAAACTGTGTAAATAATCAAGAACTTTCTTCCATTTTGCTATTTATAGAGTTCAGAAGCGGTTGATAAAAAAGCAGACATAGATTGAAATCGGACAATTCTTTTAGTCTCAACGCGCGCGATTTTTTGGTAATTGTAACTTGTAATGGTTGCTGTACAATAAAAAACAATATATTGTCTATTGATGTTGAGAATATAACTATTTTTCTTCATCTTAAATAAGACAAACAATTGTTTTTTGTAAGAAACTTTTGATTGAAATTCAACTTATATTTCTTATAATAAAATTACTAAACACAGTTGAAAATATACCTAAAGTTGTTTATTAAATTATCAGATTATACGAAAGATGGTATCTGTCATTGTCTGGTCATATTCCACACAGAACGAAGACACGCTAAGAATGTGCCTTTATAACTGACGTTATATTTCTTTAGTTGGATGTGTTGCGTTTCCTGAAATGTAAGAATGTTTTCAACTGCAGTGTTAATGTAGCTCGGTAGCAGTCTTGCATTCTGGACCACGGAGATGCAATTTCGTATCCTTGACCTATCTAAGCAGGAATGTAGGCTACAACATAACCAATGTCTATTAACACGAACATACTTTACTGAGGCGTTATTACATTGTTGTAAGCATTGTAAACACTTCTTGCATAGTCTTTACTAAATTATAAAAGAAGTCATCATATCAAACCCTATGATTTCCATAAATTTAAGAAAAATCTGCAATTATGTGAAATAGTATTATAGAACCTTACATATTTTTTTAAATTTCATCTCATCGTTAGTAAACAAGAATTTTTATGTAACATTTCTTATAATTGTGAATACAAGAAATCATGTTTTCAATTTTCCTTATTAATGTAATTGTCTGCTCGAGCTGTTCCCAAATTGCTATTATTTAGTACCTCCACTTAGAACAAAAAATCAAAAATCTTTATCAAAAGATCTTTATTGAAATCTTTATTAGCTGTGAAATCTTTATTTACAGCTATCAATTTGCTTACCCTATCCGTAATTGGTAATAAACTACTTGTTAGGATATTAAGTTAGGATATTACCAGTTACCAGTTTAGGATATTAAGGTAAATTGCTTACAAATAAATAGACGTTTAAAGTACAAAATTAGAAATAAATTTATCAATTATCAATTTTATTAAATTATATCGTTAAACGCATTAATATTGAGAGTAAAGTGTGTAATTTTGATTTTTAATTTTGGACACATAAGTTAATTTGTTAGATTAATTTTGAGAGTAATTAGTGCTTAATATCTTTTTATTACATAATCGTAATTTTTACAACATCGGACGCAAACATTAAAATTCATTCTAAAAAGACGCCTTCAAATAATTAATGCAATTTAACATTTCAGATACAAAAACATTTGTGGTCAGGGTACTAAACAGAAAGGACAACAGAACAAAAGATATATAAGAATTTGTTTTGAAAAATTTTAATATTTTCAAATATTAAAAATGATTTATAGATTTATTGGAAAAAATTACAAAAAGAGCCTTTGTTTTACAAAAAATTACAAAAAAAATGCCTTTGGTTTGGTTACAACTTTTGGAGACATGATCAACTTTTTGTGGAAGTTCTCTGTAAACTTTTTGCAAGATGAGATCAAATATCACAAACAGTTCATTTAAAAATATGTTATAAAACTAAATTAAAAATATTTTTTGTAAATAAACAAATATTAAAAATGTTTTTTTAAATTAATAAAAGATTCATAAAATAATAATTTTGAAATTAAATTTGATTAAAAATAAAGTATAATAATTTTGTTTGAAACAATTACTTAGATTTAATGCAAAGTGCTAATTTTTTTGATGATATTTTTGTAGTTCCTCTGATTTTCTAGTTTGAACAACAATTTTTAAATTTTCTCAGTGGTATTTTGAAACAAAATTTTTAAAAAATATTTCGTAATGTGATCCTAGACTGTTATCATTCCTAATAAAATAAAGTAAATGTCTCCTTCCTTGACCTTTGGGTTTTACGATTTTTTTCACGAGTGTGTATAACCCATACACACACACACACACACACACATATACATATATATATATATATATATATATATATATATATATATATATATATATATATATAAAGATTTCAAAAATAATTTGTTTTCAATGACTTGAAGCAATGAAAAGAATACCTGTGTAAATTACAAGTTCATTAGCACAAGTTCATATAGTGTATGTATGTGGTTCTAAATATTTTGCATTGATTGATTTTCTGGTTTAAGCCTCTTAGAAGTGGATATTTCAAAAAATTTGTATTGTCTCTTTATTATTTGTGGAATTTTCTAGGCTTCTCGTTCTAATTTTTATTTGCAGTTTAAATCAAAATTTTATTCCCTCGGGACGAGATGTTTCAAAAATATCCTTTTGTACCTCTAACTGATCGAGTAAAGCCCCGCAGGAAGGTGCAGACTAGCTGCACCTATTGAGAGGTTTTAGACGTCCCTCTCAGTACCAGAGTCTAACACACACTTACACTTGCAACACTACACTTACGACGTCAACACTTTACTTTTACACTTACATTTAGGGAGGAGAGAAAAAAAATGATCGAGGTCCTCGTTTTAACTTGATCTTTCGGTATTTGGTTTGTGTTTGTTTGTTACGCAGTTTTAACCAAACACATTGATCGATTGTTTTGAAATTTGGTATGAGGGTATCTTACGTGCATTTTTTCACACATACCCATTTTTACCCATTCCCTTCAGTTTCAAGATGGCGGCTTCTGTTATAAAGAGGACAAATGTACGCAGTTTTGGCCAAATACATTGACCGATTATTTTTAAATTTGGTGCAAAGGTAGCCTATATAAAGCCTCAACGACTCAAGTGTAAGATTTTTTCTTATTAACTTCCATTTTAAGATGACGGCCTTTGATTTGCTATGACAAGTTAAGCAGTTCTGGTTAAACTCATCAACCGAAAGTTTTGAAATTTGTTACTGTGGTACCTTCCTTGTACAAAGCCCAAACGATGTATGTGTAAGATTTTTTTATTCCTTCTGTTTCAAGATTATGGTCTCTGATTTAGCGAGAGTGCAGCTATTTCCTGAAATACTGGTTGAACGGCCAAAACTTATCATAATTTTGACAGCTTGATGGAGAAAAAACATAAAATTTCCAATAAAGCTGTTCAATATGTTTCGTAAGTATTACGATTACCCGTTATATATTAAACTGACCGATTGTTTTGAAATTAGGTATGAAGGTAAGTGCATTTTTTTACCCATACCCATTTCTACCCATTCCTTTCAGTTTCAAGATGGCGGTCTCTGTTATAAAGAGGACAAAGTACGCAGTTTTGGCTAAATACATTTACTGATTATTTTTAAATTTGGTGCAAAGGTAGCCTATATAAAGCATCAACGACTCAAGTGTAAGATTTTTTTCTCATTAACTTCCATTTTAAGATGACGGCCTTTGATTTGCACGCCAGAGGTGATCGGGCAATTTATGAATATACTGCGAGGTCTATTGTTCTTTGAACTGTAATGTTTTAAAGCCTCTTTGATGTGGGTGTTTTGCAATAAACGAGTGATAATTTACTCTGTTGCTGTGTAGATTGTTTGTAGCGCGGTTCTGAACTTCAATGATACTTTGTTTTGCTGGGGACTGCCGTTCTACTTCTGTTTTGCATTTAAACGGCCCTATTTATGCAAAACAAGGAACACAATATTGATAAACCCCTTTAACACTGGATTCACCAAACCAGATATTTTGCAAATTCCCTAGCCTACCTCCAATCTCCATTTCAAAATGTTCCTCGATACGCATTTCGTTAACACCTTCAACTCTGTGCGTATAACAATAATGGAGGAACGCAGCTGTCTCGCTGACGTGATGGAAACGAATGTGCAAAAAGTAAACACTTTTAAAATATCACATAAAAACATTTTAATAAACGATAATTTTTTGGTTTCATTGAAATGGCTATCACAAAAACTAAAATCCTGAAAATTTCAAGTTTCTAGCTATAATAGAATTGGCTGTACGTTGATTATTAAATTTGGACTGGGTGAGTAGTTTAATGGCGTTAAAATCAAATTTGTGTAAAATCCTATCTATGCACCTCTACATTATTGTAAGAAGGTACCTGAAAATGTCAAGTCTTTAGCTATAATAGAATTGGCTGTATGTTGATTATTAAATTTCGACTGGGTAATGTTTAATGACATTAAAACGAAATTTTTGCAAAAACCTTTCTTAGTGCACCTTGACATTGTTGTAAGAAGATATCCTGAAAATTTCAACTCTCTAGCTATAATAGTTTTGGCTGTACGTTGATTATTAAATTTGGACTGCGTTAATGCGTTAATTATTTAGTTTAATGGCGATAAAACAATTTTTTGCAAAATTCTTTCTAAGTGCACCTTAACATTGTTGTAAGAAGAAGACCTTGACAATTTTAAGTCTCTAGCTATAATAGTCTCGGTTGTACGTTGATTATTCAATTTGGACTGGGTAAGTAGTTTAATGACCTTAAATTCAAATTTTTGCAAAATCCTTTCTTAGTGCACGCCTATATGGTAACATAAATGTACCCTGAAAATTTCAAGTCGCTAGCTGAAATAGTTTTGGCTCTGCATTGATTATGAATCAGTCAGTCAGGACTTCTTCTTGTGTATATATATATCTTATATATATATATATATATATATATATATATATATATATATTTATTATATATTTATATATATATATATATTTATTATATTTATATATATATTTATTATATATATATATAATAAAACAAAATATATGTTGTTTAAATTGGATCTAGTTTTATACTGCCTTTTACCGAGGTTTACAATTCAAAGTGTTTAAAATCAAAGTTTGCAAACTATAGCTTTAAAATTAGAAATACTTAAAAATAAATAAATTTAGTAAGATTAACTTCAGCTACGTTTAGCCGTTAGACTGATTATATTCAACATTTTAAAACATCTGACATTTCATTATTAAAGATGATTCATTAAACGATCAGCTGTTTCTATGTTTTGTTACAAACCAAAATAGTCCTCATTATACTCAATATCTGTCCGGCAAATGTCGCTGTTATATTTTATTTTAAAAAAGGATAATTTTTATTATATTACAGAATATTTTTGCTCGATTTAAAAAAATGATTATTCGTTTTAAACCTAGTACTTGATTCTATTTTGAAGAACAAAATATCACGTTATGTATAACAATTTATTTGTCAGGAAAACATTAAATTATTCCAGAAGTCTAATAATTAAGTGCACAACGCCACTCTGGAATTAAGTCAGTGGATTATGTTAACACTCTTTCGTTCGTAATTTTGGCCTCCTTTTGTTCAAACACACGCCTAATTCATAACGTTAACGCCAAATAAGACGCTCAATACGACAGAGATTTTTCCTTCTGCCACCAGACTTATTTGAAATAATACTGCAAAGCACTTCCTCAAGGTTGCACGGGTACATATGATGGCAATAAAAGAGCTACCTCCCAGATGTTTATGTTGCCATTTTGTTTTAATAGGCACAATCTTCTACATTTCATCATGACATGAGAAACGACACAATATACTTGGCACCTGCTAGACTAGACATAACATAGAAAACATCTGTTGCCGTATATTTTTTATTTTCTAATAGTAACGTTAAAAATGTAACAAATACATTTGTACAATGTTATTTGTACAAATACATTTGTACAAATACATTATGTACATTTGTACATAACTCATAAACATAAAGTGTTTTTTATCTGTAACAACACTTCTATCGATCAGAATTTTAATTGTTTAATAACTCTTTCCAGCTGAATACATAAAACATAAATCCAGACCGCCAATATTTTTTTTTTATTTACACACCGTAAATTATTTATTCTAATTTTTTAATATTAATTTGATTTATGATTTCTCATATATGTTCGATTAGAACAAAATATTTTAAGATTGTTCTAATTTAACTTTTGACTTTACCTGTAAACATAACTGGATTTGAAAAATTCTTTTAGCCTTTCACCATTGCCGGTAACTTCCTTAGGCCTACGGTGTGGTGGGAGATAGCTTCTAACACGTGGTTAGGCCAATGGAAATTTTTCTTAAACTATTTCTTGAAGAAAATATTATAACGCTGCTGTTAAAGTGAATAATATTTGAATGCTTTCTTAATTTTTATCATGAGGTTACACAAGCCGTTTTATTTCTTCTAGAATGAACTTCTTATTTATTCAAAAATCAAAATACTTTGTATACAATTTGCTTTTAAAAGCAACATAGAGAAAATTATAAACATTGAAAACAAACAAGAAAAACGATCTTATTTTGTAAATAACGCTCTTGACTATAATTGACAATCTCTGTCAGTAGATGATGAATGGTTGGCCAATATTTGAACTAAACACTGTTATAGATTGCTTTATTATTGTATGCTCCGAGAAGATAAAAACTGAAAGTTAATGCTTAAAGATTTTTAGAATTTGAATTATTATCTTTCTTTTATTATTTTTAGTTTAAAACAGCAATAAATAAAATAAATATAAATAAATATTCTTCAATCAAACACGAGAGTTTAAAAGGAAATATGTAACTTCCTTATATTAGATAAAGATAATTTGAGTTATAAATTTATATAATTAAATTTAAAAGTATCCAATTGGTGAGAAATGGCGAAATAAAGATGTACAATATATGCATATTTATTCTTGTATTTGGTCATACATAAACAAATAGTTTAATCACCAATCGAGTTAGGCCTATATCGAAACATTCTGATTTATAACAAATATTGCATTGCTATTTTTTTAATAAGAATCTAATAAATCTAATGTTTTTCATAATATTTCATAGTTTAACATGTTAGAAAACATTCTAACATCCAGAAAACATTCTGGGTGGTTCACTACTAGTCTGTAGACTAACTGTATACTAACTAGTATAATTACTTGATTAACCAATACTTCTAGAGACTATACCCGCAAACGTTTATCTGTAAATAATTGAAATTTAAAACACTTTTTTGTTAGAAGTCCTCCAAGAATATTTTAAAATCAAACAGATTTTTCTCTTTGAAATTTAATTAATTTTTTTATTTACTACATGAACAGTCATGCATGCAACGATATTTTGATATGTATCGTTAATATTAATAAATATTTGAGGTTATGTTACATCTTAACAAAAATTATATAACCAATCAATTAATACAATAAATCGATCGATAATACTGTATAGTAATTCAGGCAGATATAAACCTACCTATATACAGTGATAAACAATATTATTATTTCGATTTGATAACAGAAATAATTTCAGCACGCAGCTGTCTCACAGAAGTGATAGAAGCTAATTTCCAAAAGTGTTGCCCGGCGTCAAACAATTTCTTTATTTCAACAAATTTTGTAAATTTATAATTATAATTTATGCAGTTTTAACGTTAATTGCGGTGATAAAGTAGGATTACAAAATTAAGACAAAATAGTTATGATTCTGTTTATATTCTTCTTCTTTTCTGCTAGGATTATTATCACTATGTTCAGTATAATGATCTGCCTTCACTAGCTTCGTCAATTCTACTTTCGTTGACGCGTTTCGGAGAACATCTATCTTCAAAAACTATATCTATACGCCTAGAGTATAGATATAGTTTTTGAAGATGGAGGTTCTCCTGAAACGCGTCAACGAAAGTAGAATTGACGAAGCTAAGAAAGGCAGATCATTATAATGAACATAATGAAATAGTTATGAATTTAAAAGATTTGAAATGACCGCCATTAACGAAATTTTCTGGTTAAAGAACTTGTCCAAGCTATTACCAGAATAGATTTGTGTACCAACTTTGCATTAAATCGGATCAAAATTGTAAACGTGAGCGTGCTCCCGTTTGTAAAAAACACTCCCGAGTTGTAAAAAACACTCCCCCCACAAAATGGCCTCTTTAATAGATCATTTTTCCAATGGAAAATCGCTGACCCAGTATCAAAGTAAATGTATGCAAAACCTCACGACCTCATGTTAGTTTGAATTTACATTCCAAACAAGCCTTTGATTGTATAAATAAGCATGTAGATGTTAAAAAAAGCTACTGAAATTTAAGCTGTACAGAGAGACAAAAAATGTAGAATATAAAGATTTACTCTTGTTAATTAAGGAAACCCAAACCGAAGTGAAAATGATGTACAATATAAATTTCTTTCTTAATCATTTAGAAATGCTTAAAATATGTAGGCCTACATTTGTTTTACAGGAAAATTATATAATTTTTAATCATCAGTTATTTTCAATAAAATAAAATATTTATTTACAAATTTAATTACATAGTTTACTCATATTTTACAAGAAAATATATTTTTCGTATTTTTTTGAGACCTTAGTGAAAGCTTCTTTTACATTAACGCTCGTTAGGTTTCTTGAATGTTTTAATATACATTTCTCATTAAAAAATCTCTCTCACTTTGTAGTGCACGTTTCGATTACAATTGAATTTAGAATTTCGTTTTCCAGTATTGTTTCATCCTCCATTTTATTCTTCTCCTGTCATCATCTCCATAAACTCTGGAATATCAACAGCTTTGTTTAGATTTCTCAAATGATAAATTTTAAAATAATACATAATATTATTAAAATATAGTTACATGCTATTCTATAATATTTATAAAACTTTTATAATGTATTTTTTTTATATAATAAATTTTGAATTAGTCCACCAACTTTTGTCATTGTTTTACTCTTACAGCTGAAAGTTAGTGTAAAAACAAAACGAATTATTTTCATTAAATCTGAAAATTTTAAAATCTTTCATACATAATTCCGTTCGGTTTTGTACCAAAAGTTACCTGAGTTCTTGAAACTGCAATTATGGGGTACCTAAAGATTCGTCAGAGCAACAGGGATCTCTCACATCCCATACTTTTCCATTGTAAGGCCGTACAATAAAATAAAGCCGACAAAATCTTTGTAAACGAAATTCCAAGAGCAATAAAGTGTCCCTGCGAGAGTGAAACACAATACAAGTACAGGTTACAAATAATAGTGTGTGTACCAAAAACCATGAATGCTAAAACAAAACATTGTTGAAAGTGATATTTGAATGATTACTGTATCTAAGATTTAAAAAATTATTGACTGAATCAGTTTAGAAAGCATAATCGGTTAGATAATATAGGCCAGTTCTAATATGTAAATGTTATTAAATAAAAGGCTCTGCTTTTAGTAAACAGTAAACATTGCAGCTTAATTTAGGTATGTAATGTAAAATATGGTTATAATAAGTTTCATCTGTAAATGTTTTATTAGTAAGGTACTATGAATGAATTCAGTCATTCATTTTATAGGTTATAGTTTTAAATACGAAAGTAGAACAAAGCAAGGCTTATTGTATTAAATAACCTTAGTATAATAAATGACATTAACAGTTCCTACAAGTATTAAATATAACATTCATTTTAACGAAATTCATATTGACAAGAAATAATAGTAGCAGGTCTATATGGCTTCACAACGATTTTACTTAAGAAGATATGTACAGTAATCTTAAAATACAAGTACTGAATTAAAGTTAGTGTGTTACAGTATTTACATGGTATAATTTGAATTATTTTATTTACAGAATTCATGGTTTTTTACGTTGAATTATGTGCAGTGCTTTCATAAAAAGTCCTAATCTCGTTTCCTTTTCGTTCATGTACCAACAAGGAAAGTTATGATTGCCCTATATTTCATAGGTCACTTCGAACATTGTTTACAAAGAAATGCTATAACACTGTTCAACGTCTTGCTGTACGTTGTTGTATTTTATTCGTTTCTTTTTATTATAAGAAATAATAACCATTAATGAACATACCTTTGAAATCAACAGTTCCGGAATCGTCCGAATCTATTTCCTCAATCATACCATCCAGATCGTCAGATGTAAGTTTATCATCCAGAGCCGCAAGAATTTCCCTCAGGACCTTTGTGGTAATGTAGCCGTTCCCTGATAACAGAGAGTGGTATATTAAGCTTACTTTCTTCATTATAAGCTGATTTAATCTGGTCTAATTAGTATTGAATTATTTTATTTATTACAATAATTTTGCAACTGTTAGTCATATGATCAATGAGGGTATTTTGTGTCCTGTGAGTTTATTGATAAAAAGTACTTAAAATAATTCGAATCCTATTTATTCTCTGGTTAAAATAAAAAGTCGAAGAAGCTGTTATTCAATGTGTCGAAGCACTATATTACCACTTCTTCAAAGACGACGAAGGTGATTTCGTCAGTAGTAACAGCCTTGAGTCCCACCCAATGTTAAAATCAGGATGCCAGAATGAAAATTAAAATGCATTTAGTACCAAACCCCGACACCAGAACGCTCAGAAATCGTTTTTCTACTTCCTTGAGTCTATAAATTGGTGCAGTGATGTGAATTTATTTTATACTCGATTAAGAGTCTCCTTAATACCATTCATACCTTAATCATACCTGTACATACGTAATTATAATCCCAAAAGCTAACCCAACAGTACGTGGTTCATTTCCCTTCTGACAAATAGCGCTATCCTTTTCAGTCAAACAATTTCCTATGCAGTAAGATCTCTCTGCACTATAGACTTAAGGGTGCCAGTCACAATAAGCGTATTTACGCTCAGCCCGTCCAAATCAGTAAAGATTTTATTCCAACCTTACTCATGTTTTTATCAGAGTATATGATTTACGATGGCTGCATGTTTTCGTTAAACAAAGCCGCCTCGGTGGCCTAGTTGATAGCGAACTGGGCTTTCACCCCGAGGACCCGGGTTCGATTCCCGGCCAGGGCTTGGCATTTTCATACGCTATAAATCATCCCATCGTCTGCATTAGCCCAAGTGTGCACAATAGTCGGACGTTAAAAAAAAATCATTAAACGATGTTGAACTTGAATATTAAACTTGATTAAATTAACTTGAAGTTAATTTGTAAGATCGCAAATTAATCGAATTAATCGCAAATTAATCAAACATCAAAACATGATATTTGATGTCAACTAATCAAATAATTTATTAAAAAATTTTCTATGTAAAAAAAACAAAACAAATAATTTTTATAACCATACTGAATAAGATTAATTGAAACACTACTTCTATAATTCAGATAATTTTTGTCTTAATTAATAAAGATCTTAAATAACAATCTTTAATTTTTTTCGTAGCTGTTTTTCGTGAAGCAAAACAAATATTATCTGCTCTCGTTTTATCAGTTCATTTGTCACATTGCTTTACTCGGCAAGTTATTTAAAGCTGGATAGGACCTAGGATAGGTTGGATTAGAACTATGCAAGTACCTTCTTTGTCGTATAGACGAAACGCTTCCTTCAGTTCCTGCTGCATAGCTTCAATGCTCTCTTCTTCAACGAAGACACTGACCACTTCAGAAAAGTCATCCAAAGATATTTTGCCAGTTTCTATGTTAATCAAACAAAATTCATATAAGTTATTTACGTCTTTTGTTTTATATTTATTTAACTAAGTCCAGAATCTAGACGCGATACGTACTGTCAATATCCACGTCTCTGAGTAAACGCTTCAATCTCTTCTCGTCGAAAAAGAGTGGCCGCAGTCAGAAAGAATTCCAGCGATCTTATCAGCGTCTATGAAGCCTGTTTTTGCTGAATCAGTCATGAGAAAAGCTCTGCGAAGAGCTACAAAACAAGTTTTTATTTTTATCAGAAGCGTAACTAAAATAATGTAATAAACACATGAATATAGGAAACATTACATGTCACATAATGTAAAGGAAAATGTATAACCCTCTGCCGCCTCCATATTCGGAATAAATGTGTCTGTAACTGCAATAACACATTTATTCTATGTATTTATTTTATATATATAATTAATTTTATATTGTTAATAATATGTTATTATTATAATATAATAATTAATTTATAACAATTATATATTATATTTTTTATAATATTATTTTAATTATTATTGTAATTTGTACATATTTATTTATTTTTATTTTCTTATTATATAAATTATAAAAAATTGGTGACCATGAAAAAAATAGATTTTAAGATATTAGTGGATATTGAAAACCAATAAGCATCCAAACAAAACATGTGGATCACCATACAAATCGGTACAGCAGTTATCGAAAAACTCCTGAACAATCAGTATAATTTCTCGCAATCGATTCGTTAGATTTTGTTAATATTTTGGACATATACTAAATTTTTATATTATGACATATACTAAAGCTTTATATTATGAAGCTTCAGAACTCAAATTCTTAGCAAAATTGAAAAAAGAACAAGCTACGGGTTAAGAGTAAACCATCACATTTTATCGGTATAGTTTCTCTAAAATTGGTTAATCTCATTTACTCACTCAGATCAGATTCATCATTTCTTTTTTTTAATTTACTCTCGAACAGACATTTTATTTTATATCAAAATTTTGTACATAAGCGGAGTTATAATTGTTCACATATGTCTAAAATTCGAGCAAAACTATTTTGTAAAATTAGTCTTCCTTTCCTTCTTTTTTCTGTATCTTCTGGACCGGATTTTTTGGGAAATTGATTGAGTGTAAGAAAATTTGTGTAATGCAACATTATTTATCTTATAATTCTTGGGTTTTAGTAAACTGCCGAGTTCATATCTTTCAGACTTAATTGCAGACGTTAGAAATGAGTTACCAGCAGATATACTTAGGAAACACATAGGGCCGTGTATATCTTCGCAAATATATAGTTATTTCTTGTCTTAAATTAACTAGCAAGACTCAACAAGTTATAAAATCTATTTTAGTAATGCATGTATTTTTAAATGCAAACGTCAAAAAGTATTACTTTTAACAAGTAAACATTTCGATTTATAAATGATTGTCTATTTGTATCTTCTTGTCTAAGGTAACCAGATGGATGTTTTCAAATAAGCTTATATTGGATTGTTGCCAAAGCTTTAGTCGCTTCATTTAGGCCTACCTTATAAGTTATTGTCTTCAGATACCATTTTAATATTTCATTTAACAACGAACAACACTTCTGTGAACTTTAAAAACACACATGAAAATGCTTTTGTTTTAGTCTACTTATTAATGTCACTTTTCCAGCGTCATAATGGTAAAATGGAAATTTTGATAATTCAGGAGTATAATTTTAATAACTTTAAAATTTTTTTGTGATGGATTTCAAAATACAAAATAAAGCGGATCTAAAAGCTTTGCATTTTTAAAGTAAAAAATAATAATTGTGATACTCAGCTGTTTCGATGAGTGGAATTTCTAAAAAAATTATTACTTTATATATTTTTGAAGATATGTGTAATTTATGTTTTAAACTTTCAAATTAAATTGAAAATACGAAAATTAACACAGAATACGGCTAGACCTGCTGTTTTATGGAAGTTTTAAGGTTATATATATATATATATACATATACATATATATATATATATATGTGTGTTTTATATATATATTTATATAACTTTTAACGACGCCTTAGAAAGTGAAATAGAGTTCAGTATCGGCGATAATTTCAACGTCCCTTATTTTGGATCTTTACATAATGACTGTGCACGGTTTTTAAACCCAATGAGAATTCCTTAAAAAAGTAGAATTTAAAAAAATAAACTTTTTAAGCTATAAAGTTTTCTAATTCGGTCAGTCTTATGTAGGAGCACGAAATAAAACAAAATTGTGAAAATTTGAGTCATTCATAACTATTTAATAAATTATTAAAAATATATAATCTTATTAATGCTGTATTCACAAAATATGCTTATATAAAACAAGCATGACTGGTGATCAGAAAAGACGACAATAAATTATTTATTGTTTTACCAAAACAGACATGGCTTAATTTCTAAAAGCAGCAAAATAAGTTATAAAATATGATCAATTCGAATTTAAGTAACTTTCGTTAAATGTTTTTATTCTGGTATTCTATTGCTTTTTTATATTAAAAATTCAAATAATATTGTATTTATTTATTAAAAAAACACATTTTTGGCGTGCGCATTAAACGTTTTTTAAAGTAAAACATACAACATAACAAACAATTTTCTTTATTACCGTTCAAAACCTATTCAAAAGTAAAAAATGTTTTTATGTGATTTTAGCACAGTCTTAAAAGATTTTTTATTTGCTTACTCAAAATAAACTGTTTTAAATTATTTAATTTATTTTTTACTAGTCCGTACTCAATTAATATCTCACTGAAACTCTTACATTCATTGTATTTTATGTATGACACGTTAGCATTGCTCATAGTAACATTCGTATTTTTTTATAATATTCTGTCAAGCTTTTCAACTTTAAAATATTCACTACATTATATTGTCTTATATTGCATTAACTACGTTTTATTAACAGGCTTAAGAAAAGTGTCAAATACTGTTTACATTTCATCTTATTAATAAGTAATAAGACCTGTTAATAATAAAAGCTGTTTCTTGTACACAAAGTGAGGCAAAATTTAAAGCACAAGCAGTAGGCCAACTGCAAGTTAAAAACATAAAATATAGTTTGTTTTTAATTTTTAGACTATTTTGAAAAGAATTCTTTACCTTTCATTATTTAAAAGCCCTTTTTATATTTTAAAATACTAAAGCAAACGTTTGTACTAAAAATTGTGGTCTGACACAATTTTAAGTTTTGTTTAGTAATGGAAATTAAACTATGTTGAACAAACCATAAAAAGTGTTTACTGCATTTATCTTAACAAAAATTGAACACTGTATAACCTTTTACAAAGCTATAACTATTACTATAACCTATTACTATTTCATTTTATTTAAAAAAATTAAAACTACAATACAAAATCTAGGAATCCTACACTAATTCCTTATCTAACAACTTACCTCTCATCTTATCCTCATTTTCTTCCTGCAACAAAAATTAATTTCACATTAAATTAAACTTTGAAGGGGATAAATTATTAAAACAAGATTTTTCTACAAACTGTTTCAACATACTAATGCATGGTATCGTCAGACAGCCATACAAATTCACACATCATTGTTAAAAGTTACACAGATCAAAATTTACAGCAACTTGTGCAACTGGACACAGCAACATTATGAGGTTGGCATAGGTAAAAAAACAACCAATTGTGTCAAAGTTACACAATTAAAAGGGGTACAGTACCGGTCTAAGAAATTAAGAACTGAAATCACCTTTTAAATGTAAATGTTTTAATTTTAATTTCAGTGACGAGTACTTTTTATTTCAATTGAGAAACTGTGGTAAAAGTGTTTTGTGTTTTATGGATGTCGCTGTTCAATTTGTTCTGATATGTAACACTGTGTTACTTTCAATGAGACTTTACCATTACTGGTATTACTATTGTTTACAAGGACTTTTTAGATTTCTTGCTGTAATATTTTATTTTTAATGCATTTTTTTATACAGCAGTTAAATCTAACTATAACACCAGATTTCTTTAACAGAACAATGAATCAAAGGACAGCTTAATTCTGAGATGAGATGAGAATGAGAAAAGGGCACTAATTTTATAATTTTTTGGGTGAGTTTGGATCACACGGAAATCAAGGAATGTTAACAGTACCTTAAAATCAGATGTTACCCGATGAAAATTAGAGTTTACTCTGAAGAAAATTTTGGAATTTCTAAAAAAAATGTGTTTTTAGATGGGATGAACTTATCTTATATGCCAAATCATACACTGCTGTGAAAATATTAATCGAATTTTTAAGTTCACAAAATATTGTAGTTATTATGTAATTTGAAAGTATACATTCTGTTCGAATTTCATCTTTTAAACATATTAATTTCTAAATATGTACAAAACCAGTAATTTAATATACGCTTCTTTTTGCAAAAATGTTAAACATTTAGTTTTTAAGCCGGGTGTTTAATGAGTATTTCACTTAAGTATTAAAATGTAGTATTTTAAAATACCTAATAATAAAACTATTGTTATGACTTTCAAAGTATTTTTGTTCATTTATTCAAATAATATTTTAATAATAATCCGCACGACTGTAATGCAAACAATTATCTTATGATTTTTAACAATAAGTGTGAAATATACTTCAACATATTAATATAATTACCAACATAACTTTAAATTAAAAAAATGAAACCTTACCATGGTAACGCGCTTTGATAAAACAGGTGGCTGGTAAAACGAAACTGTATTAAACCACCCCCGCGGACCTTTTTATAACGTTTTGTCAACGGACTGTAACTCACCCTTGACACCTATTCTATAACTGTATAACCAAACAATGTATAGTTGTTTCACAAACAAAACTAACCTAATGGCAATGGATTGTTTAAATTTAGATGTATGACATATCTACTTTTAAAATGTAGTACTTACAGTAGCTTATGTGTAACACGTACCTATTTATTTTCACTTGAAAACTGTGACGTGAGATTTATGGACGGACTAATCGAGTGTAGGTCCAGGAGGAGATATTCTGGTATAATCTATCTCAATAAGATCGGTAAGAACACTAAGAAAGTGTTCAAACGATTTTCTGATTTTACTTTCTCACTGTACGATGAAAAATCTATCTAAAAATTTTGAAGAATTTATCCTAGTGCAGATCTCGGAAAATGATTTTTATTTGTGTGTGTGTGTGTGTGTGTGTGTGTGTGTGTGTGTGTGTGTGTGTGTGTGTGTGTGTGTGTGTGTGTGTGTGTGTGTGTGTGTGTGTGTGTGTGTGTGTGTGTGTGTGTGTGTGTGTGTGTGTGTGTGTGTGTGTGTGTGTGTGTGTGTGTGTGTGTGTGTGTGTGTGTGTGTGTGTGTGTGTGTGTGTGTGTGTGTGTGTGTGTGTGTGTGTGTGTGTGTGTGTGTGTGTGTGTGTGTGTGTGTGTGTGTGTGTGTGTGTGTGTGTGTGTGTGTGTGTGTGTGTGTATGGTTGTGTAAGCGAGTACGTTCTTGCCTGTGAACGCTAGAGAAAAAACTAAATTAACATATTTTGATGAAATTTATCATGTACGGTCGTCCTATTTTTATCATTTTTCCTATTTTTATTTTTTTCTTATTTTTATTGTTTTTATATTTTTATTATTTTTATTGTTATTTTGAAACATCGTTTTAGTAAAAATCTAAATTTCTTAAACCGGTTCTAAGAATTTCGGAATCAAATTTTGTTCAAACATATACCGAAACAAAAATTGTAGCCACTATATAACCAAGAAATAGGGTTCGCAAGCAATAAAAAATTAAAAATTTGTCAACATTTCTGGAAAATGGTTCATCATATTTTGCACAAATTTTAACCATATATGAATTTTCATGAGTGATACAATTTTTGTTACATCATTGTTACAAATTTTAAATAACAGTAATTAAGGGTACCAAAAGTAAATAAAACCAAAAATAAAGTCTCACTGCCGTCGGTTTTGTCAGGAAGTTAGTCTGCTTCCGAGCCAGAGTTTTTGTAAGATAATGACAGAGTATAAATCACTATGTATTTTGTATCATACAATTTTTGCAAAAATAATGGAAAGCATCGTCATAAAATATATTAAATTAAACAATAACCATAGCAAAAGAAGTAACTACAAATTTTAGTTGCTATATATTCAGACAATGTAAATACATAAAAGGAAAGAAAATTATATTCTAGTCTCGATTGATATTGTTTATTCACGTACCATAGATAGTAATGAATTACAAAGACATCCTTAAAAATAACCTTACAAAACATGTCAATCATAGTAAAATGGCAATTAAAGAACTTACCTCTACTGAACTTAATTCCAGAATAACATACAAACAGACGGTCTAGCAATGGACTCATTATTTTCAAGTATTTATCCAAAGTATACATGAAATATTTAAACAAATCTTTAATTTTTTCTGACAAAAACAAACATAAACACAAAGAAGCTCAATGTTTTAAATAAGTAGATGATACGTTAACCTCGGAACAATGGTTAACATAACTGAAGACAAGCTCTACAACCAAGCCAGGCAATTTGATTGAACAAAGAAACATTCATGGTGATATAAACTTGTGTAAGAAAGTCAGTTTTAACGAAATATGAAATACCACAACACTGATTACAATATAAGATTCACTCTCCAGAAGGAAATCAATGCAATAATATAATATTTGTCTACTTATTTCTTAAAAAAGATGACACACATCTGACATTTACGAGAAACCCATCGACACAGACCAAACATACATAGACTTAAAACTACAAAAAAGTAATGCGGTATAATTCAATATATTACCGTAGTCAATGCTTATAAGATAAAATATATTTGATAAAATAATAATAATAATAATAATAATATTTTTAACTTTTAAATATACTGCTAACAACAATCATTTAGGAGGCTATAATAACCTCCTATTGACGGATGATTTTATAACAGAATATGTGCTATCTGAAGATGAGGGTAGGCTGTCGAAACCGGTAATTAAAAAGGACTATATAGGATTGCATTACCGATAGTAGAAGGTAATTTAACCTGTATTAACTTAAAACCGACATTTTTTTTAGTATCCGTCAATATGAGTAGTTAATTTTCGGCCTCATATAAACATATTTAACTATAATTAAATTATTTTCAAATATTATATACTCATAGTAAGAGCAAAACAAATAAATAGTATTGCAGATTAAAACAACTTTCTCTTAAATCATAACCGTATGGTATCTATATTTGTTGATACTTTCTTAAATATTTCAGTTCGAAGCTATGGTTTAAAAAAACCAACTAGTAGTCCCTATTTCTGAAAAAAAGCATGACTATTTTTGCTCAAATTTGTATCATACATGAAGAATCATAACTAAAACCAGTGTACAAAGTTTTAAATAAAAATTTAACAGTTTACAAACAATAGATAAATAAAATATACCTGACACCATTAGCATGGATAAATGCTAATAAACTCAGCTTCAGCCTATTCAATACAGTTCATTTGGCTATAAAGAGAGGAATGCTAACCTGTATCCTCGACAAGTGTCGAAGCGACCATTACCAGAACTTTGATTCACCCTTGTAGATGTACAACAGATTGTCGAACGATAGCTTGCAATTGTAAAAAATCTAAATTAACTTGTATTTCTTAGTACAAATGTATAAACAAGAAAAAATATAAATCATTAATTATTTGTATTTCTTTCATACATGTATCTGTTATTTTGCTGTCTGTTAATATTTTCTCATTAAATATTTTTTAATAAATATTTCATGATTATTTTATTATTAATTTCCGTTATAATTTCATTTAACAACCTATTATTACCTTAAATTATAAAAAAACAACTATTTTCATCGAAATAATCATTAAAATAGCTACAAAACATGTGGGGGTATAAAAAATTGGACCAATATGGTTTCTGGCAACATCCGAAATATTAATCTACAAGCTTTTCTGAGCATGTATCAGTTAACAGAATGCGGTCCTCATATTTTGCATACTCAAGTCCCTTTGGCGCCTGGACTAAATGGTATATATACTTGGTATATTTTGATACCAAAGAGTTATTTTTGAATCAACTTTGATCAAAACTATAAAAGCCATTTTTGAGAAAATGTATACTTTTTAGAACTACACTACTTTGGAACTTGCTTAGGGTTTAGATGGTAAAATCTAATTTATGCAGGTATTAACGCTGATTACGATACTAAAAACTGATTTTCAAAAAAGTGTATTATAAAAAAGTTTAGAATCAGTTATAATTTTTTGAATGGCTGCCATTTTGAAACTGATGATTTTTCTAGATAAGTTGTCTAAGCAAATTAACATCTAAATCAATTTTTGTGTCAAGTTAAAATTTTGCATGTCAAAATATTCATTTGACTGGTAATATTCAGTATTGGCATGTTTTGGAAATCCATTTCCATCACTTGAGTATGACAGCTGCAACAATATATATACATATATCATCACTTGAGTATGATCAGCTGACAACAATATATATATATATATATATATATATATATATATATATATATATATATATATATATAAATTAGTTTAGACTTTAAGGAGGCGAAGTTAAGATCACGTACACCTTACGTATACCTGCTTTCCCACCTTTCTCTTAATTGTTTTCCTACATTTTATTCTTATAAAATAGGCCAACCAGTTGATTGAAATCAATATTTATCTGTCAGTTTGTAATGTTTCAGTCATTAAATTTAAACAAAAATATTCATTATTATGTTAAACAGAAAAGTGTTAAAGGGTTAAGGTAAAACTAAATATTATGGTTTCATTTATTTTATTTAGTACAATGAAGAACAAATTCGTACAAAACCAAAATTGTAAAGTGTTGTTTTTAATGAAGTAACAATGATTAAAATATATAAAAGTATATAATACTTATAAAAATAAAACTTCTTCGTATTAACAAAGCTATAGAGGTGTGTGTTGGCCAGAGTTCCAAGAAAACGTTCTAAAAATGTGTTTTTAATTTATTCGCCAGCCATCATTTCCATGAATTCTGCAACAAAATAAAACAACAAATAACAATAATGGTTTTTAAGGTTAGCTTTGTTTACTGCATTCTGCAAGAAGTAATTAGCATTAAATAAACTTAAATTGCATGACTTAAAAGATGGTTATTTCTTGTTCATAATTTCAAAAAAATTACAGATAGCTTGGTATCTGTAAGTTACATAAATTTACATTTTCACAGTGAGTGTTTGGTACTTCTAGTGTCTAAATGGTATATCAGGGTAGGGCCTGACGCATTTGTTTCTGATAAGTGGTTGAGCTCAAACGTATGTCAATATAGTTGTAAAACGTTTTTTTATAGAGAAGTATGTACAATGAGATTAATAATATCACTGAAAAAATAT
The DNA here is from genome assembly GCA_022606455.1 of Callitettix versicolor. NCBI lineage: Eukaryota > Metazoa > Arthropoda > Insecta > Hemiptera > Cercopidae > Callitettix > Callitettix versicolor. The sequence goes on from CM040184.1 coordinate 46,677,221, forward strand.
TACATGTTTCGTAAATATTATTTGCAATTTTTATTGTTGATTTTGTTTTACATAAAAAAACAATATGGCGTTAAAAGTTGGCAAAGAAAGTTGACTCTCCTAATTTGAATGCTAAGTAATACAGCGCTTAGTTGCAGCAAACTAATTATTTTGTTAATACTCTTAAAATGTCATTCCATTAGATTACTATAGTCCATTAGGTATTGAATATGTGGATGTAGCAAATTCAAAAAATGGTTTAAAGTTTTGCTCATGTCAGCTATTTTAATGTTTCCAATTTTATATTGGACAAACATTTTGAACAAACTGCACAAAACTCTAGTTTTACTCAATATATTAGAATGATATTTCATATTCATACCTTCGAAGTCAACCGTGCCTGAGCCATCAGAATCTATTTCTTCGATCATGCCGTCCAAATCGTCACTGGTCAACTTATCATCAAGTGCTGCAAGGATCTCCCTCAGAACCTTAGTGGTGATATAACCATTTCCTGAAGAAACCATCAATCCAGTTATAATATAATTGTATCAGATTTTTTTACATGGATCTAAATTACTTTGTACAAATTACTAAATACAACTAAACATTAATGTTGTATTTAATATTAATAAAATTTATTTCCCTTTAATGACACTGATACAGAAAAGAAAAACGGTTTATAGTAGATCTCAAGCTATCAAAAATACGGATTTCTCTAAAAAATAGTGGCAAATAAACGTAGTAAGAAAAAATAATAATTGGTTACATAATTTAATAGTTTTTTATTCATTATACTGTTAGTTGCAATAGTTCCTTTGCTCTTACGTTTTAAATTTCCAATTAATAGGCCAGGCCTATTACGCCTAATATTTATAAAATATCAAACTACTGTATTAAAAGAAAATCAATAAGAAATGTCTGTATTCAGGCGAGTTTTAAAGCCCCAATACAGTACACATTTTCTTACATTTCTTGTGGTGTTGCTTCCAAAACATCTGATGATCTAATCTCCTGTCATTGTTGAACAACCAACACGTACTTAATTTCTATTTAATATATATTTGGCTTCCATTTTGAATCCGCCAGGTTTAAATTAACTTTATTTTCAAATCTGGTACTATACAAATTGTTTTAACCTTTTTTTATACTAATTATAATGTTGCAACCTATTTTTTTCAATTTTCTTTTGTTTTGTATATCTTATGTTGATATAATACATCTTAGGCTATAACCTTTTATTTAGTTTACTTACAAGTCTCTTTATACTGTTACAGTTAAAAATATATTTTATTTATATTTTTGAAGATTTTTTCAGATATTGCTTTCAAATTACCACTGATAGTGTTGTCGAGCAGTCAATACATATTTTGACAGAGTTAACATTTTCGGCCCCCCCTCAATAAACACATTTAACTATAATCACGTTGTTTACAAATATGAATACACTCGTAGTATTACGACGCATGATTTTGAACCTATGTTTTACGCTGAATGTAACCATTTAGAAAAATAATTTTTTTTTAGCTGTCGGTAGTTTGTACTGCTAATGTTGAAAAACTTCTTATAATTTTGAAAACGATTCATTACTTTTGAAAACTGATTACAGTATTAGGTTACGCTTACGAAAAATACCTGAAATATTTTGTCATAATAAATCTTGTGTCATAATACCGATTTCACATTTTAAATAATTTTTGACATGATACAAGCGAATTCCAAAAGTATTTCTCTTTATCGTACCCTTTTTGAAATTATGATTTCACCATCATAATCGGCATTATTATAAAGGCTAATAGCACTTTAAACTTCGAAATTGCATTGAAAATACGAAAATGGAACCTGACCGCCGTCAAAACATTTCTTAAAAACTCAAAACGCGAATTTATGCAGTTTTCAAATCTGATTACGATGGCGAAATCACATTTAAAAAAATTAAGACAAAAAGTTATGGATTTTAAAAACTCTTTTAGCCGCCATTTTGAAACTGTTGAACAAATTTTGCTAGTTAACGAAATTGCCTATGCTATTATAATAATCAATTTTTGTGTCAAGTTTGAATCAAATCGAACCATAACTACAAACTGGAGTGTGTTAATACGCACGCGCGCACACGCACGCGCACACGTACACACACACACACACACACACACACACACACACACACACACACACAATTTATTTTTATATACACATAATTTTTACGACCTCTCAGAAAGTGATCTAGAAAGCAGAATCCGTGCTCATTTCAAGGATCTGGGTCTAGCCATGATGGCTGTTCGAATAGCTCATTTTCCAATGGAGATTTGCTTAAAGATACTGTAATTTTAAATAGGTAGGCCAAAAATATCAAATTCGTAAAAATAAATTAATAACTAAAACTGATTTATGGTGGATCGGAAGCGGTATTTGAAAAAAAATGTAGGAAAATGTATGGGAAAATTACCTTACCTTGTAGAATTAACGCAATCTCTAAGAGCGAAATGCATTTAAATGTATTTTATTTTAATGAATTACCTTCTTTATCGTACAACCTGAATGCTTCCTTCAACTCTTGCTGCATTGCCTCTGCGTCCTCCTCCTCCAGGAAATGCGAAACAATACTGCAAAACTCGTCCAGTGATACTTTTCCGGATCCTGTACAAAATCAACATGTAAACAAATTAAGTTTACTGATACAGAACACATTTTTAAAGTAACAGAGAATGTAAGGTACTTTATTTTTTTTAAAAAAAGATTGAACAAATAACAAAGAATTTTGAAAACTTTTGTATTTCTAATCTTTTTAGATATTTAAAAAAAAATAGAAACAATAATGCAAGACACTTCCAGTGACACGTTTCCGGATCCTATGTAAAATTAATATGCCATTTTAACACGTAAACAACACAATTTTACTGACAGTGAAAACATTTTCAAAGTAAAATAAAATGAAAGATAATTTAATTTAAAAAAATCGAGTAACTAATAAAGAATTTTGAAAACCAACATGTTTCCAATCCTTCTAGATATTTGTACTTAGAGGTCTATGTTTATTTAAAATAAAATGCATATATCGTTAATGTTTTAATGCATATAGAAAGTATTTTGCAATTTTCAATATAAAAAAATTGTGATGTATTAGTTTAGAAGTAACAATATAAACTTTCAAAGCGAGGTAAACTAAATTTATATTATCCTATATGAGTTATAAAAAATATTTCTTCTGTTTTTTTGTTTTATTCAAACTTTGTGAAAATTTAAAATTAACTATAGCGGAAATATAAATTGTTCAAGGCAATTCTAGGTTACACTAAAATATTTTGAAATTGGATTCTCATGACAAAGCAAAATTTTTTAAATTAAACTTATTTTCAGTAATAAATTTGTAAGCCTAATGTTTTTTAATGATCACCGTGTATAATTTTAACATAATACGTCAATGTTATAATAGTCAAAACAGTAGGAATACGTCTCAATAAAACACATTTTCAAAACCAAACATTTTATAGTAAAGGTGAAATTTTGTAATCAATAAATAAAATACGAATTTTTCAAAAATCGTAATTAAAGAATATTTCTAAGCTAAAATATTTTCAAAATATTTGATATAGGCCATATATAATTATTGAATTAACTTGTAATTTTATTTAAATAAGGAATTATACATTTTTCAGAGTTAAAAAATTACAACACAATGCAAACATTTAGTTTTTATGCAATGAAAAATTAATATTAACGGTCTTTTAATATTGAGCTGTCAAGGAAATTTTTAAATTACTCCGTATGTTGTCTAACAGTCTAGAACATTCTTTCCTTATAAAATATTTTATCAGATATTTTAAGTGATATTAAGTAATTAATTGAGATATTTATTATTGAACATTTCAGCCATATATGAGAAATTTTAATAATTTATCAGGAGCAAATGCCTCAAAAATTGACAATTTGACCTGGCAAAAAAGAGAGCTGAAAACAACTGTAATATTACTGAGAATATTAGCAATGACGGAAACCAAAGGCAATGAAGGACATTGTATACTAGCTTTTTTAAAAAATTGAATTTTTAAGTATATAGCTTATAAATGATATGACTTACTAATGGTTGAGTGAAACGGTACATTAATTCTGATCCCTCTTCCTAATTAATTTAAATGGTATAAAGTATAGATATTAAAAAAATAATAGAATAAAATTAAATAAATAAAAGGGAAGAGCTCATATGACCAAAAGATCAAACAACCAAAAGTTCATTCGACCAAATTATACTTAAATATTTTGGTTGAATGAACTTTTGGTCATATGAACCATGTTTTTAACAGAGTGGTTCATTCGACCAAAAAAATAACTTAGAGATTTATTAACATAGAGGTTCGTATTTCCTTCGAAGGAGGATATTTTGTAAAACACGGTTTTTATTATTGCATATAGATCAGTGTCATTACTGATATTTAAATTAAAAATAATACACGCCATTACACTACATACCCAGACCAGTCATTACTATATTGTTTTAGCGTTTAGGCCTACAGTTGAATATACTATCAATATTTTATATATTCATTTTTTTTAATTATTGCATATAGGTAAGTTTCAATACTAAATATTTAAATTAATAATACACGACATTATACAATTAACACTTGAATACTAAATAATTAAGTTGGACTGGGTAAGTAGTATGATTGCGTTTAACATAATTTAAACATTTATTATTCACACCTATCAATATATAATACACGAATAAAACGTCACTGTTATACAATTAACACTTGAATACTAAATATTATGTTGAGCTGGGTAACTAGTATGATGGCGTTTAAAATAATGTAATCATTTATTATTCACACCTACCAATATATAATAAATGTATAAAACGTCACTGTTATACAATTAACACTTGAATACTAAATATTATGTTGAGCTGGGTAACTAGTACGATGGTGTTTAAAATAATGTAATCATTTATTATTCACACCTACCAATATATAATAAATGTATAAAACGTCACTGTTATACAATTAACACTTGAATACTAAATATTATGTTGAGCTGGGTAACTAGTACTATGGTGTTTAAAATAATGTAATCATTTATTATTCACACCTACCAATATACAAAAAATGTATAAAACGTTACTGTTATATAAATTAACACTTGAATACTAAATATTATGTTGAGCTGGGTAACTAGTACGATGGTGTTTAAAATAATGTAATCATTTATTATTCACACCTACCAATATATAATAAATGTATAAAACGTCACTGTTATACAATTAACACTTGAATACTAAATATTATGTTGAGCTGGGTAACTAGTACGATGGTGTTTAAAATAATGTAATCATTTATTATTCACACCTACCAATATATAATAAATGTATAAAACGTCACTGTTATACAATTAACACTTGAATACTAAATATTATGTTGAGCTGGGTAACTAGTACGATGGTGTTTAAAATAATGTAATCATTTATTATTCACACCTACCAATATATAATAAATGTATAAAACGTCACTGTTATACAATTAACACTTGAATACTAAATATTATGTTGAGCTGGGTAACTAGTACGATGGTGTTTAAAATAATGTAATCATTTATTATTCACACCTACCAATATACAAAAAATGTATAAAACGTCACTGTTATATAAATTAACACTTGAATACTAAATATTATGTTGAGCTGGGTAACTAGTACGATGGTGTTTAAAATAATGTAATCATTTATTATTCACACCTACCAATATATAATAAATGTATAAAACGTCACTGTTATACAATTAACACTTGAATACTAAATATTATGTTGAGCTGGGTAACTAGTACGATGGTGTTTAAAATAATGTAATCATTTATTATTCACACCTACCAATATATAATAAATGTATAAAACGTCACTGTTATACAATTAACACTTGAATACTAAATATTATGTTGAGCTGGGTAACTAGTACGATGGTGTTTAAAATAATGTAATCATTTATTATTCACACCTACCAATATATAATAAATGTATAAAACGTCACTGTTATACAATTAACACTTGAATACTAAATATTATGTTGAGCTGGGTAACTAGTACGATGGTGTTTAAAATAATGTAATCATTTATTATTCACACCTACCAATATATAATAAATGTATAAAACGTCACTGTTATACAATTAACACTTGAATACTAAATATTATGTTGAGCTGGGTAACTAGTACGATGGTGTTTAAAATAATGTAATCATTTATTATTCACACCTACCAATATATAATAAATGTATAAAACGTCACTGTTATACAATTAACACTTGAATACTAAATATTATGTTGAGCTGGGTAACTAGTACGATGGTGTTTAAAATAATGTAATCATTTATTATTCACACCTACCAATATATAATAAATGTATAAAACGTCACTGTTATACAATTAACACTTGAATACTAAATATTATGTTGAGCTGGGTAACTAGTACGATGGTGTTTAAAATAATGTAATCATTTATTATTCACACCTACCAATATATAACAAATGTATAAAACGTCACTGTTATACAATTAACCCTTGAATGCTAAATATTATGTTGAGCTGGGTAACTAGCATTTATTATTCACACCTACCAATATATAACAAATGTATAAAACGTCACTGTTATACAATTAACCCTTGAATGCTAAATAATTAAGTTGGACTGGGTAAGTAGTATGATGGAGTTTAAAATAATAATAAAAACATAATAATAATAAAAACATGGTTCGTATGACCAAAAGTTCATTCGACCAAAATATTAAAATATAATATGGTTGGTTGATCTTTTGGTCATATGATCTCACCTCTTAAAAACACGGTTCATATGACCAAAAGTTCATTGGATCAAAATATTAGTATAGAATTTGGTTGAATGAACTCTTGGTTGCTTGATCTTTTGGTCATATGACCCAATCGCAAATAAAACAATAACAGGTTTTTCGTTTAATTTACTAGAGTCAATCCAGGGTTAGGCGTACTTAACTGCGCGAATAGTGACGAATTGTTAAAGCATTTGCTAAAAATGAACATAGCAGTGAATACAGTATAAAATTGTCACCTTTTTCAACACAGTATACTGTTGGTTTTATTTTGTGCTTACTGGAATACAGAGATCAATATCTCGCCGTGAAAATATCGTGTCACATGAAGTAAATAATTTATTAAGAACCATTTTTATTAACTTTGAGACAGTATTTACCGATTTGTTTTGGACTGAGACAATCCATATAAACCACAAAGTTAACTGCAGACATTCACTGCTCTAAGTGTGGTCTTTAAGTAAATTACCCACCTTCAACATCGATTTCATCAATGAGGTTGTCCAGCTTCTCCTCATCGTACATGTGACCCATGTCACCGAGGATGCCTGCTATTTTGTTGGTCTCTATGAACCCTGATTTGGTCACATCGTGCATGAGGAAAGCTCTGCGCATGGCTGAAACATAACGTGGTTGTCATTTAATTAACAAATGAAGGATTACACCTTAACGTTGGACTTATTGTTACAGTATTAAAACTCGTTATGAAGAAGCTGCTTAGAAAATATCTAAATAATAGTAAATTCAGGTAGTTTTTATCGTAGGAGGGTCTATATTAATGTTTTGTAATTGAAATTTTGAAAAATATTCAATTTATAATAATAGAGAATTAAAAGTTTTGCATTTGTAAAAAAGTTTAAAAGCACTACTCAAAGATAAACATATATAAAACATTGTTTCATAATAAATTCACTCATGCATTTTTTACAGTTACTGTTTTATAAAAAAAAATATAAGATTTTTAACGCAAAATTTCCACGTTCTTAAAAAATAGAGTGCGGCTAATTGAAATTAGGAAAATATTTTAGTATAAAATTATAATTCTCATTTAATTTAAAAGTTGTACTCGAAAAATTAAAAAATTCTTAAACCGATTTTTAAGAAATCGTATTTTTAAATAAATTTCATCATTTTAGAACATCAATGTCATTGTTGTACCAAAATATTTTGTTTTTAGTAGCAAAAAACATGAATTTCAGGGAAATAACGGCTAAAAAAGTTATAAGACAATGCAGTTCGGTATAATTTATTTGAGTGCGTCAATAGATATTTTTAATAATGAAAACTAGATGAGCTGTAGTCTATACGTAATAATTAACGATGTCCAACAGGATCGTTACGTTCCGTAAGACAAGCATACAGCTGAATTGCTGATTTATTCAGCAGTTGGTCAGTTGTTGAGTACAAATGGACTATTGTAAAATATTAAAAAATTAAATTTTTTTAGGGAATCCTCAAAAAGTAATCTAGAGGTCAGAATCGGTGCTCATTTTTAGGTTTTAGACTTACCATGATTGCTGTTCCATATGATTTTACAATGGAAATTGGTTAAATAATATTTTTTAACTGAAAATTTTAAAGTTGACTGAAACTAACATTTTTACATGCATTATAGGCATTCATACATTATGTCAAGAACATACACAAGAGCGCTTACATTAAAACGTTAATCAAAGTTACTTAACTGTAAGTTAACAATAAGTTTTTAGTAACCCAAATTTTGGGTTAAATTTTCTGTTTAACTAGCCATGTCGTAGTTATTAATATTTCTTTGTGAAATTTTTCCATAGTGTTTTTAAATCGATCCCTAAATATCCAACACCTTCCATATTTTTTCAAAACCGAAAGGCGAATTGTTTAAAGTATTTTTTCTGGATACACGATATTTATTTTCAGAAAAAATTGTGTCACAACGTTTTGCGTCTACAATTTTTAATAGTGCTACATATTTGAGATTTAAATATCTAAGTTTTAAATATGAAGCGTTATTGCAACTTCAATAATCGCTACACACAGCTGAAATGATAGAATCGAATTTCCAAAAGTATTTTTCTTTATCTTACCCTTTTTGAAATTCCGATTTTACCACCACAATCAGTATATATTAGCACTTTACACTTTCAAATTTCATTGACAATATCAAAATAAACCCTGACCGTTGTGAAAAAATTTCTTAATTTTGACGGTTTCTAATACTTTAAAATGCTAATGTATACAGTCTTTAACGCTGATTACAATAGTGAAATAAGGTTATGCATTTTGAAATAATTGATATGACCGCCATTTTGAAACTGTTGAACTAATTTTGCTGGTTAACGAACTTGTCCAAGCTATTATTATATGTTTACAAGCAATAAAAATACACAAAATATTTTTGTGCTAAGTTTGAATCAAATCGTACCAAAATTTCGCACGTAGAGTAATGACACGCACGCGCGCGCTTGTGTAAATATTTCTTTTAAAACTGGAAAGGTCTAAATATAATCTTATTCTGTTTAAAATTTTATAAACTTTGTTTAAATTGCAGCCTAAATGAATAAATAGTTTTTACATGGAAAAATATTAAATGTAAACAATATTTTTGATTTGAAGCAGTTATCTCGATTTGTCCGGCGAATCGATAATCAGCACTCCTGTTATTTAACTATAATCATTTATCATACAAATTTGAATTATTAATGAAAATAAAACTAACCTTAACTTTCCAGAATACCAAGTATAAAAAGATATAGGACCTTTAAGATACATTTAAGAAGATACATTTAAAAAAAATGTTATTTGAAGGATAACAAACCACGCTTTACAGCTATTAGGAAGTCAGATAGCTGGTTAGATAAAATGGTTTCAACATTTTATGTTAAAATTGTAACCAGTAAAATTTAGTACTCTATATCAGCTAATAATGTTATTTTTGTATCTGTTGTTTCTCATAGTAGTAAAGAAAATTTATGTTAAATTAAGTTACACGCGGCTAAAACTATTCATGTAAAACTGAATTAAATTGATTTAACATAATTGCTTTGTTTGGACTTAGTGAATCAGTGTCTGGTTCGCAATTCAGTTTTGTGGGTTTGCTTTTGGCTTAAGTGTATGTTTGTGTAACCGTTTATATTTACCGAATCCTCTGAACCCCGAGCTACCGGGGTAGGTGAAACGTCTTTTCTTCACCAACAGAACTGCATCGGATGCACGTGATTTAAATTTCAGTTTTCTGCTCGGCGTAGCTTCCGTAACTGAAACGTTTTGAGTAGTTGTTAAAAAATGTGTCCTTCCTAAGTGTTATGGTGTTTATTTGGGAATTGTGATATTTTTATTTCAATTGAAATGTAAATATTATTTTTAAAATTACAATATTCAGCAGAGTACTAATAGTTATTGATTTCCCCAACATTTTCCTTTTTTCTTTTGAAAATATATTTCATCTAAATCCTACTTTCTGTTGTAGGCTACGTAAACAAATTGTTTGACATTCCGCACTTGTTTCTTTAGTTTCTTAACGAAAATATATTTGAAAGTTAAATAGTACTGAACGTACCTCTCATTTTGTCTTCTGCTTCCTGAAAAAGATAATAGCCTATTAATATTTAAAAAATCATTAACTAATCTAAACTAAAATTAAATTGCTATATAAATTAACTTGCTGTGTATCTGTATGCCTACGTGTATTGTTTTCTTTTGTTTCTGTATAAATATTTTACAATCCGGTTTTTGTTATAATACAAAAGATAATGAAACTGTACTTTTCGGAAGATAGTGACCGATCTTTCTTTGTTACATTTGAGAAAAGTTTAATTAAAATCGTAAAAAACTAGTTTTATAAAATCGTATTTGTACATCTTTTTGTCGTGCAAAAATTACCCGAAAATTTTGACTTAAAAAAATAAATAACGAATCCCAAATTATGGTTAAAATGTTCCCACCAAATTTTATAAAATCAGTAAAAATTTCATTAAAATCATTTGAGGCAAGAGAGCATATATGACGACAGCCAAATATAATTTTAAAAAAACACCTTGAGTAAATCACTAAACGGATGTATACACTTGTATAAACGGATGTATATATAAATATATATATATATATATATATATATATATATATATATATATATATATGAATTTGTTTTATATAAATGAACAAAATGGATTTGGTTTTATTTGGATATTTGTGAATCTATGTCTGCAAGTCAGCAACAAAAACAAACACGACAATTGACTGGGTTTTGTTTCAATTTAATCCCGAACCGTAAATTTCCTTCACTTGAGATTTAATATGGCGATCATTGAAAAAAGTGTTGTGAAATTTTGATGGCTCATAAAACAAAATAGTGGTTTTCACTTGAATGTATGTCCATCTGTGCATATGCGTGTGTAGCTACAACGTTAAAGACTAAATTTTGTGGTATTTGGCGTGTATGTTTAGTTCGTTCATATTTCAGAATTATATTTAAATTAAAAAAAAATTTAAGTTCATTTTCTGTTAAAAAAATCTTTAAATTCGGATTTTCACAAAATCGGCCCTGACGATATTGATCAATGGTTGCTCTAATACAGCTCGTAAATAGCAAACGTTTGATTCGTTAGCCAATAATACCAAAAATTCGTTTATGGAGATATCGAAAAAAATAATAAATTTACCTAGTTTCTCAAAACTGATTAATCACTTTTGATCGAATTTTAATTATAGTAACTGTAAATCGATTTTGGACTGTAAATTTCTTTATTAAAATTATGTTAGAATACCGAGTTGAGTTATGATTATTTTTTATGGGATAAATTTCAGAAAATTCTTATGAACAATTTTTGAGACATAATGCTAAAAAATCATACAGCACCAAAAAATTTCCTGTTCGTACAATAAATTCTCTAACCAAATTTGTTGGATGAAATAATTAAATGGGAGAAAGTTTTGAATGTTTTAGTATCATTTTTTTAAACTAGATTTTGATACGCATTTAATTAATTACACCCAGAAATAATTGCATCGTTTAAAAGTAAAATTTAAAATGTTGTTATTGTTGTAATTTTGAATATATCACTGTTTTATAACAAATCGAAGTATGAAAATAAAATAAATAAATATCAGCATAGCTTACCATTTTGATCCGTTGTTTTTGGTTACTTCAATACACTCGTGTAAAACACCTGTTAATCCTTTTGTTCCTGTTTTATAACTAGATTTTAGTAACGGGCTACATTCTCCCCTCCCCATCCCTTCTTAAGATTTAGAAATCATACAGCTGTGCTGTTAACAAAACTTCCGCCAGAAGAAGCTTTGTTGTAGGCCCACAGAGCCAATGTAAACTTGATTGTGAAGGTAAGAATATGCTACATGTTGAACAAATATGGTTCATTGGTGCCAACAACACGGCTGCCAAAAGATGTCATATTTTGTTATGATTGTTCAGAACGCGTTACGTTTGCAAATGATTATTTCATTATTCGTTAATTTACCGTTAACGCTGATCCCTCGTCCTCATTAGTTTTACTACCATAAAATAAGGACGTTAAGGGGGAAATCTAAAAATAACCACTACATGAAACAAAAAATATTTCTTTTGTTTTTAAATGATTTCATAGACAATATTTTAAAACATAATCCGTTTGAAGGATAGCAACCAGGTCAAACTGTCTCGATGCTTTCTCTGAAAGTTGAAAATTAAACAATTATTCAAGCCAAATATATATATATATATATATATATATATATATATATATATATATATATATATATATTATGTAGGTTATATTTATATAGGTTAATGTTTTTTCATTATTTATTTCCTTTTTTATCATAGGATTAAATGAAGGCGATAATTAAAAAAAATGTTTCTTATGACTTTCGGTGATCAAAGAAAACTCAAATTAATAGAGCGGTAAGTTATTATAGATTACCTATATATATATATATATATATATATATATATATATATATATATATATATATATATATATATATATATATATATATACATATATTTGGAAGACCTAAGGACAACACAGAAATCGCGTGCCTAGCTTATGCAGATGACCTGGCCATACTCACAGATAATGAAACAACAGCGATTAAACAGATAGAAGTCCTAAAGGAATGTGCAGAGAGGGTCGGTCTACAGATCTCGTTTAAAAAAACCGAATTCTTCTGTACAAAATTAAATATTCAAGAACTAAACACAAAATATGGTAAGATAAATAGAGTCAAGCACTTCAAATATCTGGGAGAAATTCTTGAACCCACAGGTGGCGAGAAGGCTGCGCAAAAGGTTCGGCTACTGAGAATGAAGAGGGCTCTTGGTATAACGCGTAATATCTACAATAAGAGATGTATGTCGACACACACAAAAATCAGACACTACAACACAGTCATAAAACCGGAGGTATTATATGCAAGCGAGACGCTAGCACTCCACACAAAAGCTACCGTTGAGGGTATTTTGAAGGCAAAATCTTTAGGAAGATCCTTGGCCCGAGATTAACAGAAGATGGATACAGGTTGCACTCCCGGAAGACCACAGAGAAGATATCGAACCTGGCAGCAGATATCAGAAGAAGGAGGCTTCGGTTCTATGGACACATCAGTAGACTCCCAACAACGAGACTTGCCAACAGAATCCTTAAGTATATACAAGGTGTCAAATCAACAAATTCGTGGATCGCACAAGTCAGAATATACCTACATGACGCAGGAATAGACTCAACAGATGTTCAAGATAGGCACGCATACAGGAGAAAGATGCTCGGTTGGAAGGTCCCAGAGAATGAAATCCCAAAGAGAGCAGGGGTAAAATGAACGAAGGAGCGGAAGAGGATCCATGGGGACAGGATGAGGGAGGTGTGGAAGATTAGAAGGAACAAGACATGAGTCGGAGTGTTTTGCGTGATCCAAAAGGGTCTATGCGTAGATAATAATAATAATAATAATAATAATATAATATATATATATATATATATATATATATATATATATATATATATATATAGTGTTTATAATTATACTTAGCATTTACAATTTTGGTTGTCTGATTCATTTAAACTTGACACAAATAATGTTAATGATGTAAATAATAGCTTGGACAAGTTCGTTATCTGCAAATCCAATTCAAATTGGCTGCCATTCAAAGCCTTTAAAAGAGTCTTAATTTTTTAGTCCTAACTTTTTTGAAAGTCTTACTTCACCATTGCAGGCTAATCGGCCTAAACCTATAGACCTGTAAATTTCTTAGTGTTTTAAAATTTTAAAATTTGATTGACAGTACCAGTTTCATTTATTTAATTATTTCTTCTTCTTTTCGTTTCACCCTCTTTGGGGTACGCTGAATTAATCATTTCTTGCGCGCTGTACTTTTCTTTGTTCCCAGTAGCTCTTCATTCTTTCCGATCTTCTTTTCCTCTCCTCTTCTGAAATGATAGGTTTAGGTTTAATTTTGGTTTTATCTTGGAATCTTATTCTTTCGTCTTTGGTAATTATCTTAGCAGTTTGGTCAAGCAGTGAACTTTCTGTAATTTTTAATTCTATTAGTTCTTTTTCAATTTCTTTAAACCAGTTCGGTTTTGTTTTACGATTATGGAAAAAAATCAAACACTTGTTTCGTTAATCTATTAGAATTCATTCTAAGAAGATGGCCGTAAAAATTTATTCTCCTTTTTCTCATAGTATCTGACAGTTTTTCAATTTTCTTGTAGAGAGCTTCATTTTTTATATATACTACCTTATTATCCTGAAATTTTGTTCCTATAATTTTTCTTAAGATTTTCCTTTCCGTTATTTCAAGCTTTTCTATTGGCCTATGCTATTCATGGTTAATGTTTCTACTGCGTACAGTGCTTCCGGCTTGATCACTGTTTTATAATGTTTAATTTTGGACCCCCATGAAAGGGATTTCTTATTGTATGTTTCTTTCGTCAATTGGAAGGCCAATTCAAGTTTGTTTTTCCTGGATTCCATTGCCTTGCCTTCATCTGCATTCCAACTAATCTATTCACCAAGATATTTGAACTCTTTTACAATTTCTATTTTCTGTTCTTGGATTTTAAGGTATTTATTTGGGTATTTGTTGTTTGTCATGATTTTGGTCTTTTCAAAAGATATGTTTAGACCTATTTTAGCTGCTTGTTTCTTTAATTCAAGAATCTGCTCCCTTGCTTCCTCCATTGTTTCAGCAAACAAGGCCATATCATCTGCAAATGCAATACTGCTAATTCTGAGATTCTTCTTTTTGTAACCTAATCCTATTCCACTTTTTATATTTTTCTTCCATTCCCTGACTACTTTCTCAAGTGCACAATTAAACAATAAAGAGGAGAGCCCATCCCCCTGCCTGACTCCCGTTTTTACTTCAAATGAATTCGATAGTTCACCCATAAATTTAACTTTCGAAACTGTATTTGTTATAGTTGCTTTTATGATATTAGTTGTTTTCTTATCCAAACTTAGTTCTTCTAGTACGGATATAAGAGATTCTCTATCAATGGAATCGTAGGCCTTTTTAAAATCAATAAAAATAATTACATACGTTTTAGCTCTTACTTTTTGGTATGCCATTATGTTTTTAAGATTGAATATTTGTTCCATGCATGATCTACCTTTTCTAAAACCTCTCTGGTATTCTCCCAATTGTGGGTCCAATTGTGGCTCTGCTTTCATTAAAAGGACTTTTGAAAGAATCTTATATGTTACATCCAGCAATGATATACCTCTATAGTTGTTTGGGTCTGTTTTTAATTATTTATTATTATTTAATTATTTATTATTATTATTATTATTATTATTGTTGTTGTTTTTGTTACATCATTATTTATAATATTATTATTATTATTATTATTACTATTATTATTGAAAGTATTCATTGAAATAATGTTTTATAAGATTTTTAGGCCAATTACAATGATAAATTTTTAACCATACATAAAAATTTATTATTTTTTTGTAACATTTGAAATAGCCGCCACGTCAAACAAAATGAACGAAAAAACTTTTTAATTTATGAAATTTTGTTGCTTAATTAACTTGTCACATTTAATATAAAAAATAAATGTCTGTGTTAAGTTTCATGTTAACATGTTGTAAGTGTTCATTTAAATTTATATAATTCAATGTTTTTTTTTCGTTCCATCAGGTCAGTGTGACATCTACATTGCGATATTTCGCCTGGAAGCCATAAATATTAATCATAAATAATAGGCTCTCGGTATAATCAAACTGTAAACTGTAACACAGTAAATGATTATAGTTCAGTAGAAATAAAAATTTAAAAAAAAATAATTGTAACATTATTGTTAGTATAGTCATTAAAAACATAATATTATTCTGTTCACAATCATGCTAAAAAAAAATTGTTGTGTTGTTGGCAATTCTGTATAAGTTACCATTTGTAAGCACTTTGCAGTAAATTTTACAATATCGAATATGACACAACCTTATTTTAAAACTTTTGAAATAATTACATAACCAATTTAATTTAACAAAATATTTCTCATAATTTCTGCCAACTAAGAATTAATGTTGGGCCAACACCAGAGGTTTTCATGAATGTAACTGTTGGACTAGCAAACAAAGAGCTCCTTGGCACATTGAAGATAATTTGTTGGCCTATTAACTAACCCAACTTTGCTGACAAAATCCCAACATTGGGCCAACAATGTGTGCTACTGGGAAAGTTTAGCATGACAGCTTGAAATATACTCGTAAACTTGATAACTATTTACCAAAGATATTGAGTGAGATTTTAAAATTTTACTTATCAGATCATTTTTTTTAAGAGTAATATATGGTGAAGAGTAAGGAGAAGGAGTATTGCTGCTGGAGTTCCACAGGATTACGTTCTAGGGCTTGTACTCTATCTGTTACCATCTATTACAGACATTTGAACAAATGATGGTGTTTTGATTGCCATATTAGATGATGAGACTTGCTTCTGGACATGACATCCAAACAACTACTGTCGAATTACAATTAGCTCATTAGTGTTAACAACTGAACCAGGAAATTAATGAAAGAAAATCTACTCATATGAACTTTACTAATAAGCACTATGTTTATCATCTAGTGAAAATTAATCCCCAAATTATTACACATGCTAACGCAACACAGCACCTAGGCATGACTCTGGATGCCAAAACGTCATTTAAAGGTAAATGTGAAAAAGAAGTCTGAATAACTGGACCTCACAGACAAAGGTATTGGCTTCCTGGAAGAAACTCTGAATCGACCATGCATAATTAACTTCTACTGTATAAGCAAGTTTTAAGACCAGTGTAGACCTATGACATTCAGTTGTAGGAATGCACAAAAGGAATAATATCCAAGTAATACAGACATTACAAAATAAATGTACTATTGTACAAAAATGTGTACTGTTGTGTTGTTAGAACACTAAGGCATATCCACAATAAAGATATCTATCAGGATTTGAAGGTGCCTTTCATAGCCGAAGAGGTAAAAGGTTTGCCAAAAAACATACAACCAGACTCCATGATCATTTAATTATATCACATTTGCGTTTAATAAAGATTTTCTTTTAAATATAACAAGCCATACCACAGTAAAAAGCAGAAAATAGGACTTTTAATGTAACAGACAAATAAATCAGGCATTTTTAGCGCTTGCCATTTTACATCAAATATGTGTATAACAGTTTAGGATTGTTTTATATGGTGGTGAGTGAACATATAAAGATCAATTATGTATTATAATATTTTCAAGATGTATTATTATATTATCTACAATAATACAATAACTAATGGCTTATAAGACTCGTTAAAGTGTCAAGATAACAGGATGATCAGCTGCCTAGTGGCCTAAAGCACTGTACTTTGAACCCTGATCGATTATTGACTTTTCTGAGCAGCTCACTTAAAACTTGCCTGTGTGTAGTGGAGGGAGAAGTGAGGCCCACCATAAATAAATAGTGGACGGTTTGGGTGGAAGCTGACAGGAACAAATAAATTTTGTGTGTGCTGCATACATGACCAAAAGTTTTGTTTTTTTAGCAAAAAAGAACATAGAAATTTTTTATGTAATTATCATTGAATATATTTTAGACTTACGAGGTTTGTCCAATAAATACGCAAACTGGTCGAATATGGTGGCCATTACGGAGAGTTAAGCCACGCACACTGGCCTCACGTGAAGTCTGGGACCCAATGAGCCGTCAGTGCTTGGCAGAACGTTACGCTGTGCGGATCTTGCGAGTAGAGTTATTTTTAGTTTTGCATTATTTTTTTGTTCGTCGATATGGAAATTGACCAATTTACTGAACAACGAATTAACATCAAGTTTTTGGTAAAGCTTGGTAAAAATTACCAAGAAATTGCTGAAATGTTGAGAGTTGTTTATGGTGATAATGCTATGAAGAAAACAGCCATTTTCAAGTGGATTAAGCGCTTTAAAGAAGGTCGAGAAGACGCCACGGATGATGCAAGAATTGGACGACCTTCAACCTCTTGTGTGCATGAAAACATTGATCGTAGCGGCGTCTTGTCCTTACTGATCGCCAAAAACTGTTCGAATGATAGCTGAAGAACTAAATTTAGGAAAATAAACAGTGCACACAATCTTAACCGAGCATTTGGGCTTAAGAAAGGTTTGTGCGAAAATCGTACCAAAACTGCTGACTCCGCATCAAAAGTTGAGAAGAGTCGAATGTGTTACTGACTGGAAAAATTCCATGGAAAATGATGTTGGATTCTTAAATAGGGTTATGACTGGTGATGAATCGTGGTTTTCGAGTATGACCCTCGAATCGAAATCGCAAAGCATGGAGTGGAAAGCAACAGGTGAAGCTCGAACAAAAAAATCAAGGAAAAGCCGATCAAAAATCAAAGTCATGCTCCTGGTTTTCTTTGATATCAAAGGTGTTGTTCATCATGAATTCCTTCCTGAGGAAAAAACGGTAAATTCTGAGTTCTACCTTAACGTTCTCAAGCGCTTGAGAGATCGAGTGCGTCGTGTGCGCACCACATTTGACTCAAAACGATGGATGGATTCTTCATCAAGACAATGCACCCGCACATTCGGCTTTGATTGTTCGCCAGTTTCTGGCTAAAAATTCAATCACTATCCTTGATCATCCCCTTATTCACGGACCTCGCCCCTGCAACTTTTTTCTATTCCCTAAATGCAAAAATGTGATGAGGGGACAGCATTGGGAAGATGTGGACACAATAAAACAAGAAACGACGAGGAGACTGAAAAGCCTGACTTCCGAGGACTCCCAAGGGTGCTTTGAAGAGTGGAAAAGAAGATGGGATAAGTGCATAGCAGTGAATGGAGAGTATTTTGAAGGGGACAAAATCAATGTAGATGAAATTTTGTAAAATAAAGTTTTTATGACCTTAGTTCGCGTATTTATTGGACAAACCTTGTAAAATATGTACAACAGTAAACAAATTTGTCCATGCCATTTTTAAGATTCAGACTTTAAACCACTTATAAATGATTTTTTTAAAATCCTGTTACTACATACCTATACCTTAAGGGGAGCCGCAATACAAAATTTCAACTTCAAAGGCTTTGTTGTTCTTAAGATACAAAGATCATCTGTGAGTGAGTGACTTTGGCTTTTATTAAGGTGATTCAATAAGAACGCCAGCATAAAATTTAAAGCAATTGTTGCATTGTTGTAATGGCAATAGCTTACAAGAAAACATTTAAATCTTTGTTGTTAATCATTACTTTATGAGGTTAGTTATCATGGAACAATTTATAATGGAAGAAATAATATTAATTGTGAAAACATATTACAAATATGGTGAGTGTTCCACAGAAACTGTCCGGAAGTCAACAATTTGTTGGCTAATGATAAAATTTGAGACAGCATGTTCGATTGCAGACATCATAATACCAGTGTGCTCTTCTTCCAGATGGTCTGATCAGAACATTGAAATTGTATTCTACAGTGTTGCTGTGAGTTCACAAAACTCAATTCGCTGTTTTTCATAATAGTTGGACCTTTTGAAAATTCCCAAAGCGAATTCTTACAAAGGAGAACCTTTTCCTATAAAATTTTGGATATTACAAAGAAGATCCATTTAGAGGTTTATAAAATTCAGTTAATTCAACAACTGAAGCAGGTAACTGAACAACAACTAAGTAGTTGAACCAATAGACCATTTGTAACTGAGTCTGTTTGTTACTACCAGAATATTGAATGGATTTTGGAGATACAATATACGTACGACAATTTAGCATAAACAATTATATCCTATGATGAGATACATTTCAATTTAAACTTTTACAATAATAAACAAAACTGCCACATTTGGGAGCAAAAAGTCCTTGCTTAACCCATCTCAAGGTAATGTATCCTCTAAGAGTAAACATTTTGTGTGGATTTTGAGCTGGTGGAGTTATCCAGCCTTACTTTTTTGAAGGTGAAAATGGGAATGCACAACAGTGAATGGACAACACTTCAGGAATATGGTTGAAACATTTTTACGACCTTACTTTAATTGTGTAAATATTAAGCAATTATGGTTCCAACATAATGACGTTACCTGCCACAACTCACAAGATGCAATAGCCTTGTTGAGGAATAAATTTCTGACTCAAGTCCTTTCTCACAACATTGATCAAAATTGGTCAGCAAAAACATGTAACCTAAAATCCTATGATTTCTTTCATTGTGGTTATTTATAACTAAAAGTTTTTCAAAATAATACTCAAACAATCTGGTAGAGGCCACTTATGGGTTTAGCAGTCATACCATACCTCAAGCTCATACTATTTTCACTCATCTGCTCAAGACACAGAAACACATTTACCATTCTATATCTCTATACAGTATACATACACACACACACACACACACACACACACACACACACACACACATATATATATATATATATATATATATATATATATATATATATATATATATACACACTCTATATATCTATATCTATCTATCTACATATATATATATATATATATATATATATATATATATATATATATATATATATATACACTCTAACTCGAGTTTAAAGCAATCCATGCTGACAGAGTGAATGACACCGACCTAATGGTGTTTCAATTAAAGCCCTGGGAAACTTAACCTCCCAGTACAGCTTAGGCTCACCTACTTGTGCAGGGTTCTACATAGGCTGACCTTAGCTTTTTGTAAGTGTTTCCATAAGTAAAAATATAAAATAAAGTTAGTTGGATCTCGCTGCTCAATAAAAAGGTTGGCCAACCTCCATAATGAGGGTTGAATGAAAGAAAAATTGAAAGAGAATTAGCAGGGCAAGCATATGCAAGCACCTCAATGAGGAACTGGGAAGTCACTAATTAGAAATGGGGGAGCTACTCACCTTGAATCCTCTTCAAATCCTAGACTTTATTAAGAGACTAGGACTATAAGAGATTAAGGAGAAGGTGCTCTTAATTGAGCATCTCAGGAATCTAGAAATGGCACAATAACTCTACAAACATCGCAGTGCAATAGTAACCCTACAAATTCATTCCTTGAACAATACCACAAGTAAAGAAAAAGATTTGCATTGTGATCGCCCAAATTGAGCAAAACACTTGTCTGAAGGTTATAACAAATTTCATGTTCAAATTTAATTTTCCCTATGTAATGTTTTCATATGTGTTGGCAGCATGTATCCTTTGTATTGATATTGAAATATTGCACTTCATAAATATAGACATTGAATATAAATGATTTAGCATTAAAGCTACCATTAATTAATATTAAGTAAGTGTTTTCAATATCAGTGCTTAAAATTCAAGTAAGTGGACTAACTCCATCTACAAATTGGAATTGTGGACAATTGAAGGGTCACGGGGAAGAACAATCATAGTCCTGCACATCACAATTTTCAGATTTAAGTTTTTTAAGTTTCAAGTTGATTAAATAAGTCAAGAATAGGTATAAAAATAACTTTCTTAAGCTTTGCACATTTTAAAACAGTATTTATTACATATTAGAAATAAAACACAATACTTAACAGATGAAACATGAACAGTTAAATTCAAAACAAAAAGATGTCAGGACCTTAATGTTTTTGCCAATTATGGAGCATTATCAATTGGTGGGCTGTCTGGATGCTTGATCGATGTCATCTTAGCCTCCTTAGTCCAAACCAAGGGCAGGGAACCAGTAAATCATAGAATGATTGAGAATCTGGACTGGTCAAGAACAGTTTTAAATATAGTTTATCCTCTAATTTTGCTGGTTTAATGGACAGTTTTCCATTGAAAAGTTCTCTCAGTATGTTTGGGTCATTTTGCTTATAAGACTTTCTTAATTTATTGTTTTCTGTGCCTTTATTCCTATCAAAAACAGCTTTCAAATATCTACCCAAGTAGTTTGACTAGTAAAACATGAATCTTGCTTGCTTTTGGTCAACCTTTAAAATACTAATTTGTCATGTAGGCATAGGGCACTTTTTAACATAAAGCCCAGATAAAAAGTCTGTCCAAGTTTCAATTTTGATGACTATTGCACAATTGATGACAGTCAAAGGTGATGGTTTGAATTTGCTCTTTTTAATGACGTCACACCAGTCACTGGGTGTCTCAGTGTAAGATTTTGCATTGACAAGAGACTCATATCCTTGCCTCCTTCATAAAAGAGTGGCCTCTTAAAAAAAACAACTATTTTTACGGTTGCAAATCGTTTCAGTGTATGAACTGTGTAGTACAGAAAGCGCATAACTGTGACATTCTTGTTCTGCCCACACAAGAATCACAAAAAGAATGATGTGTTTTATTGTTGGGCTAAGAATTTTCCCAAAGACGTGTTCAAGCATCGAGAAAATGTTACCTGCCTTCTTCTGATGAACACTTTCATCATACTTTAAAATACTGAGGTTGAGTGTGACAATACATGTATATTAAAAGAAATGAAATTCAGTTGTAGACAATAGTATAGGTCAGATGTAGTTGTGTTTCAGAAGGCGTAGACAGATTTCTTTCAAAATCAACAGTAATTGCCTAATTTATTCATGTTTTTTTCACATCATTATGTATATTCATCCCTTCTTTACTGTCCGTTTCACTAAAATCACTCAAGATAATTCACCTATATTGTTTAAACAGGTTACCTTATACACACGAGGTTATGTTTTTTGTACACGTTACTTCAACTAACCAAAAAACAAAGCAAGCACTGCTGACACTGGGATGTGAGTGGAGGGGAGCAAATAGAACCTTGATCTCTCTTGCCTGCTGGTGTGTGGACTGTGATTATTCTTCCCCGTTAGCCCCAATTGTTGTCCTATTATAACACAGTGACTATGATGTTTGTTGCCTGAATGATATCATAGTTATATACTGTCTATAATAAGCTACCAGTTCCCACTGTAATCTCAATTTGGCGGGAAAATTGACTTTGATCGTTTTTCCCCGTGGCCCTTCAATTATTTGAGAAAATAGACAGTACTATTATCTATTTATGAAGTCCGCAAAGTGCAGGGAGCGCTCACAAATATCTCACAAGGGTTATCATTCTAATATTTTTATACTTTAATGTTATACAATTCTTTATCCTACACTTAAAAATCGGCATTTTTATTGAATATATATATATTATCTGCGCATAGACCCTGTTGGATCACGCAAAGCACTCCGACTCATGTCTTGTTCCTTCTAATCCTCCACACCTCCCTCATCCTGTCCCCATGGATCCTCTTCCGCTCCTCCGTCCATTTTACCCCTCTCTCTCTTTAGGATTTCATTCTCTGGGACCTTCCAACCGAGCATCTTTCCCCTGTATGCGTGTCTATCTTCAACATCTGTTGAGTCTATTCCTGCGTCATGTAGGTCTATTCTAACTTGTGCGATCCACGACGATTTGACACACTTAAGGATTCTGTTAAAGTCTCGTTGTTGATTTGATGTGTCCATAGAACCTCCTGCTGCCATATATCTTCTCTGTGGTCTTCCGGAAGTGCAACCTGTATATCTTCTGATAATCTCGGGCAAGGATCTTCCTCAAGATTTTGCGTTCTTCCTTCAAAATACCCTCCATGGTAGCTTTTGTGTGGAGTGCTAGCGTCTCGCTTGCATATAATACCTCCGGTTTTATGACTGTGTTGTAGTGTCTGATATATATCAGTAGACTCCCAACAACGAGACTTGCCAACAGATTCCTTAAGTATATACATACTTTTTTTTTTTTTTGGTTTTTAACGTCTGACTATTGTGCACACTTGGACTAATGCAGACGGTGGGATGATTTATAGCGTATGAAAATGCCAAGCCCTCGCCGGGAATCGAACCCGGATCCTCGGGGTGAAAGCCTAGTACGCTATCCACTAGACCACCGAGGCGGCTGAGATCATTAAAAAGTAACAATTATTAAAATTCAATAAAATTTCAATTATTTAAAAAAATCGATTATCTCGATTAC
The DNA here is from genome assembly GCA_022606455.1 of Callitettix versicolor. Taxonomy (NCBI): domain Eukaryota; kingdom Metazoa; phylum Arthropoda; class Insecta; order Hemiptera; family Cercopidae; genus Callitettix; species Callitettix versicolor. The sequence continues at coordinate 46,701,388 of CM040184.1, forward strand.
TGTAATCGATTATTGATCACTATATTAACTACGGACACCACAGATGGATACTATGATGTATTCTGCTATTAAGAAATCGCGGGAAAAGAAGTGTCAATAAGTGTTGAAGTTATTTATACTTTTATTGTAGTATTTGTAATCTGTAAAAGTTTTGTAGAACTGTTAAAAGTAATAACTGTATAAAAAAAACTTGTATAAACATTAAATGATTTTTGGAAAATTGTAATCATACTGTAGAGAGAAACGAGTGTAAGTAAAAGTATGTGTATTTATTTCTTTTAATATTCATTACTAGCCTATTTGTAATTCATTTTGTATTCATTTATGTTTTTTTATAAACTTCAAATTAATGTTTATGTGTTAACTTTGTATTAACTCATTGTGCTTTTATATTGTGTCATTGTCTTCTTTCAAAATGTCAAATCCTCTAAATTTCTCTCTGATTAGAAATGCAACTGTTTTACGTTTAAATCTGTAATTCATATGTTCTAGATATTGGTGTGTCCATTCTAGAGACTGAATTTATACTGAAAGTAGACCCTACTCGTTTTTCTGAGTAAAAAGGTCAACAATTTTGAATGCTCATAAAAAGTAATAAGCATAGTTTTTTAGCATAGTGATTTTTTTCCTTTTTTTGTCAAAATACTATTCACCTAAAAATGAAGTGTAGTTGGTAAAATCATTAGTTAGAAGGTAAAAATTCACTTTTGTCATTGTTGATAACTTTTTGCACCAGAGTACTTTATTATATGCCTAATATTAATAATCTAAAATATTGAAGGACGGAAACAAAAGTGATACACAGAACCTCAAAATGACTAGTATGAAAAAGTAAGTAAAATGTTTTTCATCGCAAAATGGAGTAGGTAGCAATTTTGGTAAATGTATAATTAATGGAAACCACTAATTGATTTTTTCTTTGGTAAACATACATTAGCCGGACACCGCTATATTTTCAGTTTTTTTTTTGCCAAAATGCCTTATTTATGTCTATTTGTAATTATTGAAAATATAAAAGTGGGGAAAATACTGAAAGATCGAATAAAAGTGAAAAATAGCCTATCAGAAAATCGTAAAATGAAGAAAAAATGACCTCCATAACATTTTTTTTTTTTTTTTTTTTTTTTTTTTTGTGTTTAACATTGGATTATTGTGCACACTTGGGCTAATGCAGATGATGGGATGATTTATAGCGTATGAAAATGCCAAGCCCTGGCCGGGAATCGAACCCGAGTCCTCGGGGTGAAAGCCCAGTACGTTATCAACTAGACCACCAAGGCAGCTTTTTTTCTTCTGAAAACGCTTTATTTAATGGGTATAAATAATTTGAACAGTAATTAAAAAATAAAAAGTAACATTAATAACCTAAATCATACTATTGTGTGAAACTTTGTGATTACTGTTATAGCAGATATAAAGCAGCTGTTGCTGACATATGACATCATGCACTCTCTGTGTAATGTAGACAGAAATAATGTCACAAAATAAGTCTGTTAAAAATTGAAGAAAATTGTAACTTATATAAGAAATTTAATCTTTTGCCGGTTAATATCTCTTAAATGTTTAATAAAGTAGGTAATAGAAAAAATATTTTAAGATCGTATAAATAAAAAGTGTTACTATTGCACAAATACATTTTTCCAAAATATTTTACTTAATGTTTGCAAGTAAAAATGCAAAGTATAAAAGTGAGAAAATTAACATAGATTGAAAAAAAGAAAAAAAACTACCTACTTTATCTACCAATAGACCCCCTAAGCTTATTGATCTATTTGAAAGTTACTGACGTAAAAGAGGAAATAACTAGAAGCAATTGCATAAAAACTAACTTATAGTAAAAAATTTAATGTTTCACAGATTAATTTTATGTAATTTAATAAAATCTGTAACACAAATATTCCCTAATATCATGAAAATAAATGGTGCCCATTAATTACATAAGTAGACCTGCTTTACCATATTTTTTCCTTTAAATTGTTAATCCTATGCTGTTGAGCACAATAAAGTTTTTTGTTTGCATGAAATAATAGTTTAATTTTATTAAAACAATTTGAATTACTCACCTGCACAAATAATATACAAATCTACATTCCACCCAAAAGCATGTTAGATTCAGTTAGCTAATTTTTTTTTTTTTTTTAACATTCTCATTAATGTGGAACTGCTAATGCAGGAATAAGTGGTATATTCTTGAACACCATACAAGTGACTTGAACACCAACTTCAAGCTTACCTGACTATGAGGCACAACAACACAAATTACAAAGTGCTACCAAAAAGTTTGGGGATGTGAATTCCATGCACAAACTGTTTGAGGTTCAATTTTTCACAATGACTTCACTCTGTGCAATTTTCTGTTCCCCAAAATAAATTTGTAATTGAAAGGCTGTAATTTTGACAGAATTGAGGAGATCCAGGCAGAATCGCAGAACATGCATCGAACACTAGACAGAATGTTCTAGATAACTGCTCTGCATTCATTATGTAGTACTTTATAAATTGAAAAAAAAAACTGCTGTTTAGATGCTGAATTTTTATAAATCTGAAACTTATATTAAAAAAATTAAGGTTTTTATTAGTGTGATAAAATAAAAATATTACACAATTAAATGTAGTTCTGAATATTACAGAAAATGCATTCCTTGAATGGTAGACACACTACATCATATATGGGTAGTTCATCATTTATTTCAAGTCCACTTCAATATCTCCAGAATACAAGTTTAGATTCTGGATCATTTTGGGATTTGATACCTCAACCTAGTGATTTAATGCCTGTAAACATAGAACAAAGATTCCAGCAAAATATTTCAACACAACATCAGTCACCAAGGTAATGTAAAAATACAATATCTCACAATGTGATTACTTAAATTGAAAATTAATATATTATTAATGTTGCAATGTTTTATGATTTACTTAATGACATTTATTAAAATGTTTTATTAAATAATACCAGATGGTCATAGTAAAATCATAAATTATAGGAAGTAGATCTAAACTATGTGTTTATACTGGATCTTTGGATAATATTAATTAAAAAAATCAATTGGTTTAATACATTATTAAATTAATAAATTAATTGTAATTAATTAAGTTGTTGGGATGCATAGATAGTTTCATACGTGTTAATGCTCTAAAAAGTACCCTTTATTAAAATTATTGAATATATCATAGCCAACTAAATTATTGGCCAATTTTGCCTATTGCACTTAATTAATTAAGTGGGAAGTGGGAGAGCGAGAGGGAGAGTGAGATGAGGTGGGGAGGGAGAGTGAGAGTGAGTGAGTGAGTGAGTGAGTGAGAGTGAGTGAGTGAGTGAATGAGAGTGAGAGTGAAAGTGACTGAGGCGAGAGTGAGTGAGAGTGAATGAGAGCGAGAGTGAGAGAGACACAGAGGGAGAATATCACAGCATTGTTTCTTTACAAAATTACTTACACCTTTGTTGTTTTTTTTTTTTAGCTTAAACCTGTATCATCATAATTTCTGCAACTTGCATCTGCAAAATAGAAGCAGTACTTCAGGTAAAAACAATGTCAAATATATTAATTTTATCATTATAACTCTATTGTTAAATTGTATTTCATGAGGTAGTTAAAATGATAAGTTTGCAGAATTATAAGGCAACCATTAGAAATTTATTTTCTTGAGGTTGGCATCCACTGACAATATGAAAATGGTTGCAGATCTGCTTAGTTGACTGTTAGTTGATGCAGAAGTTATTATTTATGATTCTTTATTTCCATTGTCTGATTTTAAATTATTATTTAGTAAACTGCATAGTAACATTAATTTTGTTTTTGTAAATTTTTTTGGTGAGAATTATCTGATGTTGATTGAAGCCTTGGGAAATGAGGCTATTAAAAATAGTTGATGCACAATTATCACAGCACAATCCTTATTATGGATACCTTTTCCTTCAGTAATCAAAATGGCAAGAACATTCGTAAAATTAAACCTGCAGACAAACTACTAATAATTGATGAAATCTTGTAAAATTAGTTTATCACTTTAGCATCCCTTTTATTCAAATGATAAAATGATGGATCCATACATACACTGTCAGGGATATGACATGTACGAGTTATCTGAAAAAAAACATTTCATGTTAAAAAGTCATTTATTAAAAAAAATTCTTAAATTGATATTGGATATTGCCAATTAGCTTTCTTGAGGTGTTTCCTTTCCAATTATAATTATTATCCTTTCCAATAGATAATTTCCCAACTGATTTTGCTGGTACCTTGAAACTCAAACTATACTATCAAGATTAATTGTTGTCCAAATAAAGAAAAATCTTCTAATAAAATTTGAAATTCTGTTGGAATTTTAAACAAAAATTTTAAATTTTTTATATTTTATGCCAGTTAGACTAAGAGATCAGTATTAAAGTAAAGGATAAAGCAGTAACTGCAAGTTTTGAACTCATGACCTTCACAGTTCAGTGCACAGTTCAGAGACTAAGCAGCCTGAACTGTCTTAGTCACAATGTTCAACGAAATCTGAAAATAGTATAGCGAGTACATATTGATGCCAATCTCAGTGTTGTCTTTAATTTTTTTAAAATGTACTTTAGAATAACATCATTTTCAAAAACGTGTAAGTTAATAGTTTTTAAAAATGGAGTTACTCCGAAAACACATAAAAAAGAAAGGGTGAAAAGGCAATGCTAGGATTACTGTAGTACTAGAAAATGCATGATATAGTCACAAGAAGCAGTGATATATATATATATATATATATATATATATATATATATATATATATATATATATGTATGTATGTGTGTGTGTGTGTGTGTGTGTGTGTGTGTGTGTGTGTGTGTGTGTGTGTGTGTGTGTGTGTGTGTGTATATATATACAAGTGGGATAATAAAAATAATAAACTGATATACCGAAGCCTACCTCTCCCTTCTATGTTCTCAAATGGGCTGAGTTGGTTTGTGTCTGATAATGAAAGGATGCAACAGTATCTTACACAGTTGACTTTATGCATATTTGTGTGGTTATGTGTTGGCAATTTAACAAGACAAACAACAACAATGACTCTGTGGAATCAAAACACCATTAATCAGCACAAAATGAAGTCTAAAAAGAAAACTAATTATTAAAATGTCATCTAAGAATAAGCTGTAAAACTTGTATTTATCTTGCCCGAAAAACATTTACAGAGTATTTAATAAGCAGTAATCTTTATTTTTAAAACTATGTTTTCATTTTACAGAAAGCACAGAAATAAATGAAGATAACGATCAAGATAATGATGAAGATATATTTCGAATAAAAGAATTACACAATAATCTCTTGGCTAGAGCAGGGAAAATAAAATCAAGTAAGAATGATAATAAAAAAAAGCTCTTAATTACTGTCATAAAACTAAAGAGATAGTTTACTTACGGATTACACAACATTGTAAATGTTATAAGTGTAAAATTATTGATGTCTACTTGCCTTGAGTACATGTGTATTATATAATCCCTGTAATATCCAAATTATTGAGTTTTAACCTGGAAGTAGTACATAAAATTTGGTATTGTGAGGACATTGGTTGATGTATCTTCAAGAATGCTTGACTTAATATGTATAGTCAATATAGTAATAACAATAAACAATTAACATACATTTAATACTTAATTTTATGTTTAAGTCATAAATATTTGTTTGTATTTCATAGAATATTAACGTGCCTATGATCTTTGTATGGTTCCAACACATTCTTAATGGATGTATTTGTTATAATGTAATGAAGTTTGAATGATTAAGAGGAATAAAAAACTGTGTTATCAAAGTTTAAAAAGTATGTTACTATCAAACTAAGCAGATAATGTTGAAGGGTAGGATCTGAAATAGGCTGTCCTTAAATATTTAATATCCTGCAAGGAGTTTGTCAGGTAGTCTACTTAATAAAACAAGTTTTCACAAATAAGCTTATAAAAAAACGAGTGTAAAAACATTTAATTGTAATTATAGTATTCTCTGGTTACTGTGATCACATGTGGGATTGCATGTTTTGAACATAGTAAGTGACAGATCGGGAAACATGATGTATGCTAGAGTGTTTAACGAGTGATAGCATCATGTTCCGTGACCCCAATCCGCAGAATATAAATATTTCTACAAGCCTTATTAAAAAATATGTTAGACATGTTTTAAAATTTTTTTATGCAATAAGTAAATTTTTTATATACTGTATTATTGTAGTTACAATTATAAACAGTATTATATTCATTTTACATAAAGTACATAAAAGATACCCTACCAAGAATGTTATTAATGTTTATAAACACTGTGATAATGGTTGGTGTGGATATCATACATAAAGGAGTAAATAAAAGTCCTTTGAGATTTGAATATTGGTGTGAGTCCATTATATTTAATGAAGTGATAAAACGTGCAATGCTTTCACAATTTTTATGCGATAAGACGCTGTTATGGAATTTTTTATTCAGTGTCTGTTAAAATGCCTTGACAATGCTCTAACATGTGAAACCTTGCTGGCCAGACTCACATGTTAAAAAAAAAGTAGTTCACATGTTTTATTATTTCATTAAATACAATATTTTTTTCATGACACTAAATTTTCTTGTTTATAAATGGTGATAATATTTGTTTTCACTTCTATGTAGAAAGCAAAGAAAAATTGAAATATTGTTTCATTAACAGACGTCTTATATTTTATTTGTGTTTTTGAAAATTGAATTTTTACTTTTTGCTTTTACTTGTTTATACTCTTATATTTATATTTTTTGTTTATAATTGTGTTTTTATTTTGTAAAATTGTAAATAAAACATGATTTATATTTTCAGGAAAAGGTGTTAAATCAGTCCGACATAACCAACAGATTAAAAAAAACCTGCATATAAAAAACAATTCAGAATATGAAGATATTCATTTGAGTAAAAGGAGTATAGTTAGTCTTAATGAAAGTGTCAATAAAACTAATGATGATCAAAATGTTTCTACGAATAAAAATCGTTCCATCGCAAAAACAAGTGGAAATTCTATGGAACCCCAAGAAGAAACTGTTATGTCTAAAAACACTTTACCTAGGCCGACAAAAAAAATAATTGATTTGAATAAAAGTTCTGTCAGTGAAAAGCAAAACAAAAGTGTATCAACTCCAAACAAAGATAGTGCAAGCACTCCTGTGAAATCTGCTAAAAAAGTTACCACACCTACAAAAATAGCAAATGAAAAAAGTCATGACATATTGGAAGTAAGAAGAAATAAAAGAAGAAGTTGTAATCAACGAATTATTGGTATTAACTTTATAACAGACTTATTCTAAATTGAACTAGAATTATTTCTAATATATTTCCATATAATTTTATTACACCACAGTAAGGTAGATAAATAAGTAGGCAAGTAAGCATACCTCGTGGACTTAAAACATGAATGACGCATGGATTCGTCTTTCTTGGTTGGTTGAATTAACTTCATTTTCAACTGTTAACATCCTGCAGTCGTTTACAGTTTTCTTAACACTTTTGCATACTTCATTTTAAACAAATGCAACGTACAACAAATTAAAAAATGCACTTATTTATACTTTTCTAAGGCATTTTAGAAGTCAACTGTCAACATAGGGAGGAAAGAGAAATATTTGCAGGTTAGCACATGCACATGAGGTCATTTCTGTGAAGAACATTTCATTGTCCTCTTGTAAAATTAAAAAAAAAATGAATAAATTATTAACTAAATTATTGCACAATTTTTTTAAACTTTCAAATCACTTGATATCACCTCATGTTTATCAGTTAATGTCTGATATGTGTGATGGAATCAAGATATTTACATTATTGTTATCTTTTTATTATACATTTTACATGTACATTCAGATACCTGTAAATATTAAGTATTACCTCATGAATGACGATTCATAAATTAAGTCATTGTACAAAATATAATTTTATTTTTGGAAAGTAAATCAACAATAATGACAAAAATTAAATTAAATTATGACTGCACATTTTCTTGAAACTGATATTTATTAATAAAAATTTCTGTGGGTTTGTACAATGTTTTCGTTCAGTTGAATTTTAACTTTTGTTGTAATAATGTCAAAACTAATACAGTCCCCAAATATTTGCGGAAATGGGTGGCACGGTTGCCATAGATAACCCACATATAAGGAAAAAATCTTAGAACCAGTAGAATACATTACTGTATTTCACAAGTATTTAAAAATACAGTAGTATGTACTATATTTTTAAGGTAAAATATTACAATTTAATTAGTGTAATTAATTAGTAATTAATATTACAATTAAGTAATGAACTTTTAAATGAAAAATAATGATTTACAATACTGAGGTGCATGACTCATCTACTTTACAAAATAGGAGACAAACAACCCCAGTACACTGTTATTTATTTATTGCCTCAGCTATCATTCTGAGTCAATTTTGATTAGGACATGAAAAACATACCTGAAATTTAATGCTGATTACTTATTGTGAACAGCAAACTTAATCCTATACACTAACATGTTAAGGTGTACATAATTATTATATAAAAGTAATGTTTGGGTCTTTCCTAACTATGTTTCTTCAAAGAAAGATTAATTGGTGGTTCAGAAATCTCTTTTTTGATACATATTTTACAGTATTCTTTCTTATATTCATTGGGCTACTTCTGTACATGATAGCAACCCAAGAATGAACACTATTATATTACCAGACTCTAATGTTTTCCGAAATAATGTTCCAATATCTTTTCGGAAAACTCATGTCTCAATTCAAACCATAAACAAAAGGGGAGTAAGTGTACACAACCTGTTTACGTAACCCACGCACTGCTAATAAATTGTTCCTCAGCACTGCCTGGTTGGAATGTCTGCCTGAAGCATCAGTCACCAAACAGCCCTCTAGTCCTCCCAGAATCAACTGACTCCGACCTACTTCATTCCCAAGCTTTTATCTAAACTGTTGTTCTACAGTATGCGTATAACAACAGGCAGTATGTCATCATTTTTATAATTTTGTCAGTGCTTTTCAGTAATGTTTACTCTTAACTGTAAATCTTTTACAATTTTCAAAGCTAATTATTAAAATTTTTATTTCCAATAGTACATGTGTGTATTATTAAAAAAAAATTGTTTAAAATTATCATAGTCAAAACCTAAATTGTTTTTAAAGATAAAGCATAAAAAAATTGTTTTAAAATTTTTGTTTCTGCAAACATTGAATGTAAACATACTAGAATGATAACCATTATGAACGATATGTGAGCACTCACTGCTAGTGGCATCTTGTGGAAGTGTTCAGCTACAGGTAAAATAATAGTACTCTCTAACATGTCTATCTCGTGTCCTTGCAGTTTACAGTGTTTGAAGTGGCACATAGTTAAGTTACTTGAACTTTAGCTGCTAATATCGAGCACACTTTTTATAATGGTGGCTGTACTTATAGTACGTTTATATTCAGTGCTGCAGTTAATAAACTTCAGTATAATCGCGAGTGGACTGTTTATTATTTTCATGCTTCAGTATGCTTTTCGTATGTAAAACAATAAAGTACTTTTCACAGATTGTTTTAACAAAAATGATGACATTACTAATATTTTGTTATTTTGGTTTAGAAGATGCAGAAATTATAAACGATAATACCAAAGTAATGACAAAACCTATTTTTGAAGACGCATCAGGATTTCGTAAGTACATATGTAATATTTCAATATTTTTTAAGTTTCTAAATTGAAAATATTGTGTTTTAACAATCAAACCTTGATAATTTGAACTTTGGTAATCAGTTTTTGATAATGCAAATCCAATAAAGGCAAGAATAATCTTTGCTACAGTAGTGGGAAGATTTTGTGGAGTGGGAATTTTGGACATGGGATTTTGTGTAACATCGTAAGTAGTCCAAAATGTCTAAATATACTGTTTTAATGTTATAATTTGAAATTCACAATTTATTTTATTATTCATAGAAATGACATGATTAGAAAAAAAACAATAAATAATATTTACTGAAACAAATTAAAAACTTCTTTTGAGTAATGTTCTTCAATTCAAAGTAACACATGAAATCCCACATTACATTCACAATGGTCAAATGTAATGTCTTTTTTTGTTTATTTGGTTTTGTGTGTTTGTATGTACAAAACATCTTTTTTTGAAATTTCCTCTTGGGTCATTCCACGTCAATTCAACCACAAAACAATAATTTTGTCACCCTTCACCTCAGATTTTTATGAAACTTGGCATGTTTGTTCTATATGTAGAGATAAGTAACACCGCCAAATTTCAGCTTTTTATCACACTTAGTTTTTGAGTTACGGCACTTTAAAGTTTTTACGTTTTTCAATTTCTGCGCCTTGGATAATGTCAAACAAAATGTTTGTACAAAAGAAAATAATTTCTCATTTACTTATTTGACATCCAATGTTGATAAAATTTTCAAGATTGGTTTTTATAACTATAAGGGATTTGAAAAAAAAATATCAGTAACCTAAGTTAAACCTAAAATATTATAAGGAATCATATTTTTGATTTTTTTTTTAGTTTTAAAAATGCAAACATGGCTTAGCAGTGAATTCAATATCTCAAAAAGGGAATGAGGTAATCAAGAATTTTTTCCCCCTGGATTATCTTCATGAAATTTAGTAAAATAAATTTAATTTAATTTTATAATTTAGTAAAATAAAAATTCTGTGTATTTGGTTCCTTCTATTTCTTAAGTCCATTACAGAGTTTCAATATGTTATTTACAAGCAAGGTCAGGTTCTCTCAATTCCAGTGAATGGCAACAGCTTTTAAAAAGAAGTTATAAACTACATTTTAATATTTGGAAAAAACATATTTTAATAATAAGCATTATAATAAAAAAATATTTAAGTTTATATATGATTTCTGGATTCAGTTCTAAAATATATAACCTACTAGTATTTACACGTACAAAGTAAGTCTACCCAACAGTTATTGTATTTACACTCACCAAACATATCTCAATAGACCCAGTTCATTGTATGTTGAGGATTTGCAAGCTAATGAACTAAATTATTTTCGAAACTAGATTTTCAAGCAATTTGGTGCACTCTGTTGAGAGTTTATATGTTCATCCTGTTCAGGTGTGTGGAGGCTCAACTACTGCAAGGATATGTGGAATCGGCACATCGCATATATTATCTCGTTTTGGCCAGTAAAATGAAGGGGGAAGGACCTGCTGGATGAGGAAACTTACATCTCCATCTTCTTTGGCAACATTTGTTATTATTCCATAGTACCAGAAATTGTCTTATGTACAAGCGATGTAGCTAGAAGGGTAAAAATCTTCTTCTTTCACATTTAAAGTCAACTCTCTTCTTAAGTTGTATGTTAGACTTGGCTTTTCATCACAACTGACTTGTCTTGCTTCTAATGTTCCAAAACAATCCAAGGGTCTGTAGTTGTGAAAACTTCTTGTACCTGGAAAGGTATTCAGATCTTCAAAGTATTTTTCAAGCTTGCAATGAATCAAATTTACTGAATCTTTTGAAATGATGTGGAAATTGATTTTTGCAATGTTGAATTCACAAAACTGAAAAAAGGTAGTTGCAGTCAGTAGTTGATCTTGAAGAGGCCTTTGAAGACTTGCTTTTCGTGCCAACTGTTAAACAGTTCCTCCAATACCATTGCATTCTGTTTTGCCATGGCTTGTAGTGAAGAAAGACTATTGACCTTTAATTTTGAAGTCTTTTTCATGAAGTGAAAGGTTCATAAAGTTGTATTTATTTTTGTATTGCCCTGCACAACCGTCACTGTAATAGTGAACATCTGTGATGTTAGGAAAATTTTCCTTTAGAAATTGTATCAGGATTTTTTGAATTTTATAAACCATACAACATTATGATTTAAGTCTTCGGAAATGATACAATGAGCTAAGACTATTTTATCCTGGTCAACACACATGTTAATGATTACTGGATGAACAGTACAGGAGTCTGAGGTCCATTGGTAATCCTGGACCTCATCTTGTATCATAAAGGAGTAATTTTCACTGAAGTCCATTGATATGACGGCTGCATTTGATACACAGGTATCTTTGAAGCTTTTAAAATAGCTTGACTGGCTCTTGGTAATGTAAGAATGAGGAATTAATTTTTCTGTTTTTGTTGTCAGTTCATCAACAAATTCATCAATAGTTGATGTTTGTATTACCATCTGCGTCCTATCTGTTGCAAGCCACTGCTTGTAATCGATTCTATCGTCTTCTTCATAGTTTTCAAACTTTTTATGTAAGATTGTTGTTAGATTGTCTTTTGATGAACATCACCTAAACATGCAGTTTTGAGTAGGATTTTCACACAAAAGCAGATTTTGTAGATCTTTGTAACTCTCTGCTAGTTGTGCTGCATATATTAGCAGTATGACATTTTGATAGATAGTACATACGCAGAGTGACTGCCACTAGCATCAACCAGAACATTCCATTTAGGACGAAGAGTACAAAACTTAGAGAACCCTATTTTTATTTCAGGATATTCCCATTTGAAGTTTGCATACATTTCATTAAGATTACTTAAAATTAATCTTTTCTTCTCACATTTTTTCCCTCCCTAAGCTTACTACATCTTTCATACCAGGCAAAACTCTTGACTGCTCTGCACATGAAGCAAACTATCTGCCTGTTTATTTTTAAACTCTAACATGAATGTTGACTTCCAATTTACTATATTCAACCACTTATATGTGAACATTTAAATTTATAACAAAATATAGAATTGCTTCTTATTATTAAACATTATGTTTTTCTATTAAATTAGTTAAATATTATTAATTATTATGTTTTTTTATAACAGGTTCTTATTAAAAACATATATTTTTCCAAATATTAAAATGTAGTTTATACCTTTCTTTTAAAAGCTGTAGCCATTCGTTGGAATTGAGAGAACCTGACATTGCTGGTAAATAATATATTGAAGTTTGCAATCGACTTAAGACATAGAAGGAACAAAATACAAAGAATTTTTATTTTACTAAATTAAAACTCATTTCATGAAGATAATTTAGGGAGACAAAATTTCTTGATCATCTCATTCCATTTTTGAGATATTGAATTCAACGCTATGCCATGTTTGCATTTTTAAAACTAAAAAAAATCAAAAATGTGATTTTTTTAAATAATATTTTAGGTTTAACTAAGTTTACTGATATATTTTTTTCAAATTACTAGTAGTTATAAGAACCTGCCTTACAAATTTCATCAAGATTGGATGTCAAATAAGTAAATGAGAAATTATTTTCTTTTGTACAACACATTTTGTTTGTCATTATCCAAGGCGCGGAAATTGAAAAAAGTCAAAACTTTAAAGTGCTTTAACTCAAAAACCAAGTGAGATAAATAGCTGAAATTTGGTGGTGTTACTTATATATATATATATATATATATATATATATATATATATATATATATATATATATATATATAAATGGTGGCATGTTGCTGGGAAGTACCTTGCTCTTACTTACAGTTGGTGATGCATCACAGAGATATACCTAATCAGCCATAACCTAAAATCTATAAGTGTCATTTTTATGCAAACATTAATAGCATGCCATTATGTGAATACCACCCCACTCATGCTGTATGGTTGTAAAACCAAGTCTACGCAGAACAGTCATATATTTATGCCACAACAATATTTCCAAGAATAATATCAATATAATTTTCTAATGTGTTAAATAAAAGGTTTTCTTTTGTCATTTTGTGACACTTTAATTTGTAGCTCTCTTATAATTTCTACACCCCATTTAAATACAGTACTATACAATTAACACTGTTATTATCCACATTTATATTTATTATGTTTGATGATTTGAATCCGGTCCCAATTACAAGGGTTTTTCGGTAATAAAGAACATTGTGATCTGATGAGCTGCTCAGTTCCCCCGTGGCCACTAATAATGTGTCATTGACCTTCTTACTCCCTCATGCCAGTCTGATGCTATCAGCCAGTCATTGTAATTATTAACAGTTTATTTGTGTGACTTTTAAAATGTCTGACAAAATTAACAATCTCGTCGAATGGGAAGTTCATAGTGTAATACTCTTTTTGAATGTGAAAAAAACCGAAATTAACATACAGATAACCAAGGTTTATGAATGTGAATGCCAGTCAGTGGAATGGCATCATTCTTGATCTACTTCAAAATCAAAAAAAAACCAAACAAATTCCCAGCACCAAGAAGGTTATGGCTACAGTATTTTAGAATCAAAAACGTCGACTACTTGTCTAGAGGGAAGACCATAAAAACAGCAGCCCTTCATCGACTACATTACATCTTTTAGTACTTGTGGTGCTAAACAGTGTTCACAATAACGTATGTTTGCTGCATTGACAATAAACTTGCTTCAGCAGTATAAATGAGAAGTTTTTCAACACCCTCCTTATAGCTTGGACTTGGCCCCCAAGTGATTACCAACTTTTTCCCAAGTTGAAGGATTTTATAGGCAGAAACCACTAAGTGACAATGAACTGAAAGAAAGCGTTAGTAAGTGGATCAATGACTTGGTGGCAACAGGGTATACAGAAGGCATAGAAAAGCTTTTGAAATGCTAACACAAATGTTTAAATTTGAATGATGACATTCATTATCTTAATAAAAAGTATCTAAAGAAAAAAACGTTTTTATACTTTCTGAATGACACTTGCAGTTCAGATTATCAAGGTTCTACTGTATTTTTAGTAACAATAATTAATTCATGCATATTAAGATGATTCAAAAAAAATATATGGTGGAAATTTGATCATGTGTACTTATTTATTGCAATTATTTAGTGACTGTTGTTCCATATTTTTTTAAATAGTTAAGTATATTTCTATGAATAATTTGGAATAAAAGAATAATTACTAGTTAGTTTCTCTCTTATTGTTTTGAAAAAAGCTGAGGTGATAATTATTAAAAGAATACTCATGCAATCTTGTATTATATTTTACAACCATACATTTTCTCCTTTTGAGTTCCATATAGAATTAATCTTTGTATTTTTTAATTATAGTTTATATGTAATAAGTGTCCATTTTGTAACTGTTTGATATTCTGTTCTACAGTATATTTTACTTGTACATAGTTAAAGTAATAATTAATTAAGCATGCATTAGTTACTGTAGTATTAAGTCAAAAACACATGAGACAGTTTTGTGTGTAATCAACTATATCACATAATTGGTCAAAACATACAACACTCAAATGTGTTTACATAATCTGACAGTGTATAAAATTGACACAGTTCTATATCTTGTAATTGGTCAATTTAGGCAATAATTGATTGAGCTTTGACAAGCTGTGCACTTTCTAAATCTGTTTGTGTTTATATTTTAAAAACTAATACAAAATCTGTAAAATGTTATTGAATATCAATTGCCAAAAATGGATCAGTTTTTTTTAATGATTACTGAACAAAATTTTATGAACATAACTTGGTGTAAGTGAAATGATTTAAACAGGTTCCTTTATTATAACTTTTCAAATGTGTTTTTTGGTGCATTAATACAGTATTTTTTGTGTGCTTGTGTTTGTTCAGAGCACTCTTTACCTTTTGAGGAAATGGTTTTTCATTCACCTCAGCCCAGTATCTTGTCAACTTGTGCTATTACGGCAAAGGATATTTCTTGTGGTTACATCCATATAAGTAGCAACAGTTGCCTAACTTTACAAGCAACTTCAAGAATTGTAAGTACAATTTCTGATTTCACTGCTATACGAGGTTTGTCCAATAAATACGCGAACTAAGGTCATAAAAACTTTATTTTACAAAATTTCATCTACATTGATTTTGTCCCCTTCAAAATACTCTCCATTCACTGATATGCATTTATCCCATCTTCTTTTCCACTCTTCAAAGCACTCTTGGAAGTCCTCGGAAGTCAGGCTTTTCAGTCTCCTCGTCGTTTCTTGTTTTATTGTGTCCACATCTTCCCAATGCTGTCCCCTCATCACATTTTTGCATTTAGGGAATAGAAAAAAGTCGCAGAGGGCGAGGTCCGGTGAATAAGGGGGATGATCAAGGATAGTGATTGAATTTTTAGCCAGAAACTGGCGAACAATCAAAGCCGAATGTGCGGGTGCATTGTCTTGATGAAGAATCCATCCATCGTTTTGAGTCAAATGTGGTCGCACACGACGCACTCGATCTCTCAAACGCTTGAGAACGTTAAGGTAGAACTCAGAATTTACCGTTTTTTCCTCAGGAAGGAATTCATGATGAACAACACCTTTGATATCAAAGAAAACCAGGAGCATGACTTTGATTTTTGATCGGCTTTTCCTTGATTTTTTTGTTCGAGCTTCACCTGTTGCTTTCCACTCCATGCTTTGCGATTTCGATTCGGGGGTCATACTCGAAAAACCACGATTCATCACCAGTGATAACCCTATTTAAGAATCCAACATCATTTTCCATGGAATTTTTCCAGTCAGTAACACATTCGACTCTTCTCAACTTTTGATGCCAGCAGTTTTGGCTTTTAAGCAAACCTTTCTTAAGCCCAAATGCTCAGGTTAAGATTGTGTGCACTGTTGATTTTCCTAAATTTAGTTCTTTAGCTATCATTCGGACAGTTTTTCGCGATCAGTAAGGACAAGACGCCGCACACGATCAATGTTTTCATGCACACAAGAGGTTGAAGGTCGTCCAATTCTTGCATCATCCGTGGCGTCTTCTCGACCTTCTTTAAAGCGCTTAATCCACTTGAAAATGGCTGTTTTCTTCATAGCATTATCACCATAAACAACTCTCAACATTTCAGCAATTTCTTGGTAATTTTTACCAAGCTTTACCAAAAACTTGATGTTAATTCGTTGTTCAGTGAATTGGTCAATTTCCATATCGACGAACAAAAAAATAATGCAAAACTAAAAATAATTCTACTCGCAAGATCCGCACAGCGTAACGTTCTGCCAAGGACTGACGGCTCATTGGGTCCCAGACAACACGTGAGGCCAGTGTGCGTGGCTTAACTCTCCGTAATGGCCACCATATTCGACCAGTTCGCGTATTTATTGGACAAACCTCGTATTGTAACTTTATAGTTGCTTAAATATTATGATCTAAGAATGATATGAGGTTGATGATGGGGGATGATTGGATGGTTAAAGAACACTTGGTATCTAGATCCTTTAATATCAAGACATTTGAGAAGGAAGATCAAATGATGGGAAACTCTGGAGACCTTGTATGGTATACAAATGACTCCAAAACAAAGAAAGGCACAACTCCTGGTGCTGAGGTGTATGGATGAAGATTGCCACCCTGATACAATACACCACAGTATTCTAAGCAGAGTTAATGGTGTCAGTGACTGTGTTTGGGAGAATTTGAGGTGGACTTTTAAGCAGGCTTGAATTCACATTTATACCTGTAGTCAGTAGTCAGGTGTGATTAAAGCACTTGTAAGTCCCATTACAGTATTAACTGGATTGGGAGTGTCGAGAGGACCTCAACGTTCTGTTCCTGGAAAACCAAGTTACTCTTCAGTGGGTTCTGTGTGGCACAAGGGAATTGAGGACAATGAGGAGGTAGACTGATTGGCTGCACTGAAGTCTGAATCTGAGTTTATTGGACCTGAGCTGGCAGTAGGGATCTCTCTGTGTCTGGATGGGTCTGCTTTAACAGGTGGATAAATAAGCAACACCAGGTAAGATAGGAACTGATGGGGATTCCCGCAATAGATGTCTTTTAAGTAAAAAAGGTCTTTCAAGGAGAACTTGAAAGGGGCAGTTGGCATCTTGGTCAGAACACAATTCAGGAAAAATCATGGGGTTCATTATAAGGCATTGTGGCCCAAGAGTGCACATGAACAGCGTAGGAATCTATTATGGAGAAACTATGTGTATGTTATACAGGAAAGAAGAGGAAACTGCAGGCCACAGTCTGCAACTGTGAAGTTCTTGTCAGCAGGAGGCTAGGTTCCTGAGGACCTCCAGCAGAATGAGCTAGTCAGTGGATTGCTAAACTTATTAATGACATCAGTCTTTTGAACTAAAACCGAAGAGGCTTAGTTGCACAATAGATCCTTTGATTGCAGTGTCTGGGATTATATAACCCCTTCTTATAGCATTAATCTTAATCCTATCTGTTATTGTAGAAGTATTTTTTGAAACTTTGTATACAAGAATATCTAGATTGGTAAATCTTACAGTTATAAGTAGAACACATAATGTTAGACTAGAGCAGGCAGGAACGTTTCATGTATTCTCTTGTAATTGAAAATATATTGTAATTTTATAGAAATTATCTTAACTACTTTTATGTTTTTTGTTTGCAGAATTTTTTGGTTCTATCTGGCAGTTTGAGTGTAACTAAGAATGATGAAACATATGTGTTAAATGATGGGTCTTTTGTACACATTCCTTCAGGTAGCCTATGACCTTAATTCTTAGTATCAAATAAATAAATAATTTCTTCAGTCATTTTTATTTTTAACTTGAAACTTTTATTTAATAGTTCCAATTATGTTTGAAATTATTAATACAGGACTGGATCGCTGAATGATTATTTTAATACAGAATCTAGGGATTTTTGTTGCAAATTCAATAATTTGTATATAAACAAAATTATTTCTAAACTTAGCTTAAAGTTTCTATTACATTTTAAAGTTCTCTGCTTTTTGTTTCCAATGGTATTGTTATATTTTATATTACAATATAATAATAATTATTATATGTAAAAAAAAATAGTAATATTTTGACTCCAATTACATTAACATTTGTTGGAAATGATGTCACATATTTGGTGATATAGGCCTAAAATTTGAATTTCATTTTCATTCTCACATTTTTCACACTGTCAGTCACATAATCACATTGTAACTGTGTTTATGTAAGAAATAGTCTTAACTGTTCTAAAGTTACAGTATGTGAATAATCCATTTTTATAAATGCACAAAATAGTATAAATTCCACTAAATTAAATGCCAAAAATAGAATAAATATTCAAGAAAATAAAAATCTAGCCACTTCATGAAAAAGCTATGTTTTATAGTTTAGCATAATGAAGGTGATTCTGTTTTAGCCATTTGTTCAGAAGCACTAAATTTAGCTTGATGAACCAATAATCCATAACGTGGTAACTATTGGTAACATGGTAACCTAATAATCCATAACTTTTAAAACTTACTAGGGCTTAGAACCAGTTTTTGAAAGTTGCACAATATACTCATTGTACTGCATTTCTATACTATTCATAAGAGATACTATTGTTTTTCGCCTGCTCTTTGGAATTCAATGAATACCCTTACCATCTGCCTAGCTTAAAATTCCACATTTCTAGACTATTTACACAATTATCAGATCAGATGTTGATTTATATATTGCTCATCATCATCATCATCATGTAAGTCAGACATTTTAAAGCAAAAGCAGGTAACAACTATACACAAAATATAACTATACTGTATTCAAAACTGACTTACAAAACAAAAATAAATAAAATATCTATAAAAAAATATTTATGAAGACAACAGAGTTATTTTTAGAAAGTTCTTTATGTATAGAATCACCTTCAATGTTTGTAGATATATGAACAATACATACCCTTAAAGTGGATTATTAGTTATTAGTAACACAAAAGGACCTATGATGTTTAAGAATATGAATATTCGTGTTCAAACAAAAATGTTTTATAACTAAATCTGTTTATTCTTAATGATTTCATGAAAAATTCATCTCTTCAATGAAAAATCATTGGAAAAATGATGTAAATGACTTTTTGATGGTGTATATTAAGTACAAATATGTAATGGTCCATTGCATGATTTACAAAAGAAAGGAAATCTCGTAAAAACGAAACCTCTTTGCTATAAAATAATTGATATGAATGAAATTTAAATGAAATTAGTCTGATTACTTTACTATGATATATATTTCGGTAACATAGCTAACATCTCCACAGCGAAACCAAGCAGAAGTGACTGAAACACGTACAAAAAGTAAAATAACAGGTGCTTCAAGGAAACTCATTAAACTATTTTTGACACTAATCAGAATGCTATGTCTTTGTGGTATCATTCTGAAAATGGTAGCTATGGTGCCAAAGTGTATATCAGAGTAAAGTAATTTGACTAGTTTGGTATTAATTTTCATATTAGTTTTAATTTTTGGTGTAAAAAGGTTTTCTTTTTGTGTGCATTTTAAATTGGATCATAAATATTCCATGTTTTAGCTCTAGTAAACTTGAAAAGTATCTCATTATTGATATTTAGTAAGTGTTGTCCGATTTTCATTTCATATTTAGTATAGTTAATCTGTGTGATTGGATGACTGAAATGTTTACAACTTGCAGATACCAAACACCCATGGAGTTCTAATAATGGTTCCATGGAAACAAAAGTATAATTTTCATAACAGCTGTTAAATGGTACCAAAAATAATAAATAAAAATTAAGTTCTAATATTGGTTTCTATGGCAACAGCTTAAATAATTATATTTAATTAATAGATGTTTCATGGGGTTATATAAGCCCATTAATAGATGTTTATACTTCATAAGCCCATGAAGTATGAAGAGATTTTCTCTAGTATTCATAAACATTAAAAACATTGGTATTTATGCAGTGTAGGTTGTTTTTTTTTCAAATAATAGTTTTTAAAATGTTTTCTTTTATTTTATATGTTATTGTCTAATTAACACATGTTCACCTTCAGAAAATAATTTTTTTTTAAATTACTTACGATTTTAGGTTGTTTTACGGAACAATATTGTGACGTCATTGCTGTTTACTTTGCATTAAACATATTAAATTTCGTAAACAGACTTACCAGTCATGCACATTATACATACAAATACATGTACTTACTGCTCATGTGCATTACATATTCTGACAGCCATTACCAAATGTTAAGGTTTACTGATTTTTTTTTGTAAAGAAACATTGTCAAAGTGGCTTCCACTATTTGTGAACTTTGCGATTTACCTCTTTTTGTGTTAAGTTCATCACCTAACAACCATGTCAATTGAGGCAGAAATTTAAAAAAATGAAGGTTTTTTATTGTTAAAGAGATTAAAAATATGTTACCTGTAACTAGTTTAATTAAATAGCTTTTTAACCCAACAACCATATCAGTTAGGTATTTAGGTAATTTAAAAAAAAAAAACATGTTTTTATCATCCAACAACCACATTAGTTAGGTTCACCATTCAACAACAGAGTGTCAGGTTATTGAGTATTTTTTTAAATAAAGGTTTTTTTATCATTTTAGTGATCAAAAATATCTTACCTAATTCCGCTCGTTAGCAATTTTGAGATTTTGTTGGTCACTTTTATTTTTGATTTTTATCGTACTTCCCACGCTTTCCCCACACTTATATTTTGGATTATTGCTTTTGGGCATGTAATAAAGTGTTTTAGCAAAAAAATTACCAAAAAATCGAAAACAACGTATACTGCATATTTACACAAAAGTTATCAAAAGTTGTTTTGCTGATTTTGAGAAATTTACTCTTAGATTTTCTCCACTGACAATTTCCTTTCTTTAATTTTTTTATGTCATTAAGTTTTGTATAGGTAAAAAAAGTCAACATTATCAACCAGGTTTAAGGAAGTTTGTATTTAAAATTTTAAAGTTTGAAAATTCTTTTTGTTTTAAATGGCCACAGGTGTTTCATATTCTTTAAAAAATGATGCAGCAAAGGAAGTAAGATTGGCGTACTTTAAATGCAATTAGAATTTCACCTCAAATATTCATGTAAGTAATTTATTTAAGTAATGATAAATTACTATAATGTATTTTTAGCTAAAGTTTTAATAAACAGTATTATCGGTATAGTTTTTTTTTCAAGGAATCTCATGACTGTTAACACAATCAAGAAGCAAAAAGTGGACTTGTTAAATATCCCAACTGTTCATCTGTGTTGATTGTCAGACAATGTCAGCAAACGCACATAGGAAGACTGAATAAAGACATTATCTTTAAGAATTGAAAATAAGCATAAATTTTCAAAAAAGGTTTAGAAAGAAGTTATATGAAAAGTTAGAAATATTTGGATTAAAATACGTGTTATATGTGACTGCTAAGAAGTTCAGCATTACTTTAAAATAAGTTTTTTTTATTGTGATTTAGTTGTACTCTATTTGAATTTTTTTTCTTTAATAAAACCTTGAGTAATTTACTAATATGTAACATACTGTTGTACAATACATTCTTTAAATTCCAGATTTGTGAGATATTTTTTAATTAATTATTACATTAACGATGTACTCAATGAAAATAAACATAGTTTACTAGTTGCATATCCAAGATTTACTATGATGATACCTTGTCTAATTTACAACATACATAATAGGTCACTTCTTAACGTTCCATAGTTCTTCTTTCAAATTAGTTTTATTCTTATCATATAACTTATAATTAGTCACCCCCAAAATTGTAAACTACCTAGTAAGCTTTCGTCATTTTTAATGAATGGTTAATTCAAGACATAGTCCTCTAGGTTATAAAATACAAAAATATAAATAGGAAGAAAGACAATTTTTCTTATTGAAAAAATTTAATATGTATATATATATATATATATATATAAAAACTTAATTTACATTTTTTTGCATGTGAAAATTTTTTTTTTGCCAACAGTTCTAGTGTTTTTCCTAAGGAGATGATATACTATTTAAAACCATATATTCTCCTTTTTTTATTGAATCTGTTTATATTAATAGCAAGACAAAGTAGATAAGAATAATAAACATCAGTGTACATAATATATATATATATATATATATATATATATATATATATATATATATATATATATATATATATATATATATATATATATATATATATATATATATATATATATATATATATATATATATATATATATATATATATATATATATATATATATATATATATATATATATATATATATATATATATATATATATATATATATATATATATATATATATATATATATATATATATATATATATATATATATATATATATATATATATATATATATATATATATATATATATATATATATATATATATATATATATATATATATATATATATATATATATATATATATATATATATACTAGTTATTACCCATTATGGCTTTGCCTGCAATTATAATGTAAGCAATACAATTTATAGTCGATTTTCAAAATCAGAATAGGTCATTTCATTTGAATATATTGCTATATACGATATTATACGATTTATGGTTTTTGGCCAAGACATATAAATTTTTGCTACTCGATACGCTAAAACAGGGTCATGTCATATTTTAATAAAATACTGTATTATTAAAAAGTCATTATTGTATAATTAAACTGGAATAGTATTGTGTTTATCTCAGATACCTAAAACGTGTTCACACCAAATGTAATCTCACTTGGTCCAGTAGTTAAAGTGTATTTGAATAACAAACAAATAAACAAAAACAAACTTTCAGAAATATAATATGATTAGCTGTTACCCGCAATCATAATATATATTAAAGATCATGCATTACCGTGTTAGGACCAACAACCGTGTTAGTTAAGTTTTGGAGTACTCTTTAAAAAAAATTAAGGTTTTTTTCCTGCATCTCCGTTTAACCCAACAACCGTGTCAGTTAGGTTTGGAGTACTCATTTTAAAAAAATAAATAAAGGTTTTTTAATCCTTCACCGTGTTAGGCCTAACAACCATATTAGTTTGCTAATGAAGTATTCTGTAAAAAAATATAAAGATTTTTCACGCATCACTATGTTAAGCCTAACAACCGTGTCAGGATATGTAGCCTAGTATTTTTAAAAAAATATAAAGGTTTTTTGACGCATCACCGTGATAGGTCCAACATCCTTGTCAGGATACGTAGTACTCTTTAAAAAAATATAAAGGTTTTTTCACGCATCACCGTGTTAGTTAAGTTATGGAGTACTCTTTAAAAAAAAATATAAAGTTTTTTCCATGCATAACAGTATTAGGCCCAACAACCGTGTCAGTTAGGTTATGGAGTACTCTTTTGAAAAAAATAAATAAAGGTTCTTTTAATGCATCACCGTGTTAGGCCTAACAACTATGTTAGTTAGCTTATGTAGTATTCTGTAAAAAAATATAAAGATTTATCACGCATCACTATGTTAGGCCTGACAACCGTGTCAGTAAGGTTTGGATACTCTTTAAAAAAATAAAGGTTTTTTTCACACATCACAATCATAGGCCCAGCAATCATATCAGTTAGGATATGTAGTATTCTTTAAAAAAATATAAAAGTTTTTTTACACATCACCGTGTTAGGCCTAATAACCGTGTCAGTTAATATACTTAGTATTCTTTTAAAAAATTTAAAGGTTTTTTCACACATCACCGTGATAGGCCTAACAACCGTGTCAGTTAGGATATGCAGTATTCTTTAAAAAAATATAAAGGTTTTTTTTAAGCATCACCATCACCGTGTTTGGCCTAACAACCGTGACAGTTAGGATATGTAGCCAAATAATCTTTAAAAAAATATAAAGGTTTTTTCACGCATCACCGTGTTAGGCCTAACAACCGTGTCACTTAGGTTATGCACTATTCTTTTAAAAAATGGGTTTCCTATCATCCAAACCCGTGTTAGATGTATTTTTATTGTTTTACTGATCTGTAGATTAGTAAAACAATAAAAATACGTCTAAAATCAGTACAACACGGTACCGATTTTCGCCGGTAGCAATTTTGAGGTTATGTTGGTCACTTTTATTTTCGATTTTTATCGTACTTCTCCTGCTTTCATATTTTGGATTTTTGCTTTTGGGCACATAATAAAGCATTTTAGTAAGAAAAATATCGAAAACTCCAATAGATGCTGCACTGCATATTTACCATTTTTTCATATAATGTAATTACACAAATATATATACTACCTTACAATTAAAGTATCCTAATAAAATTGTATATAATATATATATATTCTGCACTCTGTTTTACAAACATTGAATAGTCTTAAATGAAAAATACCAGATTGTGATTATTAGATGAAAATGTAACATTAAAAACAATAATTTTGCAATAAATAAAACATAGATTAAAATTTGTAAAATGGGATTAGATCTATGTCCATCTCAGGTGCCTAAATCTCATGTTCAGTAAACATTAATTAAACCTAACTATAGTTAACAGATGTTACAAAACTAAAAACTGATAATTATTTTGGGCTGGGTAAGTAGTATAATGACGTTTTGTAAAACGGGAATAGGCCTATATGTATCTCTGATACTTAAACCATATACGTACCAAATTTCATCTCAATTGGTCTAGTGGTTAAAGCGTGATTGAATAACAAACAAACAAACACACAAACTTTCAGAAATATAATATGAATTAGATTTACTTTCAACTTTTTAATTTAAAGTGCATCCTTACCTTAATTCTAAAAACTAGAACAATTAAGGTATCTGTATATGACTGTATACATAGTGTACCTTTTAAATCAGATACTTAAAAGATGAAATTCAACTAACTTTGTAGTAAATGACAAAACAGTTAATTATATTTGATTGTTTTAAATTATATTTGACCAGTACTATTTAATTTTCAAGTTTTTTACCTTTATTTTATTTATAAAAATGTATTCATAGACATTTTTTATCTGTGAACAAATAGATTTTTTTATCTGTGGTCTTTTATATATGGTATGTTCCACAAAAAGGTACACATTTTCCATTTTGTATTAATTGCTTATTCCTCAACTGATTCTTTTAAAACTTTACATACTTTTTCATTAAGTTATCAAAAATGTTGTGTGAAAATGTCAATGCATGGATGTTTATAGAAACAAAATGGTGGTGAAGTTATGTTTTATTAAATAATTAGATTATTTAATAATCTTTTTCACTAGAATCTTTTTCAGAAAATAAAAATTACAGTAGCGTTTTTTTATTAAAAAATATAATAATTTGAACTTTTCTTTGGTGTTAGTAGTTAATGGAGAAATTATATCTCATACCTTAAATTTATAAAATTAAGAATGTAATTACATCCAATTTTCAAAACAACACTACCTATAAAAATTAATTCAAACCACCCTCATCTAAACATAGTAATTGGTGGAAACTAAGTCTGGAAGAAACATTGATAACTTTACTTAGCATTCACTTTCCTTGGGACTATAAAATCTTTTCAGCCCTTCAAAGCTTCAAGAGTTGATGGCATCTTTCCTACTCTCTTGCAGGAGGGTGTAAACCTGATTGTTTCTAAGCTAGTTCACCTGTGTAGGATTAACTTAGTGATTAGGGTAATTCCAACTTCCTGGAAAACTTCAAAAGTAGTCTTTATTCCAAAACCGGGAAGGCTATCAAATGAAGTTGCCAAGGCTTATCACCCAGTAAGTGTCACATCTTATCTCCTTAAGGTATGAAGAAGATTATGGACAGGAATATTAGAGATAAAGTTTTGGATAACATCTACTGCTCCCAAATCAGTATGCCTATCGAAGTGGCAAATCTAGTTAATTAGCACTATGTTAGTTCGTTGGCAAGATTGAACAAGCTACTTCATATAAGGAAATTGCTTTGGCATTCTTCCTGGATATAGAAGAAGCTTTTGATGAGTGTGGACTTGATAGTTTTTAAGCTTCTATCCAGATGACCTGAATAAACCATTGTGAGATGAATATACAATTTGCTCAGCAGTATACGAGCTCAGCTGCTCTGTGTGAAGCTATGAATGAGGTTACAACACAAAGAGAATGTCCATAGGGAGGTGTTCTAGCTGATTTTATGGCTCTGATGATGGATGACAGGGCATTAATGCTGATGATATTAGTATAACTAATCAGGGACAATATATAATGTTGTTTATATGGATACATGCCTCGATGTTATGCAGACAGTATTAACCATGTTAAAAGCCTAGTGCAAGAGGGAAGGACTATTGGCCAATCCATCTAAAATTCATGATACCATTTACTGAACACAGGACTGTGGGATGTATCAGAGAACCAGTTCTCTGGTGGGCAAGTAGAAGTTGACAGGCTTACCTGGAACAGCCATTTGAATAGTATTGTTAGTGAAGCACAAATCATATTAATACTAATGAAGTGAGCGTTAAGTTTTACCTGGGGATGGAATCCTCAGATGACAAACTGGATCTACAGCAGCACTGTTAGACCAATGTTGAGTGTATGGATGTGTTGTATGGTGGCTGAAGGTGCGACAGAAAATTGCTGCGAGAATCTGTCTAAAGTACAATGTGACATGACTGAGTACTTTGGGTGTCAAGGATACCATGCTATTACAGAGGTATTGCCAAGCCTTCCCCTTCTGGATATTGTTATTCTAGGAAAGGCTTGGATGGTGGCATATAGAATATAGTGTGCGAGGAGCTGGCAATATCATCAGGCAAGTAAACATACTGGTATTGGTGACTTCTTTTCATAAAGCATTCTTGAAATGTTATCAAACCAGATGAACAAGATCACTTATCTTCAGATACCATGTTGTGTCAACTGACAGGGACGAATTGGCCCAAGAAGAACCAAATTGTATTATGAATGCACTGACCTGAAGGTACTGGATCAGGTATATGTGGAGTCAGACCCGAAGAGAGAGTGTAAGCCTTGGAATGCTGACAACAGCTTTTCAGGCGAAAATCACTGACCATATGACTATGTCGAAAGAATTATAGATGTTGTAAGAATTATACAAACATAAAACCATATATATATATATATAAACTCTGACAATAGAGCTTCACTGCTGGCTCTGGTGAACCATAACTATAATTCTAAGATAGTGTGAGATTATCATCTTGTCATCAAAAACCTGGTGGAAACCTAACAAAGTCCAGTTATTGTAGGTTTAATATGAATTTAAGTTCACTAATTATTCATTTTTCCCTGGTATGTTTAAATCTTTCACACACAAAAAAACCCATTTGATATAGGTTTGTTTAAGTAAGTAAAATGAATCAATCAGTTTATATATTTTATTATTGTACTAATTATTTTAACACTTATGGTTTTTGTAAATTCATTACACTTAATAAAAATATCACATTTTTTATAAAATGTCTTTTATTGTTTTGCATCTTTATAAATATAATCATAGTCCTTAACATAACCAGTGTAGACTCTGATGTTATACTAAACATGTACAATGAAAAATTAGGTACCTAAGTTATAAGTCTATATCATATGTTCATATGTAAGTAAACGTTTTTACCAAACACAAAATAGTAATAACAAATGGAATAAAACACACTATGTGTTATGCAGTTAAAAAAGGATCAATTCAAGCCTGTAATATCTCCTGGAATTCTGATCCAGAGCTGTCAACATCCGGAAAATTGACAAAGAGGAAAATCTTAATGGCCTTATATCATAAAATAACAAAATAATAAATATTAAATTTGAAAATATTAATAGATTTTACTCATTTATCGTAATCTAGGGCATTGTGAAAAATTTAGTACAAAAAACTTATCAATAGAGATTTAATAGTAAAACGTAATCGTATAATAATACATATTCCAGACAGTCAACATTTATTTTTGTTTACATCCAAACTAATTTTATTTCAAATTGGAGAAAACTAATTG
Source organism: Callitettix versicolor (assembly GCA_022606455.1). Classification (NCBI taxonomy): domain Eukaryota; kingdom Metazoa; phylum Arthropoda; class Insecta; order Hemiptera; family Cercopidae; genus Callitettix; species Callitettix versicolor. The sequence goes on from CM040184.1 coordinate 46,729,884, forward strand.
ATTAATTTGAAAGATTTTTATCCCTTTTTTGTGGCAGTTTCTTAACTAGAGTCTATATTTTTTTACTTAAGATTTACAATTGAGATATCCAAAATCGTTGGAGATAATTTTTTAATAAATCCTTTATCATTTTTTAAAAATCATACCTACATGCCAAATTTCATAAAATTCCTTTAGTCTCTAACTATGCACACATAGCTAACACATAGTTATTAATCTATGAAAAAGCCACTTTTCAAACTCACGGCTTTCTAAATATTTTGTGTAGTAATAAAGTAAGTAGAATTGAATGCATTTTTATTATTTTTCTAGGTTTGCTTTCTATCATGTGCCCAGAAATATCAAAACAAAAAATTGAAAATTCATATAATAAGAATTTTGTATTCATGAATGTACTCATTATATATTAACTCTCTTAAACCACAAAATGAAAAGTAAGTTATAGTAAAAAAATATACAAAACTAGCCCAGTTGAGGTTATTGTATCCTTGTTGCTTATTGTACAATCCTTAGATCAATTTCAGTGAGATTGTATCTATGTTAATGTAATGTATTTACATCTGGGAAAAGTAGCCACTAAATTTTCAACAAAAAAAAACTGAAACTGCAATTTTTAAAAACCAAACTAAATTGTCAGAAAAAAAGGGAAACTAATTTGATATACAAACTTTTACAAAACTATTGTATTGTTATTTTTCGCTGATATTGTCTCTGACTAATGAATTGTTGTCACAAACAATACACCACACATGTGAACTGGGACAATTTGTATATACCGTTTGAAAAACTGCACTAAGGCTATATGGTTGTTTTACCAGAACTAACTGACCCTTAACAGCTCTGGATTTGTAATAGCAAAATATAATGTTATTATTCTATAAAAATATCCCTTTTGTAGTTTCTATTAAATACAAAACAAGCAGAAAGTAAGACAAACATTTTTGTTATCATAAATCTAAAAACAATGAATATAACTTTTATCGTTATTACATTCTTTAGTTAACATTAAAAAGAAATATTATTAGGGGGAAATATAAAGTAAATTTGTAACATTAAACATTAAGCATTTTTGCCAATGTTTTTCTTCCATTTTTTTTAATACAAGAACTGTAACCTTTCGTTTTCTTTGACAACATATTCTTTTGTTTTCTTGCCCAATTTTAATGTTTGTGGATTGGAAGGTGTTAGCTGAAGCAGGGCTGCAAGGTGTTAGGCATTAGGCTGCCCAGGGTAAACATCATGAAATAAGAATTGTTTTCTTAAATAAGGCTTGTAGTAATTCCAATTAAAAATTATTTTTGAAATAATTTTATACATTAAAAATTGTATTTTTTTAATGCATCTTAACCTTGACAAATATGTTTTTAGATGTTTACTTATCTATTTGCTTGGAAAATAAACTATTATTTTAATTCCCAAAAATATGTTTAATATTTAAAAGTGTTTTTTTTACCAATAAAAATTGGTGGTGAAATAATGCTTGCAAATAATTATTATACAGTAAAAGCTATGAAAAACAAATCTTTACCATAAAAACAACAATGAATGGTTCTGTGCATTTGTGCAACAAAAATTTTCTGTTATTTGCAGCACCAAACAACAACATTGTTAAAATTATGTTATCACATAGCTTTGTTTATTAAAAAGCAATTTAAATATATTGATTACAACTACTGGATTTTAGTTACTCTTTTTTGATTAATTTTAAAATTTTAAAACAATGATTAAAAGGTACATTACAAAGTATATGTATTTTTACTTTTAAACTAATAATGAAAAAAATACATTTTTATAAACTTGAAACTAAAATAATCATATTAATTAGGATCTAATTAATTGTGTCCACATAGTTTTATAAAACTCTTAACAATTTTTGGTATTACTCTTATACAGTATTTTACTACAGTATATTTTAAAGGTAAAATAAGTCTCTGTAAGATGGAGGAGGGGTTTCAGGACAGACTGGTTCTACCATTATTATTGGTTGAGTCTCTGCTGCAATACAAGGATTGTCAACATTTCTTTGCTTTGGATTTTTCCAAGAAACCCAAATAAATGCTGCAAACAGTGAAAAAAGCATCCCAAATTGAAATCCAATTACAAATATCCAAGGAGAAGGTATGTTTACTTTAATTTTTTCTGATATATCATTTGAAAAAATTGTTGTGTTGTATGACTCGCAGATACAACTTTTATTTAAATATTCTTTATTTTTAATCCAATATTCATCTGTTTCCTCTTCAGAAGAGAGAGAATTGTCAGTTTCAACTATTGAAATCATTTTTTCTAATTTAGGCTTTTCTGATCTCTCAATATGTTTGTCTATATCACAAGTTGATCCAATCAGCTGAACACTTCTGCTGGTTAACCAATTTTCTAACTGTTTCATATTTGCATCACAAGGCCATGGATTTCTAGAAACAGTAATATTCATGTAAGCTGGTTTTTATTATTATGTAAAATAATTAGGATTCATTGTATTATATAGCAAATATACACGTTAAAAACTATATACTATAGTGTTAATACTACTATATATTAATTAAAAGCTAAATCTTTGCAGAATATCTGCACATCTTGCTCTAAACAGTGGCAACGTAAAAAAGTATTGATGAAACCATTCATTTACTATTACAGTTTGTAACTTCTTGCTTGTGTAAGAATTAAGTGGTTTTCAAATTGTGAATTTAAAAAATAATTTATTTCTTGCTTATTAATTGTTTTTCTAATGTAAACCCTTTGGAAATCAAACTATTATTATTTTCATAACTAATGAATTTATTTCCTCCAATTTAAAATATTTTATATTAATGTAATTTAATTGCTTAATTGTGGGTCATATCAATGGCTGACATCATAGAAGCGATTTCCAAAAAATATTTCTTTATCTTACCCTCTTTTTGAAATTTGATTTCACTTTAATAAATAGCATTATTATTAATGTTTATAAAATGCTTAAATTTGCAAACTGCTTTCAAGCTTGAATTTTTCAAATTACTTTGAAAATACACCCTGACCTTGTCAATTAAATTTCAGTGAACAAGGTATTAGCACGAGTCATAAAATATATTGAACTAAGCCTTACTAAGTGGAGTGTACAGTAACTAATCATACCAGAAAATCCTTCCTTGTTCCTTATCAATGTACTCAACAAGATTGACTAACATAATTTTATTATACCGATTCATCCTAATGTTTCAAGTTTTAATGTTTGGTTAATAAAGAAGATATATATTTTTTCTGTTTTATATGGATAAAAAAACCTTACAGTATTTTTTTATAAAGAATCAAGTATTTTTGTATAAAGGATTTTGATGAAATATTGGGCAACTAGAACAGTTGTAGCTCAACTAGAATGTGGTTAAGTTTGGGCAACTAGGGAATCCACAAGAAGTTCTACTAAAAAACATAATTTATAATACCAATAAAAAGGTACAAAGAGCACTTTCTAAGGAAATTCATCCTGCAGATCACTACTAATCAACTGTAATTAATTAAAGTGTTTACCATACCTTGAAATGTCTATAACACGAAGCATTTTCAATGGTTGTAACACTAGTACATCTAATCCAATTAATTGGTTTCCAGAAACATTAACAATTTGTAAGTTTTGCATATGACTGAATATGTCGTGGAATAGATAACCAAAATTACAGTTAGCCACATCTAAAACCTGAGAATCAAATATATTAATAAATAAGAATTTATATTAATAAATGGAATTGTTTGTGTGTATCTGTGATCTAAGTGTAATGCACATCCTAATCTATGGCACACTGAGATCTGAAATTTTTAATATGGGTAAACAGAAGAAAGACAAGCAATTTGTCCAAGTCAGATTTTAAAGTTTCAAACTATTTTAAGCATGATCCATATTTATACCAATACTTATGTAACCCTTTACTCACAGAAATTTACTAAAAATCGAAGGTGTGGCAAAAAAATAGTATCATATTCTTTGTTTTTACAACTTAACATTATAAGATTGTTAAGATTCTTTCTTTACAACTTAACATTATTCCTTTCAATGTACTACCTTCCATGATCCCTAAACCACTCAGTGCAAATTTTCCATTGGTCAATGCAGTGTGTCAAATAATTTTCTGAAAGCATCTATAGATCTTTGTTGCCTTTTTCTTTCACATTTTCAACTCTCAAATCTCATTCCTCTCTATGGTAATTTCACTTTTGTGAACAAAAAGAATCAATTGGAGCAAGGTCTGGTGAATAGTGTGGTTGTTCCAATGGAGGGATCTCATACATAGTCAAAAACGTCTTAATAACCAATGCTGTATGGATCAGTGTGTTGTCTTATGAAGAATCCATGACTTATTTTTCCACAAATCCGGTCTCTTTCTGCTTATTCATTCACAGAGAGTAGTTAGAACTTGAAGATAATAATTCTTATTCACAGTTTGACCTTCATGTACCAAATTTACATACACAATCTCATGGATGTTGAAAAACATAATCATCAGGGTTTTGAATTTTGATTTGAACATTCAAACTTTCTTCAGTCTCTGTGAATGGGGGTTTTTCCAGTGAATTAATTGGTGCTTAGTTTTTGAATTGTAAGTAAAAAAACGAAGATTCATCACATATTAATTATTTTCCCAAGGAGTTTACGGTCTTTTTTCATGGATTTCAAAGAGTCAGCACAAATGTTCATTCAAGAGTCCTTCTGTTCAGGTGTGAGATAAATGGGCATCATTTTTGAATAGACTTTCTTTGTGTTAAAATGCTCATGCAAAATTAGTTGAACTGATTCCTTGTTGATTCTGACATTCTCTGCAACAGCATGAATGTTCAACTGAAGGTCTTTTATGAATTAAATTGCTGGTTTTTTCAGTGCTTGAGTATGTTGCTGTCATATGTCGAAGGTCATCTTCAATCTGGGACATTGTCAATCTCTCTTGCCTTTTTAAACGCTAGGCATTTTTCTGATGGGCACTTGATGTAGAGTCTAGTATGAATGAAGGCTACAGCCAAAATGAGGGGTCAGTAGGAATGGAGAGAGTGAATATCATGTGATTAGCAGTGTAGTGTTTGACCTTGATGCACTCGCTGGTTGTCTTTAGAAAAATCAGTCCTGGTATTTTTAACCACACCTCATATAATTTTTCAAATCTTGTACAAATTGTTTTGAATTTTGACAAAATTGAATTCCTACACTCATAATATAATAACAAAAATAGAAATTGGTAATTAGAGAAAACAGTTACATAAATATAATTTATTAAATTAAAATCATCTAAAGATTTTAATTTTGAACAGAATGTGCATTCATAATTCATGCTAGTTTAGCAAATTTTAATTAAAGTAATTTATAAATCACTAAAATCAAAATTCTATTTGATGTGTTGATTAGTTTCCAAGCATCCATCAACCAATCTTCTTTAAAGGAGACCTTAACATTGTTATATTCACTAAAAGATAACAAATATTTGTTAGCTAATCATATAACCTTATTTAAATTATGTATTATAACAAGGTAAAAAATGTTTATATAAATTTAAGTGAGAATTTTGATAGTAATGGAGAACCACTAAAGGCTAGAGACACCACTTCTTTAGGCAGGATAATTATGACTCAGATTAATTGTCAAAAATAGCTGTCACATGATCATGAGTAATTCCCTGAGGTCAAAACTATTGAGTAGAATAGTTTTGTAGGAGTAGGGGTGCTTCTAGACTTAAGGTATATCATGTGTCTCTTCAGGAGGCTGTTTGAGAACCATAAAGAGCTAGAACCAACAGTCTCTTAAGCAGTAAATACTGCAGCTCATTTCTACCGTAAAAAAAAGTAGTCAAATTTCAAGTAAAAGTTTAATCTAATAATAATTGTTGTTTTTAACTGTAAATTTACTAATACATTAAATATACCAGTATGAATCCTGATCACCATCAAATTCAATTTCTTAATTTTCATCAGAGTTTGAAAATTCAAAATGCAGATTTATGTATTTTTTAACTTTGATTATGACAGTTAAATCAGATTTTGAAAAAAGTTTTGACTTTAACAATTTGAAAATGCTGTCATTTTGAAACTGTTAAACAAATTTTTCTAGGTAACAAACTTGTCAAATCTGTTAATAAAATCAATTTGTTTGCCATGTTTAAATCAAATTGGACCAAAACTGCTAAGGTGATGGTACTAAAACACACATACACACACGCACGCAAACATATCTAATGAAAAATAAAGAATCTCGGTACAGTAACAGGGCTAGTATGGAATTGCACTTCAGAAATTAAAGGCTGTCAGTCAGGGATTTCCTGGAAGCAGTTAAGGTGGTTATAGTTCCGACTAATTTCCTGTAGGTGGTACTATAATTTAAAAAAAAAAAAAAAAAAATGGAATTTATCTAGGAAATTTTTTGGGGGAAGGTAAGGTACACCCTTAAGTATAAGGAAGCAGCACCAAGATTTCATAACTATTTTTATGAGAATAGGGTTTTTCTAATCACCTGTGTAGATGAAAGAGCCAAAAAGTATTTTGATAATAAAGATTTTGGCATAGCATTGATGAAGAGCCTAGAGTTGAAGATGGTTTTAGCTAGGGCTGTGCTCCAGATGGTGAAGGTGATGGTCTGGATATTAAATCTTCTGAGCAAAGTGCCACCAGGCCAAGTACTGCGGATGATGAAGGTACAGAATAAAGGGCTAAAGACAAAACAATGGAGGGTCATTGATCATAATGCAGTAGAACTTGGTAAGTCCCTGGTGCTGGTGATTGACAAAGAATCGCTGAGTGCAATGATGGTGGTGGGTTGCAAGATGCATCTGAACCTGTCTAAAGTTGTCTTCATAGTGATTTCTACTCCAAAGAAGGATGAGAGTAGTTCAAGTCAACCTCCATCACATTAAAACTGATGTCTTACAGAGGTTGCTTGAGTAGAGGGAAGATGATGTTGCTAGTACAAGAATCGGGTGATAGGAGGCAGGATAGCAGGTGAAGGCAAGCTGGTTATGACAGATTAGCCACTAGGTCTAGAACCTGCACAGTTCCTAGATACAAGAATCATCTATAAATAATTAACACTAATAATATTTAACATAACAATATAATTTAAGTAAAATTACTCTCATTAACCTGTAAAGAAGGAATATCCAGTAGAATCCCGTCAGCATTGTGGCCTATTGGATTATTTGTTAACATTACTTGTCTGATAGAGGGATTTGAATGAAAAGTCCATGGCAGAATGTGGTACAAGTGATTCCCTGTCAAGTCTAAGTGTTGTAAGTGAATAAGACCAGCAAAAGCATGTAATCCAATGGATCGAATTGAATTATGTCTAAGATATATCTCTACTAGATCTAAGAGACCAAGATCCTGTAAATAAGAGAATATACAGTATGTATAATGAAAATTAACTTATAATTATAAAATGTGTGTGTATATATATATATATATATATATATATATATATATATATATATAATCATCCAGCTTCAAAGGGCTTTTAAATAATTCAGTGCTTAAAAATAAATATTTTTTTATTGAAATAGGATATTCTAGAATTTTATAAAACATGTGGGTTGCGAATACATGCAACTTAATAGATAGAATTTCTTGTTCTCCACTCCAACAAATGTGAGTCTTTGGTAACTATACAGCATTAATTCTGCCAACAATATACACTGTTTGTCACTAGCACTAGTAGTTAAAAAAAATGTTTGAGTAAAGGAATGTTGTTTTTAGTTTGAATAAAAATGTATTTGATGTAGGGCTTTCTAAGTATTTTCAATCAAATACACCTATTCATCGACATAGGAATCTAATAGGTTCAGTTGTGGATGTTCAGTCCTGATTTCAGCACAAATCTGCTTCGTATTTGGTGGCCACCCGACCTAAATCAGGAACTTTAATGTTAGGTGCTTGTACAACAAAAATAACCTGGTTATCAACAGAGTATATAATAAACATGAAATATCTCTCCTTAAGAACTCAGGCAGAACTTTATTTAAATTTGTTGTACACAGGAACAAGAGAATTGAAGTAAAACTTATTCAACACAATTTGCAATACTACAACGGATTATGAAATGGAAATGAACCTGCCTCCCCAAGGCACCAGTTGTGATTTATACTATTTTAACCTACACAAGGAGGACACAGACTAGCAAATATTGGATGCTACAAAATATGATTTAGAAGGCAATACAGTTTGTATAATAAGACTATTATAAGGATGTTTGTACACAAGGATGTTTTATTTTGTAATGGCTGCCAAATTGAATTGTTAAAAACATCACAGTTCTTATGTTTCAATGTTAAAAATATTCTTTTTGTTCAATTCAGTTGGCAGAAAGATAACTTAAATGTCTATGTAATTAATATAGTCATTTGACTATGTTAATTAGTCAACCAACATACATAATTAATATATATATATATATGTGAATACATATATAATTAAGCTCATTCATAATATAATGTATATCGCAATAATTATGACATACATAATTAACAATGATATACTATTTAATTATGTTTATTAGAAAGCAGATAATTATTGACCTTGAAGGTCAAGAACAAAATAGTAGTATAAATATAGTAAAAAAATAATTATTTCAATTTTAGAATATGGAATTTACAGTAACAACATTCAGTATGTAACAATTCATAATTTGAACAGTAGGATAGGTTATGGACAACACAAATATAAACAGCACGCGAGAATAAGCTATCACCAACAACATTCCTAGGCGTTGAGGTCATGGCACTTAGCCTAGCATGAATATAGCTACTTTTCTGAAATAATGATTTAATTGAAATTCTTACAAATAAAATAATCTTACTAAATAAATATTGTAGGAACAAAAAACCATATTATCACATATATCGAATATACAACTATGAAGGGGTATGGCGAAAATGAATAAACAAAGGAAAACATCTTGAATCCAATATTGCAACCCAAGAGAAACAGGCTGAGCATGAGCAGAATGCATACTCGTCATGTCAACAAATTTTGGCACAGTGCAAGAGAGAGAGATACAGGAAATCGGACCTGACAATAAACTTAATTATGCGAATAAGAGAGGAAATTTTCAGAAGTCAGAATATAATTACTTCAATCAGTTTTGACAACATATTTGTTTAAAAATACATTATAAATTTAATGTCGGCAAAATTCAGAACCTACACCATTATGTTAAGCTATGTTTCAGTATCTAATTGCGCACTGAAAACTGAACGTTGAGTTTTTTCTCAGAGGACACTAAGTCATGGTTTTTTCTCGAAGGACACTAAGTCAGTTGCATCACAGCAAGCGAACAGAGCAGACGTATATTTGTGGGCTGCTACAGTAAACGTTATTTAGGTGATCTGAAGTTATAAATTAATGAAAATAATCATAATAGTTGTGTGGAAATAAATATCAAGTACTAGTATGTTCTTCAGAGATTATTTGCAACAATTTGGTGATTTGGGTGAGATTTATTTTTAATTATATTTTCAAAGTGAATTCCAAGACTTCGATCTTCATATTTGAATGCATCATAAACCAGAGTTTACTAAATTCAAATTAAAATTAATACACATTTGGCCTGGTTAAACCTATACTAATATTTGACTATTTAACACTATAGTTTCTTTTATTTATTGCTCTCAATTAATACTTAAAATATTCAATTGTTAAAATTTTCCAAATTATAAAGTAAAAGTTTTCAATTTTTCTACATTTAACTTGGTTGAGGCCAGCACGTCAAGCCCTACCTCGAGAATATTAAAATAAACTAAACATTTATTTAAAACTTGTATTTATAAACTGTGAACTAATGCGAAGTATGATAAACTCAAGGACCTGTGTAAGTGAACCAGATTAAATTTAAATAAAATAGTAACAATAAGTTATATGTATTAAAATAAGAGTAGTTTATAGGATTTGTTTAATATTGTTAATTATGTATTTATATTGTCTGTTTAATAGCTGAAGGGATGGTATTATGTTATGTGTTTGTTTGTCCTTTTAATTGATTTTATTTTGAAAGAATTATAGCTTGATCAATCAAGGCCAAATAATTAATTTTCGATCTAACGATTTCATAATTATCAAATAACAAACCTTATGGTATTATATAAGAATATTTTCATAGCATTGGTAAATGTTGCAGTTGTATCATAAATAGTTTAATTGACTTATGAGATCATTTATATTGCTTTAAAATTTCATTAATAATAATATTGTTTGTTTCTTTTTTTAAAAATTAAAGTGTGATGTGCTAATGTAAAATTTAATTAGAATTTCTCTTGAAGTTAATCAATTAAAGTGATTTTGTTATTAAAGCTATTTGGTTTACTTCTGTATTTTTGTTATTTTATATCTGTTTTTATTTTTGGTTATTTTGTGTCAATAATAATAACAATAATAATTGTCAAGAATAATTACTTACAACAAAAAATGATTACAATATTTTTTTATAAATTTTACAAATAATTGATCATTGCAGTAGAAAATATAAAACTCAGAGTTTAATGTCTTCAATGATAAGTTTGTCTTTTTTCGAAGCATTACAATTCATCTGTATTTCTGTGTAGAAAATATTAGTTACAGGTATTTTAACTCTGGAAACCTGCAGTTTAAGTAGATTCAGACAATTTCATTTCAAACCTGGAAGTTAACAGTGGATTTTTACCTGTTTCCTTAACTGAAAATTACATTGAAGGGACATCGTTTTGCTGATTTGTAAGAGGTGATGGAAAATGTTTCAAATCAAGTAAACGAGATTTCCAAAAATGGCTTTCAGGAGTGTTTCTAACAATTGTATGAATGGTGAAAGAAGTGTATACATGCAGGAGGAGAGTACTTTGAAGAAAAATAAGGTTTACATATAAGCTTTAGTAAGCTGGTATAAGTTTGAATTTTCTAGTTTTTCTTTCAAAGTTAGGTTATTATTAACTTTTAGAATTCCAGTGACTTTTCAGAAGCAATTTTTAATTTACAAGTTAGTAGGATTAAGTTCGAAGTACCTAAGGTATCTAGAAGTAAATGCCAAGTGTATTTTATTTGTTTTAATTTCTTTTCTCCTCAAAGATTTTACATTTACAAAATTTGTTTAATATGTAATTTTATATTGTGTTTTCCAGTGTAATTATGTTATTTAGTTTTCTTTAAGCTAACATTTGTTTTTTTTAAACTTTTGTACTGTACAAATAAATAGTGAGCCATAAATAGAATAATCTGCTAATATCATTATCAACTAAAAAGTAAATCATTGTCAATATAATGATAGCATACAGTATAATTTACTTTACAATATATATGTAAATTATTGTAAATATCATTGTTTATTAGCTACCATAATTAATTAAAGTTGATTCTTAAACTTCTGCTGGATGCTATTACTTTGCTGTGACATAAATTTATTAGAGCCTATAAGGACATAACAGCTAATCAAGCTATCACTATATTTACATATTATGTTTAGGAACAACTTAACTTTATAACGGTGCAAAAATTCACTAATCACTGATTGTTGAGCAAAAAAATGGTACTCATTATTCACCAAATATTATAATTTTGAATGTTTGGTGAATAATAAGTACAAAATGTAAATGGTTCATTATCATACAAATATTTTGCTTAAGTTATTATTCATCAAATAAGAAATACTCATTGCTCAACTTCTAACACCGTCTTCAAGCTGAGTTCTGGTTTATTACCTGTTACAATTCATTGTCTTACTTGAAATCCTCTGTCATCTAAAATCGATATGGAATTGTTAGAAAGATCAAGACTTTGTACTTCAAATGGAACTCCCAAATCGATGTTAATCAGCTGTTTTTCCACACATTCTACTGTCTTTAAGCCTTTGTCATAACTGACAAAGCATGAACAATAACGTGGGCAATTTAAACTATATGATCTCATTAGTCCAGTTAATAAAAATAGTACTATTAAACTTTTTTTTTCGCCCTTCATCTTCGTCACATTTTTCTTAAACAAAAACAAACAAAAAATACAAAATATTTCTTTAACTTCACTACAAAAAATATTACTTTTCACACTATATTCACATGAAATGGAATTGGCATTATTTATGATGTAAAGGTAACAGTGACTAAAACTGTCATTTTTATATTTTTATTACTAAATTTGCTGATTGTCAAAACAAACTATTTAAACTAAATAACCTTAACACTAAAGTTTAGAAATTAAAAAATCATGACTTTAAAAAAAGAACAAGGGTATTTCAAAATGATAATTACTTTATTTACTATTTTAGTATATGTATACACACACACACACACACACACACACACACACACACACACACACACACACACATATATATATATATATATATATATATATATATATATATATATATGTATATTATAGTATATGACTTCTGATAAGGTAAAATGTGCTTTTTAGTATTGTGTATAGCTTTAAACAATAACACTGTTATTATAATACAATACTGTACTCATACAGTAAGAATATGTGTAATTCCTATGAAATTTATAGTACATTGTCTAACAAACAACAGGGACAATTTAAGACACACACACACACACACACACACACACACACACACACACACACACACACACACACACACACACACACACACACACACACACACACACACACACAATATTTCATCGATTCTAAGACACCATCAATTCTAAGACACACTGTATTTTATAGACAATTTTAAAGGAAAATTACAAAGTGACAGACATTTTAAAAAAATTATATTTAACAAATATATGAAACTGTACTTACTTGAAAATACATGATCAAACACTTAGATGTTCTAAAATAAACTCAGGACTATGATACTTAGTACCAAATAGTTAATATGGTTATGTTGGTATTGAAACTATATATTTTAATATCAGTAATATCTCTATAATTCCTGTTCTGCAGCTCTATTTCCATTTGGTTCAGCAAATGACATAACTTTTCGTTTCATAGCTGTATCATAATGTAATCTTTTTGAAATATTTAAGGCCTATATATAATATTCTTTTTAACAACATATCACCAAACAACAAAAGTTTAAATAAAAGCACTCCTTACAACACAAAATTGAAATGAAAACACTGTTACTCATTAGCTATTGGAAACAAAATGACAGAATTTTAGAGGGAGAGAGGGGCTATCATAGTGCAAGAAGGAGCTGTGCGCTTTGTTGTGTTGTTTAGTTAACAAGGGTTCATTTCTCGGAATATGAAAATAGAAATATTTTTGGATTACCTAGTACTGTTTTAACATCAAATGTAAGATGCCATCGATTATAAGTCACACCTTGATTTTTTGAGCATCTTGATTTTGTATGAGAATTGGAAAAAATGTGTATCTTAGAATCAATGAAAGCAATATATATTGCATATTTGAGGTACCTGATGACTCATCAGTATCCTGTTCTTCTCAAAATCATAGGTCAAGACTATAGTTAATACCATATGCTTTATCCTTTCCATTAGTGCTGAGCCCTGTTCCCCTTTAGTCTAACTGGTATAAAATATTGATGTTAAGAAAAATATATATATACATTTTAACAGCTCTCAAAACATCAGAGGTCAGAATTGGTGCACATATTAAGGTCCTACTTTAAGGTATTGCCATGAAAATAGCTTCAAAAGCTTATTTTGCACTAAAAATTCTTTATTAAAACAAGGAAATTAATTATATTTCATGCAAGCTTATCAGAATCATAATAATACTCACAAATGATATTATATTTACTGTTGTACATATTACAATAAGTATGTTAATTCATAACTATGTTACACAATAGGGAAATTGTTTCTGATTATGTAAAACAGAACAAGGTTATAGTATATTATCTTATTTTTTACTTATAGGTGCCTACTTACTTTTGTGTCAAGATGAAGTTATTAAGGTATTATAAACAAAAATTGATATTTAAGGTATAAACTACCTGTGTTTCATAACATTCATAAGAAAAATGTACAGTACCATATAAATATTGTAATACAATATGGTACTAGGTCTACACATTTTGCAGTAAGATAGGCTACTATAGTCTTACAAAGCACCTATGCATGACTAATCCTTGTTTTTAGCTGCAGTTAACAAGGCTACATAGTTCACTAATTAATGTCATTATAGTAGTAACCTATGATATTAATGTTACTTACCATTATTCAGACAACAAAATAAGGTTTTTTTACTAAATGTTAGCTCTTGCATATGAATATCTAGAAGACTGTGCTTATTATTTATAGCCTGACAAAAAAAAAAAAAAACTAAAATTTATATAAATTGTAAAAGCTATTCTTCACATCACTGTCTACATTTTATTATAACAATAATTATTGTTTTTATTAATATTATTATTATTTTTATTATTATTATTGTTATTATTATTATTATTATTAATTTTATGTTTTTCATTTTTTTGTGATTTATTGACTATAAAATCAATTTGTATGAAAAGCTTTGAAAAGAAAATATTTTCACTATTATTTAGAAGGCTACAAATGTATAATAGAGACTACAGTAGATAAGTTTTTATTTAAGAAAAATATAACTACTAGTAATAACACTATACATTACCTAATTGTTGAAGTCAAACACAACCTACTTTCAAACAATCAGAAACAATAAAACCAGACATTATTCAATTTGATTGATTTATTACTAACCTAGGCAAAGTAGATTTTTCTAATTTGAACCAACTAAATTTAAATTATGTTAATGTAAAAATAGATTACAAAATATATTTTGAACATATATGGCTTACTCTACATGACTAACATATTGCATTGTGCTATCTTATCACTACACCTCTGACAAAAGATAAAGTTAGCAGAATGACAAACCTACCTTGAGAACTTAGTCACTTCTGTATTGTCGCTTATAATAAGTATTATTAAAAGTTCATTATCAAAAAAAGTGTCCCCAGTATTTTAATACATATCTTTTCATTTAATTATTATCTATTGAAATACAGTATATGTTAAACTATTAATGTATAATTACAGTTTATTAATTAAAATTGAATTTGGTTGGCTTACTTTTTAAAATGTTTATTTTCCAACTGTATCGACAATCTTTATGTATTTGTTTTTAGGTTAAATACAAAGTCTATATATACAGTCTAGATTACTGTTTTTTTTTTTTTTTTTATTACCTCAAAGTAACCAATAATTTACTTATTTTTATATTTACATTTAATATTCAAGTGTGTGCACGAAGTGGGCAGGCAGTCACGGTTGGTCACACACACACACACACACAGAGAGAGAGAGAGAGAGAGAGAGAAAGCTAATTTCTAAACCATTAGGTTTAATAAAATATACAGTGTAATAATGTTTCATTACAATATTCCAACACATGCATGTTATAGTCTGATGTGCCGTTTTCTGAAGTATTAATGTAAGTATTACATGTACTATTATGTATGTAAGTATTAATGTACAGTAGGTGTTTGATTTTAAAATCAACACTTATTAAAGCCAGTATGTTAATGAATGTGAGTGAATAATAATATTTTTAAAATAATATATGTACATGGAAGAAAGCAAAATATCAAAAATATTGCAGCTTCAAAAAGTACCTTTATTTTCTTAAAAAGCCAACAAAATAACAAAACATTGGCTACATAAACGAAACTGAAAGAAAAATATTTTATAATAGTTTACAGAACACATTTCATTTAACAGCAAAACAAGCAAATAAGAGGAGTGAGTACAGAATTTCACTAGTCTAACAAATTCAAATAATTTTAGATTATATTAGATTAGATTATACTAGGGGAAGGTATAATACAACCCCAAGCACTGCAATCAACTGACCTATTATGCAACTAAATCTCTTAAAAATACCTAGTTCAGCAGATTGGTGCCCTTAATAACTTCCAGCAACCAACAGACTAGCTCACTCTGCTAAAGACCCCTAAGGTCTTGGAAACCAAAAACCCCTAGCCTCTTACTAGCAAAAGCCCCATAATCATAAATTATGTGACCTGCAGTTTCCTCTTCCTTTCTGCACAACTTACACATGGTTTCTTCATCGTACATACCTATCCTGTGCATGTGTACCCTCAGACCACAGTGCCCTGTAATGAGCCCCATGATCCTCCTGAGTAAATCATTTTACTTTTCAATACTGCGTAGCCTAAGGCATTTTCTTTGACTTACTGGATAATATTAATTATCCAGTAATATTAATATTACTGGATAATAATAATTTAATGAAGTGTTTAAATTATTTTAAATGCCATCATACTGCTTACTCAGCCCAACTTAATTATTTAGTATTCAAGTGTTAATTGTATAACAGTGACGTTTAATACGCTTATTACATATTGGTACATGTGAATAATAAATGTTTAAATTATTTTAAACTCCATCATACTACTTACCCAGCCCAACTTAATTATTTAATATTTAAGTGTTAATTGTACTAGCGTCGTCCGTAAAGTAAGGTTCCCAAGGCGCTATAGTTGCTGCGAACGTTGTTACGCGGGATCCGGTGACCTTGGCTTGCAGCTTGGTTTCTCCACTCCCAATCCCCACTCCACGAGCGGTCTGCGACGCTCAGTCTTGGTTTGGTAGCCATTAATAATGGTATTGCCTTTTCTGTCTCCCGCCAGGTGCGCATTACCCTCCGTGATTCGTTTTTTGTGCGCAAAAAAACACTGCGCCGGTGGACATTAATATCCAACTAAGTGAAGTCTATGGAGAAAAATGTATGACCATAGAACACGTGTGCAAATAGTGCAGAGAATTCAAAGACGGACGTTCATGACGAGCGTTCCGGACGGTCATCTGTTTCAGACGAAACAATTGCGAAAGTGGAAGAAGCAATGCTGAACGATTGAAGGGTGACTGTTCGGAAGCTCTCCAAGATGATCCCTGAAAGTGGAAAAGTGAATATTTGTCCGTTACTGGTTTACTTCTTTGTTGTCACTCACCAAACACAGTTGTGCGATCCTACATGTACAGTAAAGTTATAGTTTTAATCTGGTGCTATAGTGCTTTTTTTGATTTGGCTTTTCACAATTGCCATTTAAATAAATTTTGTTTGTGTGAATTTTGACTCTTTTTGTAAAATAACCTTGTTTCAGCAACGAAATATACCATGTTGGTTACTCAACTAACTTTCAACAGTAGGCCTAACCCTACTAATTACCAATATGTTCAAAGTGTTACATTTTATATAATTGATTAGTGAACTTTATAATAATCATAACTTTTCTACATTCAGGAACACGTTTGAATACCTTTTCTTATCAAATTCAATATGTATTCTTAGTCAAAATAATATGTTCATTATAATATACAATTAAAAAGCTAAAGTAGGCTACATATTGTATATTACGTTGAGTAAGAATATTCTACATTTGATAATAAAGGTATTAAAATATGTTCGCGAATGTATAGAGAAGTTATAATTACTATTAAGTTTACTAATCAATTGAATAGAAATATAATACTTTAAACGTGTTGGTAATTAGTAGAGTTACCATTGAAAGTTAGTTGGGTAACTGTTGGGAGTAAGTGGGCCAACAATTTCTTTGTTGGTTTTTGGTGATGTTTAATTTTTGGCCCTATGTTGGGATTTGGTTCGTTATTAATTGTTAGACATTTGTGCCAATTTTAACCGTTGTCCAACCATGTGTGAAAACAAAATACCATATATGGGCCAACAGAAAATGCTACTGGGGATCAATGCTGATCGTTACAGTGAGGTGTTAAGGAACCTTCGCTGCGCGATTCAAAACAAGAGGAGAGGCATGCTCACGAAGGGAGTGTTTCCATCAAGACAACGCTCGTCCGCACACCGCCCGTGTAACAACCGATCTCATCAACCAATGTGGATGGGATACTGTCACACATCCGCCCTACAGCACGAACTTTAGCCTCAAGTGACTACAATCTCTTCCCTGATTTGAAGAAACACGTAGGTGGGACGCATTTCAGTGCCAGAGAGGAGCTGAAAGAAAAAGTTTTAAGCTACCATCGCGGTGCGGCGGGAGAGGTTTTCGACTCAGACATACAAAAGATGGTTCATCATTTGCAAAAATGCATCAGTCTCAACGGCGATTATGTCGAAAAATGAAAAAAGTGTAAGCTTTCCAAAAATGTATTATTCAATGCAAATAAACATGTTTTTCATTGTGAAAAATTATTGGGAACCATATTTTATGGACAACCCTCGTATAACAGTAACGTTTTATACGTTTAATATATATTGGTACGTGTGAATAAGAAATGTTTAAATTATTTTAAACGCCATCACACTACTTACCCAGTCCAATTTAATTATTTAGTATTCAAGTATTAAGTCCACATAACAGATGGTCCGAACTTTGATGTTAATACACGTTGATATAAGTTTACATTGAAAATGTCCAAACCTTGATGTTAAATACATTGATGTTAAAAAAAAGCTTGTTTAAAAGAAATACCTTTGCAAATGGTCCAAAACCAATCACAGGGTAGAGAGGCATTCCCATTGGTGGCAACAATCATAGAGTAAAAAACTGAAGAGTTCGCAAACAAACATAGAATATGTGACTGAATATAAAGAGAACTATCTAGCGATGAAGAAATGAAACACTGATGAAATTAAACTGGATAATAATAAAACTGGCTATGTAGTTGTGTACATTTCTTGAATTTGTTTATGTTGTAGTGTTACATACTTTAATTTTTTTATTTAATTACTGCTGTAACATAAATTTGTCTTATAAGTGTGTACATTTTGATAGGTGACAATATATCGTGATATGGTACAGACACGTGCCTGATCTTCCTATGCAACCGACATCGGATCAGTACCAGTTTTTATAAGAAACAATTTGTGTGTATATATAATCGCCGAAATAGAAACAAATGATTGCGAGATTTTTATTTTATTTTAACTGTGTCGAGGCGTATACGTTAGTGGTGTAATCTGCGAACACCTGTAAAACTTACGCCATACTTGAACGCCTGCCAGAACTGTCTGGTAGTGATGTAATCTTTGGACGACTACCAGAGTTTACGTAATACTTGGCTGTGTGCCAGATGACTCTGACCTTTGACCTCTGAACTTTTAAGTTTGTCCATGAACATACTTTACCTTACTACTAAAATATATATTCAAGTTAATTAAATTTATCTGAAGTTTATTTCAACTTCAGTTGTTATAATTGTAGGAACAATGTATTTGTTGGTTATATTTAGTGTTTTACAATTCAATTTTTAATATGTAAAAAAATTAAAACGTCGGTGTAAATTATCATTTTATTATGGATTTTACGTTAGATCTTCAAGGATTCAAAGATTCTACCAACGAATATATAGTTAAAGAACTGGCTCTTCTATCAATTTATGAACAAGTATACTAGTTACAATTATTTCAACCACCAATGAGATTCAATCTACTATCGCCGAATTTGAAAAAGCAAGTAATTTGGTTGGAGAAACATTACTATTTCCAGTAGCACGCTTTGTTGGCCTAATGTTGGGATTTTGTCGGCAAAGTTGGGCAATGGTTAGTTAATACGCCAACGAATTATCTCCAATGGGCCAACGAGCTGTTTGTTTGCTAGGCCAACTGTTACATTCATGAAAACCTCTGCTGTTGGCCCAACATTAATTCTTAGTTGGCAGAAAATATAAGAAATATTTTGTTAAAATAAATATCTCGTAAATTAAATAGGGTATATTTATTCCAAAAGTTTAAAAATAATGTCTTATTTGTTAGTATAATAGTATTTTATCGATATTTTAAAATTTACTTTAAAGTGCAAGTGCACGTGATGACTTATACAGAATAACCAACTACAGAACAAATTTTTTTAGCATAATTGTGAACAGAATAATATTATATCTTTAATTACTATACTAACAATAGTGTCACAACCATTAAAAATTAAAAAAAAATGTTTTATTTCTACATAACTATAACCATTTACTATGGATGATTTTATTAAATACTTATTATTTGAAACATTGCCAGCACTATGGAAAAGTGAAAGTATGTCCGTTACTGGTTTAATTCTTTGTTGTCACTCATCAGTCCTAGTTGCACGGTCTTATTATGTACAGTACAGTTATAGTGGTAAGTACAGGTATAATAATTTTTTGACTTGCCTTTTCACAATTGTCATTTAAATAAATGTTGTTTTCGTGAATTTTGTCTCTTTTTGTAAAATAACCTTGTTTCAGTAACGAAATATGCCATGTTGATTAATCAACTAACTTTCAATAGTAGGTCTAATCCTACTGATTACCAATATGTTTAAAATATTATATTTTATTTAATTGATTAGTGAACTTAATAGTAATCATAACTTTTCTACATTCGCGAACACATTTGAATACTTTTCTTATCAAATTCAATATGTATATTTACTCGAAATAATATGTACATTATATTATATAATTAAGAAGCTAAAGTAGGCTACATATTATATATTACTTCGAGAAAATATTCTACATTTGATAATAAAAATTATTCAAATATGTTCGCGTATGTATAGAAGTTATGATTACTATTAAATTCACTAATCAATTGAATAGAAATATAATACTTTAAACATGTTGGTAATTATTAGGGTTACCATTGAAAGTTAGTTAGGTAACTGTTGGGAGTAAGTTGGGCCAACATTTTGTTTGTTGGTTTTTGGTGATGTTTAAGTGTTGGCCCTATGTTGGGATTTGGTTCGTTATTAATTGGCAGGCATTTGTGCCAATTTTAACTGTTGCTCAACCGTGTGTAAAAACAAACCAACAATAGGCCAACAGAAAATTTACTGGGGATGGGCTGGCTTGGAACTCAGGTATTATATCTTATACAGATTTGAAAGATATTTTTAATGCTATAAGCTTAAATTGTACAATCTACGTTAAAGGACTCGAAAAACAAAAATTTATTTCAAATTTTTTGTCAAAATGTGATGTTACAGTTTTAAATTTTGATTATTTTTAATGTCCAAATTGAAGTGTTTTGAGAAAACAATTTTTGAATGAAACAATAACAAAACTGTGTATTTATAATAATAGTTCTTTTAAAAATTGTGCTTATGTAAATGCAAATGTTTTATTACAGTGGTTGAAATTAGAAAAATTACTTAATGATAGATTTGAGACTGTTAATTTGGCGATAAAAGAAGCCTACAGTAAAGGCTACAAAAACATGCAAGAAAAACTAATTAAGTTTCTACCTAAATTTTTTAATACATGAGTACGAAGATGTAGAAAACGTTTACGACAAATTACCAACACATTTAAAAAACGATTCCGACATTCAAAACAGTTTTATCAGCGAAGAGCATAAGTCTCTTAATATATATATATATATATATATATATATATATATATATATATATATATATATAAAAATAAGGCCATTAAATTCCGTAAAGACGGTTGTTTTATTGCAAAAAAAAGTTTAAAGAGTTCAGCAACGACGAGTGGGGAAGATGAACGCTGTCCTATATTTAATTGTACTAGAAAGGATTTGGTGAAGTCAGGATTTTTTTGCACAAGAAACTATAATAGTGTGCTGTGCTGTGGTTGCGGTTGGTCTTCGGAAAATAAATAATGTCCTCTTTCATGAATTAAAACCGGTAATAACGCTACTTGATCGTCAGAACATTTTTTAACATCTTTTTCAAAACACCAAATTTCATCTTGATCAATACGATTCAACAATATGATGAAGAAAAAACGAATGACCTAAAACATGGCCTTTACCATCAAAATCATACCCACAAAAATGTTTACTCTTTTGAAATTTGTGTTTTCTTCTTTTATTTGAAATTAAAATATCAGTATTAACTCTGTTATTAAAAAAAGTTAAATAGCAGTATTGTTCCCATGTTTTGAAAGCCAGATCGGCTATATCCAAATAGGATTTATTAGATATAGCATAATGTCATCTTAACGTTTTCTTTTGCCACTTACTAATAGTTTTAAAATCGAAAAAAAAAAATATTGTACACCACATCTCTTTTTATGCATTAATTCTAAAGTCTCATTATTCAAATTTTCATCCGGTGTAATTCTGTAGTAGACTTGAAATCGGCTTATAGCTTTTGTTAGACTGTTTGAATCAATATATTCTATTATTGTATCATTATTAGTCGACGGTGATGAAGAAGGAAAATATCCATAATTATTTAGATATTCGCACAATCGTAAAGTTTGGTTTTGCGATTCAACAAAAACAAATAAAATTTTAAATAATATTATATACAACATCATGCTCACGTATTTAATGTTCAATTAGGAATGAGCCTTGAACGTTTGCCAATACGGAAATGTCAAATGAAAACCTCCTTGAGTAGGAAATACCAATCACCGCGCTGTACACGTGTTGAGAAACAAAGTGGCAACCTATTACGTAACCTACGTAACCTATTACGTAAATAGGTTACGTAATACATTACACAACACATTTTTAGAAAGCAGCATGATACTGGGTGTGTGTTGGGAATACATGCCAAGAATAAATTACGTCTTCCTGGATGGTTTATCGTAACACACTCCTAAATAGAAAAACAGGTTTAGATGTGATTGTAAAACTAAAATATACCCAGTAGCACACATTGTTGGCCCAATGTTGGGATTTTGTCGGCAACGTTGGGCAATGGTTAGTTAATACGCCAACGAATTATCTTCAATAGGTCAACGAGTTGTTTGTTTGCTAGGCCAACTGTTACATTCATGAAAACTTCTGCTGTTGGCCCAACACTAATTCTTAGTCGGCAGAAAATATAAAAAATATTTATTTAAAATAAATATCTCGTAAATTAAGTAGGGTATAATTATTCCAAAAGTTAAAATTTTTTTTTTTTTTTTTTTTTGGTGTTTAACGTCTGACTATTGTGCACACTTGGGCTAATGCAGAGGATGGAATGATTTATAGCGTATGAAAATGCCAATCCCTCGCCGGGAAACGAACCCGGGTCCTCGGGGTGAAAGCCTAGTACGCTATCCACTAGACCACCGAGACGGCTAGTTTAAAAATAGTGTCTTATTTGTTAGTATAATAGCATTTTATCGATGTTGTAAAATTTACTGCAAAGTTCAAGCGCACGTGATGACTTACACAGAATTGCCAACAACAGAACAATTTATTTTTTCTTTAGCATAATTGTGAACAGAATAATATTATATCTTTAATTACTACACTAACAATAGTGTTACAATTATTAAAAATTAAAAAAAATCTTATTTTATTTCTAATTAACTATAATCATTTACTATAGGTGATTTTATGATGTACTTATTATTTGAAATATTGCCAGCACTGTAGAAAAGTGAAAGTTTGTCCATTACTGGTTTACTTCTTTGTTGTCAGGTTGTCACTCTCCAAGCATAGTTGCACAATCTTACATGTGTACAGTTATAGTTTTAATTTGGTGCTATAGTGCTTTTTTGATTTGTCTTTTCACAATTGCCGTTTAAACAAATTTTGTTTGTGTGAATTTTGTCTCTTTTTGTAAAATAACCTTGTTTCAGTAACGATATATGCCAGTTGAGTAATAGTGGTTACTCAACTAACTTTCAACAGTAGGCCTAACCCTACTAATTACCAATATGTTCAAAGTGTTATATTTTATTTAATTGATTAGTGAACATAATAACAATCATAACTTCTCTAAATTCGTGAACAAGTTTGAATACCTTATCTTATCAAATTCAATATGTATTATTACTCAAAATAATATGTACATTATAATAGACAATTAAGAAGCTAAAGTAGGCTACATATTATATATTACATCGAGTAAGAATATTCTACATTTGATAATAAAAGGTATTCGAATATGTTCGCGAATGTAGAGAAGTTATGATTACTATTAAGTTCACTAATCAGTTGAATAGAAATATAATACTTTAAATATGTTGGTAATTAGTAGGGTTACAAATTGAAAGTTAGTTGGGTAACTGTTGGGAGTAAATTGGGCCAAGAATTTCTTTGTTGGTTTTTGGTGATGTTTAATGTTGGCCCTATGTTGGGATTTGGTTCGTTATTAATTGTTAGACATTTGAGCCAATTTTAACCGTTGTCCAACTGTGTGTGAAAACAAAATACCAAGAATGGGCCAACAGAAAATGCTATTGGAGTATGCCAACTAACTAATAGTTTAATCCCTTCACGTGTAAATAACAAGGAAACTAATAAATAATTACAAACACAAAATAAATAACATACAAATAATATAACTTTTATTGATTACATTCAAAACAATTCTACTAAATCACATAAGGGCCATGCTTTTGCATGTTTTTTTTTTTTTTTTTTGGTATCTCGGTTTCTTTCCAACCGTCAATGACTGTCCTACAGGATATACAGATGACAGAGTCCTTCATACTTGTGTAAAAAAGTCCAGTCTCAACCATATCATCGATATAAGGATAAGACTTTGGCCAAGTAGAAAATGTCTCTCTCATTTTGTTTTTCATTTTATAAATCGACACATTACAGCTGAGAAAATGGGTGCCGACACACATTCTCAAAAAATCGTTTAAACACCTTAATATTAATTTCTTATTCGATTGAAAATTACTTGAACACCCGTCCACAATTTCAAATAAAGGTGATGGTATCACCTCGATAATATTTTTTTGTTTCTGACATATTTTTAAGTACACTGTTCAGATCTGATGTAAAATCCATAATATTAATTTACACCGACGTTTTAATTTTTTTACGTATTTGCGTAAAGACACTTGCTCGATCCTCCTATGCAACCGACAGGAACCGGTTTTTATTAACAGGAACCGACAGGAAATGGTATGTTTGGTACCGGTTTATTATAAAAACAATTTGTTTGTGTGTGTGTGTGTGTGTGTGTGTGTGTGTGTGTGTGTGTGTGTGTGTGTGTGTGTGTGTGTGTGTGTAATCGCCGAAACAGAAACTAATGATTGCGGAATTTTTATTTTATTTTAACTGTGTCGAGACTCTACGGTGTTGATATAATCTGCGAACACCTGCAAAACTTACGTCATACTTGAACGCCTGCCAGAACTGTCGTGTAGTGATGTAATCTTTGGACGACTGCCAGAGCTTACGTAATAATTGTCTGTGTGCCAGATGACTATGACCTTTGACCTCTGACCCTTAAAGTCTGTTTGTGAACATACTTTTCCTTACTACTTATTTCAAAAATATAAAAAAATTTATCATGATTGTACTACTGTAATTGTCATTGTAACCGCCGTCCTTGTTATACCATTGTATTATAATAATAAGTAGTTTTTTAAATAAATTTCTTTGTACGTATACATATTTTATTAATGTAAAATTAGGTATATTTTCCAAATATACGTAAATTATATTAAAATGAATTAATTAAGTCATTTTAAACATATTTTTTAATGATATTAACAAATATTTCCGTACGTAGCTTTGAAGCTTCGCTTTTTCGATCATACCCCGAGTGCCATATGTCATATTTATTTAATAATAATAGTCTTTCTTACATTAAAAAACCAAAAAATATTGTGGTAGAAGCTTACTGTTTAAATCAGTTTATTTAAAATATTTAATATAATTATTTGAAATAGGTTATATACATATTATAATATAGTTGAATTATTCCATGAAAATAATTATGAAATATTTAATTGTTTTACCAAAATAAATTTTATTGAATATAATCATTTATAATAATAATAATAATAATAATAATAATAATAATAATAATAATAATAATAAAAAAATAATAATAATAATAAAAATAATAAATAATAATATTATAAATAAAATTTATAATAATAATAATATAATTATATCGTACACTTAACGTTTTAATACTGTACATGCAAATTCCATTTTGGGGATGTTTAACGATAGAAAAACGTCAATGTTGATCGTTGATTGTAACATTGTTAAAATCCTATATGACTAAACATCAACGTTTTAGAAAAATAAGATGATTTTATGGGTAAAATTCAAGTCATTATTAATGATTCATGAGAGGTAAGAGGGTTTGTAACAAATGTGTTGCTTATTTAATACACATTACTATTCCTTGACAATTTGACTATTTTGATTTTATAAAGGCAAAAAACCGTTGTCTTAATGTCATATATCTAAAAATATCATTATAAAACACTTAAAATTTGTACAAAAACCTTTCTTGTGAATAAAATTAAAAAAAAACATTGTGTATAAAAAAACATGTACAGTCGACCATCAATGTGTATGAAAAATATCAACATGCTATCATTGACCCTGAAAACATCGACCATCAATCTAGGAACATCGACTATTGATGTTAATCTGTCATCCCTATTACATATTAGTGGTGGGGCAGAAAACACCAAACTGTTAAAAAAACTGCTTTTCTATAAACGACAAACAAACTGCTTTTTCAAACGGAAACAAGCAGTTTGATTTGGACTGGTTTATGATTTGTTAAACAAGAAACGGACTTTCCCCACTACCATACCCATGTGTCGCGAAGCACTAAAATTGTTTTCCTGCTAACTGCTTTTCTTCTACCTGCTTTTATTCCAAAATTGCATGTTGCTTGCAGTGAAGTAAGAACTGTTTGGTCAATGTCAACGTTTATCTCTATTTTGTGTCTATATTATCTCTATATTGCCAGTTGTAGTAACAATCTCTCACATTTTGTAGATACAGAGCCTAATTTTATTTAAACATATTTTTTATATTTATTATCAATCATCAATATTTTTAATCAACTAAAAATATTCTAAATCGTTTGCATTTTGGTAAATATGCAAAGTACTATTTAATTTTTAAGTAAAAAAAATATTGCTTCTATTAGAAATTCATTGCATTTTGTAAATATAAAATGGCATACATAATTATTACTTTTTGAGAATGTAATTTAATTATTACTACACTTATAAGGATTACATTTATCCTTTCTAAATGCTTTATACCAAAAAAACAGTTAAGGACATGGTGGTAATGGAAATAAAAAGTAATCTTAGAAAACTGAACGTATGTGCTTTATGTTTTAGCTGCTAATACAACTTTGAGTTTCATTTTTCTAAACCTGTTTTAAAAAGCAGCGTTTTTTCCTCAACAAACAGTTTGTTAACGTTTTGTAAAAATAGCAGAAACGCCTACCTCTATGTACATATATCATTTAGAACTTTGCAATACTGATGTGACTAACAGTGATTTTACTTTCACATCACGAACTGTGATTGCTACTACGGAAATACTGTGATTTTAACCTGTGATTTACTGTGATTGTGATTGATGGCTAAAGCTTTATCAATCACGTAGCTATAGGTAGTAGCTACTAACTATAGAAGTGAAATGTAACTAAATGAATCATACTTTACATGTAAAACCTAAAACGTAATTTCACTTAATTCCTCTAATGATTTTTGTTCGAATAAATATTTAGACTAACTTAAAAATCCAACCAAAATTCAATTTGTTAAAAGAAGTGATATCTAATCAAGGACTAAACTTATTGCAAAATACAGAAATTTAAATTACACACAATAGGTTAAACATCAACAGTGTTTGCCTCAGAGAACTTTATTTATTATTTTTTTTAAAACATAATTTAAAAAAAAATATTTCATTGTTTAAGGGGAAAATAATATTCTTTAGCATACTTATATTTCTCCTGTCTACTCCCCTTGTGTTAGATCTATTTCTCACTTTTATAAATACAATTAGGATATACTATAACTATAATAAGTAATTAGTAGACTACAAAAAATATATGTTAACAGAAACTAATGAAAAAATTTCAAAATAAAAGGCGATCAGTCATGCATACAAAATATTAAAAAAAATTTAGTCAGTAGAGTGTAGACTGGGGAACACGTGATCACGACTTGTAACACCACTGCACAACTTAATATGTGAATGTGAAACGTAATTGAATGAGTCAAATCACAGTTACACTAACTGTAACATTACTGTATTTAATTTTCCTTCTTGCCGATAAATTAGTGCCACGAATCAGCCATTGAAATCACGTGACCACGGCTTGTAACACAACTGTAAAACTAAAAATGTGAATGTGAAACGTGATAGAATGGGTCAAATCACAATCATACTAACCGTAACATTATTTAGTGTTTGTTGCCGGTAAATTATTGCTAGGAATCAACCAGTGAAATAACACTTAATACCTGCTATTCTAGTTGGATGAATCACAGGCCAAACTGTGATTTTTAAATATCTATGACTGAATCATAGGTTTGCAAATCACTTCCCATCACTACTTTGAAGATGTCCGAAGTTGGATGGCGAAGGCTCTGAACATATTACTAAATTGCAAAACATTAAAAAATATCAACAGTATATTTCAGACTGCTAATCGCATCAATACATTTTATCATTACGATTACGTTACTCTTTTAACTGTATCTCGAACTTTATCGGTAAGTTTACTATTTTTTCTCGATCCAAGTAAATTGTGTAGTTAAATGTGAAACATAACCTACATTTTTCTTGGGGTATCTTTACTTGGTATTATCAGTTATTGGTACATATAAAATTATTGGTAGAACTTAAGTATAACTTGTATTAATAATGATACACAGGATTTTTGAAATAAGACGATTTGAATTATGATAATTTTATTATTTAATGGTATTTATAACCAGATCCATACTGTAAAATACAACTTTACTGATTAATACAGCTTGTATAGTAACTGAGTGTAGTTTCAATTTATAACTACAAAGTTTTTGACTTTATTTTTTAACTAATATACAGATTAATTTAATTGACCATTTGCTATCAAGAATAGTCCTAATAGTCATATTAAATTTTGTTGGGCAAAATAACATTGAAATTATTAATGAAGAGTAATTTTCTTAATCTCAATGACATGACAAACCATCTGATGCTTTCCAGAAACAAGGGCTTGCACTACATATCACAATCTTTTGTGGCTTCCGTAAATCTACAAGTTTAGTATGCAATTACTGAAATTGATTTGATTCAAATAAATGATAAAGGTATTGGTTTAATTTGTGTTTATATGTTTCAGTTTTCTCTTCTTTATTTGTTTCACCCAACTTTGGGGTACACTAAATCAATCACTTTTTAATGTTCTTTGTAAATTAAACAGAACATACTGGAAAACAGGAAAATACTGGGCCTTCCTACTACATGTAAAATGTAAATCAGCTGTATATTTAATTTTAATTTTCTTATGGTGAACTCCAGATGGCAATGATAACTGTAAAAGTTCTTCGCTGGAGAAAAAAATAATACCTATTTTAGGATCACAAATGTATTTTTAGCAAAAAAGAGCTACAAGTGATAAATTATTAATAGTAGCCTAATAATATATTATTATTACAGTAGAAACTCGGTTAACCGTCACTCTTTTAACCGTCACTCTCTGTTATCCGTCATCATCCAACATAGTCAATAAGTAATTTTGGCGGGCGATTATTGTTCGAGCGACTGTCGGAGCGCCAGAATAGGAAGCGAGTGTACTCGCCAGGTTACTGAT
Organism: Callitettix versicolor; assembly: GCA_022606455.1. Lineage (NCBI taxonomy): Eukaryota > Metazoa > Arthropoda > Insecta > Hemiptera > Cercopidae > Callitettix > Callitettix versicolor. Next base: position 46,759,279 of record CM040184.1, read on the forward strand.
TAGTATTGATTAGTACGTTGTGTATCTCAGTAGTGTTTGTTGTGTCGAGTAACCGCTGCTTGTATATCGGTGTTTACTGTATTACCGTGGACGTTATTACTGAACTGTGGTGTTACTGTACTGTATTGTACCGTTGTTTCTGTGTTTTATTACAAAGATGGCTGAAAAGCGAAAACGCCTTGTGCTAGGCTTAGATCAAAAGCTTGAAATCATTAAACGCTTGAGGGAAGGTGAAACGGCGACCAGTATTGCTCAGATTTACGGTGTTGGAAGAACAACAGTGAATGACATTAAACGTGACGCTGAAAAGATAGAGCAGCATGTGTCAAAACTGCAAAGCACTGATGGAGCTGTTAAACGTCAGAAACCATGAAGCCTGCAAAATATGATGAACTTGATAACGCTATGTATCAGTGGTTTATTCAAGCCCGAAGTCAAGGAATTCCACTTTCAGGCCCCATTATAATGACCAAGGCAGCTGAAATGCATAAAAACTAGATGGTGACCCAAACTTCAAAGCTAGCATGGGATGGCTTGATAAGTTTAAATTCCGTCCACGGCATCCGACAACTTGATATTAGTGGAGAAAAGCTTAGTTCAAATAGTGCAGTTGTAGTTGACTTCCAGGAAGAATTTAAGTTAAAAATATCTGAGCTTAAACTAAAGAGGGAACAAGTTTACAACTGTGACGAAACTGGACTCAATTGGAAAGCCTTACCACAAAAGACTCTCGATCGCTTTCAGAAAAAACAGCCCCAGGTTTTAAGATTCAAAAGATCGAATCACTGCAATGGTCTGTGCAAATGCAACCGAAATCATAGATTGCCGTTGGTGGTTATTGAAAAGCCAAAAAGCCTCGTGCATTCAAAAATTTAAACGCACTGCCTGTGAAGTATTACGCTCAAAAAAACGCTTGGATGGAACAAACAATTTTTTCAGAATGGTTCCAAAATGAATTTGTACCTCAAGTCAGAGCACATCTTGCACAAAATAAACTGCCCCAGGAAGCACTGCTGCTCATGGACAATGCGCCTTCACATCCCTGTAACGAACTCAAAAGTGATGATGGCAAAATAACATGCTTCTTTCTCCCTGCGAATACAACGCCACTTATCCAGCCAATGGACCAGGGAATTATCGAGAACATGAAGCGTCGTTACAGAAAAGAGTTTATCGAAAGCTTGCTGTCATCTGATAATGCAACATCTGTTAAAGAATTGATGAAGGCTTTGAATCTGTGACAAGCAGGATGAAGGCTTTGAAATTTTGAGTGACGATGAGATTATTTCAAATGTCCTTGCCATTGAAGAAGAGGTTGATGCAGACGAAGTCGAAGATCCTACGATTGATGAAAAGCCGACTACAAGCCACTCCGAAGCAGAGACAATGCTATCAAAGTGCATAGACTGGTTTGAAAGACAAGAGGAAGCAAGTGCAACACAGATTTTACTTCTCCGCAAATACGGAACATTGCTGCGCAAAAAAGCCCGAGCCTCAAGAAGCAGAAGAAGATGACCGATTATTTCAATGCATAAATATTTTATAACGTAAGCATAATGAGGTTAATGTACAGTACGGTTTAATGTAGCCTATTTAAAATATATAATCAATGCATTATTTACAGTACATAGTAACATGTTTTCATTATTGTTTTATCCAAAACCAGTGGGGATTTCTGTTATCCGTCTATTCTCTTAACCGTCACAGTCCCGGTCCCGGCGGTGACGGTTAATAGAGTTTCTACTGTACTATTATTATTTTGTTACTTTAAATTTTTAGTCTAATGATTTAAATTTGTTTTTTTTACAGATTTTTAGTAATAGGTATAACAGTTTTTTTAGTATGAAGTTTAATTATCCTGAAGCCCGTAGAGATGAAACTGTGATTGACAACTATCATGGAGTTAAGGTAAATTTATTATTTTTTTCTACTTATGAAGTAGTATATAAAAAGCAGGAAAACTCATAGTTATATTGTAATATTTATCTTAATAAAAATATATATATATTTTTCACTGTATTTCTTAAACAGCATATATTGATACTCAGTTATAATGCGTATGTTTGATGCTTAATGATACTTAAATCAAGGATGGCTTTGAAAGGAATTTGTAAGGAAGTTAAATTTGCACATACTGTATACATGCACCTATATTTATTTTATAAAAGGCAAATCCTCACTAATTAACTCATCACTAATTCTCCAACTTCCCAATAAAATATAATGCTAAAATTTGGCACATGTATACTTTATGAAAACATGCATTTTCGTAAGGGTTGTCAATCCATAAAGGGTTGAAATGGGGTTACATAGCTCAAAAGCCACATACTTTATTTTACCCCTCTCCTCAACATACATCACTAAAACTCAGTATTAATAAATAAAAAAAGCTAAATTAGAGTGACTGTAATTTGAATCTCAGAATTTAGCTTAGAACTATTTGAAATTCAAAAGGCAAACACATATAACATTAACATCACAAGCAGTAGTGCGTATGATTGACTGATGACACACTGTTCACAACATAATATTATGCTTTATGAGAAGAGTAGGTCGTGCTACTCTGTAAGTATAAACACTTGTTATTGCTTATTGATATTTACAAGTGACATGCTCGATTGAAGTTTGGTGGTTACTGTGCAGTATGAGAATAAATTCCTATTATCACAGCCATTTTGTTTAAGCTTCAAAAGAAGATTCTTATCAGCACATTAGGTAAGGATTAAGAAGTAAAAGAAACAAAACCACCAACTATGGGTTGTAAAGTATAGCTGTTGTGAGTATTTATTGCACAAAACTACCAAATTACATAGCAAATTAAATTTACGAGGAGGAAAATTTATAAATTGTTTTATGAAGGTTGCTATTCTTATTCAATGAATTTAATAAATAAAACCGTATTAAATTCATTACAATTAATTTCTTCATTATCCAAGTTTTATTGTTAGTTTAAGTTTTATACAGTATGTAGATAAAATAAAGGATGTATTTTTATGTTTGTCAAGTAAGAGATGAATCCATTGTCAAGCAAAAACTCTTTAACATAACATTACATTCTTTTGAAAGGAAGTGTCAAAAAATGAATTTGTATTTTAAGAAGTGTACAACAGTATCTCGTATTATTATCGTGCATATAAACTTTATAAAAAAGTCTAACATAGATTAGGCATAATCATTTTCATTCAAGGAAGCTTTAGGCAGCTAATATTAGGTGAAGGAACAGTATTTTTACTTGCTATTTCGATTATCTAAAATTGTGTTTTCATTGTCTATAGTTGTTAAGTTGTTATAATAAACCCTTTCCAGGATAAGGTAGATATTAACTAAAGAATAAAAGAATTTTTTTATGCTTAACAATAATGTCATCTGCAATAGTTTGAACACGTAATGTACAATGAGCAATGAAGCTGTTTATGTGGATACACCAGGAAATTTTTACTGCTACCTTCTGTAAAACCAGATATATTCTATAGAAAGCGGCGCTAGAATTAAAATTTTAAAGCTATTTCTACAATTTGTCAAATATTTATTATATGCCACTACAGATAACAAAAATTCAATGAATACATTTTTGGCTATGGTACTTGGTCTGAATACATTGTCAAAATTAGGAAACTGAGATTAATTACCTTTAGTGGGTGAAAAGGAGGGTAGCAACCCTCTTTATTTGTATGCATACATCTAACAATTTCCCTCCTTGCAAATCTATAAAAACAGCTGATGAATATAATTGTTTTAAATTTTGAACGCTTCATTGAACTATACTTTAAAAGAATTGGTAAATTTTAAAATTTAGTTTTTTTAGTTTTGATTAAAAATATGTTTTTAGTATATGGTGAGAGGCCATTGAAATATTAGAAGCTTAAGATTCATCTTGTAAGCATTTTGAGTAACATGCGTTATTTATTTACAAATATTTTCTACTGGGCCTAATTTATTTATATTGTGGGCAAAGTAGGCTTACTATATCCACCAGTCTGCATACAATATCTAAGGCAATGTATTGATGTAATCGGGTGGACTTGTTATCAGTTTTGTTTAATTTTCCTGCTTTTGTTTTTGCCTATCATGTTTCACTTTGCTGAAAGTAAAGACACTGTAGGATATTGCTGATACAATCCTCCTGTGTAATGGTTAGACATTTGGTCAGTATTCCAAAGATTCTGTTTTTTTCTTGCTCCAAAAATGTACACTTTAGGAGCAGATGTTCTGCAGTCCTGAAGACCACATTTGCTATACAGAGGTGGTACTAAATACTGATCCTGTATGAGTGATTCTTAAATTAACCATTCCATATAATCGTGGCTAATACTATCCTTACATTGCATCTATTAAGTATAAGTAAATTAGATGAAAAGTGTTCAGAGGGTCCATGAAGAGTCAACCTACTATTTTTTTCTAGCCTCTTTCATCTCTTGTTCTCTTTGAGCCCCAGTACTGTCAGTGTGTGTAGCCTCCCTCCTTGATATACCACAGAATGGTTCAGGTCATGTGACCAGCCTATCAGTTTACTCGTTGCTTGCCCTGGCATCCAACACAGTATTACATTGTTTAGTTTCCTAGCTGTGCCGTGAGATTCATGAAGTCCCAGACTAGCTTTTCTTGAACTTGCTAAAGTCCAACACTTTTAAAGCTGGCTGGCTGTCAATGTAAATTTTGATATCTTAATTCCTATGATCAAGTCTTAAAATCTTGTGTACATACTATCAGGGCTATAATTTCAGACTGGCTTACTGTTGAATACCTCCCTGTGTATAGAGTATATGTTCATATCCACACATCTATCTTCTGTTCCAGCATCAGTGTTGGATCCATCTGTGTACTACTCTAGTCCTCCCAATGGCAGAAGTCTTCTTCCTCCCCATGATATGCTTTCACTCAGGGATAAGCATATAAAATGACTTGGAGAAAAACTATTATGTCATCATGTAGTCTAAGATCATGTCAAGCTTGTGATCCTCTGTTGCCACCAAAATGAATGTTACAAATAAAAAATATGTTTTTAGATTTGGTATGTCTTCAAGTGCTTCGACAAATGGTTAAGGTGGCATGAATTTTGAAGTGTAGGCTGTTGATAAAGATTTATTCAATCATTATTATTAATACTGTCACATATCAGTTACAAATAAACATAACAGTGCAAATAAAAAAAATATTATAATTATAGTTAATCAACTATAGCGCAACCAACCTGAACCCAATGCCTATTGATTTTACAGTTTAGTATTTTTTATGTTCGACATATACTAATTTTTTATTCTTACTAAAAAAATTTGTGTTAAAATTTGTATCAGTGGAGTGCAGCTTAAATAATGAATATGGCATTTTTGCAGGTGCCAGATCCATATAGGTGGTTGGAAGATCCAGACAGTGAAGAAACAAAGAAGTTTGTAGAAGAACAGAATAATGTAACTATTCCTTTTTTAAATGATTGTTCAGTCCGGAGTAAAGTTAATGAACGTCTTACTCAACTTTGGAACTATCCCAAATACTCATGTCCTTATAGGCATGGAGACAAATATTTTTTTTATATGAATACTGGTCTTCAAAACCAAAGGTACAACATATTATAAATTATTGTTAATAGAATTATAAAATCAATGGAGAAAAATATTTTTTTTTATATGAATACTGGTCTTCAAAACCAAAGGTACAACATATTATATTGTTAATAGAATTATAAAATCAATTTATTGAAGTAAAAATTTCTTTAGTCGAGCTTAGCACTTTTTTTTAGGAGGGAAAAAATGCAAACTTATGATGGCACGAATAACATGTAAAAAAACATTGTGCTTGCTATATACAAATTATAAGTATTTTTGAAGTGAATTTTAGTCCACCAGTGAGCTAATTGTTTCTATGTACATTTCTGACTTACACATAGATTTATTATACAGTGACATATTGGGTACTGATGCAAAAGAGATTGAGAGAAATTAACTTGCAACTACCATATTCCTTACATGTATGGGATTCTCTGTGCAGGTCACCATTATATAAAACTTACAATATTGCTATGATTTTTGTATATGAAACTGGTCTAAACTTGCTATTGACTAAACTTTTTTTACATTTAATATTTATTTGTTTAAAATTTTGTATTAAGTTCAGTAATAAATATTTAAATTTTAAGTAATCCCATTATACTTATCTGATCCATTTAGCAGAAAATTGGTTAGTGTGTTTACAGCAAAATATATTTTGGACATTTTATATAAATAAGTAAATTAATAAGTATTTAAATTATTAAAGAATGCTTCAGTATATGTCCAACCAGTACTTTACAATTATTAGAGCTTTAACAGTTGGATATATTGTGCAAGATTGATGTTTTATTTTTGTACAGGATGTGGGTAGGGGTCTTAGTGTTTCTTTAATATTAGTAACTACAAAACAGTTAAAAACAGTTGGTAATACTGTACTTAATGGATTACATTGAAATGGTTTAAGAAAATTCACCCTGCAGAGTGATGAAATAGGAATTAAACTAATTTCTAGTCAGAATAACAAACTTCTTACTCTTGTACTATTATTTATAAATCTTATTAATAGCCTACTTAATAAAATTTACATACCTCATATCCTCATATTTCTTAATCAGATTAACCCTTTAAAATAACAAATAAAATAAAATAGAATTTTTTACATATTAAATCCTTCTAAAGATACATCCTTACACTTTACATCTTTTACAAATATTGTCCTCTTTTTTAATTTAACTAATAAAATATTGAAGATCTTTAATTGATTTTTTTACCTAATAGGCTCTTTTTTCCATTAACATTTTCTTTTTTTAATTTAATTTTAAAATAATGTCTGTAACTTTCTTGAAAATTTCTAGATCCCTAAATACATAAAAGAAAAATGTACTTAGTACTTATACTTAGCTAAGAAATAGTTGAGCATTTCTTTATGATCTTTAAATTATTTATAGTTTATTTTTGATTTTCTTCTGGTATAATGACAAACAAGAGGTGTTAAATCACCTCTAAACTATGACTTGTTATTACTGAGCGATTTGTATTTTAGTAAGATATTTAAAATATGTTCTGTAATATAAAATTAAGTAGGTTTCTATACTTTTTTTAGCGTACTTTATGTCCAAGAGGGTTTAGAAGGTAAACCTCAGGTCTTCCTGGACCCTAATGAACTATCTCCAGATGGAACTATATCTTTGACAAGTCGGCAGTTTTCAGAAAATGATAAAACTTTTGCTTATGGGTTGAGCCAAAGTGGATCAGATTGGTATACCATTCACTTTAAAGATGTTGAAACAGGTGAGTATTGTTAATAAAATTTTATTAACATTCATCGTGATTCAGTTGTGTTGTACTTCTTCATTGAATTTTGTATTTGAAACTAATGCAGAAATTAAAAATATTCATATTTTAAACTATTTTGGCTGTTTTGTTATTTTCTATTTCTGATTTTGTTTGCTTAAAATTGTACTCACTGCGTGAAATGTGATGCATACTCACATTACATACTCTGTAAAATGTGGATATTTTGGACAAAGGACTCCTTAGTCTGCGTATTACCATTTGTGTAATTTTCAAAGTAAGATTTAATATCAGCCACTGTGTGAATCAAATTCCTAATCTGCAGATTGAGCATTTTGTTCTACTTACTTTACAAATTGTGTATTCTGCTTTTACTCAATAGCCAAAATAGCTAAAACATAAATTATGTAGTCACATGTACTCAAGCATCATAATATGAAAATTTAGTATAATTCTTGGTTTTTTCTTCATTATTTTTATATAGATATATAAGAGTTTGTAATATCAATTGTTTTCTTTATATTATTTAAGGAGTGGAAGGTGTTAGATAATTGTTTATTAGTATGTGTAGAAAGTCTGATACTATATCTCAAATCATGATACCATTTAAACAGCAATTGATAACTTATGATCGATAACTGATAGCTGAACTAGCCAGTAATAGATTGCTGATAATTGATAATTATTGTTCAAAAATTGTAGTGATGTTATCATGGCACATACAACATTATTGAGTACTGGTGATGCCATGTGTGTGTGTGTGTGTGTGTGTGTGTGTGTGTGTGTGTGTGTGTGTGTGTGTGTGTGTGTGTGTGTGTGTGTGTGTGTGTGTGTGTGTGTGTGTGTGTGTGTGTGTGTGTGTGTGTGTGTGTGTGTGTGTGTGTGTGTGTGTGTGTGTGTGTGTGTGTGTGTGTGTGTGTGTGTGTGTGTGTGTGTGTGTGTGTGTGTGTGTGTGTGTGTGTGTGTGTGTGTGTGTGTGTGTGTGTGTGTGTGTGTGTGTGTGTGTGTGTGTGTGTGTGTGTGTGTGTGTGTGTGTGTATGTGTGTATGTGTGTGTGTGTGTGTGTGTGTGTATGTATGTGTGTGGTACGTGTATGTGCTTGTGTTTTCACCTCTGCCCTTGGTCCTCCTATTGGTTAGGAGTATGTCACATGACACTTCTCTTATTCTTTTAAACAACCCCTATCTTTAGCTCATCATCAAACTCTTGTCGACCCTAGCCTATTTTTAATTGATAATTGATAGTTGAAAATCGATAGCCTATAATTGATATTCACTGATCAAAAACTGTGATGATGTCATCATGGCACGTACAGTGTTATGCAATGCTGGTGATTTCATACTTTGTATATAAGTGTAGAATCTTCTATGTGTGGTTTGGGATCTCCTATGGACAACATGTATTTGATGGGGAGCAACCCTGGGGAACATCTCCTTCTGCCTCTTATTGGTTGGGAGAATATCACGTAACACTCCTCCCAACACAGCAACCAGTTTGAAACTATCACTACCACCCCCTTGATAGTTTCTCATCAAACCCTGTAGTTTCTCGTTGACCCTATAATTGATAATTGATAGTTGAATTAAAAATCAATAACTGATAATTACTGACACAAAATTTTGGTCACATTATCATTGACTCTATTATGTTACAGCACATACAGTGTTATGAAATGTTGCTGATGTCATACTATGGACATGTGTGTATTTGATTAGGACCTACCCCGGGAACATCTCCCTCTGCCACAACCCTCATATTAGTCAGGAGCATGTCATCTAACCTAACCTAACAACCCCAGAGTAGTGAAACATTGCTAGCCTCTTATTGACCAATTATAGTAGGCGGCTTCATCACTCGTATTAACATCTGTGACAAGCAGCCTCATGGCTGGAGTTAATTATCTCAACTGATGGGGCTGATTATCCGGTTATTATTTATGGAGAAACCACAAGATTTCCAGTAAATAATTATTATTTTGAAAAATGGACAAAAGAACCTTAAAACAAAATAAATCAAAAGCAATTTATTTTTACATATGAAATGCTGTAAATGAAAACTATTTGAAGAGTAAAATATGGAAAATACTAAAGTTAGGTACATTATTATATTTTTCGTTTAATAGTTATTAAACAAACAAATTATAAAATTCTTTATAGGTCTGAATTTATATACGTGAATTTATATGTGTAAAATATTTTAAATTGTATTTTTAGGAAATCAGCTTATCTAAGAATAACTTTTTTGATTTTTACCTAACAGTTGTGTTGTCCTTTATTTCTTTCACTTGGTTTTGGTCTTCCAAAAGACTTTTCATCTCCACGTAGCAAGTTAGTTTTCTTAAATACCTTGTACCACATTTTTTTTGTACTTATTGTTATTTTAATTTTTTACTATTAGTTTTATTAGCTTCATTTTAATTTTAAGAAATTTATAAACAGTATTTCTCCTTTCAGGTAAAGATTATCCAGACAAACTTGAAAAAATTAAAGTGTCAAGTATTACATGGACGCATGATCATAAGGGCATATTTTATGGTGTAAGTAACAAAGCAAAATCGTGCATTATAAACATATATTTACTTAAATTATAAAATATATCATTTAAAGTAGGCTGTAAACAATTTTGTTTGAAATATTTTGTATGTTTTAAGTAGTGTCTTTTTTAAATTGTTTACTTAAAGCTTAATTTTATCGTTAACGCTTTTAGTGCCATGGACTTTCCTTACATGAACAAAAATTTACTTTTGAAAATTATTTTTTTAAGCATACACACAAACACACACACACACAATATATATATATATATATATATATATATATATATATATATATATATTGTGTGTGTGTTTGTGTGTATGCTTAAAAAAATAATTTTCAAAAGTAAATTATATATATATATATAGGGGTTAACCCCAGGAATACTACTCTGGTTCCTTTTACCAGAAAGTGGATTACCCCGCATTTAGGAAGACTTATGCTTTTTGGGGAGACAATTCCAGTTGCAAACGAGGTGAAGTATCTGGGCTTGGTGTTGGACACTAAGTTAACCTGGAATGCTCATCTGGGGCGCATCATAGGGAAAGCCAATAAGTCTTTCATGGCAGTTAGAAGAATGGTTGGCAAAACATGGGGACTGAGACCAGGAATGATGAAGTTTATCTATACTGAGATCATTAGACCTATGGTGCTGTGGTGTGGTGGACTAAGGTTGATCAGAGGGGGGGCCAGAGAGTTTCTGACTAAGTTGCCGAGGTTGACCTGCCTGTGTATTACTGGCTGTATGGACACTGTGCCAACAACAGCCATGGAGATCATTCTTGGATTTCCCCCTATTGACCTTTGTGTCATGGGGGAGGCATGTAAAGCAGCTTATAGACTGCAGGGTGGTAGTGGCTGGCTGCCCTCTATCTATGTGCATGCTAGAATCACAGACAAGATCTTTGACCCAATATCAGATGGTTAAACGGCACATAGTATCTAGATCCTTTGATGTCAACTTGGTCTTTGAGGGGAGAGATCGTGTGTTGGAAAAACCTGGAGACATAGTATGGTATACAGATGGCTCCAAGACAAAGTCAGGCACGGGTGCTGGGGTGTACGGTCTGAGACCAGGGTTAAAGAAAGTAATTACCCTGGGACAGCATACAACAGTATTTCAGGCTGAAGTGATGGCCATTAATGACTGTGTTAATGAAATAAGACACAATAGTACAGTTTTTATTTACTTAAACTGCAATTAGATTGCATGGAAGATACTGTATTTTATATTCAAACAAATTTGAACCTTCCTTTTTTTTGTAGCATTTTACAACTCTGTGTTTAATAATAATTTAAAAGGAGGCTAGGACAGCTTTGGCTGTCTTTTGACTTAAAAATAAATAAATAAAAAGAAAACAAAAAATACTTTTTAAAGGATTGTTTTAATTTTTATTGGAAACAATGATATTGAAACAAAAATATATGTGTAATAAGTAATATATTATTCAGACAAAACATGGGCTAAGTAGGTTATCACTTAGTGTATTTAGAAGCATTCCTTAATAGATTGTTGTGTTTCTATTACTACTGTACACATTTTTAGTATTTCATACAGAATTCTTTAATAATCTGGCTGTTGCATTATTCCAAATGTTTGTGATTAAATAAGTTTATTCAAATGTAATTTATGTTGTAAAAGATTTGGATAAAAATAAAACAACTGAAATTTTTTTATGTGAGCTGTACAGTCAAAATTTTATATCTGAGAAATCTATTCAAATTACTGAGTCCTCAAAACTAATTTAATAAAGGTTTTAAAAACTTGAAAATTTTTTCCATGTACAGTGAACTAAAATGTCTGTTTGAAGATGAAACTAAAGGTTTGAAGATGAAAACAAGGTGTATAATTGGTGAATAGTGTTTTTTTCTTTTACTTACAATTTGAAATTATAATTATTTTTCTGTTTCAAATTTGTTTTATTAAATTAGGAAAGTAAATATAAAAAAAGGAAAAATCATGCTGTTTTTCAGATATGTTTGCTACAGCATCAAAAATTATTGTTTGAAAGTATGTACAGTATTTGTTATAATTGACTCCATATGGGCTTAGGAAATTGAGGCCATTAAAGTAAAACTAAACTCAGAAAATAATTTTTAATTGTAAACAAAATTTAAGATACAAATTCTTAATTATATGCTTTTATTCATTTTATGATTGTGTAGATTATCTGATAAAATTTGTCATAAATTTTGTTATTTGTCATAACTAATGTAATTTCAAATGATAACCTACATTCTTTGGTTATCAATTTGCACTTTAATTCACACTGGTATTTAATTTAAAAAAATACCCATTATTTACAAACTGTAAAAATTGGGTGGTTATTTACAATTCTTAAAAATAATCACCTTTCTTAATTAAAAGAAATTTAATTTAAATAAAATTATATAAACATGGCTGTTGCATAGTCCATCTAAAAATGTGCTTTAGTGTGCCTCTGTAAATATTGCCTTTAGTATATGTTTCAACATATTGTGATAAATTTATTTTTTAATGTAAAGTGTTTCAAAGTGTTTCAATTTTATTTCATACATATTTAAGGTGAAAAAAAGGAAACTATATTTTTTTAAATGAAAAAGTAATAAAAGTAATTCTTAGATGGTGGATTCAAAAAGGTTTGTAATATATATATAAGTATTAATGGATATGAATAGTTTAAAAAAACATCCTATTTGAGTTTATTAAAATTGAAGTGAAATTTTTCTATGTAATATTTCTTAGAGATATCCAGACCAGGAGGGTAAAGCTGATGGCTCAGAAACAAATTCAAATAAAAACCAAAAACTATATTACCACGTAGTTGGAACTTCTCAGTCCGAAGATGTTTTAACAGTGGAATATCCCAATGAACCTTCAGTTGTCATGTAAGCTTTACTTTATTTACTTCACATTACTGTGTATGGTTTCCTTGTTTAAACAAAAATGTTTTGGCTTCTCATTTTTATGTTTAAATATGGCAATAAATATGGCAAAACAACACTAATGATATCAATATGGTTTATGTCTGTCAATCTGTTTCAGCTCATTTTTTCAGAACTCTTATTTAAAATAGAGATCTGCATTTTGATCTTAAGTAGAAAAATCTGGGTTAACTGTGTATCTACTAATGATGGTGGAGGAACTGCTCAAACAGTCAGTCAAAGCAAGAGTTGTTGACAAGTTAATTTTCGGTGTGTAATTTTAAAGTGTTATTTAGCAAACAGTGTGCTAACATTACATTCCGTGTTTTACAATGGCAATATCTGAGAATATGTAGAGGTTATTGAAACCTTTGAAAACTAGGCAAAAAATATCTTCAATCTGTAAGTGGCCCTTATATTTTCATAAAGGTTTTAAAAATTTCAAAAATGAGGCTTATTTTAATATGTTATATCAATATTTTCTGTTTTGCCAAACATTGTTCAGCATATTGATTTTCACAGAAAACTTATTATTTTTAAATATTTTGTTTTTTCCAAAAAATAAGCACTATGATTTTGCTTTTGTTATTGTTGATTTATTATTTGTAAATTCAAGACCATTTCTTCAAAAAAATAATTTTTCACCAAGGTAGGTCCCAACTATAATATTATATTAAACATTTTTTAATTTCTTCACTCAGAACAATCCTTTTATACCATATGTTTTGTATATTTGTATCACAAAATATTTTTTGCTGATATCCCAGTTGGTGTTTTCAGAGGCGCTGAGGTTAGTGAATGCGGTAACTATCTTATTGTAACACCAAAGAAAGACTGTAAAGATAACCTTTTATATTTTTGCGATCTTCGTACTTTACCAAATAAAGAAATTAAAGGAAAACTTCCGTTGGTCCCGGTTGTTGAAAAGTATGAAGCTGACTATGATGTAAGTAAATAAATAATTTACTTTTTTCATTTCATTTCTATTTACTCTATAGGTTTTAACCACAATTCAATTGGGCAAAAATTGATGTGTTACACTTCCAGCCCTGGTAGGACCAAAAATGTTTAAAGAAAGGGTTATGTTTAGGTTTCACAGACCTCATAGACCTTCAAACATGTAAAGATATGTTGACATGATGGACATATGTTCAACAGTGTGAGCTCTAAATGGATACATCTTTAATACTAGCATAATGCCATGTGTGCACTACCAATGGAGAGACTAGACTGGTGTTGACTACAGAGACTCGATAGGTGTTGTACAGATTTGTTGGCACTACAGACAGACATCAACCAACTTCTCTTATGATAGCACTTAGGTCGATTACTTTAAGTGCATCTGCCATGTAACCTACTCTTTGAATTTGTCATACAGCAGCATCATGGTGGACTTGTTTGGTGCATCCACACTGTACTTTTCATACCATCATATTCAATTGGGTGAATTGCATTGTGCTGTGCGCATGCGAGGATTCTCCACTCAGACGCACTGGTTCATTACTATTAAGCATCCACTGTCTGTTCAACTCTAATCGTCAGCTGACATCCTGATTGAACTATATTATGACTGCCGCTTTGTTTAGTTCTGGGTTAATTTGTGAAGCATGGGCATTTTGGCCTCAAGGGGCGCTGACCTTTGTCTTGGGCCGAATATAGGCACCAAATGGTGTTGTGAGGCTAGTAGCAGTCAGGTTTTGGTTAACATGTCAGTGTAGTGACCCCCTCAAGTTATAATTGAGCGATTACCCTAATTGTGTGTAGTATTACCTTCATTTATCCCAGTGATCGTGCGATCTCTAAAAGGTAGTTATTTGTTTATCAAATTTAGTTAGTCTTGGTTTAGTGTTAGTGCTCATAAAAACTGCCTCCCGACCTATGTGTTAATGGCTGTCCTGGGAGGATCCATTAACCACATATGGATATGGTGGGAAGATATCAAAAGATCCACACCACCTCCACCCAATATGTGGCATTTTAATGGAGTTCACTGTCAGCAGTTTCTGTAATTAAATAAAATAAAGTAACTTTCTTATTTCTCCATAAAGTTGGACACCCTGTTCATAGAGATTCTGTGAACTTAGGCATACTTTCTGAGAAAATGACAGATAAATGACTAAGCCTTCAGTTTTAGGGCTTGGTGGTTCATATAGATAAGGCACCGGTAAGTCTGCTGAATCTCTGAACTGTACACATCAAGGTTGTTAAGTTCTAGCTGCATTTATTGCTGTTGCTTTACACTTAGTGTTAATGCTGATCATCCTTCATTCTTATTAGATTAACTGGTATAAAGTATGGGACATAAGGAAGAAAGTATGGACATAGGAAAAAAATAATCAGTAAATCAGCACTGAACATAAATTCTAAATTTAATTAGAAAATAATGTTACTTTGTTCTAGTACATTACCAATGATGGAGAAATTTGTATTTTTCGCACAAATAAGGATGCCCCGAATTATCGACTCATTAAAATCAATCTGAATGATCCTAGTCCAGACAAGTGGACAACCCTTATACCACAACATCCATCTGATGTTTTAGACTGGGCAAGTGCAGTGTGTAATGATAAGTTGGTACTCTGCTACATTCATGATGTAAAGGTAAAAAACAAATGTAATTTTAAATTTAAGTTGATTCCTTGTTAAATAATATGTGTAAAATCAAAGGTATGGAATTTAATATGGGAAATCCATGAAAATTTAGGATGATGAAACTGCTTTTAATAACTTTTTTCATTGTCAACACATTAATTAAGGATATTGAGAAACCATATTTTTTAAGATGTTAAGTGGGCCTAAACATTATGTCTACAGTTAAAAAGTGGGCATAACTAAACAGTATATATATATATATATATATATATATATATATATATATATATATATATTTATTTATTAAAACATTGGTTCTATTAACCACTTTTTAAACTAGCAAAACTTATAAGTAAAAGAGTTAAACTGAATAGAAATGTTTCACATTTCATAGTGAATTCACTTCATTATTACTTTAACTTTAAACACACACACACACACACAGTTTTTAATTTACAAAATTTAGGCATAAGATGGTTAAACAAAATAGAAGTTAATTTCTCCTAGTGTAGGCTACATTTTAAGATTTTGTACTTTCATTTAGAACTACCTGAATGTTTTCAGAGTATGCTTCAAATCTACGATCTTCACACAGGAAAGCTGTTGAAAACTCTACCGTTAGATATGGGTACAGTAACAGGATTTTCAGGAAGAAGAAAATATCCTGAAATATTCTATAGTTTCACATCATTTCTTAGTCCTGGAATCATTTATAAATGTGATCTTTCAAAGGATAATTTTGTACCTAGTGTAAGTTAACATATTTAAAATATTTAATACACTTTGTAAATTCTTCAGGTACAGTATAACTTTGCTTATTCGGACTAACTGGGTTGTGGAAGTGATCTGGAAAAACGAAAATCTGTATTACCTGGATTATAACTAGAAATCAGTAATAAAACAATGAGTATAGTAAATGCAAAATTACTGTTTTTCCTCATGAAAAAGTGACACCAGTAAACATATTTACACAATACTTTTAACCCTGATATTGCACTAGAAATACACAATTAATGTACATTTTGAAATTATTTACAAAATCTTGGTCAAGTTTTCTTTGCTTCATATTTGTATTCTGTTTGAACACAGCACAATTGTTTAACCATCAGTAGTTAAAATCTACAACAATTTCATACCCTGTGAAATTTGGGGGAAAAGTGCAGATACATATCAGGAAATTGGCGATAAATTTCAGTAGGTTTGTATTTTTTCCTTTTTTTTTGCCAACAAAACCTAATCACAAAACACACCTCACAAGTGGTGCGATTTTCTATTGCAGGACAAAGTTTATCATGTCACAGAGAGCAAAGTAAAAGTGATACAGGTCTCAAGCTATCATAGCTGGATGCATACTGAGTGTAGGAACGTTGTGACACCAAGAACGTTGTCTTAGCCACGATAGGCCAAAACGTCTGTTACTTTCTGAACAGCCCTCATATATCTTTAGTTTGTTACTTAATGTACTTCTAAACAAAAGGTCCACATTATAATTTAATATTTAAAACAACATAGTGAACAAACAAATTCCTCTCAAGTTTTGATGTAGTACAAATACTGTATTGTATATTATAAATAAGAAGTATCACTGACCAAGTTTTTAAAGCTTGTAATTATATTTTGTTTTATTATTTTTCTAAAGTAGATCCCAGTTAAATGTGAATAAAATGGATGTTATGGTGCAGTCTCAAGTTAGTTGCTTAATTTGTTTGAACAAAGTTACTACTTAATTGTTTTTTTCATCAAATTGTTAACTTCTCTCTTCCAATGTTTAGACAAGAATTAATAAAATCCATAATGGTTCCCTTATTATTGAGTTCCTTTTACTACCTTTTGGTTCTTCTTTAATTTTCTTATAAATTGTTCATTTATTGAGATAATTCTTTTAACTCTTTTTATACAAAAATATCTTAAGCCTAAATGCATATGATATATTACAGTAGTATTATGCATATGATGTGATTTAGTATGGATTTTCAGTGAAAATAGGGTATGGGCATTTTCTTTATTTAAGTTGAGTCTAGAACCCGTGATTGATGATATGCTGCCGTAGTGATTAGATATATTTATGTATAATTAAAATGTTGGTTATTTTTTTTTCTTCTTATTTTTTTTTCTTTGGTGTTTAACATCTGACTATTGTGCATACTTGGGCTAATGCAGACGATGAGATGATTTATGCATATGAAAATGCCAAGCCCTGGCCGGGAATCGAACCCGGGTCCTTGGGGTGAAAGCTCAGTACGCTATCAACTAGGCCACCGAGGCGGCTAAAAATTTTGGTTTTATATATATATACCAAAAATAGTAGGACTGAATTTTTTTTAAATTGAGGATTTGTTTACAATTCCTAAATATTCTTTGAAATAGCACCCTTGGGCAGCTTCACACTTAGAATAACACTGCTGCTATTCGCTGTACACTTTCTGGAAGTCAGCTTTGGGGATGCTGTTTGAACATCCTGAATCGAGTCAAACAGATGTCCCTTCAGCTATCTTTTCATCCGTGGGAATAAAAAAAAGTCAGGAGGAGCCAGACCGGGACTTTAGGCGGGGTGTGGCAATGTGGCAACGCCAAATCGGGCCAGTTACCTCACGCCATAGCACGGTGCATTGTCATGATGCAGCGTCCAGTTGTCAGAGATGGCGGACGCGATTCACTCGGTTACGCAGGCAGGTTAGCACTTGCACCCAGCAGTTCTCTCACTTTGGCCACATTGTCGGTTCGTGCTGTCCGGTGCAATGGTCGTCGTCTTCAACGAGCTTTCTACCTTCTTTAAACAGTTTGTGCCATTCAAAAACACTGGAGCGGCTCATTGCAGTATCCCCTTAAGCCAACTTAAGCATTTCTAGGGTCTCAGTTGCTGATTTCCAGAGTTTGGCTCAAATATGTATCGAATATCGCTGCTTGAGATTTTGACTCATTTTGTGCATCGATGACAAAAAACACACTTCACAATAATTGTTGTCTATACTTAACTAAAGCGTATAGGCTACTGTGGCTGGTGTTTCTCTGTTGCTAAGTGTTCCTTCCATCTCGCCCAGCCAGCCAAACCCCTCTTTATGGCTCTGCTCGCACTACAGAAAAATCAGTCCTACTACTTTCAGTGTATATATAATTACTGTTATGATTATTTATTATTTGTGAGCTATACAAAATAATTTCTTACATGTGGCCGATGCATCAAATTGTCTAAGTTACTATTTTTTTAGGGTTTGTTAAAAATCTTAAATTTTAAATTGTTTGCTAAATCTAAGTAATTCTTTTTCATATACCTAGTATTCTTATACATTAACTTATTAAACTTTATAATTCTTTTAATACTTTTAAAACAGATGTTTTAGTTGTACAAACATCTGTTGTAAAAGTGACACCCACAAAAAATAACAAAATCCAATCTTTCCTATTAACTAACCTACTTGAAACAGCCAAAATAGATTTTAAATAATGTGAAGGTAATTTGGAAAAGATCCTTTTATTTGTCACACCTTCTAATAATAGACACATGTTTCTAGGTGTACCGAGAAATTAAAGTTGCTGGGTTCAATGCCTCATCCTACGAAACTAAGCAAATTTTCTTTAACAGCAAAGATGGAACCAAAATACCCATGTTTATCATTCAAAGAAAGGTAATTTTAAATGTTTAGTATGTAAAATATACTTTAAAGGGAATATCAAAAACAAATTGTTCAAACAAAGATATACAAAGGTTCAACATATATTCATGGAACTTAAATGTATTGCCTTTCCAGATTTTTTTGTTATGTTTGTGCAGTTGCACTGATGAAACATCTTTTTAGTAATTTTCTCTTCTCTCCATCAGATATCTGTGTTGGTTGTATGAAGTGCCAGACACAGGTGGTCCTGCATCATGGTGATACAAACATGTTATACAGGAATAATCTTATTCTCAACTGAATGTAACACAAACACCAAATGATAGTTTTTTCATGCTAATATTGCAGTTGAGAGAACATGTGAACACCCTAGCTGTGTAATATATCACAGTCACTCTAGATTAACGCCTTTGCTTCCTAGAACTAACTGTATACTTTTCTAATATACATTTCTTGTTACAGAAGTTTTTCCTAGAATTATTTCATTATATTTTACAGCTCCTGAAAACACAAAATGTTAATGCAATAACACACTGTTTTTATAAAGTATAGGTGGAACGTTCTGGAATGCTAGTACTTCTCTGCAATATTTAGCCGTACTAGTTAAAGTGATTAAAGGACATCTATTTATACTGTGCATAATTAAATAGAATTATAATTAAATTCAAAGCTAATGTAAGTAAGTTTAATACATAAATTTATTTTTTATGGAGCATACAAATATACAAATTCTTCATGTTCAGTTTTATTTCCAAAACAAACAAACATTCAGTGTTTTACTTCATAACAAATTATATATTCATAATATTTAAATATATTGTTCTGAAAATCTTTCTTTAAAACTCTAAATACAATAAAAGTAGTATACAGCACCTTTGAACATTTAAATTTTAATTTATGAGTGATTGTTGTTTCAGGGTCTTGTAAAGAATGGACAGAATCCTTGTTTGCTGTATGGTTATGGTGGTTTCAACATAAATTTGCTGCCAACATTTAGTATTACCAGATTGGTGTTCATGCATCATTTAAATGGAGTTTTGGCGATTCCCAATTTAAGAGGAGGCGGGTATGAGTATATTTTTATTACTTTTTTAAGTTAATAGAATTGTAAAACATAATTTAATCCTTTGAAGAATAGCCTAAAATTTCACTGCCTAGCCAGATAGACTGAGGTCTATATTAGAAAGTCAGCTGCTTTTTAATAAAAAGCTTGAAACTTCTAAATGGTTGTACTGATCTTAATTTTTTACAAATTCATTCCTCTGTCAGAATATATATATATATATATATATATATATATATATATATATATTTTCTATATTGAAAGAAGCTTTTTATTGAAAAGCAGCTGAATTTCTAATGCAGACCTCAGTCTATCTGGCTAGGCAGTGAAATTTTAGGCTAATCTTCAAAGGATTAAGTTATATCTTGCTGGGAATTAAATATTTTGCTGGGTACCTGGTCACAGTGAAATAGTTGGGAACACCAGAGCGGATATTGCGGCAAAAAAAGCAACTCTACATGTTATTTGCCAAGCACACAACATGTTATTTGTTCAGGTTTTCTTTCTGAAGCAAAGCATCTCTTTCTCTTGCATTGGGAAAATAAGTGGGTGGCCGTGGGCAATAACAAATTAAGGGTAATTAAAAATACTGTTTGTCCTTGAGGGTCATCAGTACATATAAGCAGCTGGGAAGAGTGGTAGTTACCCATCTCTGCATTGGTCATTCCTTGTTAACGTATGGATTTCTCATGGGTTGTGGGGACCTACCTATATGTCAATTTTATGGTGATTTCATCATAGTGAAAAACTTTTTTCTGGTTTGTGATGGTTTCTAAAGCATGTGTGGATGGGTGCCACTAAGCAGGAAGTTTTAAAGGTTGATTTCTTGGTCATTGATAGAGTTTTAAATTTTTTACATTGTTTAAATATATTTGAGCTACTTTAGTGCTATGGTGTTGTTGTGCAGCTTAATAATTTTATTTGATACATCCCATTTTTTTAAATATTAATTTTGTTAAATAGTTTTAGATAAATTTTTGGTTTTGTTGCTATATCCACTTTTTTGTTATATTTTTTATTGTTGTTTTTCATATGTTTATTCTTGGTAATTTTTATTTGGTTAAGTTTATATATTTTAACATTGTGATCTAGTTTTAGTGTTTAGTTTTAACAGTTTAGTATAGTATTAACAATGTTTATAGTTTTAGTTTCCCCTAGTTTTAGTGTAGTGTTAACAGTGTTTATAGTGGTAGTTTCCCCGAGTTTTAGTGTTTAGTTTTAGTGTAGTGTTAACAGTGTTTATAGTGGTAGTTTTCCCTGTGTATAATGGCTATTTTTTGGATGGGCGATGATAGCTTTTAACCAATATATATATATATATATATATATATATATATATATATATATATATATTAGTCATTCCTTGTTAATGCTAAACACACACACACACACACACACACACTTATTTAAATAAAAATCCCCTTCCTTTCAAAGTACTTTTTCTAATAATTCTGAAGAAGTGCCAACCTAACTTTATTTTAGTGAGTTTGCTAAACACTTTAAATTAATTTTGTTACTAATTCTTACCTAATATAAGCACAGCACCATAATGAATAAATTTATTTCACAAGATACAGTAACTTTTATGCAGTATATACAGATATGACAGACTATTCAGAGCAAAAAAGCACACTTTAATATTAATTAGTCACAACACATTAAAAAGCTATACTTGCTTACTTTAAAAAAACATGACATTAAAAGTTTGCTGAAAGGACATAGTAGAACAATTATTGAACTGTCCTGTGTCCACTTGTTGAAGCAAAACATCTAGGTTTATATTATTACTAGTAAATGCTATATTCTGTACAAAATTGTGTGAGAAATTGATTAGATTGATAACAAATGTGTTTTGGGGATTTTTGTTGTTATGGGGACCCTGGCACTGGAATCAGGGGATATATTTTGTGCAGCTATGCCTTGTGGTTCTAGTTCAGAAGATCCATATTCTTAATATGATCACCATATATTAATTGTTAATATAGTAACAGTCTCCTGACTAACTCATTCTTCTGGAGGTCCTCAGGGCCCTGAAAACCAAATACCCTTAGCCTCCTCCTGGCAAGAGTCTCACAGTCTTAGATTATATGACCTACAGTTTCTTCTTTCTTCCTGCATAACCTACATACAGTTTATGTGTGTGTGTGTGTGTGTGTGTGTGTGTGTGTGTGTGTGTGTGTGTGTGTGTGTGTGTGTGTGTGTGTGTGTGTGTGTGTGTGTGTGTGTGTGTTGTGTGTGTGTGTGTGTGTGTGTGTGTGTGTGTGTGTGTGTGTGTGTGTGTGTGTGTGTGTGTGTGTGTGTGTGTGTGTGTGTGTGTGTGTGTGTGTGTGTGTGTGTGTGTGTGTGTGTGTGTGTGTGTGTGTGTGTGTGTGTGTGTGTGTGTGTGTGTGTGTGTGTGTGTGTGTCAAAGGTGTTTTAAGTTATAGCTTTTATAAGTTATTTAACTTAGTACAGATTTTTTTTATTGCTGATAATTTTATAATCTCTGTATTCATTATTTAAAAAAATGAATAATTGTTTTAACAGCTAATAATGTAACATAATTTTGAATCATCATTGTGTTTACTTCAGCGAATATGGGGAACGTTGGCATGATGCTGGGCGTTTATTCAACAAACAGAATGTATTTGATGATTTTCACGGTGCAGCAGAAACATTGATCAAGGATGGCTATACAAATAATAAGTTATTGGCTACCCAAGGTGGCTCTAATGGTGGTTTGCTTGTTGCGGCATGTGCAAATCAACGACCTGACTTGTATGCGTCTGTTATCGCTCAAGTAGGGTACGTATCTCAGTGATTACTTCTGGATGTCATTCACTATTAATTTAAAATTACCACAAACATCTTGTGTGCATTTCTTATAATAATTATTTTAATTTAATTTTTTTGTTCTTTTTTAATAATTTAATCACTTAAAACAAAAATACAGTAATACCTCAGATAACGGTCGACCTGGACAATGGTTATGTTCGGACATGATCCAATTCACGGAATGAAAAATGATCTGCATAACAGTTTAGGCTTCAGATAAATGGATGAATGTATTATAGAAGTGTTTTCATTTTGTTAAATTATTTCTAAGCAGATATTTAAATATAGAGATAACATTGTGTTGTGCTGCAGGAAGTATAAGCTACTGAGTTAACACAAACAAGCCTTTGATTGGTGGGTGTCCGGTTTTTATAGAGCAATAACTTCCTGTTTTATTTATTTATTTCTTAGTTAACTGTTCTCAGAATGCTCCTTTCTATTTCCTTCTCTGTCAACGTACCTAATTTTTTCTTAGTGTGTCAACTCGGTTACTGTATTTGTTTAATTTGTTAGCCTGTTAAAAAATTTAAACAGTTATAATATTATTGTTTTACATACTTTTAATTTTTAAATTTAACAAAATGTTAAATGTCTTTTTGTGTGAGATTCAATTGTTGTTTAAATCCTGTTTTCAAATTTTGAACAAATTAAAATGTTTTTCATAAGTCTATTGTAAAGACTGACTCGCACAGCAGTCTGCTCTAAGGAAGTTAACTGGGGTACCACTGTATTACTTTTAACAGTGTCTTCCACATAACTGGACGTCAAGACTTGCTTATAAAGTAGGCATATATAGAAATAGTTTAATATGCCTTTAATATGCCTTTTGTTTAATGCCTTTAAATATTGACTCTTAATAGTTTTAATTTGTAAAGGTAGTTAAGAAAGTCAGGGAATTTTTGTATGGAAATTTGCTAATTATACTGATCTTCTATTCTTAGAGTACTGGACATGTTGCGTTACCACAAGTTTACTATTGGATCTATGTGGATCTCAGATTACGGTAGTTCAGATGATCTTAAACATTTCCATA
Source organism: Callitettix versicolor (assembly GCA_022606455.1). NCBI lineage: Eukaryota > Metazoa > Arthropoda > Insecta > Hemiptera > Cercopidae > Callitettix > Callitettix versicolor. Next base: position 46,783,113 of record CM040184.1, read on the forward strand.
ACCTTTATAAATATTCTCCTCTTCACAACATTCAAGAACCACAACAGGATGGAGTTCAGGTGACAAATTTTCATAACTTATTCTGTTTTTGATATTTACAAACATTTTCTGTTTTTTCATAAAGATTTTTTAACAGTAAAAATGTAGTGTGTTTTTAGTAAAAAATAATAAAATAAAATAAAATTGATTGAATTTTTATGAAGGTTATACAGAAAGTAACTTATGATTTGAAATAAAAAACAAATTAAAATGATAAAAACATTTTTTATTCTATACATCATTTGTCAACATAATCAAGTTTATAATCAAATTCTTATAAGTTCTGTGAACATACCTTTAGTTAAATATCTTGTATATATGGATGCCTGGTAAGTGAAGCTTTCATGAGAACACAATGTTATATTCATTTCTTAAGAGTTTTTTTGATTTTTTTGTCGATTTTGATTGGTCCCAGGATAGAATATTTGATTGTTGGCTTGTCTGTGGATTACATGATAAAGTATGACCCTTTCAGGATTTCTAGAATCAATTAGTTGACCGAACAACATTCATTTTAATGCAATAGTTTTATTTTTTCAATACTATTCCATGTCAATATACTGTACTGTACATACAGATTTTAATATTTTGTGCAATAAGTACAGGTTTTGCTATTAAAGTGGTTTTCTAAATGTACCTGTACTAATCCAACATTTTCATTAGTATGACAGTCCTCTGATCTGATAACTGATATATCACTGAGGGATTGTCCCTAGCAACATACTGTGTGTTCCTGGGGGCATACTATATACCTTTAGTTTTTAAAAAGGCATGTTTTAACAACTAATTAATGGAGATTAACTTGTAACAGTTTTAAAATGTTTGTTTGAATTTTATTTAGTACAGTATTTACAATTTAAACTTTAAAATGATCAATAACTGGTGCATGAAATAGATACTGTGATTTTAGTTATTAAAAAAATGTAATAAAGTACTCATTTTGTAATCTGACTTAAAGTTATTTATGTTTAAGTATCCGGCTACACTTCTATTTACGGCTGACCATGACGATCGAGTGGTGCCTCTTCATTCACTCAAGTTTATTGCTACTTTGCAGCATGTATTGAGAAACAGTAAAAAGCAGGTAAAATAACAATACATTTTTTGTTTGTTTGTTGTGTTATGATTTACTTTTCAATTACAATGTTTACTATTCACATTAATCCTGACTAATTTTAGTAACAAATTAAATTTTACAGTGGCAGAAATTAAGTATTTTACTACATATGTACCAAGGTCTCACAAATTGTATTTATCTTGTAGGAATTACAAATACCTTTGGTGCTCTGTTAAATGTTTTTATATTGTAGCTGCAGTGCTGCAGAGCCTGGAAACATCAAAATAGTTTTCAAAATCCTTAGAACATTTATAAAACACTAAATTAATAATTTTTACACTTTGTTTTAGACTAACCCAGTAATGATTCTAGTGGAAACAAAAGCAGGACATGGAGGTGGCAAACCAACTTCTAAAGTGGTAAGTTTAAAAATAAATAACAATCAGGAATATTTATGTAGTGAAACATAATTTAATATTAAACAAAAAATGGGCTAATAATAGTTTTATTTCATAACACTGTACTTATGTAAATAATAAATAACTTGTCATGACAAAATGTCACTTACAGAGCTCGGTGAATAATACGATTGCTGTATTATAAAATTCAACAAGTATGACAGTCGAAAAAATTGTTGAAAACAAACATTTTCTTTGTTTTGTTAATTTTCTGGATTTGTATCATGTTTAGTGTAGGCATTGACAAAATAAAAGGCACAGTATGTATGTTGTTGTTTTAGAGGTGATTATACACGGCGCTGCTTCTGATCAAAAATTGGATTTGACGCTAATTTCAAAACATTTTAATTCCGACGCACAAAATTATTTTGTGCAGCTAATTCGATGTTGAATTAATAATCCAAATCTGAATAAATATACAAGTTATTTGATTCAGTTTATTTTTAACATCTGAATATCAATATCACTACAGCGGGTCTATGGGGTAAATGTTTCAAAACTTGCTTTTTTTGAAGTTCATTAATTCAAAAATATGTAAAATATTAAAAAGTAATGTGGAACGTTTTTTTGTTGTTTTAATCCAAACTAGGTTTATAAATATATATATGTCCATTAATTCAAAAACATATAAAATATAAAAAAATAATGTGGAACTTTTTTTGTTGTTTTAATCCAAACTAGGTTTATAAATATATAGAAATGTCCATTAATTGAAAAATATGTAAAATATCTAAAAGTAATGTGGAACTTTTTTTGTCTTAATTCAAACTAGGTTTATAAATATATAGCTAGGTATAAATTGAGTTTCTGACCTAACTTGTTGAAATTAGAGAGAGAGAGAGCATAAAATACAACTATAATATGGGCATGGAATTTTCAAACCTTTAAAAGGGTGCAATAAAATTATTTAAAAAATTTTTCTTGTAATATATTTAAATGCAAAAATGCATTGTCTGTATTTATATATATTTATTTTTTGCATCTTTAAATTATCAAATTTTCAGAACCCCTTAGTTAGCCCATGTTTTGTATAAGTTCTACATGCTTTTGCATGGTTGTGCTGTAACTTCATTATAATTGGATCTGATTTAAATTGTGTTTCAGCTACCTGAAACTTTATTCATGAAAAATACAGTACTGTATTTATGCATTTTTTTAATTTGATAAATCCTTAGTTTTAAATTTTCCATGTTCTAAGTAAATTTACTTATTTATTTTAATCAAATATTTCATTAAATACTGTCATCACTTGATAATTTGTACTTTAAGGGACCAGAAAAAATTGAATTACGAAGAGTGGTAAATTATATAAAGTTCAAAATTTAGAGGTTGATAAAAATTAGAAAATTTTAAATATCAAGTGTGTATTTATTTAACAAGAATTTACAGTACAGTATATGTATGACAATACAGTAATCAGTATGTTAAAAAAAGAAAAAAATAACAAATCACATTGGTCAATGCAATCCTGGGTCATGCGAAAAAATGTGTTATTTTTTTAACAAGTATCTACTGATGAGCCTGGTAGACTGTGGTGTCAATAATGATGAGTGCATTCTAGAAAATGGTACAGTTAATTAGGCTGGATCATCCTCAAGAGTGATTGGCTGATACACTTTTTCTTTGCTCTCATCTTTGTCATCTGCTGTCTGTTACCATGGATGCCAAAATTTCATCATCTATTAGAGAACCAACAACAGGAATATCACCATCAAAGTGGACAAAGGCATGAAACAGGCGTTCTTTTCACTGTGGGGTATTGCGCGATTCCATTCTAAAGACTCCACTAGTCTTTGGACATTATCATCCCTGTCACTTGATTCATTATCACATTCCTTACTGAAGCTGTAAGTTTAAGGAAATTGTAAGTTGTATACTGAAATATTTTTTCATGCTTTATCAGAGAAAGTCCTTGCATCTGAGTTGTTATCTTTGACTCTTTTCCTTCATCCATGCAGTTCAACAACAATCATACAATCTGTGCAGTATTGAAGTACAATATATAAATACATTTCTGGATCTTAAAATTTTTCACAATTCCTTGGTGTCTGGAATCTCAAGATCATATTTTGTGGTAAAAATTCAACTTTAGCATTACTCAGAGGTGAAATAGCTTTGGGTGCTAAGTAATTACATGTTTTTATACATGTTTATAATTAAGTAGAGACATTAAAGTATGCACTGAGCCCTTCGATTGTACGAGGGCTATCTGGAAAGTTGGTTACGTTTTGTTCTGTAGACGCTAGGGGCGGGAATGTCGCGGTCATCTTGGTGTCAGAGCATTTGTCTGTTCAGTGGGTATCCAGCCATGCTAATGAGAAGTTACCGTTTCTGCTCGATCCGGTACAATACTAGTTTGAAATGTGCACTTCTATTGAAAATCCCACAACCTGTGAAGTGCAGTCAGTGATACGGTTTTTGTTGGCTAAGAATAATAAACTAATTGAGATTTATCGCCAACTCTGTGAAGTTTATGGGAACGATGTGATCACTGAAGGTGGAATGTGTCAATGGTGCATTAGGTTTAAAAATGGCCGAACAAATGTGAACGACGAAGAACGAAATGGACGGCCAAGCATTGTGACAGATGTAATTGTCTCTAAAGTCGATAAGAAAATTTAAAGAAGACCGTTGGTTTACAATAACAGAGCTATCGCTTAGTTTTCCACAAATTTCAAGAAATTTGTTGCATGAAATTGTTATACAAAAGTTAGGTTACCACACATTTTGTGCAAGATGGGTACCGAAAATCTTGACTGAAATCCATAAAAATCAGCATATGGCTGCTTCATTGACATTTTTGGACATTTATGAAAAGCTATGGAATGGGAGCACACAAATTCCCCCAAAAAAACGAAGAAAATGCATGCAAATATCTGCAAGGAAGATAATGGCGACTGTTTTTTGGGACAGGAAAGGATTTCTTGTTATGTGATTGTTATGTGATTTCTTTGAACGTGGCATAACAATAAACTCTGCAAGCTATTGTGAAACCTTGGAAAATTTAAGAAGATCAATTCAAAACAAGCTCAGAGGAAAGTTGAGTTCAAAAATTCAGTTTCTGCACGACAACGCCTGACCAGACACAGCCAATCAAATTCGAGAAGTTCTAGATGTGTTCAAGTGGGAGGTGTTTCCTCATGCACCTTACAGTCCGGATCTTGCTCCCAGCGATTATCACCTGTTTCCTGTAATGAATACCTGGCTTGCGATGCAGCGTTTTGATGATGATGCGGAGGGCATGACAACCTGGCTGAAGTCTCAGGCGGCAGAATTCTACGATACTGGAATTGCGAAGCTGGTTCACCGCTATGATTAGTGTCTAAATTTATATGACGACCATGTAGAAAAATAGTATTTTAGTGCCACTTTCAAATTTATATAATAAAAATTTTTTCTTGTACACATTTTACCTAGGTTCTGATTTAATTATGTAAATTTCTGTTGGGTCTCCAGTACTGCAACGTAAATGTACACTTAAACATCAATTAGAAGTTTTAAAGTGTTTGGATATTGGTGAAAGTGCATGAAGTTGTCTGTGTGGTTAAGGCATCTGTAACTGACTGGAAAAAAGTGTGTCAAAAGTTTACAGTTGTGCATATTCTTCAGAAAATTTCTTGAAACTCAGCAAACCAAATCTCAATTTAGTAAGGTGGATAAGTCACTACTTCTGTTTTTGACACATGGGCATCAAAAGGGAACTTCCTTGAGTGATCCTCTTACACAAGAAATGACTATTCATTTTAATAAATTTATATTGACAATGACATGTTCACTGTAAGCATAGGCTAGCTTGAGCGGTAAGAAAAACTGTAGAATCTTTTGACCAACAACAGTCACCAAGAAGCAATTATCAGCAGACTACACTGCAGCTAGTTAAGTCAACTATTTAATCAAGTTTCTTGATAGATTTCATAAGGAAATCTTTCATCACAACAAATGTACAATATTGACGAAACAGATATAAATTTCAAGACATTAATTACAAAAAAGAAATCTGAGCCTCAGGTTTCAAAATGAACAAGCATTGTATTACTTTGATGTCTTGCAGTAATACTGTAGCAGGGAACAATAAGTTGCTTGCTGTCGATATTAATTAACTGCTGATACATTCCAATATTCAACATGTTAATATAAACAATCTTCAAATGTACTATAAAAACAAAAGAGCTTGAATGGATAGGAAACTTTTTAAAATATTCTACTGTCAATTAACTCCTGCAGTGAAGCATTTTAAGTAAAACAGTGTAACACCTCGCAAGATTCTCTTTCCAGACAATGTTCCATCTATCCCACCCAGACGTGAATAAACTAACGTTTGATGAAAACAAGACCCTGTTTTGTACCACCTAATGTAAAAGTCTTTTCAACTAATAGACAAAGGTGTCTTGCAAGTGTTGAAGCTTATATATAGAAAACACTTTCTCAAGAGCCTCACAGAAGATAAGAGAAACAAACTTTCATTACTTCACAAAATAAAAGACGTTAAGGAATTTATTGGGCTGTTGAATTGTGGAACAGAGTGACCCAACAATGCGTCCAGAAATCTTGGATTAAAATATGTCTTAACTGAAACATCATTCAAACTGAAGAAAAGAAATTAATGAAGCTTAAAATTTTCTTAAGTTGTTAACAAGAAACACAAAATTTGTACCACTTCTACCAGGTGTGTAGAAGCAGTCAAACTGAATGAACCTAGCAGATTGCTCAAGTTATGAAAACCTTTCTGATAATGATATTGTGGCAGCTGTAAACCCACAGGACCACACCCAACAAGATCAAGAAAGTAATGACAAGTCTGATAGTAACATCATTGCAGCTTGTGCCTCACCTTGCATGACCTAAAGATACACTTAACAGAAAAAATGTTCGTGAAGCCTTGGTGAAACATTTCAGCTTCAAGTTGATTTGAGTTCATTGTGCCAAAAGAAACAACTTATTTTTTTAAGTTATGATACATTATTTTACATTTTTTCTTTAATGTATCGTTTCTTTGTAGCGTTCACTTTGTTTATTGTCTATAACACGTATTTAGTTATTAAAATATTTTTTTCTGTGCAAGATGTTGCCAGATTTTGTTCCTGCAACATTAATTAAACCAAATCAAAAATAATTTTTAAAATACAAAAATTTGGTTTTAAAAAATATTGTTTTATTCTGAATTCTTTTGTATTAACAAGACTCCACTGTATATAATCCAAACATAATACAACCTACAAAGACATTTTCAACATTTATGGTAACTTAGATAAAAATGGGAATGAATGAAATAATTATTGATATTTTTCATTACAGATTAATGAGTGCACTGACCTCTTAGTTTTCTTGGTTAAAACAATGGGCCTGAAATATGTTGAGGGATGAAGGCTTATATCTACTTCTGTGTAACATGCTATACCAACTCTTCTTCTGTGTACATGCTTTATTGTATTAATTGTGTCAAATTAAATGTCTGAATTAAAATGTATTATATGATTTTTGAATACAATTCATTTCATATATAATGTGTTTAATTTCTTTTTTTACATTATCCTTTACACTGTAATATATTTTTAAATTACAATGGTCAAAATAAAGTCTGTTCTCTGGGCCAGATAAACCTGACCTCTATCATTGCTCTGCATCAAGTTATTGGTAGGCTAATTTACCTTTTACATTTCACACATTCTTCTAAGAATGAGTAAAACATCAAGTTATTATTAAAAAAACTTACTTATTTCTACGAAGAGTGTCATTCCTACGTTGAATAAATTTACTCTTCTTTCCATTCTTTATTGTTGAGAAGTATAACCAACTTCAACAATTAGTACGGCCATGTTAGTTTCTGGAGCTATTACATATGGAGTCATTGTCTTACTCATAAGGTTTACTACTAGATTTCATCTAAAGCAAAACTGCAGACAAAATTTTTCTTAATTTATACAATCTCAGTAAACATTTTTAAGGTAAAATCAAATAAAATACAAAATTACTTTCTAGTATTTTCCAGCTTTTTTTTAATCATATTAAACCCTTGCTCTATCCAGAAAGTCGCATTGATACTGCCAAGGTTATTTGCATTACACATTGCCTTCAATGTAAGCCATCTTTCTACAGTACCACAGCCTGTATGACAGTTTTGACACAAGTGCACATAAACACATATAACCTTGCTGTTAATAGATAGAATAATGATTTTGATTTTGTTTTCTTCAGAAATAAAGAAACTAAAATTTGTGTTTACAAAATCTTAATATTGTACTGCATTTTCTCAAATGTCCACCCTTGTCCTTGCAGCTTGCGGCATTTGTAGTGGCAAATAGTCCAATTACTTGGACTTCAGCCTTTGATAACGAATATCCCAGTCATATTGTTCTGTATCATGTTTAAGACAGTGTCATAGGACTTCCATTACAGATTATGCTATGTTGTGTTTGTAGCCTGATAGTTTTATATTGTAACATAAAAAGATATTTTTCTAGAGAAAAATATGCACTTCATATTTTGCAAAATGTTATTCTGTAAGAAATAATTATAACATTAAAAAAATATTGTATATCATTCTTCTTTTGAATAAAATATAATTTCAGTGTTCAAAATCTAAATTATGATAAAATTTTAAATAATACAGTAGAATGTTTAATGTGTTTTTTGGTGCACTTCTTGTTACATAAGTCACCACATTCATGCAGGTTAGCCAATTGTAACAATGAAAATACTCAAATAGTACAAAATCAGTTCTTTCTTACATTTAAAGAAACTTAAACTTTTAAATACAATCATACATTTTTGTTAGTATGTTTCTACATATAAGAGCTCACTGAAAACATCACACAAGGCTAGGCACAGTCCCAGTTTCCTCCATCTTCATATTAATTTCATTCCCTAGGTTAGACTCTTACAAGTCTTCCAGGGTTTGTGGTTTTTAATGGTTTGTTTTCTGAAATTTGAAACAATGCTTTCTACTCATTTTTCCTGTGCGTAGGTAAGGAAGTAAAATGCTTGTTTATTCAGAGCCCCACACACGCAGATAAGGTTAATTTAAACTGGAGGCTTGGTATCCAGAGTCTGCATATTGTAAGGTACACTCTTCTTTAGCCATGCTACCTTAGGTTGTCAATGTGCAGCCCTTGGTCCACTAGGCTCTTTTTGGTGGCATGCAGCCTTGCAACAATAGTCATAAAAATCATGACATAAGAAGTATAAACTTCTTCATGGAGTTAATGTACTATTAAAAATTTAAAAAAATCTTTTAATTTTTAACATTAAAAAATGTATGATGTCAGTTATTTAATCAAAAATAAATTAAAATTTTACTGTATCCATCCTCACTGTACGACATTTAAACTTAGTGCAATCTATATCTAAAATCATTTAGTCTGTATTCTCAGTGAATGAAAAAGCTGTCAACAAAGACATTCTAGGCACAACTTGTAAAGTAGTGCTAGGCACATGCTCATTATATTTGTTTATGTTCAAACAATAGATCAGTAGCACTACAGGCTATGTATATGATGTCTGTCGATCGCTTTTAATTCGCCTAGATATTAATAAAACTCAATTTTGACATTGAGGCATTGTTTGCACGAAGTTTAAATGTGGTATAGAGAGTTATTTGTTATGAAGCACTGTCAAATAACATGACAATATAAACAACATACCTACTGATTGTGCACCTATGCAGAATCAACACAATAAAATTGCTTACTTTCAGTAAAGAGTATGTACTGAATGCAGTTGCAGTACTGCTGATTCTGCAGCGACTAATAGTCTGGGATTCAGTGATTGTATTTGTAGGCTATAAAGATTTTATTACCTGGAATATCATAGAACTGCTGAAAAATTGTAGTATATCGTCGCACAACACAGCAGATGTAGGCTTGAATTTGTAGTTTAGTCAAGGTCATGACCTCTTTGTGTAAGGTCGAGTGATTTTTATAGTAACAGGTAAACATAACTTAGCAGATTTAAGTGTTGTGCTTTAGTATGTGTTGTGTTACTTAATAAATTGGATAATGTCTAGTAAGAAACGTAAACTTAATGAGGAGTTTTGAGCATTTCAAGACAGGTGGTCTACTTCATATTTTTCATAAAAGTTTGTCAAAAACCTGTTGGTTTGTTTGTGCAATGAATCCGTTGCAGTGATGAAACAGTACAACCTTAAATACCACTTGGATATCAAACATGCTGCAAAGTGTGACACCCTTCATGAAAGTGGTTTAATAAAAGTTGAAGAATTACAAAAAAATCTTCATTCTTACTGCATGAATGTGGTGACTTATGTAGTAAGCAGTACATCATAAAATATGTTAAATATTCTATAATTTAGAATTTCATCATAATTCTTACAACAAATTAGTCAACAGTTTATATTCACAAAACAAAACCTAGGAAGTGAAACAAGTGTTGAAGTGAGGTATATTATGTCACAGAAAATTGCCCATAATTCAAAGCCTTTCTCAGATGGTGAATTTATTAAAGAATATATGAAATCTGCTTCAGAAATTTTGTGTCCAGTACAAAAATCTTTGTTTTCTGAAGTTATTTTATCACTGGCAATTGTTACCAGAACAATTGATATGGCAAATGATACACAAATCACTGTCAAAGAAAAGTCATCAAAATTTTCATGATACTAAATTGCAATTAATGAAAGTACAGATATGATTGATGCAGCACAATTAGTTATTTTGTTAGAGATATTAATGACAGTTTTGAGATTACAGAGGAACTTTAATGCATTTCCTATGAATGGAACAACAGAAGAAGATTTTAAAAGTAGAGATGGATATACAGTGATACCCCGGCTTACTGTCGACTTGGACAACAGTCTAATTCATGGAATGAAAAATGACCCACCTAACAGTTTAGGTTTTGGATAAAGGGCTGATTATATTATAAGAGTATTTTTATTTTATTAAATTATTGAAGTAAATATAGAGATAAAATTGTGCTGTGATACAGAAATAAACATTGTGCTGAGTGAACACAAACAAGCCTTTGATTGATAAGTGTTTGTTTTTTGTAGGGCAATAATTTCCATTATATTTTTTAGTTATCTATTTTAGAATGCCCACTCCTATTCCTTTTTTTGTCCTCGTACCTAATTTTACTTAGTTTGTCATCAACTCTGTGTTTAATTTGTTAGTCCATTAAAAAATTTAAACAGTTATAATATTATCGTGCTACATACTTTTGATTTTTAAATTTAACAAAACGTTAAGTGTCTTTGTTTGTGAGTTTAAAATTATTGTTTAAATCCTGTTTTCAATTTTTTTTATAAAATTAAATGGGTCCTAAAAGAAGTGCTTGTGGCAGTGGAAGACAAACTTTGACTATTGAACTAAAAAACAGCTACAATATGAACTACAAAAATATACAGTATTGATTTGTCCTGTGTTTATTTATGTGACAAAATTACATTTGTATACATTTAGTTAAAGTAAAGTGTGACTTCTGTTCCATGAATTTTCTTCATTCTTCATCTTTGACATATTAATAGTGAGTACTCAATTACTTTTTTCTACATAACAAAATGTTTTCCATAAGTATCTACTGTAAATGCTGACACACAGCAGTCTGCTAAGGTAACGGTCTTAGTTCTGGAACGAATTAAGACTAACTGGAGTACCACTGTATTACATATATTTAATCTTTAACTTCATTTTTTTCTAGAGTTGCAATTGATAGTTGTCCATGCATGGCTGGCAAAATTTAAGGACTTACAAAAGAGTAAATGTTTACATACCTTTAATCCTGTACAATGTATTTGACTTAATCATAGAGAGTTCCAAAACTATTTGTAAGAGTTAAATTCTTAGTTTGGTTATGTTACTTATTATTGCGATATTTGCTGTTCGTCCCGGGACAAGGTGGTGAGGAAGTTTTTTGATTTGAAAGATGTAATTAAAACTTTCATGGAATACAAAAATCCGTTAAGTAATTAAATAATTCTGACTGGCTGAGTAACTTTGGCTCCTATTTAATATTACTTGTCATTTAAATATCCTCAAAAAAACCTTTCAGCAACCTGATAACTTTGTTTATAACTTTTTGATGCAGTAAATTCGTTAAAAAAAAATAATTCTGTAGCAAAATCAACTAGGCAAAAATGACTATACTTATTTTTCTAGACTTCCACAATGTGAAGGCTGTGGTATAATGTTATAAGGGTGTAAGTATGTCACCACACTAAAAGATATCAGGGAAGAATTTAAGTCTAGATTCGTTGATTTCACAAAATATGAAAAGTTGATTGATTTGTCTGCAAAGCCTTTTAGTGTAAAAGTAGAAGACATTTTGAGGGATATGGAAGTGAAATAACTAGATTTGCAGAGTAATACTGATTTGAAAGAAAAGTTTAGTAAAACTCTTGAAAGTCCCAGCATAAACTTTTCTTTATGCTCCAAGTACATTGATGAAAAACCTTGTTATAACAATTGATCTCATGCCTTGAAAATCATGTCGCTGTTTGGAAATACATTGTTTTCGTGATCAGCTTTTTCACAAATGAATTTTGTGAAGTCCAAGACATGATACCTGGTCATTGTGATATAGTTGGGAACATTAGAACCGATATAGCGGCAAAGGAAGCAACTCTGCCGCCGCCAGCCACTCAACATGTTGTTCTATCGGATTTTCAGAGTCTGTAAAAACAGTTACTTCTCCTTGATTGGGGTAATGAGTGGGCAGTTACGAATAACAACAAACTGAAAGTGATTAAAAATAATGTTCATCCTTGGAGGTCGTCAATACGTGCAAGTCGTAGGGAAGAGGTGGTGATCACCCGTCTTCGTATTGGTCATTCTTTGCTGACGCATGGATTTCTGATGGGAGGCGGGGACACCTGAATGGGAGTTTTGTAAGGAAGCCCTCACAATAAAACATATATTGCTTGATTGTGATGGTTTCCAAAATGTGCGGGTTATGTGTTGCTTGAGCAATTGTTTGCAGACGATGTTGGGAGATAGTGCCTCAGCCATTGACCGGATCCTAGACTTCCTTCATTGTCTGAATTTTTTTAATAAAATTTAATTTATATTTTTGTTATTGTTTGTGGTAGGGCCCCTTTACAGTCCTGAAAAGATTATTTATATTTACTGTTTTATTAATTTAATTTTTAAGTTTTTATTTTGTTATTTAGTTTTAGGTATGTTATATTTCTTTTATTTGTCTGTTTATTGTTGTAGGGCCAATTTATAGCCCTACAATAATTTGTGTGTACATTGTTTTTAGATATATATTATTTTAGTTTTAGTTGTGTGTGTATATGTGTGTGTGTGTGTGTGTGTGTGTGTGTGTGTGTGTGTGTGTGTGTGTGTGTGTGTGTGTGTGTGTGTGTGTGTGTGTGTGTGTGTGTGTGTGTGTGTGTGTGTGTGTGTGTGTGTGTGTGTGTGTGTGTGTGTGTGTGTGTGTGTGTGTGTGTGTGTGTGTGTGTGTGTGTGTGTGTGTGTGTGTGTGGTGTGTGTGTGTGTACATACAGTTATATATTACATAACTGTTATTATATTTTGTTTTATTTATTTGTTTTTGCTATTACAGTTTGTTGTTTTTTTCTTGTGAAACTAAAATTTATTATTATTATTATTATTTATTTTATTCTCTCTTTCATATCTTCATTTTGAGTATCGGTGATGATAATCCCATCGGTTTTTCGCGGCAAAAAAAAAAAAATCAAGACACGATCAAGACTAACTGAGAATCTATAAAACTCATTAAAGGTCCAAAATAAGCCAAACATCAATGACATTGTGAAAAGGGAACAATGACAGACTCATATTGAGTTTAAGTGATTTTTTAAAATAATTTATAAATAGTTTATAAATAGTTATAAATCATTTTACCCATTCGCAGTAAAAATATGACCCAAAAAATTATTTTTTTCATTTCATATTGGCATTTTTTAAATAATTTTCTTTACCCCTGCTTCTGATGGTAGCTCCCTGTCAAGTACTTTGGCAGAAGATAGCTTTGTTAATGATTTTCATTAATTATTACATCAATATTGCACTTTATACTTTAGGGATTCCGTCAAATATTTTCATAATAATGTTCTGAAATAATTCAGTTGTTTGCAGTTGTTGCAGCCAACCCAAATTTGCAACTATTAAACATACCTTTCCAAAGGCATGACAAATCATTTAATTTAATTTAATTGTTTGTTTTATTACGTACTTTAATCTTTTTTTGTAAATACAGTACCATTGATACCTGCATCTAGTTTTGTAAATACAGTACCATTGATACCTGCATCTAATTTTGTAAATACAGTACCATTGCATCTAATTTGTAAATACAGTACCATTGATACCTGCATCTAGTTTTGTAAATACAGTACCATTGATACCTACCTAGTTTTGCATACAGTACCATTGATATCTAAATACAGTACCATTGATACCTGCATCTAATTTTGTAAATACAGTACCATTGATACCTGCATCTAATTTTGTAAATACAGTACCATTGATACCTGCATCTAGTTTTGTAAATACAGTACCATTGATACCTGCATCTAATTTTGTAAATACAGTACCATTGATACCTGCATCTAGTTTTGTAAATAACTTTTAATTTTTCAAAGTGGCTAAAATTTCTTTTAAGTTTTTGGTGGATATTATAAATGTCAGTAGGATTTAAACAGACAAGCAATTTACCATTTAACAGTTTTAACTTAAGTAGACACAATTGGTGTAGGTTTTTCAATTGGACAATTTAATCTAGCATGCTACACTTTGTCTATTCCCAGTACCTTCGTTTTTAATATCAAATGGAATTCTACATGCTGTATGAATTCTAAAAGTATGACTATCCTTTAGAGCAATACCATAAAGAAATTCATTAGTTAGACCTATTTTGAATCAGTTTTTACACTCTGTATTTGTTTAATTTATCCTAATGTTTCACTTGTACCTGCTTCCAGCAATTAAGATTTCTCCACAATTATAATAATTTGCTGCTACAAACTTCATTTTTGAAACATTATTTCTAATATTGCATTCAACTGTAGTTTTCCTCCAAAATATTTATGAGGTATGATGCCCCCATTTATGAGTAAAATATTTATGAGGTACAAAATAAAATACTGTATGATGCCCAACATTTTGTTTTAGATTAAATCCTTGCATTATTAGGCTTAGTAGAAAGAACATTACATGGTAGCTCCCAGGACAAATTTTTTTTTGCTGTAGTGTAATTCTTGCTTTGAAAAAATAACTAACTACAAACAGAAATGTATAAATATACCTTTCATATTGTTTTTTTTTTTAAGAGTAGGTATTCATCAGATTTATAAACAAAATTCTAAATCATTTTCCATTGGAAAAAATGAGCTGTAGGAGCACCCATCTTGCTAAGACACAGACCCGGGACCTACTTACTTCAGTAAGTACCAATCTTCACTTCTAGGTCACTTTTTAAATTTCGTTAAAATTTATAATGAGCTGTAGGAGCACCCATCATGCTATAAGGTGTGTGTGTGTGTGTGTGTGTGTGTGTGTGTGTGTGCGCGTGCGCGCGCTTATGTGCATGCTAGTCACAGTTACAGTTTTGGTCCTTGATCTTTAAACATGCATAACTTTTTTCTTAAATGTTTTTGAAAATCCGATTTCACCATCGTAATCAGCATTAGAATCGGTGTAAATTAGCATTTTGGGTTTTCAAAATCCATTAAAATTAAACAATTTTTTATGACAGCAGACAGAGTTTTTTATATTGCCAATAATTTGAAAGTTTGAAATGCTAATATGAGCCGATTTTAGTGCTCATTATGGTAGTGAAATCAGAATTGTGACTTCAACTTTGTGTCATCACAGCTGGGCTCCCTCAACAAAACATTAAGCTATTCATTTGAATTTTTTGAAAATTTGCATTTTTAGTTTAAAGTCCTTTAAAAACCAATTTATTGTATTTCATGTACTGTGAAAATGTAAGTTAATTTGTTTGTTTAAATGTGAGTATCTGATAATAATAGATATTAAATAAACCTAAATAAACGAAACTCATAGAGTGGACACAAGGAGATAATAGGAGTAATAAGGCCTACTAAGACATGGAAAAATACTTCCATGTATTTCATAATAGATTTTTAAATCATAGTACAGTATATATAAGTTTGTTTTTTAAACAGTTTATTAATTTTATTCTCTACTTTCAAACCAATTAATTTTCCAGCAAGTTATTGAAATAAAGTAGTGTTAAGTAATCAATCGATGATAAATATTATTTTTTATATACAGTCCACTTAAACCAATCTATTTCTTAAATATTGCAAATCATGATCCTACGCCTTTTTCTTTTTGTTCTTGTCACATTTATACGTAAAACAAAAGACTGAATTATAAAGGTTATTTTTAATTTCTAAGTTTTATTTTATGGTACTGGTATGCCAATAAAAAATATAGCTTTGTTGTATAGAAAAACAAATACAACACCTTCTTAAGCCTCCTAATATTTTAAGTTTAATTTAAAATATTTGAATTTTAAGGTATACTTCCATATAATTTTACATGATTCAAACCAATAAATAACTATTAATATTTAATAGGATTATATATGTTGTGCCATTGTTACCAATGAGTTGTGGGTAACTCAAGGGCAGTGGGAGTTTCTAACAAACGAATTAACAACACTGTGTGTAAGTAGGTCAGAGTCAGTGTCATAGTGTCAGTACTAACTATTGAATAGTATATTTTTTTCCAAGTTGGTCCATCCTCCATTCAGTAATTATACTAGTTGTGTGTGTTTAAGCTAAAACAATTTTCGTGTGACATATGTATGTGTATCATAAAAGAGCTATATTGTTGAGTTTGATTTTTAGAAAATCAGTGGAGGATTTTAAAATTAATAGTAGTAGAGGATATTATTATTTTACTGGTTATTGTTCAATTTGATTCAATTTAGTAGCTGAATTGATACTACCATCAAACTAAAATGTTAATCAAAATAAATATTTTGGTTAAACTGATAATTTTTGTTTTTTGTCCCATTATTATGGAGTTTCACCAAGTACAGGCAGTTGAGTATTTCCAATTATTTTGTTTTTTTCATTTTATAAGTTATGTTACATTTAATTACATCATTTTATTTTTAATTCATTACTGTATTTTTATAAAATTATTTTACTGTTAGTTTTATATAACTAAGGGGAAATGCATCCCCTGAAATCCACTCAAGAGTAACTATAGTGATAAAAGTACTAATAATATAGACCTATCAGAGCTGAAAATAAAATATAAATTTAATACTCATCAAATCTAAAATAATTATCTAAATAATATTTAGGTCTTATATTTGATTTAAATTTAAAACAATATTCTATAAATTAAATTAAATTAAATTAAAAAAAATATATATGACACCACAATTCACATTATTGAAAAACATCAATATTTTGCACATTGCTACTTTCAAGTCCTCCGTAAAAACAGCACGTAGCTCAGTTAGTAAGATAGCAGGCAGGTTACTAAAACCCAAATCTTTAACTGCACACAGATTCAACTAGTTATTACCATTTGTTTCTCCTATTGTTACATTGATCCACTGTCTATTTTAATCTAAATTTTATAAAGATGTTAAACAAAAAAATCTACTTTTGTATAATTTGATGCATTGAAATGTCTGTAACTTGTTGAAAAATTGTAAAAAAGAGTTTAATGTAATACTGGCTTAGCTAAAATTTATATGAGACCACTTCTACCCAAACTGCAACTTAAAGTGTCAGACAGTCGGACATGGAACAACAAATATTTCATGAGTTATAAAACAAATTTTTAAGTACATATTTTTAATTTAATAATATGCATAAATTTATTTTAAATACATATAAATTTAATGAGTTTCTTTTGATTGACATTATTTCACTATGGTGATATACTGTGTTCATATAAAACTTACCAATGAACAGAAGTTTTAGGATTTCAGAGAAAATTGTTTATTAAAAAATTCAAAAAAAATATGTAAATACGTAGACACCATCATAATGAATAAATAATATTCCTCAAAATAGGTTACCTATTTGATATAATTAGAACAGTCTGAGATTATGAGAAAAAAGTTCATCAGATCTGCATGCTGATTTTTTCTTTTAAATTGCTGCATATCACTATTTTATTATTTGCTGCTGATCATAATTATTTTTGCAAAACTACTTAATTTTTCTGTTTCATTACTGCTTCTTTTAGGTTGACAAATAACATTTTAACAAGGAAACTGCTAGAAATGACAAAGGACTACATAATAGTAGCCCAGTAATGTATTTTTATTTTGGTTTTTGTTGTGTTATTTTGTTAGTCTAAAGATGTAAATTTGTTTTTACAGATTAATATTAATAGGTGTAACAATGTTTTGAGTAAGAAGTTTAATTATCCTGAAATCCGAAGAGATGAAACTGTGATTGACAACTATCATGGAGTTAAGGTAAATTTTGTTTCTTATTACACGCTTTTTCTCAACTTGCTTCTTCTGTATGTATGTTTCATGGTTCAAACCTTGTAATCGATTTTTAATCCACTTTCCATCATCCAATCGATTTGAAATTTTGCACACTTGCTTGCTTCCAATGACAATGCAATATTCAATAATTGGGCAAATCAAATTTTGCTTAGTTGTACTATAATTAATTATCTAAAATTGCAAATGGTAAAATAGTTTTAGCGTTGCTGAGTAGATAGCATTAGTTTCTTTTAATACTTTTCACATTAAAATTTGTCAGCAGAAGTGAGTTCGTCAATTTTTCGACAATTAGAAAATAAAATAAAAACAGATTTTTAAAAAACGCACTTTTTCAATTCGAGTATAAAATGCACTAAAAATTAAAAAATAAATTTTTCGTCAGTAGAAGAATAAAGCGTGGGTGCATCACTTTATAAGGATCTTCTTCAATAATTCTCCAACTGATGAAAAATTTATGTTTTACTTTATAGTGCATTTTATACTTGAATTGAAAAAGCATGTTTTTTTTTAAACTTTTTATTTTATTTTATTCTTATAGATTATATAAAAATCAGGAAAATCCAGTTATCATTGGTACAAAATTTTAGTATAATAATTTTAGTGTCATATAAATTAGTATAGTATTAGAGAATAGCTATTTATGGTATTTTTAAGTTGTAATGTTTTCATTGTAATATCAATTGCAATATCAAGAAAAAAAATGTTTTTCTGAACTTTCTATAAATTTGCAGTTTTTATCTTGGTGAAATATCGAGAAGCTTTTGTGAGTAGACATTGTTATTTTAATATGGTTCTATTTACATGTTATGTAATTAATTTTTTTATATTAAGTAGTATTGTAAACACATCTTTCTTCAACTTATCATGTTTTGGCATCCTATCTTTTCTTTGCATCTACAATTTTTATGCACCGTTGATTTTTTTCACTGTGTTTGGTCATACTTTACCATGATTTTTCACTCCAGTTTTTTTAACATTTAATTTTTTTGTGCCTGGTAAAATATTGTACCTCTTTATTTAGCTGCATTGGTGCAGACCCCCTTCAAACCAGTTTTGATTAAAACTGCTGTTTTCATATATATACCACTGAACTTCTAACTGTAAACCTATTTGTTTAATAATGAGGAATGTATAGATTTAAGACTTACTTACCAGTTCAATAAGAGAAGAGGGCCCTCCCCTCTTCATAATAATAATATTATTATTATGAATAATAATTATTATTATTCAGAGATTTAAATAATTATATATATATATATATATATATATATATATATGTGTGTGTGTGTGTGTGTGTGTGTGTGTGTGTGTGTGTGTGTGTGTGTGTGTGTGTGTGTGTGTGTGTGTGTGTGTGTGTGTGTGTGTGTGTGTGTGTGTGTGTGTGTGTGTGTGTGTGTGTGTGTGTGTGTGTGTGTGTGTGTGTGTGTGTGTGTGTGTGTGTGTGTGTGTGTGTGTGTGTGTGTGTGTGTGTGTGTGTGTGTGTGTGTGTGTGTGTGTGTGTGTGTGTGTGTGTGTGTGTGTGTGTGTGTGTGTGTTTGTCTGGAGCTCTTCAAGGCTTTACACAACAGTTCTTAGAGCTCAGTAATCCCTTAGCGAGTACCTCATATGGTACAAATAAGTGTAGTCTGTATTCATAAAAAATGACTTTTTTACTTTTACAAGGTATTAAGATAATGATAGATACATGTGTCAAAATGATTATATAACATTCAAGCCCTTAAGTAAATTAAGTACATTAAATTTACAATGAATATTACAATTTTTTTGGTTGGGATTTTGGACTTGGCAGACATTCTTGGCTACACTCTTGCACATGTTTAATATTGTATTATTATTGTGGTTTAAACCTATGTGTATTGTCTAATGGTTTGTCACTTTCCTTGGAAAGGCTACTGCAGTGTGGTCGCATTATTAGGCCGCACAATTAGTTCATTACCTCTGTGTGCATTGTCATAATATTAATACCAAACATTTAAACATAAGATAAACACGATGTTTTGTAGAAAACATAGAAGAATAAAGTTTATTTTGGTTAAAATAACATCACTGTGTGAATCATATTCTGATCCAGCCTAGACTGTGGGTTATTCATTGATCTACATTCCTAGTTATTATCAGATGCAGTAGGTTTAATGAATTTTATATGTTTAGATTGGTTATCCTTAGTCCATTTCACAGAATTTTGTGGAAATTTGTTTTTAGATTTTTGCAAATTTCAAACTTTTTAACAGAATCCATATAATTACTTTTATTACACAAATGTAATATCTTCTTGTTGTAAATGTCATCAAATTTATGTTTTTCTCATGAGATGTTCAGGGAAGGCTGAGTTTGATGATGAGGTTGTTCGAGACAAGTGTTTTTTAAATCTTCTAATTTAGGGATTAGGCGATTAGATTAAATTAAATAACATAATTTATCAGATGTTTTTAATGAAACAGTGATGTTTTCTTTTGTTAATTTATTTTTTAAAGTTTGAATTAAGGTTGATCCATACTCTGTTGACATGTAAGATTGTTGTAGGCTTCTGACCGGCACAGTGGAGTTGATAACAGTATGTAACAACTGGAATACATCTTTAGACTTTAGTTTTATTTTATTATTTAAACATAAGAATACTGTACCATGGTAATATTTTTATTATATGGAAACCTGTTTTTGTATGGATGAAGTAACATTTAATCTTCATTAAATCTATAAGATAATATTTTGAACACTAAGCCAGTAAATTATTTATTTTGTTGTACAGTTTGGTATTTTATATCTTCTACACATACTACTTTTGTATTCATACATAAAACTTTGAAAATTAAAATCTGTATCAGTGGAATGTAGCATAAAATAATATAGAATGTATATCAGAATATGATATTTTTGCAGGTGCCAGATCCATACAGGTGGTTAGAAGATCCAGACAGTGAAGAAACACAGAAGTTTATAGAAGAACAGAATAATGTAACTATTTCTTTTTTACACGATTGTTCAATCCGGAATAGAATTAAGGAACGTATTACTCAAATTTGGAATCATCCCACATACAGTCTTTATAAATACGGAGGAAAATATTTTTTTTATATGAACTCTGGTCTTCAAAACCAAAGGTACAATGAGTTGTAAATTAATTGTAATATAATTATAATAATCAATTATTGAAGAGAAAACTTCTTTAGCTTTTTTTTGTATAAAGGAACACTTGCGATAGCATGAAAAATGTAACAAATGTCATGCTGAATTCATATTATTATCATTCTTGAATTAAATTTAAGTCTACCAGTGAGCTGATTCTTGACTATTAGTGAGTGAGATTATTAGATGGAAACCTGTTTTAATATGAGTGCAAAAGAGACTGAGGTAATATAAGGTTGCAACCTTCTCTACATGTGCTAGGTTATCTGCATAAATTGCCGTTAAATAAATCTTACTATTTTGCTATAATTGCTGCATATGGAACTAAGGGGCTAAAGTCCAAATCTGGCTATTGAGTAATTTTTTTGATATTTATTATTTTTTTGTTTTTAAATTATGTGCTTAAGTATGTTCTATGCTCTATATTTAAATTATAATTTGGTCTAACCCATTATACTAAATACCAGATCCATCTAGCAGAGCATTAACAGTTAGTTGGATATATTGTACAAGATTTATGTTTTATTCAGACTGTTCAAAAAGTGACACAAACTTATGGGGAAATAAGAAAGTTACTTTATTCTATGACTTAGTTATGAAAGACATTGCATATTCTTAAACACACATTGAAACTTTTGTTGAGCAATTGCACAACACACTGTTTAATTTTCCTAGCAGTTTGCAATTTGGGAATGACGTGAGGTGCGTTTTGTAAGCAACATCCTTAAGATGTCAGGTCAGGTCAGGTCCTTAACATGAAAACGTCAGGTGGATCAAATAAATCATGGAACCAAGGAGGCCAAAACCACATTGAAATCGCTATCTTTAGTAGACAAAAACCAATCATTGAATTCTTCTCCATCAGGAACATGAACTGCTGACAGAAAACTGTTTTACATTGTCTTCAGTAACAAAGTGTGAACAACAATACATCTTTAAACACTTGCGTAATGTCTTGTGGGCATTACTAGTAGAGAGAACAGACTGACTACATAGGAGTTGTACAGATATTTTTTACAAACATATGGAAGTTGTACATCAACCAACTTTCCTGGTGTTAGCATTTTAGGTGTTTACTTTTTCGTGCATCTGCCACAGTACTTGTCTCTTGGAACTCATGTAGTCCCATGAAGGTGAACTTGTTTGGAGCATCTATACTGTACTTTTCTATAAATTCATTCTGTGTCTGACATAGCTGGAACTTCTAATGTACTGGATGACAATGAATATCTTCTGCTACAATATGTAAACCAATTTTCAACATAAAAGAAAATCCACAAAAAACATTATTCCGTAAGGTTCACTTTTTGAATCACTGTTTGAACACTCTTTTTTTGTTTATTATAAAGGTAAGTTTCCATTTTTTTAATATTCCTTGTGTATAATTTCAATTTAGGTGTATGATTAGTTTTATAATTGGACCAATACAAACAGTGAACACTGATTACTTAATTTTTTAAAGTTTTTATATCAAAACTATTTTCCTGACTGCCATTTTTGTAACAAAATGCAGTAGGCTACATATTTTCAACTTTCAGTAACTACAGTACAGTAACTGCTAGGGAACCACTAGTAAGTTAAATTGTACCTCGTAAGTTAATATCAGAGTTTTGGTGTGCAAAAGGTATTCAACTACTGAGACAGTTGACGATTTTTCTGGAACTAAGCTATGCTGTACGTGCGTGGTGGATTATAATTAAAAGTGACACAGCTTTCTTTTAGATTGTAGGTATTTACTGTGAAATGGCTTAAGAAAATTCACCTTGCAAAGTAATAAAAAAAGGTTTTAACTAATTTTTAATTAGAATAACTAACTTCTGTTCTTATAATATTATTCCTAAATTTTATTTATGACCTAATCAATAAAATTTACATTACCATATACTCATATTTAAAAATCAAATTAAGTCTTTGCACATTAAAATTAGATAATTTTTTTAAATAATAAAACATTTTAGGACACACTTTGTAAATTAAATTAAATAAAAAACTTACTTTTACAAGTTAGGTAAATTGCTTTAAGCAATTACATATTATTGGCCTTATTCTTTATCTTAACTGATAGAATTTAAATATCTTTAATTGATTTTTTACTCAACAGCTTCTTTTTTGCATCAACAACTTTCTTTAATTTAACAGAAATCTGATTTAATTAAACTGTTTATGGTAGGAAGGATCTTTCATGAAAGTTTCTTTCAGTTCAGGTGGCTGTGGCTGTGCTGGCCACTTCCATTTCTACACTGGCTCAAAGTTGTTTTTACTAGTGCAGTTCTGTCAGGTCAGATGTCCAATACTGCTTGACACTAACAATTTTCTCTCCTCTACACACTTAATTTGTATTCATTATAGATTTTCTTGTAGTCTCTGTTAAGTGGTAAAACATTGTAGAGGAATACTAAACTATCTTCTGTTTATGTTGTCTAGGTGAGCAACCTAGCATAATGCCCACTTTCCAGTAAAACACCATGCCATTCAATCTACCACTCATTAATGTTCTAATTATCTGCCTTAGTTTTGCTTTCAGTTTATATTGTACTTATTTATTACACAGTATTTTATATTTATATTTGTATACAAATATAATTGAATACATTTTTATTTACTTTGGATAAATGTTAGTAAAGAAATAGTTATTAGTGACATTAACTGTTTGTCTATTTTTATGAATATTGTTTTATAAATAACACAGTTTAATAACTAAATTTGTCTTCTTCATTTTATTAGTGTTGAGTGAAAGTAACATGGACATTTCAATTGATTTTGGGCTTTAAATTTTTAAAATCTCAGACATGATCTGCCTTATCTTATGATGTTTTTGTTTACCAAAAACATCATACGAACTGGACTATTAGAAAATGCAACATAGTGGCTGATCTGATAGTGAAACAATCATTGCCACCTAATAGAGCACTATGAGGTTAGTGCACCTTATGATCTAACCATGAGTGGGGTGTGCCCATCCGACCACAAAGGGTTAATAATATTTAGAACTTTCTTCACTATTCCAGACTCCAGTTACATTTAGGATTAGCTAAATATTTCTTTTTCATTATTAGGTTAAGTATAGTTGGTTTTGATTATCTTCTGATTAAATAAATAACTGAATCACCTCTTAAATGTGGTCTGTTATTACTGAGTCTTTTGTATTCAAAGTAGTTAAAACATGTGTTGTAACATAAAATTAAGTAGGTTTCTTTGGTTTTTTTTTAGTGTTCTGTATGTCCAAGAGAGTCTAGAAGGTGAACCTCGGGTCCTCCTGGACCCTAATGAACTATCCCCAGATGGAACTATATTTCTGACAATTCGACAGTTTTCAGAAAATGGTAAAACGTTAGCTTATGGGTTGAGCCAAAGTGGATCAGATTGGTATACCATCCACTTCAAAGATGTTGAAACAGGTCAGCATTGGTAATAATATCTTATTAACACTCTTAATGATTCAGTTGTGTTGCATGTATTCATTGTATTTTAGATTTGAAAATAATACAGAAACTAAAATTATTTACATTTTAAACTTCCTTTTGTTGTACGTTAATCATTGTATATTGTCTAAGATTTTTACTCACTATATCAATTATAAATTTCGTTTTACATACTCTATAAAGTATGAGTAATATTTCAGATAATGGATGAAGTAAAATTCCCACATTATGGTCTGTATATTTTCATTTGTGCAATATCTAAAGTAGGGTTTAACATAAACAATTAATTGTGTAAATCAAAATAATCAATATGTAGACTGAACATTTTTTTTTACTTCACCAATTGTGTAAATTTTGCTTTTATGTAATAGCCAAAGTAACTAAAACACATATATTCTCTACTCAAATGTATATAAGCACTATAATGTGATAGTTTAATGTAGTCTTTTGGTTTTCATTTTTTAATTATTTTTGTATAGATTTATTAGGATTTATAATATTAATTGAATGTTACAATATTACATAAACAATAACATACAACATACAGCTTGAAATTGTCCACGAAAAAAATAACATTATGGTATGCTGTTTCCGGTTGCCATACAGGACATTGTACCACACAATTCATACCACTATTATTAGTAATTTGGGTGTAAGGTAAGATACTCTCCTTAATTATTTTATTTTCTTATCTTGTTGTCTGACTCTTTAAACATGTCAATGTTTTGTTAGCAGGCAAAAATAAACACATCATAATAAAGAAAAGTTATTCATTGCTGCTAACAATTGTCAGAAAATAAACTTACAATATGTTAGTTACAAATAACACAATAATGAGGCAGTTACATAATTTAAGAAAACTAATATTTAAACAAAAAGATAAACAAAAGTAACCCAGCAGCTTTTGTTCTCCGATTTGGTGTTACCGAATCTCTTCAACTGGTAATCTTTAGAAACTGGGTTTAATCCTTTTTAATTTTTATTATGTATTCCTTTAGGTTTTTGGATATAAGCATTTATAATATTAAAGTAAGGCACTGTAAGTGAAATGATAGAGGACATATGGCACCATTAATAAATTAATCAGAACATGTTCACAACTGCATGAGAGTTACAATTTGGCTACAGAGAAGCAGTTGGGAATAGTCAAGTGTTGTACAAGCTTGACCATGGAAGATCTTAAGTATAGCTTTTATCTCCTTTAATCTCTTTATACTCTTTTTGTAACGTGGGCTTCAAGATTATCAGGGTGTTTGTTGTATTATTTGTTGCTGATAAGAAATTAAAATTCATAATTCAGTAAAACTCTCTTTAACAAAACCCGGCTTGCCCTAAACAAAGACTAACCAAAACAATATCAGAAATCAGGAAACAAATTTGAATACAGTAATTGTGTTACAGTTAAATATAATGTTGCAATGCGAATGGCATTGATTCAATGGGTAATTTAATTGCTTACAATTGGCCAAGGGCATCACAGACAATGTAGCTCATCTCTTTTACTCTTTCATTTTGTCTGTACAGTACAGTACTGCAACTACAATATAAAAAAGTTCATTTATTTAGTTGAGAGACAGTCAAGTTAACATCTGAACTCTTTTTTAATTTGTAATAAATGAATTAGAGTACAGTTCTGTACTCTACATTGTTTCAATAAAATATGTTCAATCATCTTATATTTTCACAAATTTTAATATGGAAATATAGCTTTCATCTATTATCTATTATAACTGTACTGTATGTCACAGATTATATGGCTGTACATATAGGACCATGAGAATATGACTGATGAGTGATGACAAAGAAGTAACAGATTAACGGACATACTTCACTTTTCCGCAGTGCTGGCAATATTTCAAATAATAAATACATCATAAAATCATCCATATTAAATGATTATAGTTAAGTAGAAATAAAATAATAAATTGTTTCCTTTAATTTTTAATCATTTTAACACTATTGTTAGTACAGCAATGAAAAATATATTATTCTGTTCACAGTCATGTTAAAAAAATTTGTTCTGTTGTTGGCAGTTTTGTGTAAGTCATCATTTGCACTTGCACTTTGCAGTAAATTGTACAACATCGATAAAATACTATTATATTAACAAATAAGACATTATTTTAAAAGTTTTTATATAATTAGACTTGATTTAGTGTACAAGATATTTATTTTAACAAAATATTTCTTATATTTTCTGCCAACTAAGAATTAATGTTGGGCAAATAGCAGACGTTTTCATGAATATAACAATTGGGTTAACAAACAAACAGCTCGTTGGACAATTGAAGATAATTCGTTGGAATATTATCTAATCATTGCTCAACTTTTCTGACAAAATCCTAACATTAGGTTAACAATGTGTGCTACTGCTGATCCAGATCTGCAAGTGCCTAACTTAAAAACATGCAAAGAACATATTACTAGACGACTAAGGCCTAGGCTTATGTTAAAATAATTAAAAACTAAGAAAAAATCACTTAGAATTTGTTTCATTTCAGGAAGAGATTATCCAGAGAGACTTGAAAAAATTAAAGCATCAAGTATTACATGGACTCATGATCATAAGGGCATATTTTATGGTGTAAGTAATAAAGCCAAATCGTGTATTGGATTTTATGTGTTTACTTAAATTATTAAGTACCCTGTAAACTGCAATAAATGACAACAAATACAACAACTACAACACAACAATAACAATCAATAAGAAAAAATACAACAAATAACTACAAAAGATCATCGTTATTCAAGCCTTATTCATATTATACATGTTAAAATTATATTTACTGATATGGAATTTATAACTACATTATAGGGTTCAAATTTAAACAATATTTGGCTGAGTATTGAAAAGTCTCAAACCCACAATAGAATATTAAAATTGTCTAAAAAAAGAGTCTGTTAATTTAATAATTAAAGTTATCCTTAAAATCTTTTGAATTTTGAAAATAAAGATCACTGGTATTATAACATTTTCTATATCCCACCAAATTGTAGTTAAGTTTCATTAAGTAAACAGTTTGATTGAAACTTCATTTTGTGATTGATTTATTATTTATTTGTTGAATAATACTTTTCAAAGAAAAAAGGGAACAAATAAATTGTTTGAAGCAGTGAAATCCAACATGTCATCCTGCATTTGGCCGCAGTAATTAGACATTACTCTTTGGGGTGGATTATGCAAAATTTCTATCTATTTAGATTATTTATTAGATTATAACAGTTATATATCATGACCAAATATTGTAAATTAATTTTTAATTTTTGAAAACTCTAGAACAACTTCTTTATCTATTATAAAATATATATTTTATTTAATTAACTGTATGTGGACAATACTTGTTTACATCTCCATCTATCTCAGTTGTTTATCCTAGTAACCAATCAGCCCTGTTCCCTTGCTGTTTATTTTAAGTCAAATTTTACATTTTTTATACATTACAAAAATATTCAGTTGATGTCAAAGTAAGATTTTAAAAATGATAATAAAGATAATTTTCAGTTCAAAAAAAGATAATTTTTTAAGTTTATAACTTAAAAAATTGATATTGTGAATATCAAATTGACATTAAATTTAAGGCAAAATATAGTTGAAAATACATTCAAATCAGGTCCAAATGTCACTAAAAAATACGTACATTTTTTTACATTACAAAGTACACAAAATTCAGTTGATGTAAAAATAAGATTTTAAAAATGTTCAAATAAAGATAAATTGTTATATATAAATCAAAAAAATTCATATTGTGAATATCAAATTGATGTTAATTTAACATAAATTTTATGTAAAAACCCGTTAGAAGCAGGTTTTAATGGTATTAAAATTAATGTTGATTTCCAGTCAAATTTTACATTTTTTGTAGCCTACTTATTCAAATGATCAAAACATTCAAATGATGTAAAAATAAGATTAAAAAATTCAAATAAAGATAAATTTTTATGAAAATACCACCAAATTTAATATTGTGAATATAAAATTTAAAGCAAAATTTATTTAAAAACATGTTAAAATTTCGTTCAAATGGTACAAAAAATAAATGTAAAATAAACATTCATATAGTCTAATTTAAAATTTGGATACTTTAATAGCAATTTATTGATATTAAACAATACTTAATAACAACAGCAAATAAACAAACAAGCACATAAAGCAATGATATTTATAATTTATTAGCATGTTTTACTTTTTCAACATTATAACATACTAAAAATGAAGTAAGAATTCCACGAATTAGTTTAAATAATATAATTTTCTTAATTTTTTAAAATAAACACGTTTTTTGTACTACTGTAAAGAACATAATTTTTTTAAAGAAAAATAAAACTAGTAAAAATTCCGCATTATAATATGTTGCAATTCAGAGATGTTTATACAATCGAAACAATCGACCATCGAACAACAAAACAATTTGAGTCAGCCATCAAATACCAGTCGGGTTTAACAATCGAGATGTTTGATGATTGTTGACAATTTTTAGGGCGATGGTTACAGGCTGCTGATTGCGACTCGGGCTTTGAGAGCAATGTTTTCCTTGTCCTTAACTGAACAGTAGTACTTTGTATTTACTATTTAATAAAGTTAACTACACCCTCATTTTTTTTACTGTATTATATTTTTCTCATGACCTTTTATTGTACTGTTTTATCACGTCTTGCTAAGTAATAATTATAATAATAAAACAGTGCTATCTTCTGATTTAAAATGTATAAAACAAAAAACAAATTGCAAACTCTACAAACTTAAAAACATACTAACAGTTTTACCAAATAAAAAAAAATAATAAAGAAAATTATTGCACACGTTGCTTAATATAATTCAAGGGATGATTGCAAAATTGTAAATTTTTACTTATACAAATAATTTTTTCTAAAAAAAACAGCCTACAGAATGGCAAAATAAGTAGTGCATTGACGTCTACATTTTAATAAAATGTAATCCAATTTTGTTTTTTATTGTTTGATTGATTAAAAGAATTTGATTGTTGATTTTTTTTTAATTTTTAAGGATTTTTAAAAGGAAAAAAGAGCTTGCAAACTAAACAAAAAAATTAAATTAAAAATGGCGTTAGATATGGTGGGATTTTCATAAATTACCAAACAAATATCTAAATAGAATAAGAGGTGAACATAACGCGTCAAAAATAAGTAAAAATAAAATTACAAATATTTTATTTTTATCTTACTTTGACTTTGGTATTTTAAATGTGAAAATTATGTTAAATGAATATTCTTTATTTGATATTCTTTATTTTATCAAAGTAAAACAAGTAATATAAAAAAAACAATGTTTAAGTCAATTCCTGCTAAGGTCATGCGCTTCCGTCATGTCAGCGAGATATCTGCATGCTGCGATTCCTAAAACCAACATGATTATTTATAATGTAGGTAAGACAGTGCTCATAAAAATCCTTCATAAATGCATTTGTTATATTGTTATGGATTTTTAAGAAATTTACTTACTTAGAACATAAGTGTTATTTAAATCAAATCCTATCGTATAGTCTGTACAAATATACGATATTAATATTTGAAAAAACTGTATTAACATCAACTGTCATCCACTACAAGTTTAAAAATTGTACTTATGGGGATGAATAGAAAGTATTTTATTAACAATTGAAAATTTGAACGATATATATATATATATATATATATATATATATATATATATAGGAGAGTGTGAACTAATAGTAGGAACTGAATAAACATTGACATCTGTCTGGTTTGAATCTTTCTATTTTCTAACTAAAATTAACCTTGATCATAGAACAGTAAAAAAATGTATTTAATCAGTTCCATAGATAAACTACTAAATATTTATTTAGTAGTTTCAGTTACTTTCACCAGTCCTAAATTTCATGATGATCTGATGAATAGTATAGTAATGCATAAAGTAAATACTTTATATTAATTTTGGGTCTGAGCAAGTATCGCAATGGCGTGTAGTTGAAAGTTGAAAGTACTATACTAAAAACCTTTGCGGGAATGTACTCAACAATTTCCCAAAGTTTCATGCTAATCAGATGAATGATATAGTAATTCATAAAGTAAATACTTTACATTAATTTTGGGTCTCTGCAAGTATTATAATGATGTGTGGTTGAAAAAACAATGCCAGAACCCTTTGCGGGAGTGTAATCAACAATTTCCCAAAGTTTCATTGCGATCTGATGAATAGTATAGTAACGCATAAAGTAAATACTTTATATCAATTTTGGACCTGGGCAAGTATTATAATGAATTAATATTAAAAAAAACATCAAGTCATCCACTACAAGCTTAAAAGATGTATTTGAACTTAAGGGGATGAATAGAAAGTATTTTATTAACAATTGAAAATTTTAACAAGATTTATAAATAAATATATATAAACAGAGTGTGAATTAATAGTAGGAATTGAATAAGAAGAGCATATTAGTATCAAAAATAAGTAAAAATAAGAAATTTAATAAATATTTTACCTTTATCTTTTTTTGACTTTGATATTTTGAATGTCAAAATAATGTTAAGTGAATATTTTTTTTATATTCTTTATTTTATCTAAGTAAAATAAAAAGAATATATTAGTGTCAAAAGTAAGTAAAAATAAAAAAATTAGTAAATATTTCATCTTTGTCTTATTTTAACTTTGACATTTTGAACATTAAGGTAATGTTAAATGTTAAATGAATATTCTTTTTTTGATTTTTGCCATATTTTGACATATTGAATGCTATTTGAACATTAAAAAATATTCTGTGTTTAGTATAATGAATGTTTGAGATACTGAATGAATTGTTTACCTTAGAAGCCTCTAAAGAGTCCATCTACAAAGCACTTCAAATAGTTTTGACACTTTTAAGTGCATTTAGTAATACATCAGATACACAGCTCAAAATGTGTAGCCAAATATTCTGATTTATTTGTTCCAAAGTAGCAGAAAAAAATATGTGTAAGAGATGAAATAAGTACAATATTAAAGTTTTTATTTACTTAAATTGTGATTAAAGTATAGCGCAGATATCATATTTTAAAAGTAGACAAACTGATCCTTCCAATTTTTGTAGTTTTTACAGCTCTATGTTTATCTATGTTTAGAAAGAATGAGGGAAGGAAAAACCTTAGCTATTTTAGCCTTAAAAATAACACAAATTACATAGGTACTACTTGTCAGTGTTAGACTCAAACTAGAGGAAGGGATAATACAACCCCAGGCATTGTGGTCTGTTCAACTTTAGTTGCACCTCTTGAGTACTACTTTAGCAGGGTGATGCCCTTATAATGTTTCAATAATCCTTTGACTAGCTTATTCTGCTGAAGATCCCTAGCATCCTGGAAACCAAAAATCTCTAGCCTCCTACTAGCAAGATCTTCACAATCAAGGTTTATGTGTCCTGCAATCTACTCCTCTTTCTTGCACAAGTTATACATGATTTCTCTATGGTACATACCTATCCTGTTCATGTACACCATCAAACAACATTGCCCAGTAATAAGCCCATGATTTTCCTGAGTTGTGCCAAAAATGCCCATGAAGTTTATCCCATCTTGCTGGTGTTGCTTATTAATCCACCTATTAATAGCAGACCTGGACAACAACAGAGAGATCCTTAAAGCCAGCTCAGGTCCAATGAATTCAGATGCAGATCCCAGTCCAGTCAGTCGGTTTGCCTCCTGCCTCCTCATTACTCTCAACTCCTTTATACCCTGGAATCCATTGAAGAGTTACCCGGTTATCCAGGGACAGAGCATTGAGGTTCTCCCAACACTCCTAGACCAGCTTTGACTGAATTGTAGGACCTGCAATTGCTTATATTGCTGCCTGACTATCGTTATGAATATGAATACGAGCCTTCTTGAAGGCCTGTTTCAAGTTCTCCCGAAAACAGTCATTAATAGCCATCACTTCAGCCTGGAATACTGTTGTATGCTGTCCCAGTGTAATAGCTTTCCTTATTCGGTCTGAGACCATACACCCCGGCACCAGTGCCTGTCTTTGTCGTGGAGCCATTTGTGTACCATACTATGTCTCCAGATTTTCCCAACACCCCTCAACGTCAACTTGAAATCAAAGGGTCTAGAGATCATGTGTCGTTTGACAATCTGATTAGTCCCCATCATTATAATTGGGTCACTGATCTTTTCTGTGATTCTGGCATGTCATAACGTTGAGGATAACCAGATACCACCTTTGCAGTCTATATGCTGCTTTAAGTGCCTCCCTGTGACGCAAATGTCAATGGGAGGAATTCCAAGAAAGATCTCTATAGCAATCTCTATAGCATAACACTGTTGGTATCATGTTCATAGAGCTGGTAATGCACAGGCAGGCCAGCCTCTGAATTTTGGTAAGAGACTCTCTGGCCCCCTCTGCTCAGCCTTAGTCCACCACATTACAGCACCATAGTACACTATAGGTCTAATGAACCCAGTATAGATGTACTTTTCATGCCTGGTCTCAGCCCCCATGTTTTGTATACATTTTTCTAACTGCCATCAATGACTTGTTGGCTTTCCCCATGATGCGCCCAAGCTGAGCATTCTAGGTTAATTTGGTGTTCTAACACCAAACCCAAGTGCCAAGGATTGTCTCCCCAACATAAAACCATTAGTTTTTCCTTATATTGCATGATCTGTTCTCTGCGTTTTAGATTTTTTGTTTTCATTTCTGGCAGGTCCTCTTTTTGTCAAGATGAAGGGTACCAATAGTGTCGGTTTTCGAATCACAAAGTTTTTTGGCCAAAACAACACTGGTATACCAATTATCTAGGTAAACTGCATAATATTTGTTCAGAAGATCATACGACAGTTCTAAAGCTATTCTGCTAGTCATGGGCATATTAGGATAGTTTTCTCCATAATCTGTGTTCTTTCCAGTGTAAATGATCATATTCCATAATACATAAGCTGATGAACTTTCAGATAATCTGTAAAGTTTTATACCACATCTATTTTTCTTTGTAGGTATGAATTATTTTCATGACAAATGACCTTTCCATAGTAGCAGAGACTCGTCCACACATATCTTGACTGGGATGTACAAGGATTTGCATTTGTCTCTATGATTGAAAATAGGTGAAATTGTAAAATTTTTTTTTATTTCCACTACAATGTGTGCATATTTTATTGTTTATGAAATGAATAAACTTTAGCAACATTTAGAATCTCTTTTTGGACATTACTTTATAAAAAAATTTTGTTTATTGATTCTCTACGACTGAAATATGACTGCAATGTAGGTTTCTTTATTATTCCTTGAAGAATCAATAGGGCAAGATTTAATTTTATTTCTTGTATATTTGTTGGTACCCAACCACGAGCCCTAGACCTTGGCTTCAGTATAGAGTGACTTTCAAAGAATTGTTGAACACATAGGTTTGTCTGATGAACTATTAACTGCAAAACCTTGTCATCGAAAAATTGCTCAAAAAAGAACATGGATTGTTTTTTTCACTTGAAGCTATATTAATTTGAACACCACTGTTTGATAAAAAAGGAAATTGAGGTCTAACATTACCTTGACTTGTCTATGCGTAGAAACATTTGGATTCGGGACAGGATTTTCAAGAACTTCACTTTCATTGTCACTTCACTGTCACTTCCGTCTGAATTGATAAAAAAAATCACTATCATCATACTACCCTCACTTAAAAGTGCAGAAATATCACTTTTTTGTAAATTACTAGACCATTTAATTCAAACAAAAATAAAATTAAACCAGTCAAAATGTTCTGTACAGAAAACACATTCATGACTGAAGCACATGTTTTGAGTATAGAAGGTAATGGGGTAGGATAATTGGTGCTGCATTCTATTGTGGAAGTTTTGAAACTATATGCAGTATCTACCATTCAATAGCAGATGTTAAATTCTATCCTTCTCATTACAAACTAGTTTTTAAAACATCAAGATGAAATATTTTGTCAAAACAAATTTAAAATTATTTCTTTGGTGACGGCTTATTATGCCATGCCTGCTTAAGAGGTTAATCAGTGAAATTTTATTTTAAAAATATTTTACTTAAATTTTAGTATGTCTGTAGCATAGTCCATATAACAATTCTCTTTGTGTTCCTCTACAAATATTGCTCTTGATAAGATGTTAAAACAAATTTCGCTAAATTTATTTTCTAATGTACTATATTCATATTTTAATTAATATAGATATTTAAGTTGGAAATAACTTCCAATATTTAATATATTTTTAATGAAAAAATATACATTTATTTTTCTTATATATAGTATATTTTTATGTCTGTAATGAAAAAATAATAAATGTATGTTTCTAGGTAGTGGATAAAAAAGGTGTATAATAACAATAAATCTTATATAAATTTATAAACAATATTAATAAAAATAAATAAATTTAAAAACCATCTCAGTTGTATTTATTAGAGAAGAAATGAAATTTGATTTTTATATTTTTAGAGATATCCAGACTATAAGGGTAAAGCTGATGGCTCTGAAACGAATCCAAGTGAAAACGAAAAACTATACTACCATAGACTTGGAACTCCTCAGTCTGAAGATGTTTTAACAGTGGAATTTCCTGGTGAAACGTCAGTTAACATGTAAGTTTTACTTTTTAACATAAAACAAAGTTTTGAGACTATGTGTGGCTTTCTTGTTAAACAGACGTGTTCTGGTAAAACAACACTAGAACTGGTTTTTGCAAATCAGTCTGTTACAGCCTACTTTGTCAAAATTATTATGCAAAGCAGATATCTGCTTATTGCTTTTAAATAGAAAAATCTTAGTTGCATACCTAAAGGTGGCAGTGGTGGAATTTCTAAAACACTATCAGTAAAAACAGAGGAGTTGTTGACAGACATATTCTTGGCTTTTGATTTTAAAATGTTATTTAGTGAATGGTGTGCTAATATAAAATAAAAATTTGTGTTTTGCAGTGGTAAAATCTGAAAATATTAAGAGGTTGATTGAAAGTTAGATATTGGGAATGAAAACATCATACTTTTATTAGTGGATTATAAGTTTTCATGAAGGTCACACACTCAGTGGGTTTCCTGAATGTGTGATCAGGAACAAAGTATCAAGTGTTATCATCCATTTAAACTAATGGTTGACAATATTGTATCTGAAGTCAGTTTATCACATGAGAGAGTTTATAATATTCTTCATAATGTTTGGAACATTTGTTGTCCAAGTTGTTTTAAAAAGCTGTCCTATGAGTTTTTTGCTCTAAATATTTTATACAACCTCAAATTACAGTTATAGATGGTAACTTTAAAAAAATAGATTTAATTAGTCAATGTATGAGGAAAACATAGCTACATAAACAATATTTTTTAATAAGTGTAGAACAGCACTGTAGTGTAAGAGAATGGAAAATAACAATAATCAAACATATGCCAAACAATACATAGCACAGTCCACAGAAGCTAAAAATTTGTTAAAATGTAGAGATTGTATATAATGTAGAATATTATTTTCACAAATTCTCCTCAAAAAAGTCTTTAAAAAGGCAAGACATTTTAAATTATAATAATAATATTTAGTCCCTTTTTAATTTGACACATTTATATTTTAGTCTATAGTAATGATCTGTGAATTAGTAATTAACTTCAACAATGTAAATAGTGTAGTATAAAAATGATATTGTATAACAATATGTTTTGTTTGTTTTTACCAAACAGTGATTCTCAAAGAGTATTGTTATTATGAGGATTGTCCATAAAATAAGGTTCCCAATAATTTTTCACAATGAAAAACATGTTTATATGCATTGAATAATACATTTTTGGAAAACTTACACTTTTTTCTATTTTTCAAAATAATCGCCGTTGAGATTGATGCATTTTTGTATATGGTGAACCATATTTTGTATGTCTAAGTCAAAAAAATTTCCCGCTACACCACGAAGGTAGCTTAAAACTTTTTCTTTCAGCTCCTCTCTGGTACTGAAGTGCGTCCCACCTACATGTTTCTTCAAATTAGGGAAGAGATGGTAGACACTTGAGGCTAAGTCCGGGCTGTAGGGCGGATGTGTGACAGTATCCCATCCAAATTGGTTGATGAGATCTGTTGTTACATGGGCGGTGTGTGGATGAGCGTTGTCTTGATGAAAACAAACTCCCTTCATGAGCATGCCTCCTCTTTTCTTGTTTTGAGCTGCCTCAGTGGCCTAGTTGATAGCGTACTAAGCTTTTAACCTGAGAACCCAGGTTTGATTTCCGGCCGGTGCTTGGCATTTTCATACGCTATAAATCATCCCATCGTCTGCATTAGTCCAAGTGTGCACAATAGTCGGACGTTAAACACAAAAAAAAAAAAATATCTTGTTTTGAATTGTGCGGGGAAGTTTCTTAAACATCTCACAGTAACAGTCAGCACTGTTTGTTGTGCTAGTATCCATG
Source organism: Callitettix versicolor (assembly GCA_022606455.1). Classification (NCBI taxonomy): domain Eukaryota; kingdom Metazoa; phylum Arthropoda; class Insecta; order Hemiptera; family Cercopidae; genus Callitettix; species Callitettix versicolor. The sequence continues at coordinate 46,819,998 of CM040184.1, forward strand.
AATTCGCACAACAATAACCCCTTCCTGTTCCAAAACACGCTCGCCATAACTTTTCTGGCAGACAGTGTTTCTTTGAACTTCTGCCGCTTCGGCAACTCTGGATATTTCCACTGACGTGATTGGTCTTTTGTTTCCGGTGTCGTATAGTGTATCCAGGTCTCATCCCCTGTGACAATGGAGTCCAAGAATTTCTTGCCATCGGTTTTGTAGGCCTGAAGAAATTCGCAGGCCACATCAATCCATTGCCGTTTGTGTTCTGCTTGGGACCCATTTTGCACAAACCTTGCTATACCCTAAATGGTCTGTCAAAATTTTACCAATGCAGGTCTTGCTGACATCAGGGATCATCTCGTAGAGCTCCAACAGTCAACCTTTGATCGTTCAGCATCGCTTCTTCCACTTTGGCAATCGTTTCGTCTGAAACAGATGGACGTCCGGAACGCTGTTCATCATGAATGTCTGTCTTTGAATTCTCTACACAATTTGCGCATGTGTTCTATGCTCATACATTTTTCTCCGTAGATTTCACACAGTTGGATATGAATGTCCACCGGTGCAGTGTTTTTTGAACACAAAAAACGAATCACGGAGCATAATTTGCACGTGGCAGGAGATAGAAGAGGCAATTCCATTATTAACTACTACCAAACCAAGACTGAGTTTCGCAGACCGTGCGTGGGACTTGAGGAACCAAGCTGCAAGCCAAGGTCACCAGATTCCGCGTAACAATGTTTGCAGCAACTATAGCACCTTGGGAACCTTACTTTACGGACAACCCTTGTATTTTTAAATGTTTGGTTTTTTGTTTTTGCCAAATTTTAAGCACCTTGATTATCTCAGAATATTGTTATTGTCTTTAATAATAACAATATGTACAATTCATACAATATAATAACAATAAAATACAGAATAATTAATTGTTTTTAAGGTAGTAATTTGCTTTTGCTATTTATAATCAAATTTCTTATTTCTAAATTCAATATTGTTTCTTAAAAAACAAAACAAAAATACAAAAATTCTTTTACCATTGAAGGCCATAACTATAATACTTATATAAGACTTTTTTTAATAATGACCACTCAAAAAAATTCTTCTCTCCCATATATTTTGTATACTAGCTGACTACTCAGTTTTTTTCAGGTTGTAATTTAAAAATGTTGAGTTGTAATTTAAGTATTTGAATTCTAAGTGTTTAATAATTAGAAAATTTGTTTTATTAATTTATAATGATTCTTACAAAAATAACATTTGCATTTAATTATTTTTATTGTAATATATGTTTTTTTATTCCGGGTCAGGGTGATTGTACTGGCGAATAATAGTTATAAATTTAAAAAAAAGAAAAGAATAAAAGTATATAAAAAAGTTGATTTTTTTTTTAATTTTTAAGGATATTACCGTGTTGTCTTTAATTTTGGTAAGGCTATGATCAATGTACTATTTTAGATGTCCTTATTTTTTTTTAAATAATTGAATACATCACATTTAATTAGTTTTTATTTTAATTAACACTTAAAATGTCTGGTACAACATTCCATTAACAATTAGAATTGAATTTGAAATGTTACACAATCATTACACTTTTCAAAAGTAGCCTTTATGTTTATTAATAATTAAAAAGTATTTTTGCTTTGTTGAGATAACATTTTGTGGTATAGTTTTCACATGGCATAAATACTTTTTCATCACTGATTGGTTGTCATCTCTTTGTTTTACGTTGCACATTCTCTAACACTTCTTTTCAAATTATATTTTTCGTATTTTTTCTTTAAGTTCTTAAACTCCTTTTTTTTGCTTTCTTTAGGTAACATTTTGTACTCTGGTTTTCTTCTAGCATAAGTACTGCTCTCTTCATAGCTGATTGGTCAACATCCATTTGTTTTACATTGTACATTCTCTACCTAAAACGTTTTTTCAAATTATATTTTTCTCTTTGCATGGCTTAGATCCAGGTTTACTACAGTGTTCATAACTTTGACTATTATAAGTATTGTTTGATAATATTAATTTAATCATTATTTACATTTCTTTGTTTTAATTGATAATTGTATACATTGTAATTTATGAATTCTAATTTTGAAGTGAACTGTTTTGATTATTCATTTTTGATATTACATTTCTAATTTTTGGTAAAACTAAACTGTTTTTGGATTTTGTATTTCACATTACAAACATAATTCATGATTTACTTTTATATTCATGATCTTTTTTTTTTTTTTTTTTTTTGTTTAATGTCCGACTATGAATTCATGATCTATTTGACTAGCCTAACTCAGTGTTAAATCTATTTTTAAAATGATGCATTGGAATGTTGCTGATCAGCTGTGTTCTACTTACATACATGGCTTTAAATTCTAATTGATAATTGAGACACATTAACTTAAATGTTGTGTTTCGGCATTCATAAATGTGTGTGTCAATTGATTTACTGACTTTCCGTAAGAAATTCATTGGTGTGATACTGTCTTTTGACACACATATCTTTGAAACTAAACCCCGTAGTTCCAAATAAAACCATCTTCATGGATGGAGGATGGTGGGTTTCCATAAATAAATAAATAAATAAATAAATAAATAAATAAATATATATATATATATATATATATATATATAAGAACGTCCTTACTGACTCACTGACTCATCAATACACAGCTGAAACTATAATAGCTAGATACTTGAAATTTTCTGGGTAATTTAGTACCACCATGTAGTGGTGTACTAAGAAACGATTTTCCAATATTCAACTTCTAAAGGGGGTCAACTCTTTTAATTAAAAAAATATATGTTTCTAGTCGGACCATCTTGAAACTTAACATAATTTCTCTAAAATATAAGTAATGAAATATAATTATCAGCATTTTCCAAAATTCATTTCCTAAAGGGATTAAAATGAGTGAAAAATGTAAAAAGGTGATATCAAATTTTGCACTGGAAAAAATCTTTTTTAATGATATATTCTGGACACATAATCTGAAACACAAATAATGAAACATGTATTTTAGCATTTTTCCTAATTTATCCCCTAAAACAACAAACATGTAAAAATGAGTTATAAGTGTTATTTTTAGGGAAAATATTTTTAATCAGATTTTCTTAATATTAAAAAAACCTAAAACAAAAATTATGAAAAAAGTATTTTAGCATTTTCTAAATGCATCCCATAAAACAACAAAAATTTAAAAAAAGAGGTAAAAATGTTTGCAATAGAGACAAATATTTGTATACTGGATTTTCTGGAAATTAAATATAAATATTGTAAAACACAAATAATGAAACACATATTTCAGCATTTTTCCAAAACCATCCTCTAAAAAAACAAACAAACAAACAAAAATATAAAAAAGAGGTAAAAATGTTTGCATTGGAGAAACAATTTTTTTTTCAGATTTTCTTAAAATTAAACAAAAAATTCTAAAACACAAATTATAAAACATGTAATTTAGTATTTTCCTGAATTCAACCCCTAAAAGAACAAAAATGACATAAGAGGTATAAATGTTTTCATTGGAGAAAAATAATTGTTATCAAATTTTTTTCAAACTTGACAAAAATATTTTAAAATACAAATTATGAAACATGTATTTTAACATTTTATCTTTTTAGGGGATGAATTTTGGAAAATAATGAAAAATATATTTCATTAGTTTTAGAGTAATTGTGTTAAGTTTTAAGAAGATCCAACTAAAAACATATATTTTCCAGTTAAAACAGTTCTTACTGGGTACCCCTTTAGGAGTTGAATATTGGACAATCGTTTCTTAGTACCCCGTAAATGGTGATACTAAAGGTAATTTGAAAATTTCAAGTATCTAGCTATTATAGTTTCAGCTGTGCATTGATGAGTCTGTGAATCAGTCAGAACTTTGCCTTTCTTATATACAAAACCATCTTTGTGGATGGGGATTGTTGGTTACCATACCATATAACACCCATGGAGCTGCAAGGATGGGTTACAGAGTTATAGAGGTACACATGGACATACCATGCTTACATTTATCATATAGATTTGTATCACAAATATTTTATTGCTAACTTGCCAATTGTGTTTTCAGAGGAACAGTGGTTAGTCATTGCGGTAACTATCTTATTGTAAATGTATATAATAACATTTTATATTTTTGCGATCTTCGTACTTTACCAAACAAGGAAATTAAAGGAAAACTTCCATTGGTCCCACTTGTTGAAACACTTGAAACTGACTATTATGTAAGTAAATACAAAAAATCTTTATAAATAATTTGCTTTTAATTGCATTTGAATTAAATTTTATCATTTTAACTATAATTTTTTTATTACTGATGAAAATTAATTATGTAATGTTTAGATAGTAAAGTAAAATATTATCATTATAGAATATGTAGGGAGAGTATCACTATATTAATTTGTTATAGTTTTTAACGGTAATTTTTTCTGGTTTAGGTTTCACATGTTGAAAACTACTATTTATTGTGCTCTATTTCACAAAGGTCATATAACAAAGAAAAAGGTTTTGTCATGTGTGAAGCGTTTTGTTGTAAAAATCAGATAAATATTGCAAAAAGACAACAATTTTAATGTTCTAGAAAGAAAATTTTTAAACCACTTAAAAAGTTATTTTTGAAACCCAGCCTTTTACACATCTATGCTATAAGAAAAGCCCCAATATGGAATTTCAATTTTGTAGGCATTGTCAGAAACAGTGATTACTAGGCAGACTTTTGCTTTTGCATAAAATAAAATATATTAGCTGTGTACTCATGCTTCTCTGTGATAATTAACTCACTAGACAAAAATTTCCTTAACATATCAGTTTTGGCATTTCCACCATATAAAATGCAAACAAAATTTGGCTTGTAGATAGAGCTCATGAAAAATCCCCATTTAAAAATAAAGCAGACATTTTGAGTAGTTGCACTTTTGTCTCTAATAAGAGCATGGTATAGGCTTAAAAGTGTTCTTTTAGTGTACTCTTTAGAGTTCTCTTTTGACAACACTGTTAACAGTTAATTGTATTTAACAAATTGAAAAATTTTCATTGAAAACTGTCACATTGTGTCCCAGTAAAAGAGTACAATTTAGGCATTTTAACGTAACAAACAAATAAACCAGACATTTAGAGTCTGAAACCATTTTGTTTCAAATAGCTGTATAACAGTTTAAGATTTCTTGAAACTTTGTCACAGTATTTAACAAAGAATAAAAGTTTCATTGGAATGTGTCAAGATGTTTTCTGGTGAAAACCAGACAAATAGTGCTAAAAAATGAGATTGAATGTTTTAATTAGAAAGAAGCATTTTTAAAACACTTAAGAGATGGATTTTTTTAAAACCAATTTATTCCACATCTACTGTAAGGAGAGCCACCATGCAAAATTTTAACATCATAGTTTTTTTCATATTTTAGATACAATGATTTGTAGTGAATGAGTGACTTTCATTTGTAGGCTCTCTCTCCCTCTCTCTCTCTTTCTCTCTCTCTCTCTCTCTCTTTCTATATATATATATATATATATATATATATATATATATATATATATATATATATATATATATATATATAGACATCTTGACAGTAATATAGTTTGGTTCTTCATTCACACTGTAAAAAAGATAGATTGAATGAAACAAAAGAAAAACAAATACAAGTATTTACATCTAATCTATATGTATATAACAACAATACATTTACATGTTTCCTTGTATTATCTTTGCAAGTAAAAAGTAATTTTTTTGTGTACCAATACTAGATTGGGAATAACTTCGAACTTAACCTTCGGTATGTAAATTTTTTCACTCTCTTGCAGTGGCAAGGGTTTCCTCTCCTCAAGGGCCAGCCCTGATTTTTTATTTAGTATGATTTTTTTTGTCAGCGAAAAACATTTGTGGTTATCATTGTCATGTCATGATTTCACTGTTAGATGACAATCATAAATAAAAAACATTTAAAAATTAATAGTTGCTAAAAATAGTTATCAGTAATATACTTGTATATTTAAAGAAAAGAAAAATAATAACAAAATGAACACATTTCATTTTAAGACTGTATATATAACTCTAACAGAAAATAAATAAAACCAAGCATGTACTTAAAACTAGTTAACAACAATAAATATTTAATAAACATAATGAAAATGAATGCAATTCGTTGTAGGGCTGTAAAGTGGCCTTACAACAACAAAAACAACAACAATAGAAAATTAAAAATTAAAATGTGCATTTACCTTAAACTAGTTAGTAAGAATAAATGGTTATAGATAAAATATATAACCAATATAAACAGCAATAGCTATACAAATTAAATTTTATTAAAAATATCCAGACATTGCAGCAATAACAATAACCAGTCAATGGCTTAAATATTATCTCCTAACATCACCTGTACACAGTTGCCCAAACCACATAAATGTTGAATATTTTCAAAATAATCACAATCAAACAACAGGTGTTTCACCGTAATAGTTTCTCTACAAAACTTGCATTGAGATGGATCCTTGTCACTCTTCAAAAATCCATGCATTAGCAAGAAGTAACCAAAGCAAAGATGGGTAACCACCACTCTTTTTGATGACTTGCATGTATTACAGACCTTTAAGGACAAATTATATTTTTAATTACCTTCAATTTGTTATTTTCAATAGCTGCCTACACATTTTCCACAATGTAAAAGTGAAGTTCTCTTTTAGCTTGGCTTAGGATATCTGACAATCTCACATTGCATGCTTGGCAGTAACAAAGTTGCTTCCTTCGCTGAAATATCCTTTTCAGTGTTCTCACCTATTCCACAGTGACCAGGTATCCAGCAAAATGATACTTTAATACCTCATTGTTCAAGTTTGTGGTCAGAGCACAGAATATCTTGAACTATAGGGTTTGCCAAATATATATCCTGAATATCCTGAAGTGCAGTTCTAGTTCTCTCTTAACTTGGCTTAAAAAAATCTGACAAAATCACATGTTGCATGCTTGGTGGCAGCAAAGTTGCTTCCTTTGCTGCAATATCCTCTTTAGTGTTCTCAACTATTCCACAGTGACCAGGTTAACCAGCAAAATGATACTCCAACGCCTCATTGTTCAATTTGTGGTCAGAGCACAGAATATCTTGAATTAGAGAGTTTACTGAATATATTTCCTGAAGTGCTCTTTTTGTATCATTAATTTGATAACACACTAGATAATGCACAGAAACATATACAATATAGTTCAGAGTTTTAAGGATAGCAAACAATTTGACTGTAAAGACACTATAAATTGAGGTTAATCCAAACTTATATGTTCAACCCTTAAGTACTATGGATACTTAGAGTAACATAAATACTTTGGAGCGGTCTGTGAGATCGCATTAGAAATTTAAAAGTTTGTTAAAAACAATTTATTTTTAACACTTCCTTTTAGTGTGGTTTCATTTTTGCATATTTAAATTTAGACTTACATTAATTAGTTTTCAGTTTTGTATATATTTCACCTTAAAATAAATTAATCTCAAGACATTAAAAAAAGTGCAGAGTTTTTGTTTAGAATTTTTTCAGTGTAATTAATAATTTCTTTGCAAGTTTTTTACCTGCGCAAACGTTTGTAAGAGTTTCAAAAACTATAAAAATTATCTATAAATATTGTAGAACAATTATCAACCTTATTTTGAAAGCATAAAATTTCATAAAAAAAGAGTTCAATGCATAGGATTAAAAAAATTACACAAGTACTATGGACGGGGTCTGTCAGATCGCAAAAAATATATATTTAGTCAGAAACCTTCAATCTTTAAAAAAATTGTTGAAAAATATTATAACAACATATATCTTTCATCTTCATATAAAAAGGAATGCTCATTTAAATATAAATAAGTGAAATTTAAGTTAAATAAAAATAAAGTTTGCAACACTAGGCCTTCTTAAAATTTGCAATAAAAACTACTATATACAAAGCTCATATATACAAAAACTATCTAAAGAAATAAATAATATATACAAAAAGTTCTTCAGCATTTTTGTATATATACCAGATAATTCAGTCATACTGACCATTCAAACTTTTTTGTCAGAACTTGAATAAAAATGACAAAAGAACAACTGTCAGCCTCCACCAAATTAGTGGGAGAACCATAATTAAGAAGGCAAAAATCCAAGTTAGACCATATATTTCAGTTTATATTCCCATTGAGTTATGAAATGAATCCCATGAAGTATGATGAGCACTAAAATCACTTACTAATAAAATCGGAGATGGGAATCGGGATAATAAGTCATACATGATTTTTAAAACTCAGTGGCAAATAAAGACAATCTGATGATAAGTTTGAATGGGACAGTTGTTTGAATGGCAACAGCTTGTAAAGGTATTATTACATTAACAGGAACTGAGTCTATAGAGTTATGAGCCAGTATGGGTATGCCACCTTAAGCCCTTTCATTGGTGGTGTAATTGGACTACTAATGGAATAACGCCTAAAACTGAAGGTGTAAGATGTAGGTGGGTCTTTTGAAGACACTTTAATAAAGGAGACACTTCTCTCACAAGAACTTTCAGCTATTCAATTTGGGTTCTTACCCCATTAATATTGCATTGTATCTGATTCCATTATTACTGATTGGATTGCAGACAATGAAATGTAATAAACTAGTACAGATGAGGATTTAATTCAGTTTCATCATTCGGTTCTAATTTAGGTTTGTCAGAGTCCACTAACATCGAATCACTACTGCAATTGGCGTCAGCCCCTGCAGACAGTTTACATATTAAAGGAGGCACTTTATAAGACACTCCTTTCTTTATAAATGTGTTACATGTTCCTACAGAGCTTTGACAGTTTTGATAAACTCTTCGCAATTCGCACAAGAAATTTTGGTGGATGCAACTGTAATAAATGACCTACCTTCAACTCTTGGTTTTATACTTTTAGATACCATATTGACGTCTAAAAAAGGATACCTTATACTTTTGCCATAATAGTGTGGATAGGTTTCTTGTCTTTGAACAAGGACAGTTAAAAGAATGAGCTAGATGGTCAACACCACAACTGAGACACTTTGGGTGATCCTTGCACTCATCACTAGTATCATTATTTGAACCACAATTACTGTGTAACTCAGGTTTCTGGTATGTATAACTCATCTGTCCAAAAACCTGGCATATAAAACAACGTCTAAAGTTTGAAACGTACGGTCTTACCAAAAGCTTTTGATACCCGTGTACATGTACAGGGATATTTGGTATTCTGGAAGTAACAGTAAGAGAGGCAGTAGGCAGTTCCTTTCCCTTCTCATCGGTGCGTAATACATCAAACGTCTATAACAGGCTTGCATTCTAACTCTTGATTTTATCTCTTCCAGGTCAACATGTAGGAGGTCTACAAGTAATCCTTCCTTCTGCATAATTCAAGGTTCTGTGGCGCTCCACAGATACATTTTTTTTTTTTTTTTTTTTTTTTTGTTTAACGTCTGACTATTGTGCACATTTGGGCTAATGCAGACGATGGGATGATTTATAGTGTATGAAAATACCAAGCCCTTGCCAGGAATCAAACCCGGGTCCTCGGGGTAAAAGCCCAGTACGCTATCAACTAGGCCACCGAGGTGACCCCACAGATACATTGACTACAAAAGAAGTTAATATGAAAAAAGAAGTCATCTTCATCATTGATTAGCTTTATTTATTGTTTTTAGTTTATATAAGCAGCATTTTGTACTTCCCTAATTGAAGCTACGTGACCTAATCTTTCTACTATAGTTTTGTTGATGAGGAAGAACAAAACTTTCAATAAATCTGGACATTCTACTGCCTTTTTGAATTACTAAAAGTATTGCCCATTACTACTTACAGGCCAATTTGATGAAATTGGACAAGGTATCTTTGAAATAGATTTGGTCTCTTGTAAACAAATTGTTAGGTTTGTAACTGTTCATAAATATAATAATTAAAAAAAAAGAAAAACAACAACTCTGAACACATAAGTGAATAGTAAACTCATATTCAAAAAAATTACTTTTCAAACAGCCCCTCTATTATAAATCTGAGAAGAAGACAGATAAATGACTAACTAGTTATAATCAGTAAATTAGCACTAAACATTTATTTTAGAAAATAATAATATTAGTTTGTTCCAGTACGTTACCAACAATGAAGAAGTTTTTATTTTTCACACAAATAAGGATGCCCCTAATTATCGACTCATTAAAATCAATCTGAATGATCGTAGTCCAGACAAGTGGACAACTCTTATACCACAACATCCATCTGATGTTCTACACTTCGCAAGAGCAGTTTGTAATGATAAGCTGGTAGTCGAATACACTCATGATGTAAAGGTAAAAAAACAAATCTAGTTTATTCAGATTTAAGATGATTTCTCATTAATATATTATAAGTAAAATCAAAGTGGTAGAATTTAATATTATGCACTTTAATACTGAGAAAACCAGAAAAAATCAGAGCAAAACAGTTGAAACTGCTTTTAAAAATTATACTCATTTGTCAGAAGCTTACCAATGAAGGACTTATTGGTCCTTTAAAAAAACCTTATTTTTTAAGAGGTTAAAATGGGCTTAAACATTATGTCTAAACACCGAATGTAAATAGCTAGGTAGTGATTAGTAGTTCTGATGCTATGGCAATTGGGTCTTTACATTTTTTATTATAAATTCAGTTCATTATTGTTTCACTTTAAACAATTGAAAAATAATTCATAGCATTAGTCTTTCTAGCAATTTTTTTATTTTACTTGTACAATTTAAGAGTAACACAGTTAAACTGAATACAGCAGAAGTTAATGTCTCCTAGAATAAACTAAATTTTAAGGTCATTTTGTACTTATAATTAAAACTTTCTAAATGTTTTCAGAGTAAACTTCAAATCTATGATCTTTACACAGGAAAGCTCTTGAAAACTCTACCGTTAGATATGGGAACAGTTTCAAGTTTTTCAGGAGAAAGAAAAGATTGTGAGATATTATATCATTTCAGATCATTTCTTACTCCTGGAGTCACTTATAAATGTGATCTTTCAAAGGATAATTTTGTACCCAGTGTAAGTTAACATTATTTTACACACTTTGTAAATTCACTGTATAATGCAGAAATGTGTTGAGGATTTATTTTTGATAAAATAAGTTTTTGAACTGAAAACTTCTTCAGGCAAGCCTATTACTTTTTTGAATGAAGGAAAAAAGGGCAAATTCATGATAACATGAATAACTTATGTAAAGTTATTTTTGAAGTAAACTTTGAAGTAATTTTTTTAACACGCCTGAAAAATTACCTCAAGAAGATTGGTTACCATTACTTGTACAATGTAATTTTTAAAACTTGACTTACTGGTAATGTAATTCTTTGTGCTTTATATTTTCCCAGTGGAATTATGCATGTAATACAGGATGCGGCAGTCAAACCATCATTTTTGAAAAGACTGTAGAAGGCTAGAAAATGGGCTGGGCTAGTTGTCATGGTTACCGTTGTGTTCCCCATCTCAAAGCGTTTCAGTCGCCATGGAATGTTTTAAGTCATCAAAGCTACAGTGGTCATTTTCCATGAAAGCGTTTTACCAAAGTGGAAATGTTTCATAGGTGTTGGTAGCTATGAAGCATACCCGACCTCAAATCATGCGATTTTTATTGTGGGGGTACCTAAAGAGTAAAGTCTATGAAGAACGACCTCATACAGTTGAAGAACTCAAGGCAAGAAAATGCCTGAAAATTCAAAAAAATCCTCAGCTTATGCTCCATACTGTGATGAACAATTTCAGAAATCGCCTGCAAGAATGCATTAATCGGGAAAGATACCATTTTATCAACGTTATTTTTAAGCAAAGAATGTTTATGTTTCTTAAATGCTTTTTAATGTATAATAAGATGGTACCAATAAAATTTTGAATAATATATCCGTTTATTATTCACAGCCTTCTCAAACATGCAGGATTGACTGCCGCACCCTATATTTGGAAAAAATAAAAATTTTAAATTGTTTAAAACATCTATTGGAATGTTCTAAAAAACCACTTCACTTTGTAACCCTATATTATTATTACTTATGAGCAATACAAATTTAATCTAAAAAAAAAAATAATTATCCCAAATATAAGCTGACAATAGGGCTATGCTCCATGCCTTACAAATATGGCCCATGTATCATTGTTTAGCCCTACACAGTTGAGCTTGAATTACTATTTGTTAGGGCTCGCTAGAATTGTTAGTTAGGGTTTGAATTTATGATAATAAAATGTTTGAAATTGTTTACCTGCTAAATCTAAATAGTTTTATTGAAAACACTAAAATTAATTAGAGGTCTGCGAGCCACATTTTTAGTTTGGGTCCGGTTTTTTTTCGGCACTCGGGCTTTTCGGGTCAGGTCGGGCCAACGGATAAATTGGGAATCCATCACATTTTTAGCTAGGTTTGAGTTTAAAAAAAATAATTAAAATTTTCTTCATTTCAAATTTAATACGTTGACCACCACTAGTTGATATAATCAGTGCACAGAAGTTGTGTGAATACCGCCACTGGCCTACATAATATGGGCTGCTTTTATGGACGTTAATTAAGCCTGGTTTACTCTTTCAGTCATTCTTGATAACACTGAATGTTAAGTTTACACTGAGACATACCATATCATGTCTATAAGTCCTGACTGTTAGCTAAGGATGCGAAATCGTATTATAAACACATCTAGCCAGCATTACTTAAAGATAATGCAAAAGTAAGTGTTTACTTTTGCTAAAGTATCAACAAAAATATTAATAGACAGCAAAGGTTTTTTTCTTCTTTTTTCATTAGATGACACTGAATACTGCATTATTTATTACAATAATATTTGTATTAAAAAAAATGAATAGTCCTTGAAATCACTTATTCTCAAGTTTTTCGTTGTTTAGAAAATAAATTTATTTATCTGTAAAATGTTAATATTTCTTAATGAAATTTTCAGGAATTTGTAAATTGTTTACATAATTGCAAAAAATTGTGTATAGAGGTTAATTGCAAAAAAATTTACACTTGTAGAGTTTTAAATTTGAACTGTTTATAAAAACAAAAATTTCTGAATGAATACCTTACAATACAATAAAACTAAAATAATATATTTCATCTGAAATTACCGTATGAAAACCTAAACACGAAACTACCATATTATGTTTTTATAGTTTTAACAATGCATATTGTTATTATAGTTTTCTTTAATAGGAAAAGATATTCTTTCAAAATTTTTAGTAAATGATTTACGAAAATTTCCCTGCAGGCTAGTAGCAACCGGCAACACTGTAATAGTTTTCAAAACAAACAGGTTTAACCATTCATATTATGTAACTGAAACTCAAAATAATATTTTATTTTTGATATAATTTAGAGCAATTTTTCTGCATAGGCTGAACTTACGGAATTAAAAAATTTAATTAAATTCTTAGTTTTACTTGTCAGATGTTTACAGAGTTTTATCTCTATAGTTAGGATAGAAAGTGTAAGGCTTTCAGGAGGGAATAGGAGTAGTTTTGTTGGTTGAACTTATTTTGTTAGACTCAAAAACGACTGTGTGTTACTGGTTAAGCAATGTTTTAAGCCTCTAAATGTGGATAAATAAATAAATTCTCTCCAAAGCATCCAAATAGAATCCAAATAAAATAATGGTGGTAAAATCGAATTTCTCATATACAATCATACTGTTGATTATTTTTGTTGATTTTTGTCTTGTAAAAATTACGTCTTTTTTATTTTAGTGACATAATCATGAAACGATACATTCCGAAAAAACCGATATCTGCAGATTCTCTGAACTGATTGTGTACTGCTGTCAATCACAATCACTTAATTATTTGAAAAGGCTATGTGTTGACCCTGCCAGACTAGGAAACTATATTTGTAAAAATACACAGTCCACTTGGTCCCTTCTGATTGTAGCAGCACAATAAATAAAATGATTAACCGATAATATTGCGCTAACTGATAGGTCAACAACAATTGACTTTGTCGAGTAATACAAACAGGATCACTTTATGTGGTTAGACACTTGACCTTTGATGATAATTAAATTGTTCTTTGTTTATATTATTTGTATATTACGTATTTTGGTAGTGAAAATATGTATGCATATTGTATGAAAAATAATTTTCCCATACAAATAAAATATGTTCCTGTATGGAATAATGGTTGCTTTTATAAAAACAAAACATGTTATGTTACAAAATGTAGGTTATAAATGTAGGTCATTTCATTTTGTGTGTGTTATGGTCATGTTTTATAACCTAACCTACATTTTGTTTTTATAAATGCACCCAATAATATTCCATACAGGAAAATATTTATTTGTTTGAATAAATTATTTTTATTAAGATCATTATAAAAATGAACAATTAAGTTAATTAATTTTAAAGTTGTGAATAAAACTTTTTAGATTTAGCAGACAAATAATTTCAAAAATTTTATCATCATAAAATTCGAACTAACAGTTCTAGTGAGCCGTAACAAATTGTAATTCAAGCCAAACTATGTAGGTCTAAAACAATGATACATGTGCCATATATATGCATATTTGCAACGAATGGAGCATAGATCTTTTTTGAGCTCTTACTGAATAACAAAGATAAATAAATAAATAAATAAAATTCCCACCACCAAATTAAATATGTACTTGACATTGAATTGTAACATGTCAAGAAATCAAATAGTTAAAAAAATTAAGGTGTTCACATATATTACTCTTGCTTCAAAACTTCCCTTGGCCCAACCATATTGGCTCTACTTCTTTCTGCATATTGCTGGTTCCTCATTGGGTGAAAAAAATGTAACCAACTTTTTCTTATTTATTTTGCTGTCATCCTAGATTATACGAGGGTTGATCAAATATAAACGAGACTGACTTTCTAAAAACTTTTCCGTTGGACATTGAACTCTAAAGGGTGGGGTTTCAGGTAGCCTGGGAGGTTTGGGACGGGCGTAGATGGGCAACATTTCCGTTCGGACCCTTCAGTATAAAACTATACAATGAGTGAGAGTGAAGTGCACGTTTCCGTGGAGCAGAGAATTATTATTAAGTTTTTGGCCAAGGAGGGGGTCAATCCGACTGAAATCTTTCATAGATTGACGGCTCAATACGGGGACAGGACCCTGTCAAGAGCTCGCGTTTTTGCTTGGCACAAGGAATTCGCCGAAGGACGGGAAGCAGTAGAAAACCTGAAGGCCAAATCACGATCGTCGGCCGGGAAGGTAATGGCCACTGTATTTTTCGACAATCAAGGCGCCTTTCACGTCGATTTCCTCCATCAACGACGCACAATAAATGCACAATATTATTGCGATGTTTTAGAGGCCGCAAAACAGTCTTTTTGTAGGAAAAGGAAATCTAAACCGGCGAGAAACGTCATTCTTCTTCACGATAATGCCCGACCACATTCGGCGAACGCTACGAGGCTTAAACTCGATCAAATTGGCTGGGAACCAATGGAACATCCCCCATACAGTCCAGACTTATCACCCTGCGACTATCACCTGTTTGGGCTACTCAAAGAGGCGCTTGGAGGCCAGCGTTTCGAAGACGATTCTGCGGTGGAGACCTTCGTGCTCCAATGGCTCAATGAACGCCCGAGAACTTTTTACGAAGATGGAATTAAAAAACTTCCAATCCGGTGAGAAAAATGTGTTACTCGTGCGGGAGACTATGTAGAAAAATAAGTTGTATCAAGAATAATTTGTAAGTAAGCAATAATTTTTTTAAAAAATCAGTCTCGTTTATATTTGATCAACCCTCGTATATCACTAACAACAGTCAGCTTCTTCAAAATAATTTAAGGTCTTGCATACGTCATTTACAAAACTTACACTAACCAAAATAAATTTAAAAAATCTAAGATTCAATTTGGACATTTTTTTTATTCATAACACATTCCATAACAAACACACATGCTTTTAGGTATACAGAGAGATTAAATATGCTGGGTTCAATGCCTCATTGTATGAAGCCAAGCAGATTTTCTTTAACAGCAAAGATGGAACTAAAATACCCATGTTTATCGTACACAAAAAGGTAAGGTTAAACATTTGTTAAATGTGAATTATACTATAAAGAGAATGTCAAAAACCAGTTGTTTCTACTTAATTTCATATTATTCAAAGTATAATATTTACTGTGTATCATATTGGTCTACTTGAAGTACAACAAATTTATGGTGTGTAACATTTTAAAAAAAAAAATTTTAAAGAAATTAAATTAAAAAAAAGTATTTAGATGTCTATTGTAAGGTTTTTGTTTTTTCAAATTTATTCCTGAACCATAAATTTCTTTTATACACATTTTCTGCAGACAAGTTATTATGATATATAAAATAAATATTACCAAAATTTGGGCATAATCTATAATAATATAATAAGTTAATAAGACTGATTTATAGATTATATATAAATACATAATATGTTGTAATTCAAGATTAGTTTTGACATATCATGGTCAATTAGTCCAGTCAAATTGTCATAAATGGTTACATTAATTATGATAGTACACATTTTTTGATGTATTGTATTGGTTGCTAAACTGTTGAAAAATTCAAATTTTTGAATGTGCTCTATCACTGCATCTTGAAAAAAGTGTTAAATTTTGGACTTGGCTCTATTTTTCCAAAAGTATTGGCCTGACAAAAAACATTTTTGTAAAAATGTAGTACATTTTCTACAGTTTTGAGACCAAAACAAAATTTCTGACTCTTATTATTTCTTGAGATAGAGCATTTTGAATTTTCAGAATTTTTCTTAAAACTGAAAAATACAGATTTTTGTCAGTTTTTGCTTGATAGCAAGTAAAGTGCTAAGTCAAATTTTGACAAACATCTGTAGGAGAGGTAAATAAAACCAAACTAGTTATTCTAGCTCTTAGATTTTTAGAAGCAACTTTTGAATATTTTTATAGTTTCTTAAGATAATTCATAATAATTATAAATAATTATAGTTAAATTATATATTATATACATTTCATGAAAAAAGTATTACTTGGAATGAATAAAGTAGATACTAGGGTGGCAATCCCTATGGATGGTGTAGAAGATGATATATAGTTAAATAAATTGTGTTGGTGTATAATAATTCTGAAAATGTTTATTTTTATTAAAGTTTTTACTTACTGTATAGTTTTACTTATAGTTGAATTCATGTTTTCGTATACTAGTTTGTAAACCACAAGAAACAAAAGTTGAATAAACATCAGCTGATGGGTAACTCAAGAATAAAAGTGAATCATGGAGAAACTATGTTTCTAACATATTTTACCAGACTAGCAGTACTTTTTGTTTATTAATTTACCAAAAACAATGTGAAAAATCTGACCCTAAGTACACAATTTTTTCTCAAAAGTAAATAAAGAAAACATTATTAACATAACAAATGTTTCATGAGTTCAACAACAATTTATAATTAAATGACATATTACGTACCTTTTTTTAAAAAAGTGTCTGTTGAATCACAATTTCACATTTTCATATGTTTTGCCCATCCTCATTGTTTTGGTTCTCATGTTGCATAGAATAAAAATTTTTACTACTTCCAATTCAATGTCTTCACTCCACACTCCTTCATTAACCATGCCAATTGATGCTAAAACATATTCTTCTTCAGAATTGTTGTCTAAAATGACTGGCATTTCATTCTTGCAAGAATCTCAGTTGCAATATTTGCATAGTAAAGTCAGTGCATATCTACTTTTGTGCATCCACATGCAGTCATGTAACCTTTTTTTTACAAGTACATGAAAAACATTGAAGGATCCTTTCTAGTGTTGGATCCTTCTCAGCTGTCTTCTCTTCTGAGGAAAGAGGCCTAACAGAGTGTGTATCCATCTCAATTTCAAGGAGTTTTCTTTATTTCCCAGCCATGTTTGCACCTGGTAGTAACTCTCATACCATGCAATTGAGCAGTAGCTGGTGACTATTTAACAAGATTAAATTTAGTTTTAGCTGTAGCTTTACAGATGAGCTTTACCAGAGTTCTTCAAGGTTTTGAGTTGATGGATCTCTCACACACAAAGTAACGAGAACATTTCCCCCTACTTATGCTTTTTGCTCTGTTCTTGCTTGAGGATTACAGAAGGAAGCTGCTTTATTTAAAAGTTGTGGATGTTTAAAAAATGAACTAATAAATTTGTTTTTGCCCTGGCCAAACATCCCTGATGTACCATACATACTTCTATCATGAATAAACAAAAGTACATTAGTAAATTTTTGATGAATGAGTTAAGTAGTTCAGTAATAAGTATCTGACCTTTTACCTTTTATACACTTTTGAAAAAAAAAAATACAGTGTGTGTATGCAATGCCAATGCAGTGATGAGAATGAGAAGATCAATATTCTCTCCAACTACAGGCACAGAGTTGTACTGAGAAACAAAAGAAGTGTTCTTTTGTTCTTTATCAGCATCAAGCATCAAGTAAAAATCTACATGTCTTGGCGGAAAACCATATTGTATAATATTGTATATAGAAATATATTAAATTGAAATGAACCTTTATTCATGTTTGAATTCAAATGTTGACCTTTATGTTAATACACCTTGATATAAGTCCACATAGCAAATGGTCTAAACCTTGATGTTAATACACATTGATATAAGTCAACATAGCAAATGGTCCAAACCTTGATGTTAATACACATTGATATAAGTCAACATTGAAAATGATTTAAACCTTGATGTTAATATACCAATGTATATTTAAAACCATCAATATGTTAAAAAAAAGTTTGTTTAAAAGAAACACCTTTGCAAATGGTCCAAAACCAATCGCAGGGTAGAGAGGCGTTCCCATTGGTGTGACATCAATCATAGAGTTAAAAACTAAAGAGGTCCCAATCAAACATAAAATGTATGACTGAATATAAAGAGCACTATCTTGTGATGAAGAAATGAAACACAGATGAAGTAAAACTGGATGATAATAAAACTGGCTATGTAGTTGTGAACATTTCTTGTATTAGTTTATGTTGTAGTGATACATAGTTTAATTTTTTTTTAAATTACTGATGTGAGGTAAATTTATCTTATAAGTGTGTAAATTTTGATAGATGACTATATTTTGTGATATTGTAAATGTATACTTGTAATTTCATTCAGTAAAAATTGAATTGTAAAGCCCTAAATATAACCAACAAGTATGTTGTTCCTACAATTATAACAACTAAAGTTGAAATGAACTTTAGACAAATTTAATTAACTTTAATATATATTTCTAAAATATAAAAGAAGATACCATGGTATCATTGTACCATTGGTACAATGGTACAAGAATTGTACCATTGTAATTGTCATTTGTAACTGCAATCCTTGTTGCACCATTGTATTATAGTAATATGTAATATTTTTATAAATTTCTTTGCAGGTATAAATATTTCATTAACATAAAATTAGGTATATTTTCCAAATAAATTTAAATTATATTAAAATGAATGAATGAAGTCATTTTTAACATATTTTTAATGATGTTAACAAATATTTTCATACATAGCATTGAAGCTTCACTTTTTTCGGTCATACCTCGAGTGCCACATGCCCTAGTTATATTGTGATGAACTAAGGTATTATAAGGAAGTCTTCTGCTAAATTTTTCCCCTAAATTTTTAAAGTAGCAATCTTGTTGGACAATTACTTGAAGGATTCTTAGTTTCTTAGGGAAAATGTTTTGTTGGTTAATTTTTTGTTCAATATGTACTGTTTGTAAGTTATTAGTTTTGGTAGTGGCTGAATTTGTCATACAGTTTGTATAAGCCACATGGCAGACCTGAAGACAAATATGCAAACTTTGTTTGCATACAAGCAGAGCTTACACGCCTATTGTTAAATCATTCAGACTCTAACCGAAGCATTTTCAATAATTCTTCACCTTTAGAAGTCTTAATATTCAAGTCAATTATTTTTTTGTAATTCATAATTTTCTTTTTCTAAAATTAACGTATTACATTTCTACTCCTCTTTATGAACCATTGAACACTAAGCTCCTTCTTCCTGTTGCTTGTTAAATTCTTCCTTGCTAATTTAGTCACAAGTAACTTCAGTTTATGTACAGTTTTTTAACAACCATTTTAACATTTTATTATTTGAAGTTATGCAGGAGAAATGAAATCTGACCTTAAATTTATTACAAATGATTCCTCCAACAATGTTTTTCTTACAAATACAGACATTCTGAATTTTGCTTCTAACATCATTAATTGGCCCTTGAACTTAATTTTCCTCACTAGATATGAGGTGCTACTCTTTTTTTGCTGAAAAATCTTTTGCTGAAGACAGGGCTTTGTCTTACTCAAATTCAGATATAAATCGGTTATTGATAAAAATCTAGCATAACATACACTTCTCGAGCTTGTGGTTTGGTTATAGTAGGCTTTCTTTAAATGTATCACATGAAAAACAATTTTTTTTAATTTGTCCTATTCAGATTCATTTAAATTCAAATCTCCACTTAGATATCAGAGTGTTAACTGCTGTCAGCTATGTAATTGCAATGTGGTTACACAAAATATGTTTATCAAATATTTTGGGTACATTTGGATAAAAACTGTCATTTCATCAACATTTTCCATTTTGAAAGAAATACAGTACATGTTCAAGTTTTTAAGAAAATCTTCATTTTTTGAACCATAATAAATGGAGTCAGTACACCAGCAGGTTTACTTCGCATTAGTTCATTCTAGATTAACACATGATTTATTCATTTGGGGAAGAACACTAAATTCACGTCTCCAGAAATGTTTCACAAGGATACTTCTAAAAAAGCAGATATCATGACTTTTTCCATGTTTGGATTCAAAGGGACCCCAACCCCATTTAGTTGGGGTTGAACTTTATTATTTGTTTGTTTATAAAGTTATAGCAATGTTTTTTTGGTAATGAAGAATCATGGAACTTGTCAAAGGATTGCTTATGGTACTTAATGCAAACAAACATTTGTCTTTCTTGGTCCTAAATTTTATAATAATGTGTATAAATATGAAATGTGCAAATGCCCTTCCGTGTACAAGTACATTTTTTGCAGAATAAATAGTTTATTGTTTAGAAATTTTATTAATAGTTAATCGTTATGTGTAAGTTTCAATTTTATTTAACCAAGATATATTGTATGTATAATTTTGGTTCTGTGGAAATAAAATAAAATTGAATTACATCTGAGATTGAACCAGTTAACATGTAATTAGGAGCAATATGTTCTTTAAATTGAAATATAAATAAAATTGTAATAAAAAAGTGAACAGTAAGTGAAGGCATTTCAAATAATTTACAAAATGTTGTTATAGTGTACCTTTGAATTTTTAAAGTTTTCGTAATTCGTGTTTGATTTGTCTTGCAGGGACTCTTAAAGAATGGACAGAATCCATGTTTATTGTTTGGTTATGGTGGTTTCAATATAAAAATAATGCCATATTTTATTATTGACGAATTTATGTTTATACACCATTTAAATGGAGTTTTGGCGATTCCCAGTCTAAGAGGAGGCGGGTATGGAGCATATTTTTTAATTACTTTTTTAAGTTAACAGTAGTATTATAAAATAAAATTTTAAGAATTATTTTAAGAGTTTTTTGTTTAAATAATACACATAAATTCGTGTTTACTTTAAAGACGATTAAAGTACACATTTTAAATTTGTTTAATATATTACACAGAATTTCCAATGCAAAGCAGGATTGCCTTAAACATGGTTTAAATAACTTTGCCAATGCCTTTTCTCAAATATTACGCATAATGAAATTGAAGTACTATTCCCCTTGACCACAGCTATTATTTTTGTTAATACACTTATTTCTTATAATAAACTTTCTTATTATAATAATTCTCATATTCATCTAAAGTTTCAAATGGTGGCTGAACAACAAAAAGTTGAAATATTAAAGGGTACTTTTACATACCATTTTACTTTTTTTGGTCAGTTTAATGTACAGAACACTAAAATTAATAAACAAGTAATTTCGATCAAAACAAAAGAATTAATTTACAGGAAATAATCCACCTGTACATACCAATGCTTAGCTTTATGGTGGTTAAGTAAATAAATAGAGATCATTTGATTTCTTCAAATTTTATTTTTTCCTTTAAGAACACTGTAATTAATTATTTTCTTATGATTTAATTTCTTTCTTTGGTTACAACCAAAGAAAAAACATGAAACTAAGACTTTCAGTATTAGTGGAAAATATTTAATTATTTTTACCCTGAAGTTATTTTGCAAAAAACTCAAAAGTGAGGGTCTTTGCAAAATAAAAATATTCTTCTCACTTGACAGTTTTGATGCCACCCTTTGTTCTGAGGTCAACTCTCAGTTTTAGATCATACCTTTGTCCTTGTGGCAACTTTTCAGACAACCAACACTTTATTGACACTTCTTTACTGGTGGTTCAGCTGCAGACAGGCAATCATTTGCCTGTTTTTGCACTGTTTTGCACTGTTTCTCTGTTTTGAACCTCTAGATCAATTCTAGCTTACTTTTCCCTCAAGCTTTTCAAAGAACATATATAGAATACAAATTCTGCAGAGAGCAAACAGAATAATTTCCCGGACAAGTAAGCACAGTATCTCACATTGACTGCCATTATATGGTCAAATATGAGCAAATATAATTAATGCTAGCACTAAAAGCCACTGATGCAGAAGGCCAACCTGCTTCTCTGGAAACTAAACATAGATAAATTATCAAACAGCTAATGAGTGATAAAATCATTCTGTAACTAAAACTGCACCAATCCATGACATTTCCAGAAATGTCTGTCTCTATACCAATTTATTCCTGGACATATGCCTTTTGAGGGACAAGGCAGAATACTAAATCTTTTAAAAAATATCAAGGCCTTGTTAAATAATGGCATGTAGAACTTACACTGAAATATTGGAATAATAATGTAGTGTGTACAATAGTAAATTAAATAAAATGAAATTTAATTCAGTGATCATATCTTGGAGTAAACTTTTCACTCTGATTAATTTTGAACTCCATGATGAAATCCTAAAAATATCTATCATGACTTTTATTTTAGCCTTGTAATACCCAAGCTTCTCCAGTTCTTTAAATGTATTACATAAAACTAATAGTATTTTCTATAAATAAACATGGATCTAATTTTCATACAGTATGTTAGTTTAAGGTAACCTATTATATGTTCAGAAAACATTTTAACTTTGCTTAAATAGAATCTTTATGAAATATACTTTAAAATTGTAACTTAAAACCTAATTAATGTTAGGTAAAACTTCTTATTTAGACATTTGCACGTTTATAAAATATAAAATCATTTACAACTTCTAACTCTAGCATCATAACATTATAGCCTAATTTAAAATTTTGTTCAATATTTGTATCCTAGTCTGAAATTCACATTCATCTTCAACCTTAATGTACTGAAGCTACATAAGCTGAGACACTCACATGTTGTAAAGTGCCTGCATTTGATTTAATATCTCATAAATGATTTTAATGACTTTCCAAACTTGATAAACCAAATTGTCTCTCAATATTGCAGTTTAGTTTGACTAGTTCCGCAACAATTAAGGCTGCTAATGTATGACGTGAATGTCATGTTTCTTTAAAAAGTTATGGCAAAGTAATTATTATGCTTAAAGTATCAAACTAAGTTGTGTGGTGTGATATGTTATCTTTCAGTCCATAAAATCCCTAAGTGATCATTGTATATTAAAACTAACTTCTATATCTGACATCAAAAAATATGTGTCTATTTTACTATGAGTACTGATTGCAAACTTGCTTAATTAGATTTACATAAGTTGGCAGAATAATATAAAATTAAATTTAGCATTGTACACCATCACAGTTTTTCCAGTAAGCTCCAGATATTTAAGAACATATTAAAACAAAGAATTATTAAAATTTAATGTTGCAGAAGGGATATTTTGGTATTTCATAATATAAACGTTTTTTTTCAAAATTTCGTATTGCAAAAGTTTTTTTGTATTTTATATAATAAAATTTTTGTATGTAATTTCTTATTATAAAAGGGGGGGTTAAATAAAAAAAACTACTAAAGCTTAAAATTTAATGCCAATACAAAGGCTTTAAACTTTTGTACTAAAACTATTTTTGTTTTAATTTAACCAACACTGTAAATAGATCATACATTGTGCTCTTCAGCTATAGCAAAGGTAAGAAGAATTTTTTTAAATTTTGGTGTTAATTTGGCTGATTTGTCTGCTGTCAAGTACATGCATCATTGTATATAACAACAGGCAGTATATCAGTGTGCTTTCATAACTTTTGTGAGTCTTTGATAACAGTTTACCATTTGGTTTGACTTCAATTATTTAGTTAGGATAAATCAAGTTTGAACAATTTTAATTAGTCGTCATCAGAATCTTAACAACATAATTTTTACGTGGAAGTAATAATTAAAAAAATTTTTTTATGTTTCTGCCTATGTGGGAATTGTATATGGGAATGTTAAACAACATAACACTTACAATACTTCAGACTGTTAATAGATCTTAATTTTCCTGGAAATGCTGTCTGTTCTTTCATATACAGTTAATCATGTGACCTATCATTAAGTTCATTTATCATGAATCGACCTTATATTTGAAGTTTTCTTCAACATGGACAAACATGATTGTTAAGTGAATTGCTTTGGTAGTATATTATTTATACTACTTGTATAAAACAGCTTTGGGCAATTTTCATTAACTGTAAAAAGCTGCTTATGAAAAAAACTCCATAACTTACATTTTTATAAGTTGTTATACAACATAGTACAACTTTTTTATTGTTGATAAATCTTTGTTTTGGTTAATTTTGAATGATTGTTTTAACATGGAATATAACTTAATCTTTGAATCATTGTCTTTTCTACAGTGAGTATGGGAAGCACTGGCATGATGCTGGGCGTTTATTCAACAAACAGAATGTATTTGATGATTTTCATTCTGCAGCAGAAACATTGATCAAAGATGGTTATACAAATAATAAGTTATTGTCCACCCAAGGTTACTCTAATGGTGGTTTGCTCGTTGCGGCATGTGCAAATCAACGGCCAGATTTGTATGCGTCTGTTATAGCTCAAGTAGGGTATGTATTTGTAAATACTACATATGTAATAGAGATTGATTATTTTTATTATGTTTTACTATTAACCCTTTGTGGCTTTTAAAATATGTCCTCTAAGGTCAAGTGGCCAATAGTACTTGCCCCAGTTATTTTTATGACAGGTGGAAATTTTTGCACAAGTCATTTTCCTTTCAGATTGGATAGCCAGCAAAATCAATTTAAAGTACAGATTTCCAGCAGGACTGGCCAAACAAAATGCTATACTTTTATATTAATTTAGTTATGTGATTTTGTTTGGCTTGTACTGCAACCTATTAGAAAACTCTTTAACTAAGTGTTTCACACCTGATGTGTGTGTGTGTGTGTGTGTGTGTGTGTGTGTGTGTGTGTGTGTGTGTGTGTGTGTGTGTGTGTGTGTGTGTGTGTGTGTGTGTGTGTGTGTGTGTGTGTGTGTGTGTGTGTGTGTGTGTGTGTGTGTGTGTGTGCGCGCGCGCTTTGTATTAAAGTACAAGGCATATTCGACAGTACTTTATTAACTGCATTTAAATTTTTAGTGTCAGTCTAGTCATGTGTAGTGTTTTCTAAGTAATCAAGATAATACAAAACAGTATTAGGTAAAAGAAATCTTGATGGGTATTAAATATACCCATAAAAAGTTCATAATATATGTAAAAATAAAAATAAATTTTCTGTGCTTCATGAACTATAATGTTACATTTTTATCTGTAAAACTAATGTAATAATATTAATTATAACAATATTTTTACAGACCAAAACATTATAAAATAAAAATATATATTCTCTGTATTTTTTAAATCAATAAAAAATTTTTTTAAAAAGCTCTTAATTTTATTTTTTTAAAATGTAATAATCTATACCAGTATTTCTGATTGTAGTGAAAAACAAAAACAATTCCAAGCTGTTTGTAGCACCTGAGCTGACCGAAAAATGAGTGGCCAGTCAGGCTGGCCATCTAACTTCTAAAGACTGTCAACATTTTAAATAACCTTAGCTGACTAAGAGTGGGCCATGGCTAGCTGTACTGACCATCCAAATGCAAAAAGTTAATTTGAAAATTACGATATATATCTTTCTTATAATAATATACTTAATTAACATTTTTATTGATAATAATAGCATAACCACTTAAAACTGAAATATTACATTTAATAGTTTGTTCATATCAGTAGATGTTAAACCTTGTAAAGTGCACTTAATAGGAATAGTTTAACATGACTTTCGAATTGATATAAAAAGTGTAAATTTGTACAAATAAGTCTTTTACTTATATTTTAGGTGCGTGTCCCTAAAGAAAATAATACCACAAGAAAACTATTTTGTATAAACCTACAAGGAGTAATGAATTTGTAATATGTTATTATTTTTTTTTAAATAAAATGTAACCCTTAATAATTTTATTTTATGTTTGAAGTTAAGGAAATAACTAGTGATAGGCATAATCAAATGATTTAAGAAATCAAGTTAATAGTAATATTATTTTAGTAATAAAAAAACTAAAAAAGCAACATCTATTACAATGACTTACTAATAATAATATCTTAAAATTACATATTTAATTGCCCCAATTTTTTTTTTTTTTTTTTTTTTTAAAGTATGTGTGTGTAACTTGGAGAGTTAGCATCAGAAGCGAAGCTTTTGTTAATGATATCTTTGCTGAATATATAGTTAGTTTGGAGATGTGTTTACAAATATCTTGTTTTGTTAAATAAATACTTATATGAACCTATCATAGATATTATTTGCTGTAGTTATAGTAAAAATCAGTTGTTTTATATTAATTTGTTAATGATCAGCTGATTTCATTGAAGAGCTGATAGGTGGCTGTAATAAGTTTTAGGTTAAGTTGTTAAAAACTAGCAATATTAACAATAATTATTATAAATGATTATATTAATTGTGAATGTATTATAAATGGTTACAATGTGCACATGTTCTTTAACTAAAGAAAAATACCAAAACCAAAGCAACACACACTTTCATACAATACATGTGTACTCTTATCAGAAAAGGAGGAAGAAAAAGAGAAAGATAAAAATATAGAGACAAAATTTGCTTGCTCATTCATTCCATATTTCTGTTACATTTTTCTATTCGGCAAACTTATTTTGTCAAAGCTAGCATTAAAAGCTTTGCTTTAAAAAAATACATAATTGACATTGGAAAATTATTTAATTATTTTTTATTCAAAATCTGGAGACTTTGTCATATTTGAAAAAATGGAAAAACAGGCAGTATGTAAGATACTGAATGAACTAATTAATGATGAACTGCTTATAATTTATGATAATAATTATGATCTGCTTATAATTTATTATTCTTTAGGAAATTAGGAGTTTCTTTTCCGGAAAAAAATGATAATGATACAGATGCTGATGCTGCAATCAAGTTCAAGCAAAATCATGTTGTTATTACAGTTTGTGCAAGTACGGTCAAGAATAATTATCTCAGTTTTAGCTTAGTAATAATCTAATAGCAAATAACAAGTTTGTTATTACTCTTAGTGTACTGGACATGTTGCGTTACCACAAGTTTACTAGTGGATCTTCGTGGATCTCAGATTACGGTAGTTCAGATGATCTAAAACATTTCCACAACCTTTATAAATATTCTCCTCTACATAACATTCAAGAACCACAACAGGATGGAGTTCAGGTGACAAAATATTCATAAATTATTTTATATTTGATACTTATAAATATTTTCTGATTTTTCAAAAACATTTTTTTACAGTGTGTCTCTGGTCAAAAATAAACAGATTTAATAAAATCGATTGAATTTTAATCCTTACTCTTCAACTCCGATTGTTACATTTATACTACATAACACAATACTTTAGACTGTTAATAGATCTTTTTAATTTACCGGGAATTGCTGTATATTCTTTCATATACAAGTAATCATGTGACCCATCAATAAGTTTATTTATCATGAATTGACCTTATATTTGAAAAATTTTCTTCAACTTCGACAATCGTGATTGTTAAGTTAATTACTTTTATAGTGTATTATTTTGTCTGTAATTCATGCATGTAAACAACGTCAGTTAGTTTGAAATACAACTCACAAACACAAGCTTTTAAACAACACCTAACATTTAACTTTAAACATTTAACACAAGCTCATAAACAGTTACTGCAGAGTAAGTTGGGAATTTATTCTGTATTCTAGATTACTAATTTCTATTACAATGTTAAATAATGGGCTCAAAAAAAAAAGTTTATTTTATAAAAAAGGTTAATCAGTTGTATATTTGTAATTTACTGTGATATCAATACGATGTTCAAATAAATTATCAGTGGTTAATTATGCTACACTGATCCAACCTAAATAATTAAAACTCAATTTCACACTTATTCTACCTATCTGTTAAAAGAATTATTATAAATAAGAAACTTATAATGCCTGACACATCTATTTTTTTAAAATAATTAAAATTTGTTTAAAAAAATGTCTCTATGGAGCCATGCTTACTGCTCCTCTAGAGTAAACTTGGAGTGATTTTTTATTCTGTTATAGTGTTCTGTATTTTGTTTAATATTTTTTCCATCTCTGTGTACATTATATTTGAATAGAATGTATACACTAGTGATATTTCTTTCACCACTGTTTTCAGTTTAAATATACATACAGATTAGTAAACATGGGTATTGCTATTAAAATATTTTGTTTTTTTTTATAAATGCAGCTCCAAATTCAGCAATTTTGTTAGTTTAGCAGTCCTCTGGTCTGATAACTGCTGGATTACTGAGGCATTACTGTAATATTATTAACCCTATTTTATTTTTGGAAATGTTTATTTTAGATAAGAATTTAATAGAAATTGACTTATAAGGGATTTATAATGTTTATTTAGCCAATTAATTTCATTTAGTATATTTATAATTTCAACTTTAATGATTAAAAACTGGTGAATGAAATATAAATTTCAGTTGTATATTGTAAACAACAATTTAAAACTTTTATATTTTTTTTAATAATAATTGAATAAATTAAAAAATAAAGTACTGTTTTTAATCTGACAATGTTGTTTGTGTTTAAGTATCCAGCTATGCTTGTAACTACAGCTGATCATGACGATCGAGTGGTACCACTTCATTCATACAAGTTTATAGCTACCTTGCAACATGTACTAAAAAACAGTAAAAAGCAGGTAAAATAAATAGATTGTATTATTATATTATGCTTTGTTTATCAATTATAATTTTATGGTACATTTTATTCTTTAACAATAAGCATTACTTTTATTTAAAATTCCATTTTACAGTGTCATAAATTAAGTATTTTGCCATATGTATGCTGTGATATTTATAAGTAATAATTACTCTGTCAGACCTAACATTTATTTATCATGTAGGTATTACAAATACTTTTGGAGTGTTTTTAAACCTTGTTTTTATATGAGGGGTTACAATGGTACTGACTACATCCATATAGATTGTGTTCAATTTATCTTCCCGTTGCTGATGTATAAAAAGTGAAGGAGAGATAGTCTACTGTTTTTCTATCAACATTCAAAATTTATATAAAATTTAAAATTTATTGATAAAATTTAAATTTATTGGGTCAATGTAAAATTTATTGATTTATTGAATGTTTGCCTGCTATCGAAAACATTGAACTATTTCTCTGGTTCAATTGATGTAGGACAATCGAACAAAAACCTGGTGATTTATATAACTTGTGTAAATACACCAGTTCCAATATATATATATATATATATATATATATATATATATATATATATATATATATATATTATATATTGGAACTGGTGTATTTACGCAAATTATATAAATCACCAGGTTTTTATGATATATATATATATATATATATATATATATATATATATATATTGGAAAATTCTATTCACACAACTTACAAATATTATGTATACAAATCTCAGTGAAATGGATTCAGGTATTAGAGATTCTGATTGATTGATAATGGTGGATTTTAAATGATTTTCCCAATTCTATGTAAAATTTGTATGTTTTTGTTAACAAAAATGTTTTCTTTATATATAAAATTATATCAACCAAAAATTGTTTGTTTTTACAATTTTTCATTTGTTACACAACTTACAATACTTATATTATTTCTGAGTTATTTATTTCCAGCAAATGACTGATTTCAATTAATTGTCTAAATAATTTTTATATAGTTTTGTATATTTTATCTATTAATTTTATAACTAAATTATCCTGTCTCTTTTTTGCATAATTTGCTTAGAAAAATTTTAATATTTACTTAAAAACTTATATATCATTAAACTTATAGGTTATGTGACCCTACTGACAGTCCCCTATACCTGCCCGTTGTACAAGCCAGGACAAGCATTTCGAATATCAAACACATGTTTTGGACTTTGTTTTTACACAAATATATTTGTGGTTTCTCCTTTCATCATGCATTTATCTATTGTTAACACAGACATAATAAAATACGAAGTACAATACAAAAAACAGTTAGAGGTTATCAAGCATGCTTTTACAATTGACTAGATGACAGTTGCCTATTAAAATTGTGTTTGCTATCACTATAAACAAGTCGCAGGGACAAACAAGAACACTGCCACTTCAAAGAGCAGGATTGCTGTAGTATATAGGTATTTGTATTGCCCTACGGTTGGCACCACTTGTGGCTAGTTGTCGCACCCCGCCTCACGGCATGCCAGTGCTACGGTGACCGCCACACCGATAACATGTAGCTCTCCTAGTTAGTACAATAAAGTTACTAGTTCATAGTAAACCTGAAGAGTTTTCATTTATTTTAAGATTATATCCACGATATTACATATTGGCGACGAGGTAAATTTTTTGTGTGTGAACTAGTGTGAAAAAGCTCAACTAGTGCTGTAAAAGTTGATAGCAAAGAGTGCGAATCGATAAATAATAGCAACATGGCGACCGGTCAAAGTGAAAAAGCAACAGCGGTGATGCAGAAGGTCAATATTTGTGCAGCAGTTGGAAACCTGAAAGAATTTAAGATCGGAGATAATTGGGAAATTTTCGCTGAGAGGCTGGAGCAATATTGTATAGCGAATTTCATCGCCGACGATAGGAAGACATCGATCCTCATTACAAGCATGGACGAGGAGGTCTATAAGGTGCTAAGAGATTTGTGTGATCCTGTCCTTCCTAGAGATAAAACATACAAAGAATTGTGCGAAGTACTCAAGAAGCAATTTTCCCCAGAATCTCGGTATTCAAGGAGAGACGAGATTTCTATGAATTGAAGCAATCCACTGGTGAAACGGTTAGTGCGTGGTATGCGCGTGTTAAAAGAGTGCTGTGAATTGCGAATTTGGTGCAAATCTAAATTCTCAAATAAAAGATAATTTGTAGACCGGCCTACGGCCAGGAAAAATCTTAGATCGCGTCATCGAGGAAGACCCTGCAACAGCTCTAGAGACTATCCTCGAGACGGCTTTAAAAAAAGAAGCAACGATCGCCAACGCTTTTTCGGAGGAAAGAGAAGTAAACAGAATTTCGACCGCTAAAAGCCAAAACAAAAATACTCGCGCAGGTCATAAGAAGAAACAGGAGTCTTCCAAAAATAGGTCTGCAACGGGTCAAAGTTGCCGGCGCTGCGGTAATGATAATCACACGTCGGCTGACTGTAAATATAAAAAGTATGAGTGCGATACGTGCCATAAAATAGGGCACCTCAGCAAAGTCTGTTTTCAAAAGAACAAGAATGCTGAGACGACAAACAATTCTCAGAAAAATAGAAGCAGAGGCAGAGACACCAATTTCTTGGAAGGAGAGGAAGAGGGGTCCGAGGCGCTATATGCAATGTCCGACAGCGGCGCCACCTCACCACCACCCGTGTGGGCTCGAGTGAAAATTGCCGGGAAAGAAGTGACGATGGAAATCGACAGTGGTGCTACTGTGTCGGTTATCCCAGAAGCTCTATATAGAAGAGAGCTGAGTCATTGTAAATTAGAAACATCAAACAGAGTGCTCAGTTTCTACGACGGAAGCTCGATTTTGCCAATAGGGAAGATTACTGTCGAGCTCCAATACCGAAAAAGGAAGTGTGTAGGTACTATTGTCATTGTTAAGAGACAGGACAATAAAGCGCTGATGGGGCGCGATATAATGTACATGCTAGGTTTTCGAGTAACTGAAGTGAATCATATAGCGGTTGATAAGAGACTTGTTGATAATATTTTGACTGAGTACGCAGATCTGTTCGACGGTAAACTTGGCAAACTCAAAGGGCGTAAAGTGCATTTAAAATTGAAAGAAAGTGTCAAGCCAGTGTTTTTGAGTCCTCGCCCTATGCCATTCGCTTTTAAAAGTGATATCGATAAAGAGATCGATCGTCTCGAACGCGATGGTGTAATTTCAAAGATCGATAATGCAGAGTGGGGTACGCCACTCGTACCGGTGCTGAAATCAAATGGTGAAGTGCGTGTGTGCGCAGATTATAAAATGACCGTAAATAAATATCTTGAAGATTTCAAACACCCGATTCCGCGTATCGAAGCGCTATTCGCAGCTCTCCAAGGGGGAGATACGTTTACAAAGCTGGATTTGCTATGGGCGTATAATCAGCTGGAAGTGTCGGAAGAAACGCGATATTTGTTGGCGTGGAGCACACACCGCAGCATGTACGCAATGAACCGTTTACCGTTTGGCACCAAGCCGGCAGTTGAAACTTTTCAACATGAAATTGAAAAAGTGTTGCAAGGTTTAGATGGTGTGAAAAACTTTGTTGACGATATAGTCGTGACGGGAAACGGGACTGCGGAACATGTAAAAATTTAAAAAAGTGTTACAACGGTTACGGGAAAAAGGTCTAAAGTTGAATAGAAAAAAATGTGCTTTTTCCAAGAGAAAATTGAGTATTTAGGGCACGTTACGACCCGCACAGGCCTCCACAAAAATCCTCAGAAAGTCGAGGCCATTGCCAAGTTACCCGAACCCAAAGACGTGACACAAGTGAAAGCCTTTATTGGCATGATTAATTATTATGCGCGTTTTATACCAAATTTGGCAAATAAATTAGCGCCGATGTATGAGCTGCTAAAAAAGGTGCGGAATTTAAGTGGACAAAAAATGCAAAGAAAGTTTTAAAAACGTGAAGAGCGAGTTAATGTCCGAAAGAAGTTTGGCTCACTTCGATGCGCAGCTGCCAGTCAAGCTTGCCTGTGACGCTTCTATGGAGGGGATCGGAGCAGTGCTGCTACATGTGTATCCTGACGGCTCCGAGCGTCCGATATCGTTTGCGTCCCGAACACTAACGAGAGCAGAGAAAAACTACGCTACGATCCACTTGGAAGCGCTCGCTATATATTGGGGTGCCAAAAAATTCCAGCAGTACCTATTGGGCAGAAAATTTACGATCGAGTCTGATCATCGACCTTTACTGGCTCTCTTTGGAGAGGAGAAGGGATTCCCTAATGGCTGCGGGCAGGTTGCAAAGATGGGCCTGGTACCTCAGCGGCCTACAGTACAATTTGAAGTACGTCAAAGGTCAAAACAACGGAGGAGCGGATGGACTGTCAAGGTTGCCGATGGAGCATAATGAGAAAGAAACTGACGAGTCACGCGATTACTTCGTGTTCCATATAGAAGAGAGAACACCAGTAAGTGCCGAAAAGCTCAGGCAAAGCATCAAGAGCGATGCAATCTTGAACAAGGTCATGCTTTACATGATGACAGAGTGGCCTGGCAAAGTAGAAGACAGCTTGAAGCCCGACCACCTCCGCAAAGAAGAACTAAGTATTGAAAGCGGCCTAATATTGTGGGGTTACCGAGTCATCATACCCGAAAAATGCCAACTGGAGCTGTTGGAAGAAATCCATGCAACTCATATGGGCTCCAGCAAGATGAAATCGCTTGCACGGCAATTTTTCTGGTGGCCGGGCATGGATAGCCAAATAGAAAATTTCGCAAAGAGTTGCGACATCTGCAGACGGGTTGCAGATAACCCCGAAAAGGCCAAGCTGATCAAATACGAAAATTGTAGTAAGCCACTCGAAAGAGTCCATATAGACTTCTTGGGGCCATTCGAAGGAAAAACCTACCTAATTTTAACAGATGCCTACTCTAAATGGCCCGAAGTCTATACAATGGGAAGATGTGACGCGGCATCGACGATTGAAAAATGTCGAGACTTCTGCTCGCGTTTTGGCTTGCCAAAGACCGTAGTTTCGGACAACGGAGCGCAGTTTACATCCGAAGAATTTACTTTTTTTTGAGAAAAAAATGGTATACGACATGCGAGAACGGCATCAGCGCATCCGTCGACGAACGGCGCGGCAGAAAACGCAGTCAGATCCTTCAAGAGCGGCATGAAGAAAATGCTTCTAGATCCCGTGAACCAGGGTATAAGTAAAGAAACTCTAATTTCAAGATATTTAATGATGTATAGAACAACTCCACACTGTACGACGAACCAAACTCCAGCAAAACTCATGATGGGAAGAGAACTAAGAACGAGATTAGATCTGCTCAGAGAAAACATGTCACCTGATAAAGCTGCAAAGCAAATAGAATATTATAAAGGCAATCGAGATCTAATTTTCAAACCAAATCAATTAGTTTATGTTCGCGACTATAGAGTGCCAAATAAACCAGGGTGGAGAAAAGCTGAGATCGTAGAAGTCCTTGGTCCACGAAATTACCTCTGCAAAGTTTTGATGATCCACGACTGGTTTGGAAACGACATTTAGATCAGATCATTGAAGTAGGCACCTTCTTCGATGGATTTGCAAGAGAACTGATGGGACCTGCCAAGAAGAGTGAAATACCTGTGTCCAGTGGTCTACACGTGCCGAAGTTTATCCAAGAAACCGAGTCAGCTGTTCGACAAGAAAGTGTTCCAAATGTTATTGATACAAGTGGCTCAGATAACGAATCGTGCCGCGATGAAAAGTTAGTTGTGCAAAGTGATAGCTCGTCAGTGACTGAACATGTATCGAAAAGTGCGGGTAATGATATGATTGATAAACCACGACCAGCTAGTGCAGTAGTGAAAAAGACTTTTCCAATAACTCTTAATGTTAACGAAAGACCCAAACGGAACATTTCAAAACCGAACAAATTAAATCTTTAATATTGTACCTTTTTTATATATTCATTTTTACATTTCTTAAATAAATAAAAATTAATGAGAATTTTTATATGATATAATACCGCCGAATTAAGGGTGGAGAAATGTAGTATATAGGTATTTGTATTGCCCTACGGTTGGCACCACTTGTGGCTAGTTGTCGCACCCCGCCTCACGGCGTGCCAGTGCTACGGTGACCGCCACACCGATAACATGTAGCTCTCCTAGTTAGTACAATAAAGTTACTAGTTCATAGTAAACCTGAAGAGTTTTCATTTATTTTAAGATTATATCCACGATATTACAATTGCATTAACCAAATGTGGTCTTTCCTCATGAACCACATAAAGGATGTATGTAGCCTGTAAAAGGATAACTAAATCAACTAACATGTTTGTATCCATTAAAGAAAATGAAATACAAAAAGTACAAGAAGATTGCATTCTTACATCAATTATCATTTACAATGGGTTAGTGTAATTCCCTGTAAAAATTGCTATTAAAAACAATTATCTGTATTGAAATGCTTAAATACTACAATGACTCATAAGATTGTAAATGATTATTATTACAGAAACCGAGTGGTTTTTAATTTATTTTTTAAACATGTTTTTTCCCTTCCTTCCAACTACCGCACTCTCCCCAGTGACTACTCTCATTCATAAGGCTGTGTTTACTTAAAAACTTTCATAGTGCATAATTTCGCACAGGCCCCCTGATAAATTATAATTTGATTAGTTACTTTTTGTCTTTTTCAAAGTTAACATGACCTAACACCCGTTATTAAGATTTGTACCCTCAGTGGGTGACCGCACTGTTCTGTGATGCCATAGTTCAAAGTTCAAATTTTCCATATGAGAAACTTTCTTTTCTAATTTAAATCCATGACTTCCGGAATGTCTTATGGTAATCTGAGTGCTGTTGCACCTTCCCCTAAGGTCCCTGATGTTGGTTGAACACATGATCTTCAATCCTACTAAATTGTTAATTATTTTTTAAATAATTAGTTTTGCCACTAGTGCATTGTTGGTGTGGTACCACTGACCAAGAGCAAATTCTGATCCATGTTATTTGCTATCTATGTTAATCAGGCTATACTCCTTCGCTTCCTGTTGGCCGATTTTCCTGTTCAGAGTGTCATTTTGTTCAGCTCCTCACTCTGAGTCTGTAGAAACTTACATTTCTTGGCCCATCCATTCAATTCTGTACAATTTCTGATGACTACAGCTTAGCCTACTGTTTAGGCTAAGCTATCATTTGTTTATCCTATAAATTGTTTATTACTAATTACACAGTTTTGGATTATTATAAAATTTGTCTATCTATGTATGGTTTAATATTACATATTATTAACTGTTAATTTTTTATTAATACATTTAGCTATTCTTTAAAGCTTAATCAGTTAAAATTTTATATTTTATATTTCTCATAACAATTTAAATCTATTTACTAAAGTAATTTTAACTATATCCTATATGCGTAACAATCCAATCTGACTTCAGTTACACATTGTTACTATATGCAATGTTGTTTAATATCTATTATAATTTCTTTCATTCATTAATTTGAGACCCTGGCTTCCGTCTTTACAACTTTCATTTTTGCAATGCATTGTTTTTAGTTCTGTTTCCCTTTCAACTTCCTTTATTGAATACATTTTGCTTATTTCCCTTAATTATTTGTTTGGTTAAGATATTAGTAATTAATATTAACCTAGAGATTAATTGTTAATACAAAAATTTGGATATTAAATTTCTTGTCATATTTTAAGAGACTTATTGCTGAAATATTAATAATTGCTAAAATATTAATATCAGGTTGAATTTTTATTCTTACAAATTTATTCTAAATATATTATTATTCCAGGAAATTGTGTCAGAACCAAGATTTACTTGTTTTTAATAATTCCTGCTAACTAGATTTATTCGGGTGTTTTTTTAAGTACAACATATGCTTTTAAAAACAAGTAAACTATTTCCTTTGTTGGTTCTTGTTCTAGACTTTGGCCATAGGTCTGTAAGTTGAGCTTTTGTTATCGGCAAGCTACTGTTTACTTTGTACCTAACTATTCTTCTAATATACTTCAGGATGTACGACCTTGTCTAGCTATGCAAAATCTTTTAAAACACAACTTGATATGAAACAAATTTCTGACTTTTCTATATTATTTTATCTCAATGGGCATGGTTGTACGTTACTCAGTTCTTACTGTAGCAATTGCCCATTCAAGTTTTGTGCTATCATCTTGTTGAAAAAATACAAAGTGTTCAGATAGAACAACGAATTAACTCAAATTTTTTGTAAAATTTTGCTCATTTGTGGAAGAGCTGTCTTAGATGCTTCACCAAGGCAATGCACGCCTGCCCATTGCACCTTGTCTGTGAGACATCCTTTGCAAAATATGACATCACAGTGTGTGACCACCAACAGTACTCATACAACCGGGCTCCTTGTAACTTTTTTTATTTTCTAAGGTTAAGTTGAAGCTTAAGGGGGATAAGATTTCATAGTATGGAAGCGATGAAAGCAAAAGTAAAGGAGGGTCTCAACAAGCTTTTGGAAGTGGACTTTCAGCACTGCTTTGATTATTACTTATGGAAAATTCTTATGGCGTGTTGTAGGGATTGGCAAGAAGAGTATAATGAAGGAGATAAGCTTAGTAATGTAAGTGAGATCAATGAAATGTTTTGTAACACCAGTCCAGTTATTTAATTGCCATATCTCATATAGGTACAGTGATGTTTTATCAGTCACTATCATCTTCTTCAGGCTTAGCATCTCGAATGTAAAACAATACTTAAATATTGTAATCACTGTTCTTTGTTGTAATCAATAAAAGAAGGTACACCAAATGTCTGGATACATTAAGGTTTGTTTCATACAGTGATTTGTTTCTAAATAAGATCATTCACATTGATGGGGTCCGTGCAGTTGACAGTACTAAAAGAAGTGTTGTGGTGGAGGAATGCTATTTTTTCATATGAATAGGCTGGAAGCACAAACAAATATTTCTTTTATTAACCAGTGAAACCATTCACATAAAAGTAAATTTCAGGGAGGGCTGATATGCTATCTCTCATAATGCTGAACACATTGCATATGGTTTACGTTTAGTAGATGCCAGCATAAGAAGAGCGATAGAATGGATTGTATCCACATCTGTTTTAAGTACCATATGTATGAGGTGGAAATGTACACGTATACAATCTCATTGTAGGAAACACAACTGCAGGGAAATTTTGCAGAACATCTGCTCCTGAAATTTAAGTTTTTAGAACAAGAAAGATACAGAATCTTTGAAATAATGACCAAAGTACTGATTATTCCACAGGAGGAACTCATCAGAAAAATCTTAGAGTTTATGAGACTTAAATCTTGAGAGTAACTTCTAGGGCATCATTGGAAATGCAATAAGCCCATGTGTCTCATGTATAAAAGGATTGGACCGTCTGATATGAAGAAGATGAAAAAGTGTTAGGTCATCATAGAAACTGCAACCATCATAGTGACCATAACACTTCATTTTTTTTTTTGAGAAATAAAGGGAACAGGATGTGGTAGTCTTTTTCAAAAAAATTGTAGAACTTAATATATTTATATAACTTTGTGGGCAAGTTACCATTGTGACCATGCATAACAGAAGTTTTTAGCATATTGTGTATCCAAGTAATAAACATTGCATCAGGAATGTTTATTAAACAAATTGGAAAAAGAAGTTAATCATTTGTTTCCAGAAAAAACAGACTGTGTCCTACCAGGTTAATCAATTGACTCAGATTTTAAGTCTACAGTCAACATTTATTTTGTTCTGTGCAAAATTTTGAAAAATACCTATATTCAGAATTTAATTTGAATTTGAAATATTTATTACTCTAACACAGTATCTAACACAATATCTTAAAAAAGTTGTAAGTTTTCTAAAGTAAAGTATCAAAACAAAATTAATAACTATAATGTATTGTACAGTGCCCAGAACATTTGTAGTATTTAATAAAACATGAGTATTACATTTTATTGGTTGATATTTATAAATAATAGTTTAAATTGAAATAATTATATATGTATATATAGGACGTTGATCTACTGGAAGGTATAAATATTTAATAGCTTCATGTAACATAGTTACAATATATTATAGACAAATAAAGTGAAGGTATAGAAGCAGATTAAGATAAGAATTATCAGGGAGAAAATTAATGAGATTATTTATCATTGTTCACTCTTGTTATAGGCTATTAATCAGTATTTCAAAATACTTAAAACCATAGATATAGCCCACACAATAGTTAACAAATTGAATTTTGCATAGGTCCTGTAAAGAGTGTAGATTTTTTTAAATCAATTCACCAGCTTGCAATAATTCGAAATAGATAATTAATTTACAATCAATGTCTTCAAAAGTAAACAATAAAAAAATTTGACTCATGGCCGCATTAATTCCTAAGAACTGGCATCACAGCAAATAGCCTAAAGGCAGGTTAGCATTTATTGAAGATATTAACAACCCTTAACTCATGAGAAATTATAATAATGGCTTATATTGACATGTTTAGATACAAAAATATTGAATTACGTATACCTCAGTTACTTAGAAATAAGTCCAGATATTAAATAATTACATGTAAACATGTAAAGTCAGCTATAATTAACATAAAAGATAAGCTAGTGTATAGGCAGAGCTTGTTGCATATCCTACCAACATTTGCATCACAACTGGTTACTCGCACATACGCCTGACTTCTAAAAGACAACTTATAGTACTAATTTATTTTGCTTTTATATATATATATATATATATATATATATATATATATATGAGAGAGAGAGAGAGAGAGAGAGAGAGAGAGAGAGAGAGAGAGAGAGAGAGAGAGAGAGAGAGAGAGAGAGAGAGAGAGCAAGAGAGAGGGGGAGGGAGGGAGGGAGGCAGGTAGAGAGGGGAGGAGAGAGGAGAGAGAGAGAGAGAGAGAGAGAGAGAAATGGTTTGAGCGATACAGCTCAAGGCCAAAAAATTATCGGCATGTGGACCAAGACTACATCACCAACTTGAAGTTAGTTCTGGGCATTTAGATGGAGATATTTAAAAATTCATTGCTTCCAAAGTTGTTGTGTAGTGTATTGCACCTGCTGCCAGAGCAACAAGAGGAACTCCAGTCAGGAAGAGTTAGGAATTGTACACACACACACACACACACACACACACACACACACACACTACAACGGGTTCTGGCGCGGGCCGCAACTGCAGCTAGCTCTCTTGGGGGGAATGTATTGTTGTTGGGTTATGTGGCTGATTTAGATTTATTGATTTTTTTAAATTAATGTAATCCTCGTTTCACCTTTTCATACACAAAAAATCCAGCAAGATATTTCGAGATGTATAACATAGAGTAAAATTATAAGCTACCCCTTCATAAATGGACTCAAGCTTCCCATTGAGTGTTTTTACTCTGCTAGCTATTTTAATATGTTAATGCTTGCTCCTACCTGCTTTACGAAGATACACTCTGGCCTAGAGTGTTTACGGTCCTCCTGACTTTCACCAAAGTATAATTAACCTAAATTAAATATATTTTGTGCAGGATTTTAGCTGTCTGCAGTTCTGATTTTTACTTTGAAACAGCTGTTCTTGGGTCTTAGGTTCGTTGGTGGTTTATCTTTGCTATAGTAGATGATATTATGGCTGGTTTGTAATAATTTGAACACTTTTGTAAGTTTTTTCAAAAATATAAATTTTTATTGAAATTCTTTAAAATTTTGTTTAGATTTATTTACTAAATTTCTCTTTAAATTTGCTTTAAATTTA
This sequence comes from Callitettix versicolor, assembly GCA_022606455.1. Classification (NCBI taxonomy): domain Eukaryota; kingdom Metazoa; phylum Arthropoda; class Insecta; order Hemiptera; family Cercopidae; genus Callitettix; species Callitettix versicolor. The sequence goes on from CM040184.1 coordinate 46,860,852, forward strand.
ATTAAGCTTTAGAAATTTCTCTTAATCAAGTCTGATTTAAAATTTTCTCTTATTTTTGTTCTTACAAATTATTGATTATTATTTTCTTCTTATTTTACCTCAGAAACACCTTAATTTATAATTGTTTCTTATTGCTACTTATACTTATATTTTACAATAAAATTTTTATTACAACTTTATTTTATTATTTATAAAGTTAAGTAAAGTTTAGCTGGTTGCGGGATTAACTCAACACGATTTACTGCCACTGCTTTAAAGCTTATAAAGTGTGACGATTTAAGTATTATTTTAATTATTTTATTTATTTATTTTATTTAAAATTTAGCTTTAATTTATTTTTAGGGATATATATTCGTATGGTGTACGATTTACTATTTACTTTTAATAATTTTAATTTAATTTAGTTATCAAAAATTGAAATTTATTAAAAAATTTTTTTTAGTTTTGTCGAATGTGGTTATTATTTTATTATATTTAATTTTTCTTAATTTTGGTTTCATTTATTTTAATTGTGTTTAATTTTGATATTACTTTTCCTTTATAAATTTAATTTTATTATTTTTTTTATTTAATTGATGATTTCTTTTATTTGTTCCAATGCCAGATTACGCTATTATGTGTTGTTTATTATTTAAGTTTGTTGAATTCTGCAGTTTATTTTATCTATATGAAAATAACGTAATTTTATGCTCTACCCATTCACTGTTTATCAGCAAACATTAACATCCCAACAGAAAAATATATGGAATTGCTAGCTTAATACTTTGTTGAAACATGATGTTGTCTATGGTCACGGGTTGGCGCTTTCATCCTGTGTAGTCCTGGTGCTGTACCTTGATGGACCTGGGTTCAAGTAGAGTGGTGGGGTCAGACTTTACCACGTTATGATGGCTCAAGATGTTCGTTTTCTCCCGTTATCTGCTTCGAAGAATGAGTAGCTTTGCGTGATTTTGTGGATTACTGGCTTGTGTAATTCCTTGGATTACTCTTGTGTAGTTTCGAGTAGTTTTTCGACAAAGTTTAATTTTCTGAAATCGCGGTTTAATTATTTTTGGATAGTCCCTCTTTGTACTGTCAAAGTATTTTTAATTCGATTTATTGTATTCAATTTCGTCGTCGGCTTATATAAGGTTTTTGCAAAATTCAGTTATTTGTTACAAGTTGCTTACGCCATACGTCTAGACACGGACTCTGCACAGACAAAAATCACTGGTACATATAACACATCCTTATTCTTCAAGCACTTCGAAATCAGTGATGGATGCGGCCTGGTTCTGCCGCTAACTTAGAAAAATTATCGTATAAAGGCAATTTTAATTTCCTTCTTTGTTAAGTTATCATTTTGCCTTGAAACAGTTCTATTTGACCCTAGAAGAAATAGAGACTGCTAGAACTGCTCGTTGCCTTTCTTTAGATCAATTTCTGGAGTTCGATTCCGCTTTGGTCTACTTTCCATGGTTTTATTAATTTATCAGTTGATTAATTAATTCGTGGCCATGACATCATCGGTTGACAGCAGTTTCCCCCACCATCGGGACTCGCTGGTTTCTTGTGGCCTAAATTCCCTCTCCATTTCAAATTTAAAGTAGCTTTTCTTCGGAAAAACTATAACTTCAGATAGGCTGGTCCAATTTTTCTCATCAAAGTGTCATCTTTTTCCTTATTTTTTGCTGATGGTGTAACACTTTGATTTGAAGTTGTAGCTTTATCTGTTGCTAAGTTATTCCTGTTTTTTGTGGTTCTTCTCTGTTGTCCCTACTGTATAGTCCCTAATTAATAGTTTAAAACATTGAATTTTAGAATATTAATTATTTTTATGCTCCTGTGTTTATTATTATTTCAAATTTATTTAATTTATCTATCTATTTATAACTATTACTTTATATCACCAGCATTATAGTTTATAATCTGGTTTAAATTTTATTATATCTTGTTAATACTATTGATTTGATCTTGTTTATAATATGCTATGTCAACAAAATCCCAGCTCTACATCTGCAAACTATATGTTTATGGAAAGATGAACATTGTGTCTCTTAACCAATTTTCATCATTATATAAAAAAAATCTTGTTTATAAAGCTTAAATTTATTTTTATGAACAATAAATTTTGTTATTTTAGTATTACTTATTTCTTTTATTGTTTTTAATAATTTTATTTACAATTTTGTACTTATTTGATAACATGTAGTTAAATTCAGTGAATATCTGAAAAGCTGGTTTTCTCAGAATAGTTTCAAAACTCTTTAAAAAATTTATTAAACAGTGACTTAATACTTTATAATTTTTGTTTTAGACTAATCCAGTAATGATTCTAGTGGAAAAAAATGCTGGACACGAAAAAAAACCATTTTATAAAATGGTAAGCTTTAAATTGATTATACGCGCACACACACACACACACACACACACACACACACACACACACACACACACACACACACACACACACACACACACACACACACAGTGGTGGATCTATGGGGAGGTATAACATCAATAAGGTACCTTATTGACTTAGTGAAACATAATTTAAAATTAAATACAAAAAGTGGTTAATGATAGTGTTATTTCATAACAGTAGGGCTATAGATAATAAATAATTTATCATAACAACATATTACTTGTGAAATTCCCTGAATAATCAGGGTGCTGTTTATAACATTTGACAAATATAAGTTGATATTTTTTTTTTTTTTAAACCCAGCATTTTTCTCTTTTATATAAAAGAGATAATGTCTTGATAATGTGTCTAAAAGATTTTTAAAATATGAAAGTGTGTGTAAGTGTTCTTGCTTGGTGTTCTGTATAGTAATGTGACTGGCAAATATAAACATACAGTTTGCACAATAGTGGTTTCCTGATTGATTTCATAAGGCAATTATTTCTTCGCAGGAAACATACATTACACAGGTGATATCACAGGTTTCTAGGCATTACCTACAAATACTATGTCTTAAAAGAAATTAGAGTTTCAGGCTTTAAAATGAGTAAGTGTTATATGACTCTGATGGCTTGCAGAAATGCTGCAGCAGGGAACAATAAGTTCTAAATCTGCTGAGCCTAGTGCATTCAAACATGTTAATATGAACAATCTCCCAGTGTACTATAAACACAAAAATAAGCTTGAATGGATATGAAACTTTTAAGAGAATCTACTGTCAATTAGCTCCTGTAGTGAAGAATTTAAGCATCTCTTGCTAGACAATGCTCCATCCTACCCAGGTGTAATAAACCAACATGGGGTGAAAACAAGACTGTGTTTTGTACAGCCAAATGTAATAGCCTTTTCAACCAATGGACCAAGGTGTCTTCAAACATTGAAGTTTATATACACAAAACAATTTCTCAGAACCTCACAGAAGATATGAGAAACAAACTTTTATTGCTTCACAAAATTAAAGAAGGTAAACATTAAATATTTAACTTATTGAGTTTTAATTTGGAACAGAGTGACCCAGCTGTACTTCCACAAATCTTGAGGGAACACATGTCTAACTGTGAAAATTACCAAAAGAGATGAAAATAAAATATTGAGGCTTAAAATACCTGTCAGTTTTTACAAGAACTTCAAAGCAGCTTGTGCCACGGCAGTACTGGACCTTACATTTTAATACATGGAACGTCACCCTAAAGATATACCCACAGATGAGATGTTCACACAGTGGTAAAACATTGCAACTTCAAGTTTATTTGAGTTCATATCACCAAAGGAAACGACTGGTTTCTTAAGTTATAATAACTTAGTTTACCTTTTTCCTTTATTACATTGTTTCTTTGTATTGTTCACTTTGTTTATAGTCTGTAATGTATTTGTGTAGGTGATTAATAAAATACAGATTTTTGTTAAACAAATCCTGTGCAAGATGTTGCCTGATTTGGTTCCTGCAATATTAATTAAACCAAATCAAAAATAATTTTTAAAATACAAAAATTCAATTTTTTTATAATATTTTTAATCAAAATTTGTTGGATTTGTAGATTAGCAGGACTCCACTGTATATAATCCAAAAATACAACCTACAAAGACAGTTTTAAAATTCATGATAACTTAAGCAAAAATGGAAATGCATAAAATAACTATTGATATTTTTCATTACAGATTAATGAGTGCACTGATTTCTTAGTTTTCTTGATTAAAACAATGGGTCTGAAATATGTTGAGTGATGAAGGCTTATACCTACTTCTGTGTAACATGCTATACCAACTCTTCTTCTGTATACATGATTTATTATATTCATTTTGTCAAATTAAATGTCTGAATTAAACTGTATTATATTATTTTTGAATACAATTCATTTCATGTATTTTGTGTTTGATTTCTTTTTTATACTATCTTTTATACTGCAGTATATTTTTAACTTATAATGTTCAAAATAAAGTCTGCTCTTAGGCAAAATAAATCTGGCATTTATCAGTGCCTCAGTGAGAACTAGATAGTTATTGGCAGGCTGATTTACCTCACATCTCACATAGTCATTCTCTAAGAATCTGTAAATCAGTAAGTTGAAATTATTAAAATAACCTTCTTTACTTTTACAAAGAATTGTCATCTCTATGTTAAATATTTTTTTCCATCTTTCTTAGTATTGTCAATTTTGAATTTGTTGATGTATTTTGGATTATCTGTACTGTAAAAATTTTAAAGTTTTTATACTGGAGGAAATCCAGAATGTGTTAACAAATGAGTAAAATTTGCAAAGCTAGAAAAGTGCTATGAATTATAGAAAACAAATTTCTTTAATTTATACAATCCGTAAATTAAAATTTCGTGTGGTAAAATCATATAAAATAGGAAGTTATATTCCAGATATTTTGTTTTTAATTACATTAAATTAGGTTAGTTGCCAAGGTTAAAAAAGAAAGGAAAATTTACTAAGGCAGAAAACACTAATATATTAGAAAACTACAGTAATTCTTAAAGTTTTAAAAATTTGACTGTATAGTTCTCATGTAGTTTTTATTTAAACATAATAGACAACTATATAAAAAAAACCTTACACTATAATATATACTTTATATATAATAGTTTTATATATAAACTATATATAAAAACCTATATAGAGATAAATATACACTTCATATAATATATATATATATATATATATATATATATATATATATATATAATAAAACATAATTAACTAAAGCTGAATTTGTTAGTTATCATTCTTCTTAAGCAAAAAACACATTTCAACGTTTAAAATATAAATTATGTAACATTTAACATGTTTTGGATGCTCGTTTCAATACAGTAGCATCACATTCTTGCAGGTTAGCCATATATAAAAATGAAAATACTCAAAATCAGTTTGCTCATTTAGTAAAAGAAATTAAAAAACTTTTAAATATAACTAGATATTTTTCTTAGTATGGCTGGCTCAAAATATATAAGTTCGCTGAAGACATCACAATAAAAATATATTGTTCTTCTTCAGTCCACTAGAGTGGTTTTATCTGATAGGCTGTTTATCTATTGAATGGATATAGTCTTTCAAGTAAATAACAGAAAATGAAGATGAAAGTAGCTACCCACATAAGTGGCCATTGTTCTTGAATTTGTTTACTTTTAGCATATTTTTTGTACAACAAATTATATAAGTAACTTTTGGGTCTCTTGAATAGCCTAGTGGTTAGCAAATTTTCTGATAAGGATAGCTTCAAGGATTAAACTTCTACAGATGTTCAATAATTTGCAGATGCATATCAAGATAGCTTAACCCGTTTGGCTTTCTTACTATTTGGAAGATCAGAACTCCACTATGTTCCTGGTTTTGCCACTCAGGTATAAAGATTTTGTGCTTGTTTGTTCACATGTTAAAGTTACTCAATTTAGGAAAGATTGTTTTTAAAGAACCTTGAGCTGCACTGTTTTAGCTTGGAAATTCATTAGAATTTTTAATGGTATTGCAGACTTGTTAGAACTAGGAAACTGGTATGTTTGTACTGAACATAACTGTTTTTGTTAAAGGAAATCATTTAAAGGCATTTAAAGAACTGCAAATGTTGCTAAATAATTGGTTTCTATACAGTAAATTAACTTGAATACTGGAGAAACCCACTACATTAGATTCCAAACAAGATACAAGGGTTCTTCGGAAGTAAAAAATGTTTTGATCTGATGAGCTGCTCAGTTCCCCCACCCCGCCCCACAGGTGTCATTGGCCTTCCCACTCTGTCATGCCAGTCTGATGCTAACACAAGCTACTACAGTCATTTACTGTTTATTTGTGTGACATGATTAACAATCCTACCAAGTGTGAGGTTTGTGGTATAATACGCTTTTCGAATGCAAAAAAAGTCTGCCCTATAAAAATTTACAGATAGATAACCAAGATTTATGGTAACATGGTGAATGAAGCTTCAGTTTGAAAAGAGTGTAACAAATGGCGTGGATTGGAAATTATTTATAATTAAAAAGAATAGTAAAACATATAACTAATAGTGGCTATTATAAAAGAGGACATTAGGCATTATTTGTGCTGTAGATGACATTATGGCTGTGTGTGGCAATCATTATAGCTGAAATGATTGCACCACTTACCTGATCAGAAAATGTGCATAGACAGTGATTGTGGCTTTTGAATTCAAAGGAAGTTTTGAAAAAATCAAATAAGTACAAATGATCAAATTTTAATTGTTTGTCTAAGAGAAATAATAATTTTTCTATTTATTTATATATTTCAAATAATTTTAAAGTATACAAAATAACAAGATTATGTAATACTAATTTTTAATGATTATGTTATTTTTTGATTAGATAAATTAGATAGATTTATGTACATGGAGTGAAATAATTAGCTCTTTCATATAGGAGAGTTGCATACATGCAGTGTTACTCCCTGTTAATGGGTGTGGTTTTGTTTCTACAGTAAATAATTCTAATCCTGTCAGAGACTTGTTAAACAGTATAAAAGCCATTTTCTCTGCACTGGAATGTTAAGTTGATTTTAAAAAAATGCTGTATGATGAACATTATGTTGTTGAACAGAGACTGGTGTATTTCCATGTAAATAAACACTCACAATTTATTAATCACCCAGTGTACAGAGTAGCCCACCAAAAACAATATTAAACATCATATGTCTATGACAGATTATCAAAAAAATGTTTTTATTAGCTAGTTAGTAAAATTGATGTGTTCATAATACCCAAATAACAGAAACAATCCCATGATTCCAATAGAACAAATTTTAATTTCTTGATTTTTTGTTTATGGAACTTTTCAGGTTGTGAGGGTGGTTTGAAAGGTGTTGAATCTATGGTATGCAGATACTAAAAAACTGTTTACTACCATAATAGCAGATATTTTTTTACAAGCTCTTTTTTAAAAAAAATCTTCCATCTGTTCTTTTTATTCTCTATCTTATTTTATATTCTGATGTGTATTTCCCATCATGTTAGAAATTAATTGATCACAGTGGCTTGTCTTCTGGTTTAAAATGGAACTCCTTTCTCTCTTAACTACATTAATTTTTAATTTTTCCTCTGATAGTTTTCTAAAGTAAATAAAAATAAATGTAACTAATGTAGCCTAATTATGAAAAGAAGTAATGTAAACATAGAAAGTGGTTATAAAGAAAATACTATCTTAACCAATGGCAGTGATTGTTTTATTTTGTGCAATGCCACCTGAATTAAAAATATCAATGCATGAGTGGCCTAATATCAAACATGTACATCTTTTTCATACATAATTTTTCACTACAACTATGTTTTTATTTCAACTATAGTTTTACATTGTTTTATTGCCAATGTATGAACCTTCAGAAATCACCTAATCAACTTTCCAACATCATTTTTTAAATTTAAAATAAAGAAAATTAGCTTTAAAATTTCACATGTTCGTTTTTGAAACAAAGTTGAGTAGTTGTCCATGTTTGATGCAAACCAATTTACAGTTGTCAACTTTTGATTGGAAACACATTTTGATATTAAAATAATAAGAAAATGTTTTTCAAAGTAAGCTTTTGGTTACCTTGTCAGATTCAGGTTTATCATCATTGATACTTTTCCACAATTTGTTTATTTACAGTTCTGATAGTAGATAAAACATGGGAACTATATTTCTTGAACAGTGTAATTCATATGCTTTCAGATTACAAATAAAGCTTTTGATAGGTTTTTTTCTTAGGACCAAACTTTGCTTCTTTTTATGGTTTTCACCTCTGACTTCAACCGGAACATGACTACTTCCAATTTTAAATCTTGTGTTTTAATGATGTTTAAAACTCCCACAAACGTATTTCTAACACATGTACATTAATTCCCGATTGGTTAACGATGTTGTACTCATAAGTTGTAAATTTGCTTTTAATTGGCTGAATCTTTTTCCTCTTAGGATTAGGAAAATCAGCATGACTGTATTTAAGAATGAATGTATCCTGCTTATCTTTCTCAGGTATGGAAAAAATGCGTTGTGAATGTCTTTTATATTATGCTTTGTAAGTAACTTGCATTGGAAGCCGACTGTATACATACAAGTATGAAACTGAGGAAGACCTTCAGCAGAACACCTTTAACAAGAGATGAAACAAGAAAATAATTTTGGATTAATTAAAACATTATAAATAACTTGTAAAATGCAACAAATGCTTTTGTAGTAATATAACTAATATGACATAGCTCAACCATAGCCTCATTATAATGTGCCTACATTTATATTTAGAAAATTGTCAAGGTAACATATGAACATATGTTAAATGATTCATTAAATATAGTACTGTATTTTCAACATCAGAGTATTTTTACCTGGATATTTTACTCTTAAAACAAACAAAAAACTAATAGTATACAGGTCTGAATCAGCCTTACTTTTTCATCTTTTCTAAATTTCATTTCCATTTTTCAGGTTGAGCTTCCTTAATTTTTGCATAATCTGTGAAACTGGTAAAATATTCTGCTACATTTTACACAGGAAACTTAAAAATAATAACAGAAAATCAACTTTATTATAGACACTACACAATATAATTAAAAAAAGCATATATATTGTTTTCTGTAAAAAAGCAATTGCTGCCCTGACAGTTTTATTGGCTATGGGACCAGTTGCAAGACTGCAATTGGTCCATTCCTACATGTCCACTTTTGAAAGCAAAATAGTTGTCAGGAGTCTGCTTTTGAAAGGAACAATGATACAATTGTATTTTGTTATCCAAATAAGTATTTTGTATGATACAAAAATAAGTATTTGTATCCATTTTTCATGGAAATAGATAGCATCAATGAAAATAGATTAAAAAAATCTATTATAATTTTGATATTTAAGACTTATATGTCTATCTTTGATATGAGGCCACTGGTTATTTTTGACCACAGTTAAATTTTTGCAAATTGTTTTTGGTGAAACACAAAAATTAATCTTGTTAATATTTTAATTATGGTTAATTTAACCATAGGTAGTTAAAATTTAATGAAGTTTGGAGAAACAGGTTATTAATAATCCTGATCTATTTAAATTAATAAACCAATATTATGTACAGCTGCTTTTATTCAGTAGGTATTAAAATAGAATTAAAAATAAAAGTATCATAGATGTAACTGTATTAGTATACCCTGATTTTTTTATTAATATGGCCAAAAATATACATTCTTCTGAAAATTTCTGGAGGTGGCTAAAGCCCCTTGAGCCTCATTTCTTATTCATGTGTTTGATAAACATTAAACTTGAGGAAAAAAGTTTGTAATTTGTTGTTAACGGCAGTTTGAGGTTTTCACAGCCACATCTCATAGTCTGTTCCTCTTGTTACACCACATTTTTTAAAGCTATCTCTAAGGCTACTTTTTCTTGGTATGAAAAATTCTATATCCACCAATTTTTTTCAAGATAATGCAGCTGAGCCTGCAATATAAGACATTAATTAACAAACTGGCAGCTAGAAAGGAAAGATAATTAATCCATGGAAAGATAAATAAGACACACTGCTTGTGTTTCATACCCCTTTATGACAATTTCTGAACAATATTGTCTTGTTGTCAAGATTGCAATTTATATAAAAATTCAAGTCAGAGTGAAGCTACAAATACATAAATCTGCTGCATAAAGTCAAAATTTTGCTTTCTTTTTTAATATTGAGCTAGATATTTTTATTTTTATTTGTTTTTTATAGAGATGAAACATTAATATCTAACAAATTAGTTATGCCATAAATATGAAAACAATGGTTTTAGATTTTAAAATAGTATATGGTGTTCAAAATTAATAAAAAAAAGTTATTCTAAAGTAGATTGTAAAATTATTCCTGTGTTATAGTGGATAGTGCTATTAAATATCATTAACTAAATTGCATTATTATGTCTTGTGTAACACCTAGTTGTTAAAACTTTCAAATAAATGACAACATACTGTAAATCATTAAAATTTTAGACTAATTAATGTGTTATATGTTGTAGACACACCCTAGTATTTGCATGCATGGTTTTCAATCCCAATGTGGAATTCAAACTAGTTAGTTGGACATGTGTAAGGTATCATAATAAGCTATAGGATTGTAATATACAGTTTATTAAAGTAAATTGTAATTCAATATATTTTGTCATGTTTCTTACATGTAAATTTTAATACATATTAAATTAAATCATAATATCAAAAGTTAAGTAGTCAACATTTGTAAAAAGTATCTAATGGTATTATATGAAAGTATATACAAATACTATATTTTCTCTGAATGAAAATTAATGATATATATATATATATATATATATATATATATATATATATATATATATATATATACTTTTACTGCAGATAATATTTATATGTTTTGATTACGTGCCTATTAATATTATAATTTTAAAATAACTGTATTTTACTCCTTAATAAAGTATACAAAGTTAGTATAAAAATTAAATTCAAATTAACACTTTTTTGTATTAGAGTGAAAACACTAAGAAAAACATGAAAGTTCTTATTATAGAATATAGAAATAGTATTTGTTACAGTTTGCAAGGAAAAATTTTGTAATAATCAAACATTTTTATGCAAGCTTCTTTTGATATTTGACTAAGTAGTATATAACATTTAAGTAATATTTAATATAAGTCAGTATGAGAGTGAGCAGCAATATGAAGAGAAGTTTTGAGGAATATTGTGCAACGACTAGTATTCATGGTGTTCAATATCTTGGTGAACGAAACCTGCCTCGTGGAGAAAGGTTAGTAGCAATGTCATAGTTTTCCATTTGTCATTAAATATTTGTGCATTCAGCATGTTTTTTCTGTTTACTCATTTTCATTCTGAATTTAAAGAAGAATTTACTGGATTATTATTTTGCTGGGCATAAGAGGAATTTCAAAATGAACAGAATGCTGTGCATTGAAGAAAGAGAGAGTTATGTTGAAGTACCCAAAAATTTTTTGAATAGAATTTTAAAAGTACTTTTTTAAGTTTATCTGATTCCAACATTATTGTATCTAACTGCATGAGTTTAATTACATTAACCCTGGAGGGTAATTGAATAGCGCAAGTCTAAATTGTTTTCTATTATATCTCCTGACTGTAATTAGTAAAAGCTTCTACCCCTCCAATACCTTTGTATGGAAGTGTCCACTATGTAAACATGGTGTTGTTGCATTTTTTATCACTTCTGAGTTGGTGATGCAAGAGCTTTTTGTTCGTTATGTCTCATCCATACCACACGATTCATCGTGTATACTTCTTTTTGACACTGCTGCAAGTTATTTTTAGTGATTTTTTTCTTTAGTGCTCTATATTATGATAAATTGTGTATGTTTTGTGCTTCAAAATGAAACCGAGGAAGAAAAAATATTGAGACTTTTACTCAGTGTAGAAAAGGAGGAGAGAAAAGACGAAGAAAGAGTGGAAAATCCTATAGTTAGATGTCTTCCAGGATTCAGACTTGTTTTGAACTTAGAGTCACCAGTTCATTATTTTCTACAAATGAAACTTTAGACGACATAGTAAAATATACAAATCAGCATATAGAAAAAAATCGCCCAAACTTAACCCGCGAGCGTGATGCAAGATGAACTACATCTTGAGTAACATTTATATTCTTACTACACATATTTTAATCAATAAAAATTATTACATTTTTTATAAAAATATTATAATTTATATTTATTTTATATATTTGAAAATACCAAACATGTTAAAGCCTATATAAAAACCATTTGGTGTCTATAGAGTTTTTATAAACTTGGTCTAATCCACTCAATGCGACCCATCATGTAATTTTACCCCGCATGACCTCTCCCGGGTTAAATAGGAAAGTCATATATTAGATAGATTCAAAATATTCTTAGTAATATTCAGTTACAGGGAGAGAAATCGCTAGTAGGAAATTAGTTTCTTTAGTGAGTAGATTACATCCTAATAGTGTTCATGTGACGGGAAATCTACCCTCATTGGCAGTTAACATAGCACTCACACATTTTTATTTGAGAAATAATGCATTATGTTATGTGTTTTACTATTATTAACTTTTCTGATTGCGATTCTTTTGTCCTAAGTCATGATTTATTTCAGAAACGGTACTATTTCCATAAAAATAATTTTGCCGCAACACTTGCTATACATACACAGAGAATGAGAAGAGGCCACTTCAAAAATAGGCAGTGGTGGATGTTATAGCCAAACCAATTTCCTGCTAGTGATTGTATTGCTGCCTAATATAATTAATTGTTTAATTTGTTTTTGTAAATACATATTATGTGTTGAATTTAAAACCAAACTAGAATTAATAGAATAGAAAATATTTCATTTTTTCATTTAATAAAAATAATTAACTTTTTTAAAGTTAGTTGAAACAAACTAAGAACTTTTTAGTTCTTCAGTAAGTAAATATTATACCATCTTTGAAAATTGTGATTTAAATAGCTATTGATAGCTTAGTAAATGAAGCTCAAAAAATGACAAAACCTCACAATTTTTTCGTCCAGCATCGATTTGGATAAAAATTTGGAATTAGGCTCATTTCACCCTCTAGTTTATTTTCTACATTGTGCCGTTGTACGCTTTTTATTTTTTAAGGGTGAAAACTACCCCTAATTGTAAAAAATTATAAAATAACATTTTAAACCTTAATATGAGTAAATTTTTGTGTGAATTAACTAAATATGGATCGTTTTATGGTTTAGAATGCAATTTCATAATGTTTCAACCTTTAAAAATCAACCCTTATTGGAGCTTAATGTAAAAAAAAAGTATTTATCTTAAAAAATGATTTCATCTTCATCAATTTGCACCAAAATTTGAAATTAGCTTCGTCTTACCCTCTACTTCAAATTTTATATAATTCTCATCGGCACTGTTTATTTTTTAAGGGTGAAAACTACCCCTAATTATAAAAAATATAAGATAATATTGCAAAACCTTAATATGGATAAAATTTGGTGTGGATTAGCTAAATATGGATCGTTTTATTGTTTAGAATGCAATTTCGTAATGTTTCAACAGGAGTTCATCAGGAGCAGGTGGTTTTTTCATGCGTACGGGGTGAAATAAACCTTCTTTTAAGTACCATCCCCAATCTGTTGCTCGGATATTTACATTTCCAAGCCACTGTTGGATTTGGTAGTAGCATCTTTTTGTATGCTCGTCTAAGGCATCAACAGTGGGCAGAAGAGAAGACAGTTTCACCGCACTGTTTTTTGTTGTGGCTTTGATGAAATATTCATATCGCATCTGCTCGAGATAAGCTTTCAAATTTTTTATGTTACTTAACTTTTTGAGCTGTGTATCTTTGGCAACTCCGTACAACATTATTGTGCAGTATCTGCTAGCTTCTAAAATTTCTTCGGGTTTAGCAGTACTACTGTAAAAAATCTTGGCATGTTCTCTCATGTCGAATCTTTTTTCTACAATTTCAAAAAAAAATTTGTTACCTTTGTTATAAAAAGCTGATACGGTATCGCATCCAGTAAATGTGTGAGAAAAAGCTATTAATTTTGCACTATCTGGATAGACTATTTCAAAACTTCCAGATGAATATATCATGGAAGGAGAATTTTGTTTTCCAAGTTTGAGAAAATAAATTTCGTTCTCTAATTTTTTCCACTTTAGCTCTTGCAGTCAAAATTACAAGTATATTGATGTCGTCTGCTACTATGATTTTCTGTAAAACTGATCTATCCTGAATAGCTAATTCAACAACTAGTCCATCAGCTTCACCTTTACATTGACGATAGTGGATAAACTGTTTCTCTAATTCCACCATAAGTTCTATGAATTTACTTTTGTTTTCGTAGTTGGATAAAAATTTATCTTGACTTACAGAAACTGGCATGTTTGATGTGAATTGATAAACTTTACAGCTAAATTTTTGTGAATGACGGTTTCTTTCTATTATTTTCGTACTTTTCTCACTGTAACTATTGAAGTAACTGTAATATTAGGACCAAAATTTCATTTAAAATATGATATATACTCTTGGAAAACACGTTGAAAAGTACAGTCTGATGGCCATTTAACCCGATACAATAGCATACCTCCATCGACGAAATAGTGAGAATTATTCTTGTCTATACTAGCTTCGGTTACTTGAAATAATGGATACAAGGAAGCTTTTGCTGTTTTTCTTAGTCCTACGTCATCAAATAAAGATAGAGGGTACGGTGCCAGTTCAAATTTTAAGTATAATTGTAATTCTTCGTTACTTTTTTTTATAACACAAATTCTTTGGAATAGCAGAAGTGGATCTACAGGTACAGTTTGGTCACCAATTTTTAATTTGCTGTTAACACCATACAGTGAAATTACTTTATCTTTTTTAGATAGTTTGATTTCATTGAAATACTTTCCACTGATTGCTTGCATCGCTTGAATTCCAATATTTAAAGCATCGTGACAATTTATCTCCTCTGTACCAATTAATCCTGTTACAATATTACGTAAATTGTCAATAGCATCGAATGGGTTATGCTCTTATAAAAATTGTTGCACCGTCTGAACATCTTTGACATCTCTTGCAATCCTTGCATCTCTAGAGTCAATATGCTGGTGGCTTTTGCTGAATTCTAATTTACAAAACCTTTCTATGCCTTCAGTAATGTCTTTTGTATATATAACACCTTTTATAAATATAAAAACTACGCTTTCTGTACAACCTCGCTTGAATGGCCCACCTTCCACACTCATGGCTCTCATTAATGTTTTCTCAATAGTTTGATCCGAAAAAATGCCAGACCAGAAAATATTACTTCTACGAGAAGTAAAAAATCCACCATCGGTGAACTTTTTATATTCTTCTGGGTCCATTTTTTTCCAAACTCCTCATTTCTTGTAAGTATAACCTGGAACTTTTAGTATAGTTGAAATGACCAGCTGCATGTAAGAAAGGTATCATGAGTTCGATATAATCTAGGTGTGATTTCCAGTCACCCATTCTCTCAGCAGAATTGTTTCAACAAAGAGATCATTCGAAAATATTGGATCCATATTGTGGCTGTTTACCCTCTTTTTTCGATTTTTCTAAAAAACGTGTTATTAAAAAAAATAACACGTTGAGTTTTTTAAAAGCCTCATTTGAATGAATTCCATCAATATTCATATCGTAAGTGAAGTTATCTTTATTTTCAATAAGATTGTTGAATTCAATGCTGTCATTTTTCAGTTCTTCAAAAATTAGCAGTGATAATGCCTGCTGTAAAATAAAATGGGCGCATACTGCACGAGCGTAGGAATGTACCAGCTTTCTCCATAATTGAAACCTTGTATTTTTAAGATACACTCTGGAAATATAATAAAATAAAAGTTAAACTAATCAACATTAAAATCGAAAGCCACTATTTTGACAATGTAATATCAAAAAATTACAAAAAAGATTGAAAATTTTTTTTGCATGGGCATGCGTAAAGTGCTCACTTTACACACTGTCAACTGTGCGTAAAGTTTGCACTTTACATACGCCCGTGCAAAAAATTTTGTGCGCGACAAAATTTACGAACTCGTGCGTAAAATCCTACTTCACGCACTTGTTGCTTAATAGTTATTTAGTCGATTTTGCGCACGAGTGTGCTTTTTTGGGCACGAGTATGTAAAAAAGTTGAATTTTATGGCAAACGCATAACGGAAAAATTAAAAAAGCACTAGTGAGCAAAATTTTTCGCACGAGTTGCATACAAAATTTTATGCACTTTGCGATGTGCAGAAAATGACACTTTTGAGGTTAAAAAAGATGTTTTTAAGCAAAAGTGTGCAAAAAAGCGCACTCGTGCGCAAAACGGCTTTTGCAACCCGATAACGATGTTTCTTCTTCTATATCTTTCAGTTTGAAAAGAGAAAGTGGTACATGTAACGTATAGCTGCCGAAAATACCGGTTATGTAGATTATTATTATTACGCTCCGGACCGCGCTATTCGAATGTCTCGAAAAAAATTTTGTTGCTTTTTTAAACATAGCTCCTTCATTTTTAGTGATAGAAAGTTTTTTCAAAAACGATTTTGTAGGGATTTTCAAGAGCTATAAGACTATGTAAATTAAATTCCTTTAAATCCCTTAGTTTTTAAATGGGGTGTTTGAAGGGCTCGAATAAGGTGGTGTTCGCTTGTAAATAGAGGTTCGCTCGCCAAATATTAACTTTACAGAAAATATATGCACAGAAAAATTTACGTCATTAAAAAGGCTACAATGTAGTGCTCTATCATTTTTTTTCGTATCTACAGTAATTTCGGAGATATTTCGAAAAAAGGGTGAAAAATACGACAACGCAAAAAATCGTTTTTTCTTTAAACTCCAATTTTTCTAAAATTAGGCCTTTTAAATTGGTCAAACTTCTTGGGTGTATTGAAAATACATATATGAAGAGAATTGCAGAAGGGTGAGGATCAATTTTAATTAGGGGGGTAAATAGGGGGTTGTTTTCACTGATTTCTTCGTAGAAAAAAGTAGGTACCGACGTTATTTTGATTATAAGTCACTTAATTTTTATGCTAGGGACTTTTTTTTTTTTTGAAAGGTCTAAGCAAATACTTTAAAAAAGATTTTATGAGTTTTCCTATAGTTAAAATGTAGTAAAAAATTTCCACTCCCGAGATGGGGTGGCAACCACCCCCAAGGTTTTAGCGTACACCGGCATGATGTAGAAAATGATCCTTGGGCTATTTCTGTAAAATTTCATGTAATTTATGCTGGACGAAAAAATTGCGAGCCAAAATGCTTCATTTCCTGTACTATGATAAAATAATATAAAATATCAGTTTATAGAATCACAATTTCTCTAGATCTATTCCAAAAGATCAAATACTGATTATAATAAAATTCACTTTTAACATTAGCATAACAATGTTTAAATAAACAGATGTTATTGTATGATTGCAAATAAAAATAATTTCTTACCTTTTTGGGTTTGTTTTTTTTTTATTTTTATAAGGTGTTAACTTTTAAGTAAGTTTTTAATACTTAATTAAATACCATAGCCATTACTAATTATCTATTTTATTATACTTGGTATGTTTTTTGTGGACTTCAAATTATTTAATAAATCTAATTACTATTTAAAAAAACAATATTGATTGTGAAGCAAAATAATTATTGCACATAATATATATTATATTCTTTTCCCGAAAAATTCCATCTAAGCTGCTATACATTTTATGTTAAGCAATTAAAGTAGGCATTAAGAGTTGCCATAATCTGTGTAAATCTCTAAACAAATTTATAGTTTACGATAATATTTTATTTCAGGTTTTGTTGGATATTTTTACTAACAATTGGTTTTCTGGTCAGCGCATCTTTGATCAGCAATGAGTATTATAAATGGAAAAATTCACAAGTTATAATAACATATAATAATACTTTTACTCCAGTCTGGGAAATTCCTTTTCCAACAGTTACAATTTGTACAGAAAATAAATATCAGAAGAACTTTACTGATATATTTATGAAAAATGAAACTGAAATTATTGATGATGAAAATATGTGAGTAAACACTGAA
Organism: Callitettix versicolor; assembly: GCA_022606455.1. Lineage (NCBI taxonomy): Eukaryota > Metazoa > Arthropoda > Insecta > Hemiptera > Cercopidae > Callitettix > Callitettix versicolor. The sequence continues at coordinate 46,878,748 of CM040184.1, forward strand.
TTATAAAATTGAAAGTATCCTGTCTTTTAATTTTAACATTGCAGCCTACCAATTATTGAAATTTATAATATAATTTCTATTTCCTTTTTTGGCATGTTTAAAATCCAATTTATATAGGAAGATTACTGCAATTTCAGATTACTTGAACCCATAATCATATCCAGTACATTATAACAGTAACACTAACAGCTTTAACAGTCACAGAGCTCTCATAGAAGTGGTTATGAGTTCAGCTTCTTCAGAATCGGATAATAGGCACAAAAACCCTGAAAGTGTAATGATTTTTACTGTAAAATGTTTTCTGGTTATTGTTTTCATTAGTTAATCTGATCAGCAGCTTATACCGATCAAATTAAAAAGAATTTTTTTCATTAGTTATTTAGTACTTTCTCAACATTCTTATAAATTTTATCTAAAATAGCTTTATACATCAAGATAAAAGACTTTTTACATATAATTATATGTAAATATAATTATTATGTTCACATAATTTCAGTGAATTATGTTCTTTATTCTCATGAAGTAAGCAAACAAAAAAAGGCAGGCTATATTGATTTAGCAAAGATGAGGATTGTTGTAAATAAGGCATAACAGTACAGCCGCTTTATTTCTGACCGCTAATTTTGTACATTTCTTCTGAAATAGTCTCTATCTGTTTTGCATCGTGCAGATAAGCACAGTATAGTAACAGATATAAATAGGCTTATCACATTTTTGCTTTGCAAAATTATTCTTCCTTTTATGTTGCTAGATGATAGGACATATCACTGAAAAGGCCAAAGATAGTTATTTATTTTTGTGAAATATGACACTAAAATAACAAAATGGCACTTAAAGTATCCAAATATTGTATTTAAATAACATTTTTATAACATTTATTTTTATGCATACAACTGAATAAGCTGCAAGTGCCCATGTTCCCATGCCCAAATAACTGAGTATGTGAATCATTAACCACTTTTGAACAAGAACATATAATATATACAAGTGGTTGTTGTAGTGAAAAACTGAAATTAAAATATAATGAATAAATAATATTATTTAGTCTTCTGTCACTTAAAATATTTACAAAAACTTTCTGTCTTCTAATTTATAAAAACTTGTTTCAACCTGTGCTGAGGTTGTTGGGGCAAATTTCATAACCAATAACACATTTAACAACCAGTCCTCTTTTCTAGCTGAATCTGCCCCTTTAGTTTGCTTGCAGCATCTCCTTTCATCTGCAGTTTCTCTTAAAAAACTTTACCTTTATGATTTTTTCAACTTTCCCATGGTACACAGTTTTGCTCAACTTCTCCATTTTTTTTTTTTTTTTTTTTTACAGCTGCTGTCAGTAGAATATTGTTTGCCTGGAACTCCTTCCTAACTTTAAGTAGCAACTTGAAATTATTCTCAATAAAGAGTAATTGTTTGTAAAATTTTTCATTTTTTATAAGGGCTTTTTCAGTGCTCACATACTCTGCATTACCTTCAAATTCTTCAATGAGTTTTTTTAATTCTTCTGAATTCTTATTTTTTTTAAAAAAAACCTATGAGTGATGATGGGTTATTGAAAGTACCAGATTATAGGATGCCAGATTAGAGAACTTATACTGTATTTGTCTAAGAGTACTTTAATTGGCACTGTCCATGTTTTCAACTGTAAAATAATTTCACAATATTAAGTTTTTGTATAAAAGTGAAAGAAGCAGTAAGGAAAGTCTATTAATATGCACATTGGCATTGCTTAAAACTTTATATAAAATATTTTTCGTTTCAGTACCTCAGAATTAATTATTACTGTAGCACACTGAGGGTGAAAAATATACTTACAGAAAAAAAATTATCTATATAGCTGAGAAACACACAAATTTAATAAGCTTGAAAAGATGAAAAGTTAGAGAACCGCTTTAGTGAATTTGGAGTATGTCATGTTAAAATATGTAACATAAGAAATAACATTGAATATATTAAATATTTTTTCACAAACAATGAAACAACAATGAATAATGAGTATTTTTCATAATTTTTTCAGGTCAGAAATTGTAGAAGCTGCAATGATTATGAATAAAGCGTGGGATGTGAAAAGCATTTTAAAATTTAGAAGAAATTCATTTTTAGACACTATGAAAAAGGTTGGTTTTTTATTTTATTTATATATTGTAAAAATTAATTGTTTATAACAACAGTTTTATTAGGCTAATGTTGTTGCAGGTAGCACCACCATTATCGTCTGTCATACAAGAATGTGTATGGCGTGGTCATGGATTGAAATCTTGTTCAATTAATACTGCTTTCAAAACAACATTTACTGATGTAGGATTATGTTTTACATTCAACAGTCTCAATCCAAATGAAATTTACAGTTCAAAAGTGTAATTATTACTTTTAATTTTAATTTTATGGTAGCTAATTAATCTTAATCTACAAAAATCAAGGTCACTCACTCATTTATTCACTAGTAAATATAATTCAAGAAGGACAAGGGTTATGAAGTTAAAATTTTGTATGATACCTCCCCTTGTGGTATAGGATGTGCAATATGGCTGGGTTAAAAATAATCATCTTTTAAGTGGTTTAAAATAGTTCTTTCTTGATCATGTTAATCTCGATTTTTTTTTATTATTTGTCTGATTATCATATGCAGTGTGGTTAACAGTTTTAAAATATAACTGTTAAATTGTTGTGTTAAAGCAGTGATTAGATAGTTAACAACAGATATATATTAGTTGTCTGATATTGCTGGACTAGAAACCTGAGAGTGAAACTAAAATAAATTTAATGGTAATGGTGTAATATCTATGTGCAGTACTTAAAAGTTAAAAGTCATTCACACACTCATTAACTTATCACTGCATCTCAAGTGTGACAAGGCCTAAAAAGTTGAATAAGGCTTTTTTTAATGGCGTCTTTTATGCTGTAGATGTGAAATAAGCAGACTGGGTTTTAAAAAAAATTATTTTTAAATGATTTAAAATTGCTTCTTTCTAGAATGGTAGCCAAAATGTTTGTTGCTGAAGAAGAGATTTTTTCAGTAGTTTCTCCATTACTTCTTATAACTTAACTACAATTGACTGAAATAGCTCAACAAAAGTTATTATGTTGCTATGCCTCTCAATGAAACGAGTCTCACATAAATATGTCAGCTCCTTTTCTTAATTTCTGGTGTTCATCAATAATGATATTAAGCTGTAAAAATGTTAGTATGTGTATTGTTTTTTAAAAAAAGATTATATCTTTAATTCTATTAAAGTAATATCTGATGGAGGATTTTAAAAACATATTTCACTCAATGCAAGGTTTAGTCAATGGCTAGTACAATAGAGGTGCCTTGCTTTTGGTCATTTTTCTCAAATTCTAGTTTGAACTCCATGCCAGTTAGATGGCCAGCCATTGTGGCAACTCCATCGTAGCCTTGCCATACATACTTGTACATAATTAATTCCAACTTGTTGCATTTTCTAAAATAACTTGTAACATTTTCTGCCAATTGGTCTTATATTGGTACAGATTCTATACCAGGTTCTTCAGGTTACAGGTACATCATCTTTTAAATCTACATAGTAAATATATATTGAAAGCAGCCCCATTGCCAAGACATCCATAATTTTATCAGCCAGTATGCAAAGAAATCAATTTTAGCAACAACAATTTCTGTTACAAAATTTTGTATCTTGGGACTTCCTTATATAACATTCTTGTATTAATAACATGATTGCTTAGATTTTTGGTCCCAGAACCACAATAAAGCATAAAATATTCTATACTTCTAAGGAAAGAGGCCACTGCTCACTACAAAAGAATGTGTCTATCTGAACGCAAACATTCATTGTTTTTCTGATGTGATCTTAACAAGCCTTCTTATATTTTGTGGTACCTAGAGTGCTTAGGTACCAAGCTTTATGAATGCTTCCTTGGCCTTATTCCAATCTTTAAAACCACAATAATTTTCCAGGAGCTTTATGACCTTTTCTACACCTTCATGAAAAAATAAAAAAACATGGTTTGCATCAAACTGCTTCTTCTTTTTTTTGAACAGGCTAGGAAATCAAAGCTGAGGTTGGTTCTGTAACCACTTTCCTGGAATCTCATTTTTTTATTTTTAACTTTGTTTGAAAAAAATAGTTGATTTTTAAGGAAACATGAAGTACATGAAACATGTTTAATCTGAACTTTCAGCAATCCAAACCGGTTTTTATTTCAATTGGTTCGAATTGTTAGGATTCTACTGTACAAAGTAATTATGCACAACACTATCAAAGTATTTATCCATCTTACATGGATATCTCTGTAAATATAAAGTTGTATGATGGACTGCTTTTATAAAATTCCAGCCAACAATATGATAGTAATGCTAAATTTGACGAAAGTAATTGGACACTGGATAATGGATATTATAGCTCAAATATTTCAGACTCTTACCCATATCGTGCAGGTGGATCATTAGAAGTGTTTCTTCTTGGTAGTAAACATGTTATTGATGACTGGACCAGAAATCCATATCAAGGTTTTGTGGTAAATATTTAGTTTTTAATATCTTGTATTTGGAATTTCTTTATTATGAAAATGAAAATTGGTAGTATTTGAATGGCAATAATATATTTTTTTTAAATAAGTTGTTACTCCTAGAAAATAAGTTGGCAAGTTATTTAGTCTGTCTTTTGTAAAATTTAGTTATATAGTACAGTATTGTTAGTCCAGACACTTGCCACTTCAATATATACCTCTTGTGGTCTGAAGCACCAATTTTGAAATAGGCGTAACCCAATGATAAATCATTGTAGGGCCCACGGTATATAGATACACGGTAGGGGGCCACGGTGGGTGTGCTCAGTAGACTACCGCGCGTGTGACGTCACTGAATCTTATTATGATACATTACAAGAAAAGTTTGGTGCCTGGCTTACAAACTGTATATATAATTAAAATGCTCATTGTTTATGATTAATTGGCCTGTCTTATCCTTCCATGCTTGAAATCATTTGGTTTTACATGAGTTTTTTCTGTATACATTAAAGTACATATTGTAATTCAGTGCATAAGCAAAAAAATATTGATCACTGCCTTGTCATGTATATACATGTATTTGAATTTCTAGTGCATGTGATATAACTGCCTGGTTATGTTAGGTTGTTGAGGTAACTCACCACTTCTGTATACAATACTGCAGTGTAATATATTTTATACTTTTACCTTCATTTTTATTCAAGTAAATTCAAACATAGTATGGTACAATGTATGTTTTTCTGTTAATCCTTTGTACTCTGAACACTCGCTGTAATTGTACAGATGCCTGGTCCTATAGGTGTAGTATTAGAGAGGCTCTACTGTAATTAAAATAATTAAATAATTTAAAAAATAATAAAATTTGTAACATTTTAAATAGTAATGTAATCATTTTGCCTCTCTTTATAAGAAAAATACGTTTTAAAGAATTGTGCTAGACTAAGATTGCTAGACTTATTTTTGTCAGTTACTTTACGATTACTGATGGAAACTTTGTTGTTACCTAGAAATAAATTTAGTGTTTAGATCTACAGAAATAAATGTAAAATGCGTATTTTAAGTAGTACTTTTCTTTGTAAGTGCTTATGTACCTCTTAATTTAATTTCTAATTGACAAATTGTTTATTTGATAATGTCATGTAATTTATTCATTGCTGTCTAGGTTTTGCTAAACAACCCTGCAGAAGTTCCTCAATCCACTGATAACTTCATATCAATTCCTCCAAATAGTGATGTTGTTGTGTCTATTAAGCCAGTGATGATAACGGCTAATAATAACTTACGTAAAAGATATTTGCCTGAACAGAGACATTGTTTTTACCCAATGGAACGGCCATTGGCATTTTTCAAAACTTATGTACAAAAGAATTGTAAGATTGAATGTCTTGCAAACTTTACACTACAATTATGCGACTGTGTAGAATATTTTGCGCCACGTAAGTTAATGTAAAGTGACTAGGCTAGGTCAATGTAGCTCAAAACTCTATCAATTGATATAAAGTTTCTAACATCGCTAATTAGACTTCAAAATTTTCCTTAAGAGACAGTTTACTTGAGAACTTATGCCATAAACAGAAACAAAATGAAATTTATATCACAATCTGATTTTTAAGCAATTTAAAAAAACAAATATTTAACATAATAATATTTAATAACATAATCTCAATATTAAAGTATACAGACTTTTTTTATAAACACTAGTCATTACTGTTAAATTTGTTAATTAATTCTATATTATTTGTTGTAATCATGTGTGTAATCAAGTTTTAAGTAGATTTAATATTTTTCTTGAATTCTTGTTCTGCTTTGTGAAGTAAATTTATTCAATTCTCAACTTAATTATTAGTTGAGAATTAAGTTGATTAATAACGTAGAATTAATTATTAGTCTAACTGAAAAATTTACATTTCACCTATAATTTGTTTTAAAGTAAAAAATAAGTTTATAATATAATTAATTTAGTTTCTAACTTTAAACAAAGTAAAATGGTAATAAATATTTCTTTTAAATTAAATTTAAATTTTGTTCTTATAAATTGTTTTAAATTTAGGTAAACCAGAAACAAAAATTTGTGGATCAGCAAGTAATGATTGTTTAAGGATTGCAAGAGGTAATATATTTTTAATAAAGAAATCTGTTCATTAACAAAAATTTGAATTAATTAGTATTACAAAACATATTATTTCTTTTCAATATCAGGATAAAATTATTGCAAGCGTAGGATATAATACAAAAATTTAAAAGAAATTTTGAAGTATACTTATTATGTTTTCGTAAGGTTATATTTTCTTAAATTCAATTTGTCAGTTTGATTTAAATTTACAATTGTTTATTTTTTATTTGGATGTTAGTAATAATTAGTTTGTAATTTAATTAATAGAGTTACTAGAAGAAGAATCCATAAAGAATGACATTGGAAACCTTTGCAACTGCCTACCAGACTGCAACCACTTGCAGTACAATTTTGAACTGAACGAAGCCAGTAGTGACTGGGTAGGACTTCTAAAAGTACTTAACCCAGACTATAAAATGAATGGGTAAGTCATATTTTCTGTATAACTCAAAGCCATAAGAAAAAAACTAAAGAATTTAATTATCCATAAAATCAAATTTGAAACATCAAAACAAATACTGTACATATAACTCTGTACTAATATTGAATGTTTTTGTTGTCTATTAACTGTTGTAACATGTTTATTTTTTAAAAAGGTAATAGATTAAACTTAAAAATAACTCAGAAATCTTAATATATAAAAGAAGTCCTGACTGACTGACTGATTGATAATCAATGCAGAGCCAAAACTATTTTAGCTAGAGACTTGAAATTTTCAGGGTACATTTATGTTACCACATAGGCATGCACTAAGAAAGGATTCTGCAAAAAATTGATTTTAACGCCATTAAACTACTTACCCAGTCCAACTTTAATAATCAACGTATAGCTGAGACTATAATAGCTAAAGATTTGAAATTTTCAGGGTTACCACCACATGTAGGGGTGCACTGAAAACGATTTTCCAGTATTCAACACATAAAGGGGTAAAAATGAGTACAATTTTTATTGGAAAAAATATGTATTTCGTCTGACCTTCTTAAAATGTAACATAGTCACTTTTAAATATATGTAATGAAATATATGTTTCACCATTTCCCAAAACTCATCCCCTAAAGAGATTGAAAGGGGGTAGAAAATGTAAAAAAGGGGTGTACAATTTTGCATTGAAAAAATATTTGTTTTGGATTGTATATTCTAGAAATATGCTATGAAACACAAATAATGAAATACATATTTCAACATTTTTCCGAATTCATTTCCTAAAAAAATTGAAAAGTAAAAAAGAGGTATAATTGGAGAAAAAAGAGTGTTTTCATTGGAGAAAAATATTTTTATTTTTTGGAGTAAAAATATTGGCTTTTCTTGAAAGTAAATAAAATATTCTAAAAAAAAAATTATGATACACGTAATTCAACATTTTCCCCTGAATTCATCCCCTAAAGGGACAAAAATATAAAAGAGGTATAAAAGTTTGTATTGGAGAAAAATATTTTTTATCAGATTTTCTTAAATTCGAATGGAATACATTTGAAAACAATGAAACAACATAATCAGGTTATAATATCTTTTCATATTCATTGTAAAATAATCATGAGTTTAGATAATCATGCTTTTATTAATATTTTTTTAAGTTTCTAAATAATTATATTACTGAAACAGTTTAAGTTTCATGGACAAAGCCGCGACGGGTAATGCTATTAAATTTATAAAATTTAAAAAAAGGACTAATATAAGAGGTATGGAAATGAAGTAACTGGACTGATGCTGCTACCAAACAGTGAGCATACCATGGTAAATTTGAACACGTCTTTGCTGTTCATGCTTTTCTCACACTGAGCATGATGAGCATGGTTGTACGTCACTCATTCTCATCATATTTAAGTCCTTGCACTAGTGTCTTATCGAAAAAATGCAGTGTTCCATGAACACAGTGTTCAAGTGGAACAATGAGTTAACTTCATGTTTCTTGTGAAACTTGGAAAAAATGATACATAAGCTTATGCCGTGTTAAAGGAAGTGAATGTTTATCTCTCTCTCTCTCACACACACACACACACACACACACACACACACACACACACACACACACACACACACACACACACACACACACACACACACACACACACACACACATGCACACACAATACCTTATAAAAGTGTGCAACTGTGTTTCTGATTTAATGGAAAGGAATTTACAAAATTAACAATATAGTGAAATATCACATAAATGAATTTTCCTTTAAAAAAATCAAACTTGGCACAATTTTTTTTTTAAAGCAGAACTAGTTTGTTATCTACAAAAATCTTTTTTCCTTTAAAATAGTAGCCATCAAAAATCTTTAAAATATATATATATATATATATATATAAATTTGATTTTACCCTTTTGATTAGCTTTAAAATATGATAAAAGAGTATTTTAAGTTTTCGAATTTCATTTTTTATACTCGGTGATACTTTACTGAATTGATAGCGCACTAGCAGAACTGTTACAATGAAAGCTTTCAACCAGCTTCAAAAAAAAGATTAAAACCAGCTATAATGAAACCTTACAAGCAGCTGTAACAACCAACAATAAAAGCTTACTATGAACTGCAACAAAAGGTTACAGCCAGCTGCACTGAAAGCTTACAAACACCTACAATGAAAGATTATGACCTGCTATAATAAAAGCTTCAACAAAAGCAAACATCTGTAAAGAAAGCTTACAAACAGCTGATTTTAACAGTAAAGTAGGCTATGGCAGGATAGAATTTAAAATAATTAGAGTAAATGGAATGTTATAATAATAATATTTTTAATAATAACACAGGGAGGGAAACTTACATACCCAGCAATACACACATTTTAAAAACATTCTCTTATGTTTTATGTAAATGGGTATTATTATTTCTTTTGTTTTCAAAATTTTCATTAGTTATTATGTGCTTTCTTGTCCCTGTTATAATGTTTACATTTATCTTATACATATAATGGGTGTTAATAAAGGTCCATTTAATAAGTTAACTACATTAACATAAATAAATATCTGATTAAGTTAAATGTCTGACTTTTAGAGACTAATTTTTAAAATGGTTTTATTTCAGAGAATACCTGTCATCAGTGAAGATATCTTTCTATACTGATCGGTTCATAGCAAAATATCGAACAGAAACTTATGTTTTTACTGACTTTCTAGGTAATGTAGTTGAATACTAGTAAGTATGTATTATATATATATATATATATATATATATATATATATATATATATATAAAACTTAACATTAATGGTTTATGCTAGTTAGACTAATGAGGAAGAGAGATTAGCATTAACAGTGAGATAAAAGCAATATGGGAGTAACTGCAGCTCCAACAAAGTACTTTTAGTTGTGCAGTTCAGAAATGCAGCAAGTCTGAACTGCTGCTTTGATCATTCGATGCTTAAGCCATATCAATTACTGAGCTTTTTTTATTGTAATTTCACTAGTTTTATATACCTGTAAAGTATTTGAGCATTGTTAGCCATATCAGATGTTTAGTCTGTTGTCAACTTTCAAAAATGTTACATGTGTTTTAGTAATATCGGAGAAATGGATCATAAAATTTGCATTAAATTTTGTTATAAATTCTTACAAATTTAGCTATTTGGAATAAAGTGCAGCAGTGTTTTAAAAATGTAAAATGTTGCTTTTGGTGAGTTTCTTATGAGTAAAACAAGGATTTATGAGTGGTATAAGCATTGCCAAGAGGGATGTGAAGATGGGGTCCCTGGATGTCCCAGTACATGAATTACCAATGAAAACAAGAGATAAGTGAAAGAAGTGATTAAAAATTATTGTTGAATCAGAGTCAGAATAGTTTTTAATGATCTTGGCATATCAATTAGCTCATGCTATGGAACTGATTTTTTTTTTTGTGTATGAAATCTTTGTCAGCAAAATCTGTTCCAACAATCTTGAATTTCAAACAAAAACAATGGAGAATGGAAGTTGCTCAAGAATTACTAAATGAAGTCAACAATGATGCAAAATTACTGAAACATGTCTAACAGGTGATGAAATGTAGGTTTGCAGATTTGACTTTGAAACAATGGCTCAATCGTCCCAGTGGAGACATTCTAAATCTTTAAAACCAAAAGCATTTGACAAGTGCGGTCAAATATGGAAGTTATGTTCACTATATAACTTTGATTTTAACAGCATAGTGTACCATAAGTTCTTGCAATAAGATCAAACAATCAGTGAGTACTATCTGTAAGTTCCATGCTGTTTGTGAAGCAATCTGAAAATACACCCTGTTTTGTAGTGTAATAATTCATGGTTTGTTTACCATGATAATTCACTTGCTCACACTTCACTATTTGTTTGTGTATTTTTCGCCCAAAAAACACTGTAATGGTGCTCCAGCCTTCATATTCACCAGATATGACCCCATGTTTTCTGTTTCAAAAAATAAAGAAAACGTTAAAGGGCTATCGTTTTGCAAGTGCCCTTTTAAAGGTTTAAGGGTTAAAGGTTTAAAGGTTAAAAGTGCATTGAGGAAGGAGTTCCTCCTGAGAAAGTACATTGCTACCACAAAAATCTAGTTCCAGAAATGTTTCATGGATTGAAAAAAGTGCTGGCATAAGTGTAAACTATCTAATGGGAACTATATTTTGAAGGCAATAACATTAATGAAGATAAATAAATAAAATTCTTTCCACAAACATGAAAATTCCTGTTATATATATATATATATATATATATATATATATATATATATATATATGTGTGTGTGTGTGTGTGTGTGTGTCATATATGTATATATAGATGGATAAGAGAAAACCCTTAAAATGGTCCACCCCATTCACTGCATATGAATAATTTTAAAAAAATACACTTATTATCTAGATATACCTTCTGTAATAAAATAAAATATAATCAATATAGATTATCACAAACACAATCACTAATATTGGGAACTGCACTTATACTGATTTAAACGAAAATCTTAATCATATGCTGAAACAGCTAAACCATTACTCAGTTAGCAAAAAATAACAAACAAGACCAGTCACTGGAATTTTATCAGTCAAAACTGCAAAGTTACTGCAAGCTTTGATTAACAAAAAAAAAAATGTTCAATGATGTGTTTCCAAAGAAATGAAATGAACTAGAACTTTTTTATTGATTTTTTATTTTCTTTATTATTATTTTTTTTAATAACAAAATATCTCAATGTACTCTTCACCTATACATGAACTTATCTATGTTTTCACTTTTCTTAACACTTCCAACACTTGCAGGTAGAATAATGAGAAGGTGCATTAACTACCACTGCCATAAAACACTAGCCCAGAGTGATTGTTTGTGATTTTATTATGCAATGTGATTTATTAGTTTTTAATATATTGTTATTATTTTTTTTTTTTTTGTGCCACTTGATATTATTAGGTGAGCAAACGTGACTGACTCATCAAGAATATAAAAATGTACCGCATTCTGGTACATTTTACACTACACAGCAATAAAGCCAAGATTAATTTTTGTGGCAAACTCGCTACTTTACTGAGAGCTGTACTGTAATAATTATTGTTTATACTTTTATTTATTCATTGCATTTATTATTTCCCTAAGAGAAATGTATACAAATAATTACAGTACAGTAACATTTATAGTGTAATTAACTTTAAATATGGAGTGGTGGTTAACAGAATGGAATTTCAATAAGTGACAGTTAATCAAACCTAAATTAAAAAATATCTAATATTTGTTGTACTGTAGCTTTTTGTAAGAAAGTCTTTTTGTTTCGGGATCAAAGAATTTTAACCACCTATACAGATGATGCTGCCATTATGGCCACTACAGTTCCAGAAATACCTACTTTCTCTTACACAAAAAGATTCAGAATGAAATCTACCCATATAAACTTTACAAACTAGAAAGTTTAATCATTACCCTTATTGATCAATTTTCAAGTTACTCCTAGTTAGAATTATGTGGAATTATTGGGAATGATGAATGGGAGGCTAAGTTAAAAATTACATGTTAATAAAGTGCTGATTATTAGGTATAGAAAATATATTGGCTACTAGGAAAACAATGTATAGGCCTACTAGATATAAATACTAAGAAAATATCTATGTAAATTATCTTTTAATATTAATTCCATTTACAGTCAAACATGTCTTTTTCGTCTATACAAGGTGTGTTCAGAAAGTAACGAGAATTTTAATTTTTTGAACAAGATATTTATTTATTCTTCTACATTGATCTTGTCGCCTTCAAAATAGTCCCCATTGGAGATTATGCACTTGTGCCAGCGCTTCTTCCAATCCACGAAATACTTCTCAAACTCGATTTTTGAGATAGCCTTTAGTTCTTTTAGTAATGCGCTTTTAATGTCATCTATGGCTGTAAAACGACGGTCCTTTAAGGTTCTCTTTACTTTTGGAAATAGAAAAAGTCACATGGAGCCATGTCTAGCGAATATGGAGGCTGGGGCATCATTACAGTACTGTTTTTGGCAAAAGAATCACGAACAAGCAATGAATAAGTGTGAGCTGGTGATTTATCGTTGTGTAAAAGCCATGAATTGTTTTTCCACAGATCCAGGCGTTTTTTTCGGATTGCTTCACGCAAACTTCATTGAAATTGTAGGTAGTACTCCTTATTGACCGTTTCACCTGGTGGCAGGAATTCATGATGCACTATGCCATTAATATCGAAGAACACAGTGAGCATAACCTTCATGTTAGACCACACTTGTCGAGCCTTTTTTGGTCTTGGCGAGCCAGAATGCCTCCACTGGGATGATTGAGCCTTAGTTTTGACGTCATAACCATAAACACATGTTTCATCACCTGTTATAATACTTTTCAGTAATTCTGCATTGTCGTTGACTTCATTTAGTGAATCCTGAGCAACTTCCATTAGCCGCTGTTTTTGTTCAAAATTCAACATTTTTGGAACGAATTCACTGCCACGCATTTCAGACACAACACACTGGAAACAATTTCATGACATGATCCAATCGATATGCCAACATCATCAACGAAGTCTCTAATTGTGATTCGGCAATCGTTCATAACCATTTCTTTCACTTTTTCCACGTTTTCATCAGTTGTTGATGTGCTAGAGCGTCCAGGGCGTTCATCATCTTCAACGTCTTCACGGCCATCTTGGAAACTCTTATACCACTCGTAAACTCTTGCTTTACTCATAGCAGTCTCACCATAGTTGTTAACATTTCACAAACTTTGTTACACTTTATTCCATTTTTTAAGCAAAATTTGATACAAATTCTTTGATCCATTTCTTTTAACAAACAAAAATTGCCGAGCTAATAAAAACTCATCTAACCTTAGTGGCTATCACAGATAAATTAAACAATAAAAACAGCTGAAAGTTTTATCATACTTCAAGGGCATGTATAGCAACATAATAAAAAAAATATTTGACAAGCAGACTCTCCAAGCCAACGAAATTAAAAAATTATCGTTACTTTTTGAACACACTTCCTATATCACTGGGCATGTGTTTTGCCTGTCAATCAGGCATTTGAAACAGTAATCGTCTTTATACATGTGGCACATAGTGTTATATATTGATGGTATATATATATATATATATATATATATATATATATATATATATATATATATATATATTAAACACAACCCAATATTAAATAAAACATTAAAAAATATAAATAGTTAATAATTAATATGGAGAACCATATATAAAAGTTAATTTTCTTATTTTATAATCTTTAGTGATCATCATTTAATAATTTCTAAATTTTGAATTCTTCCTGTATGTTTAAAATTAGCTCTGATGGTATTTATACAAGATTTTCAAACTGTTTGCATATTTGTGTACATAACACTAGATTCAATAATATGTTTATTAAATATTAAAGAACAAATATTGATTGGATTATGTTTCAGGAAGTTCTTTTTAAATATGATTTTGAAGTATTGTTTGGCTAATTTAGAGTTTGTCACTGTTGATGGGAAATACTTTAAAAAATTTGGCCTGTTCATGTGGAAAATTAATTGATAGTTTTCTTGTAACAATAATAAGAAATTTGTGTAAATTTGGTTGCTTTAGAAAGTTAAACTATAACTCTGTTTCATGAAACAATCTACTTGTAATGTTATTAAATGCTGTTGTTAAATGCTACTGAATGTTGCTATTTTGTGATATATATATATTGATATATATTGATAATATATCAATATAATTAATATCAATATATAATTATATATATTGATGATGATGTAGACTGGGTGATTTCATCTTTCATGGGTGGGGTTTCTGTAAATTTTAAATGTATTTTTTAAAATCATTCACGTGATTGTTAAATTCAGAATTTTTTTATTCTGTAATCATTTTTGTCAATTTTTTTAATTAGAATGTATTTTGCTTGAGTAATTTTTGTAAAGCTACTTTAACTGTCTTTTGGTATCTTAAAATAGGCAATTATAGTAATATCATCAATATCTACTTGTATTAGAAACATGTTTTCCATAACAGTGATAGACATCATTAATTTGTTTTTTCTACATGGCTTCATAAGACAACATACTAATTTTTTAAGTATTAGTGACACTTAAGAAGTAGGTTTTTTTCTATAAAAACCTAAAGGGAAAATTGATTACCTTACAAGTCCAATTGGTATTAAAAACCCCATATTTTGCCTACTATTTTTTATGGTAGGCTGAATAGTTAGCTTAAAGCAATATTAGAAGCTATCTTCACCTATCATCTTCATAACTGAAGTTTTATTTATTTATTAATGTTTATTCGTGTGCCTATTTTATTGCTGAATAAACATATGGTTAGATTTTGTCTATCTTTTGATAATCTTTGGGTGGCTAATTCAAGGCAGTAATTGGTTGAGGTTTGCCAGTTGGGGAGGGGGGGTTGATGTAGTTAAATACAACTTTTGTGTATTAATGTCTGTTTTTGTATTATTGGTGGTTCATGGTGGATAAAATGGATAAATTTTCATAAAATGTTTGTCATTTGCTTAATGCACCATTATTTTATTTATTAATTATTTCCCAAGAGTCTCTAAGGTCGATGTGATAAAGCTCCACCTGTGATGTGATAAAGCACCTGTTGTGTCTCTGAACTGTATACCTTAAGGACTCAGTTCAAGCCCAGTAACTTCAATTTCTTTTACCTTTATCCCATTGTTTATTGTTTATTTTATTGTAAACTCTGATCTCCATCGTCCTTATTAGTCTAACTGGCATAAAGTACAAAGTATGGACGCAAAGAAAAAAAAAACAGAATTTTTTTTTATAAACATAATTATTTTTAATTACCTAACAGTCTAGGAGAAACTTATTTTAAAATTTCTGTCTGTTACAACAAACCTAAAAAAATTGTTTCTTTTATCCAATGGTATTACTAGAGTATAGGTAATACCAATTTCAACTGAGTGATTATTTTATTTACTAATATTCAGTTCAGAAAAATCTCTGTAGTATAACAATTGATTATAGCAACATCTCTGTTAACTTTTACAAATTTAACTAAAGTGTTTTTTTGACAATATTATATGCAT
The DNA here is from genome assembly GCA_022606455.1 of Callitettix versicolor. Classification (NCBI taxonomy): domain Eukaryota; kingdom Metazoa; phylum Arthropoda; class Insecta; order Hemiptera; family Cercopidae; genus Callitettix; species Callitettix versicolor. The sequence goes on from CM040184.1 coordinate 46,894,828, forward strand.
GTGTATTCATATATTTTCAAGATTTAAAACGTAATATTAGTTTGAATGTACAATTAATTAATTAGTTTTAAAATATTATGTAGCTGTTTTTAACACACCCATATTTTGTTTAAAAAACAAGAAATAGCCCAGGGTAGAAAATATAATCTATAATTTTATATTTATAAAATGTAAGATTACCTTATGTTAAGAGTAAAATAATCAATAGTAAATAATTGATTGTTCAACTGTTTCAGCTAACTGTGGCGGTTTGTTAGGTCTGTTCAGTGGATTTAGCATTGTCAGTTTCTTTGAAATTGTTTACCACATATTTTTACGATATTGGAGAAACACAAATATTGAGAAAACCAAAAGAAATGCAGCAGATAATGTCTTTCATTTGGCATAGATTAGACATTTTTTTTAACTGATACAAATAAAATTAATTCATTTAATTAATCACTTTTTTGTAAGATAATAATATCACAAAATTGGAATTAAGAATTTGGATTATAGAACTTAGTATTTATTGTTCAGATTATCTTTATTTCTCTAATATTTACAACAGATTTGTGAAATAAGTTTTAAAAAATTTAATTATTTTAAATGGTGGTAATGTAAAAGTTTTTTGCAACGTTTTTATAAATGCATAAATATTTTAGTAAACAGTGTAATGTGTAAAATATAAATTTTCAAACATAACATTAAAAAAATCTACAGTCTTCATTATTTCATGATTAATTAATTGAGTTTTTTTAATTAAATATACTTTTATTATAATTTAGTAGCATTGTAGATGTAAATATTACCTACTTTGAGTGAAACCAAAATCTTTTGAAATCAGTGTTTTTTCTTACTGATTGGACATATGAGGAGCTATACAGTGGCATAACTAGATTTATTTTCAGGGGGGGGGAGTGAGCAAGAACATGAAGTAGAACCTATCGGAGAGTACACGTCTTCCTCCATAAAATTTTGAATAATTGTTTTCAAAAGGTGCATTTCATGGATTTGTTTATCTAGTGTTTAAAAAAATGTTTTTTTAAACTTTTACAGTACAAACACAAAGAATATCCTTTATTATAATAAACCCTATAAAAATCATTTATCAGTATAACAAAAAAATGGCTAGGAGTTGAACTGATGATGTTGTCACTCATGCTTTTTGATGACTGAAAGACAAAATGTCTGCCTCATTATTGTTAAGAGAAGTGGCATACATAACCTCTAATGATTGATCCAAAAATACCACTAATTCTTAGGTTTGAGATAGTGCATATTTCATTTTTAAAATTCAGAAAAATACACAATTAAAAAAATATTTTATGGAATTCATAACATTTAAAACATTTATAGAGAGTAATTTCTATTTAAAACTTAAATAACTTTATTACTTGTGCAGGTTTATAAGTATAATAAACTGTATAAATTTCACTGTCAAAATTTCTTTGTGACTTCCTCTTCTGTGTAGTTTTATCACTGGAGCTATCGGAAAGTTCCAGGAATTTGAGTAATACATGTAAACAATCACAGTATAAAGTCCCACTGCCATTGATATTATTATTTATCCCCTTTTTTTGTCAGTTTGCCAAATAGTGTGACTATGAAGATTTAGTCTTCATAGATGTACAGCTGAGCACAGATCATATTATTGACAGAAATGTATTAAATTTTGTGCAATTTTCATGATGACTCTGGATGAGGAGTAAAAAGTTTGTTTTAAATTTTCTTGTAAACTGAACAAAATCACGACTGAAACCTATTATAAAGTATTGTTTCAAGCATTTGAAGATGAAGCATTAAGCAAATCAAGCAATTTTTAGTGGTTCAAACATAACCATTTTAAAGGGTGCTGGAGTCTGTTGATCAGTATTAGAATAAGCTATTATTTCAAAGAAAAAAAACACACACACACACATTTTCAAGATTTGTGAATTCATCCATCAAGACAAATGACAAAACAATCTAAAATATAGGAGAAACTCTAGAACTTCCTTGTATGAAATGCCAATACAGTTTTTTATTGAACTTAAAATAACAACTATTACCAAGACTTTTGCCGTAGGCTCAGTAAGACAACGTACTTGTTCATATAACCTTCATTCAACTTCAACAGACAATTACAGAGGATCCAAACTTATTATCTATGATCATTACAGGTGATATGATCATTACAGGCATATGATTACTATTTGAAAATCAAGCAATAATCATTACAGTTAAAAATACCAATCTCTTCATGAGTGAAAAGTATGTCAGGTTGACAGTATTGTGAAGTCAATATTGACAATTTTTGAAATATTTATAGTATTATTTAAAAGACATTTATTCCATATGGTCAGACTGTCAACAGTTTTTACTATTTTAGTGTTTTGAAGCAATGAGGAAGTATATGTTACATAAATGAGCAGAACTGTAGAAAAACAAAGACCAGTTTGTACACTACAAACATTGCAATCTTAGTTAGGAAGTTTTCAATCAAAACAAGATTTAATTTGTAACCTACACACTACATTCATCAGTTTTAATACTGTATAACTTTTTAACTTATCTAAAGGTGAAAATCAAAGTGATGCTATGTTAATTCATTACTACAGAAAAAAATTAAGAGGAATTGCAGTAAATCATCACGATGCTTACCAAACCAACTTTTATAAGTTGTAGCAGAAATGCTAGAATTAATGCATGCATATTTAATGGTGATTACCTTAGAAACAATTAAATTTTTGATAGGAAGAACTTTTTTTAATATTTCCTGAAACTTTTGGGAACAAACCAAAAGCCAATAACCAAAGCCATGTAGGCTATATTACTTTATTTAATGCTAATTTATCCTTAATGCAAATTTCAATCATACAGATGTTGAATCATAACTCAAGACAAATTATGAATAAGGAAAATTTAAAATAAAGGCAAATTGTGGTTTACGGAAAAAGTTAATATTTTTTTATTTAGAAGAATGTGTTATTGAACTACTTGTTTATTATTTAAGGATTTTGTTATTTGTAAACTTTTTTGGATAAAACCCTAACACTGACTATCATGGTCATGTTAACTAACATATAAGTGTTGTTAACCCTTTAAAGAGTGTGTTAAAAGTGCAACAGTGAGTAAGGATATCTGATGTCATGTACATATATAATATTTATAAGTACAGGCATCATGTGACATCTTCACCATTTTTTTATATTCAAACCTGTAATTATTGTGTAAAAAGAATAAAAGAAGATAATTCAAAGTTATTTTATAAACCTGATGCACATTGATACAATTTCCTCTAAATTAAATAAATGAAAAGCATTTGTTAATGAAATATCACTAAATGGGCATTTATATTAAAATGGATGGACTTACAGTCTTAGTAGTTTGTTTTGTAAGATATTGGCAGCTTGGTGAAAGTTATTGTTGCCTCAATCTGATTTGGAAAATTCTAGAGGTACATTACATTCCTAAATAAGGTAAGGTTCCTTGACATAAACCAACTCCACCAACACCTGTTGCGGCTCACAGGACACAGTTTTATCAGAATCTTACAAACAGATTCAAGGTGAGCAGATTCAAGATTCAAAGAAACTGTAATGCATGTTTTAACACCAAAATAAAGGAACAAAATTGAAAAGACATTTCCTTTGAATGTTCAAAATGTTGAACTGAGTGTATATTTTTGTTTTAAGTCTTTCATAAAATAAAATACAATAAAACCAAATATACTTTCATTTTTATGTTATTACAATGAAATGAATGGGTTTTGATTGATTTTTAACCCTTCGCTGGGCGCACCTAGTTGTATCACATTTCCGGGCGCCCCAATTTGGCCGCAATGCCTAATTCCGCTTTTGTACCCATGTAAACTAATTTTAAGTAGACACATTGTATTATTTTTTATTATACTTTGTTTCTAATTGATTTATTTTAATTTTCAGTTTTTTAATAGTTATATTTATTAAAAAAGTTTTAATATTTGAAACAGAGACAATAGTTAATGAATGCAAACACTTGTCCAAAAAAGGATTTCATTTTATACAAGAAACATGACAAATATTATGGAACTCTTAGTGGTCACACTTATCAAAAAACTTAATTTATATTTAAAAATTAATATTTACAAATTTAATCTGAATCAACGTCGATTGCTTCAGCTTCGTGTAAAACAGTTTGTGCAAACAGTGGTCATCTGGCTGTGATTCTTAAAACATACTTATTACATTCTTTGCAAACAATTTTGGTTCTGTTGTTTTTGTGTGGTCAGCAAATATGACAAATAGGTCTACGTGTTGGTATTTGAGCCTGTTGATTTTCCAATAACTTATATTTTTCCAAAACAAACTTGAAGATCTTTTGGAAGAGTTTTATATATATATATATTTGATTGGCAGTATCAACGTCACATTTTGTAGCTTTAATAATCCAAATTTACAATAGACTTTATGGAATCTTCATCAAAACATGATAAAAAATATTAAAATAAAACACTAAACACAAAACAAAACAAAAAAAGAAGGGTAAAAGTGAATGTATGCATAAATATAGTGAGAATATCACTGCAAAAGCAGTTACAAGATTGGGCGCGCTTGCGGCCAATTTGCCCCACTTAAGGGTTAAAAAAGAATCAACTCATTTGTAACAGTTTTCATGTTAATACTACTACTAATCATGCTAATTTCAGCTCATATGATGTCTTTACTTATCTCAGGTTAAAATTAAATAATTAATAATTCTTTAAGAAAATATTCTTTTAACTTTATTACTATTCCAAATCTCATTGTTTACTGTTTGTTTGTTAGGATTGCATTTACTAGTCCCATTTTATTAAAATAATGTTATTTGTAATATTAAGTACTGCGATGTATTAATTAACTAAAAAAAACTACCAAATGATAAAAACTTCCCTGCCAAACCTTACATGTACATTTAAAAAGTTGTTAAAAAACCTTTGAATTTTGCAAAAGAACCAGTCACCTGTTTACACAATTTACTGAACAATATCAATCTTTACACTTGGCCATGACTTGCTGTCCTCCATGAAAATAGCTATCGGATTTCAGTCATGGATACATTTGACAATTAGGTATGTAAAATATCGAAATGTGCTTGGACCAAATGTGCTTGGATCAGTCTCTTAGTTTAAAGTTTTTATGTGAATTGCATATATTCTATGAGAATTTACTAAGGAACATAAAAATGCATGTCTTTACTACCTAGGTCTTAACACTGTAAGTGACCTCCTTAAATAATACTGCTTTAGTTTCTGAGTAAATTTTATAATTTGAATTTAAATAAGTGTATAGTTCAAGATTAATAAGCAGATGATTTTACAACTGCACTAATACCTTTGCCAATATGTTGAGCATAGGGGAAACATGGAAGGTACACCACTACCATGTGCAAGAAGTGATATTGTTCAGTTTATTGTGTAAGCAGTTGACTGGTTTGTGGCAGAATTCAAAAGTGATCTTACAACTTCTTCAATTATAGATTTGGTGGGTAACATTTTATTATATGGTGGTTTTTTGTTTAGATTAGGTAATTTTTGTAAGAATGTCACTGGTACCAAATATTGTTAAGGATGATCACAATTATTTAAATTATATAAAAATAGCTGAAACAAATATAATGTGTATATAAAGGCATTATTTCAGGCCTACATTATTAGCTTGTGATAGCCCAAGACTGTAAGAGCTGATTTTTTTTTAGAATTATAGAGAACTTAAGAAGATTTTATTTTAAGTTATTAATAATATATAGAAACTAGTCATATTTCATAGATCAGCTGTTCAGTTAATTAAGATACAAAATACCACAATCAATAAATGTTCTGGCAGTTTGTTATAGTATTATATCTGTATATATACAAATTTGTATACAAAAGGCAAATACTACAACCATGACAAATAAACTGAGTGATCATTGATTAAAATTGGTTAAGTAATTTAAACTGCAGATATGTAAATATTTAAATTTTCCTTTTTTTGCTGTGTTTTGTAATTTTATAATCGTAAACATAATGATTTTTGGGTTTTTTTATGCAAACAGCACTTCAAGCATGCAGAATGAATAAAATATGTCATCATTAATCAAAATCAGTTCCGTAGTTTAAGTTCTAAATACTGAAGAAGGAGAAAATGGTCAGAAATGCTATTTTCAAATCTTTTTTTTTAACTAGCTTTGATTTTACTGATTATCATTTTTTTTTTTTTATTCTTACCACTTTATTCCCTTTAAGTTACTATTACTGCCAACTCTACATAAGTTTTTTGTTTTTAAGTTATTGGTATCTAGACTGCTCATCTTTACTTCCTATATATATATATATATATATATATATATATATATATATATATATATATATATATATATATACACACATACATACACACACACATATATATATATATATATATATATATATATATATATATATATATATATATATATATGTGTGTGTGTGTGTGTGTGTGTGTGTGTGTGTGTGTGTGTGTGTGTGTGTGTGTGTGTGTGTGTGTGTGTGTGTGTGTGTGTGTGTGTGTGTGTGTGTGTGTGTGTGTGTGTGTGTGTGTGTGTGTGTGTGTGTGTGTGTGTGTGTGTGTGAATTTTTTAATTTTAATTTACTGATTTATTTCAAAGATCAATTTGTGTAGTAAAAGATAACTAAATAGGTTATCATATTAGCATTATTTATAAGTATTATATTTTATAATTTGATTTTTAATTTTAATTTTGATTTATTTTTGTGTAGTAATAACTGTGTGTGTGTGTGTGTGTGTGTGTGTGTGTGTGTGTGTGTGTATTAAAGTACCTAGTTGTTAATTATTCACAAACATAACTATTACTCAATGATTTGTATTTTTAGTATTGTTTACGTAGTGGGTAGTAAAAGATTGGGGAAAACAATTTTTGACAGTTTGATATTTTTCAACAATATAGCGAGCATAAAAAAGTTTTAGAAATAATGCAACTTGGTATGGAAATTTATGTATTTTTTAAAGTTTTGTAGAATTTGTAATTTGCTGGTACCTCATTCCTGGCTCATTGACGTTGTTACTCTTTAGGAAATTAAAAATATTTAAGTTCTAATAGTAAGTAGGCATATTGTGTTTCTATTATCCTACATAAAACATTTTTCCTTTATTTTGTTACCATTCACTTTTAATTTTATTTTAAACTAAGAAATATTTTTGCAATCTGTTTTTCTCAGGTTTTGTTACAGGCGCTTAAAAATTCCGTGTTTAATAATTCCTCCTGTTGTTAAGCTTAACAGTTAAGCAACAGAGTTAATTCTGAATACTTTGCTCAGTAATATCATTTACAATTTGGAATTTGTTACTTAAATCTCAGTGGTATAATGCAAGCTCAACAATAATACTGTTCTTTACAATAACAAAAAGAAGCTAGAATGATCGAAGGATCAACTTAGATACTGTTCTCCAGGAGTCGATCGAATTCACCACTCCACACAGTAGTGTTTGGACCATCGCTTTGGAGGAGGACTACTATCTTATGCTCAAGAAGCACTGGGGAAGAAACTCTATGGGAAGTCTCAATTTTGTTTATATTATATAGCCTTTTAAAGCGTTATATATATATATATATATATATATATATATATATATATATGTGTGTGTGTGTGTGTGTGTGTGTGTGTGTGTGTGTGTGTGTGTGTGTGTGTGTGTGTGTGTGAGAGAGAGAGAGAGAGAGATTCAGAGAAATATACACAGGAATTTGATGTGGAAAAATAAGTAAGTAACTAAATTAAAATAGTTTTCAAGATTTTATTTTTTTCAATACATCAATAATATTACTACACAACATAGTTTTGGGTTGTTCCATTTTTCTTTCTTATTTTTTTAACTTTTTACATTTTTTTAAAGGCTGAAAAATTTAATTAAAAGAAACAATAAATACAAAATAATAACCTATATCACAAGCCAAACACTTTTTTATGTTCTTATATTAAATTTGAAAAGAAAACTGTTTCATCATATATATATATAAATATCAAATAACAATTTTGGCTACTGTTTTTGATTTTAACAACTACAATAATTTATTTTATATTAAAAATAGTGTCAATTTTTTAACTCTTACACTGGTTCAAATGGTAATAATTTTGTAAAAACCGCACAATGTGCATAAAAATACATCATTTTCTAGATAGTAGAAGAATAAACAAGTAGGCCTAAGTGTATGGAACGGAGACACACACCCATGCATATCTAACATACACACACTTTGGAACACAACTAAGATGCCATATTGTATTAAATTATAACATAGGAACTTAAAAAAGTAACTCAGTCAGAGACAACATGTTTAACAAAATAATCAAAGAATTAATTAATTTTTGTGTTATAAATATTTCAAGATTGAATGAAAATAATAATATTAATAATAATAATAGTAATAATAATCATAATAATAATAACAATCAAAATCTTATAATTAATTACTGATGATGCCAATATAATATATAAGTTACAGTATTTGGTATAACATGAAAAATAAATAATTTTTAGTTTTTTTTCATATTTGAGCGTATACAATGTAATAATAGAACACAGAAGGTGTATAATAAACAAAAACATAACAAAGTTTGGTTGATACAAACTAATTTCATCTTAGAGTATACAAATATGGCAACACAAACAATGATAGAACAAACATCAAGGGAATATGGTACTTATTGTATCAATGGTGGATTACATATGTGCTCTAATTAATATTAACTATTGAAACATCCTGTAAACTATTATTGTAAATAAAAAGTTAGGCTAAATAATTATTATGTCATACAGCGATGTATTAATTAAAATAGCAATCTGATGGACAATTTACATTTGTTTTTACTCTACTGAATAATTACTTAATGTTCCGATGAATTCACTTTTGTTTAGAAAAGTTTAAATATATCGAATTCTGTATAAAACTAAGTTGTTTTTCTTTCTCTTTACTCTTTAAGACTGAACCATCAGAAAACTATTTGAACTAAAAAGATAACGTTCATAATTCATACAATAACTATTTTAATAATAGATCTAGTGTCTTCAGTGTTTCAATTATTATTTGTTTGTTATTTTTTAAATTTCAGAAATTGCAATGGAAACTTTTAATTGGTAGCGAAATAATAAAAGCACAATGTATTTCTAGTGCTAAATATTACATTTTGAAACAAATGCATTTGTTTATACTACCTATAAAATATTATAATAATACATATTTTTAAAAATTTACGACTTTGTGTTAATAAAATAAATAACATGTTCTTGGTATAAAGAATGTGTTTGCAATGTATACAATTTAAGTGCCTGTAACTTTCTTACAACATATATATATATATATATATATATATATATATATATATATATATATATATATATATATATATATATACCATATTAAATTTTGTTTAAGCCTAAAAACAAAAAAAATACAATAATGAAATGTGATATATGTATTATTCCTAAGTGAATCGTAAATATTTTATGTATATCATGATCATTCTATATTTTTATATAATGCATATTATTGTTTTTTGCATATGTGTAAATACAAAAAAGTTAGTAAAAAATATTAAAATAAAAAAATTGAAACAATAATAATTATATATTTACTAAATATTTGTTTAATTTGAAGTATTTTCATAAGTAATTGTAAATAATTGAAAATTAATAAAATCTAATTTTCTTTATGTAAGTTAAATAAAGAATTAATATAGGAGCTTTTATTATGTAGTAGCTAATTATGTAGAAGCTAAATAATAAATGCTAAGCGTATTAATTTTTACTGCAATAGTATTAAAAAATATATACTTTTTAAAAGGAAATATTTTAGAGTTATGCCTTAGAAAATTATCACTACTGACACTAGTAACAAACCCGCTTTCCGATGAGCAGAGTAACAACGAAGTTAACAACAGAATGCTCAACAGAACAATAGAGTACAACAAGAACGAGATGAGGTAATTATATTGCAACAGGATTCACTATGGTAGGCAATGATTCAATAACAAAATTGGCTAGGTTAATTACTTAAAATATTATATATAAGTATAATGAACAAAAATAAGTGGAAATTATAAGTTTAAACAAAGTCACTGTTGTAAATTATGAACGTTATCAGGTGCTATCTAGTGAGAAACATCTGAATGATGTACTGTACTGTAAACATTACTGTATCTTAAGTAGCCTTTTGGCGATTAATAAAACTAGGCAGTATGCAATAAGAGAAACACAACATTAGAGTCTGGAAGGTACTGGTTAAACAAGCATTATATCAACTGGTAATAACAAAAGACCTAATATGGTACTGACTTATTGTTCAATTTAAAAAAAATAATTTTGACATTTTGCTATTGATTTCAATAGATTGGAAACATAAATAGGTAGAGTAGTTCTGACTTGTAGAAGTTGACTACGAATGTTTTAACAAAACATCAGCAATTATTCAATTTTTCTTATAAGCAGTTAACAAAATCTAATTTGCTATACTTAATTGATGGTTGTATTATTGATTTAATATTTGTAGGCAACATTTACAAGTCAACATATCAGTAACAACCAAAGCAAGTCAGATAATGAAGCAACGCGGAAGTGGCGGAGAAACATATAAGCAGTAACAACTAATTAATTAGTACAGTATTTATTTCATAATGACACCAGAAATAAACAACTTGTAATATTATAATATGGTAGAGTGAACAATGAAAACATGTTATCGGTTACATAAAATTCTATTGTAAATTACTGTAAATTTGTATTGTGTCCTTAAATCAAATACTAATGTATTGCACTGGAATGAGTTCCAGTGTTTAGGAATGCAACATATTTTGCAAATTTGAAACCATTTTATGATGATAGTGTTTTTATTAGATATATCTGGTTTCTTAAAATTTGTAATTATAATTTGCAAAATATATTGGCACACAAAATGTATTAGTGGTTACTTATACATCTCGGACTATATTTATTAATGAATGCTGTTGTCAGAAATCATTAATAATATTAAAAACTTATGTCAGTATTACATAATAGTATTGAACTATGTATGTATCAAGCTATGGTGTTGTAGTACTGCTGTAGTAGTACAGACAGTATTTGGGCTATTGTAAATTGTTCTTGGTTTAACCAAGTTTTATTGCATATTGTAACTCAAACTTCAGTAATCCTACAAACACAGTGCGTTCTTACATAAAAACAGTAACTGTAATTATGCAGCCTATTCCTCTTGCCGTAACACATCATTTATAGTATGGTACACAGTAGTGAAAACTGCCTGTGTATTTGGGCTATTGTAAAAAATATACACTTTCATTGAGTATGGTACATGACAGTGAATACTGTCATGTATTGGGCTATTGTATATACTAACTATAGTACATTTTATTTTAAAAAATATACAAACTGATTGTACAAATTAGTACGTGTAATTGTCCTACATAATAGTTGTATACTATTAATGTAATCGCAAAATATCGTCATTGTACATAATAGTGTCAGACTATTTATGTAATTAGTTTATGGCTGGCTATTGTATTGTGGTACATAATAGTGTGTACATATTATGTATTAGAACTATTGCATCATGTCATTGGGAAAAGTGGGAGTATATATACACCCTAGTGTCGGACTAGGAGTGTTTGGGCTATTGCAAATCCGTGAATGTGTGTATATGGTACATAGGTAGTGTCATACATACCTATGTATTGGGCTATTTCAAATTGTGGAAATTTTATACAGTGATTATACATAATAGTGTAAGACTATTCCGTACTGACTGGTATATGTGTGAGGTTAGGATAGCTGAATGTTTTTGTACTGAAGAGCAAATAGAGCTTAAAGCAAAGCAAGAAATATCAGAGAGAAAGAGGATAGAAAGAAAAATATTGAATAAGTTATTTTGTCAGTATTGGATTCGTATAAAGTATAAAAATAAAGAAATATAATAAAACTATAAGTTCCTGGTTTTGTTTTCAAGATACAGTAAACTGGAGAGGTGAAGTTTATGTTGTCCTGTTTCTTGATGAATGCCAACATTTAGGTAGCCCCTCACCTAACTTAAAAAATATATGAGTATATATATCTGTAAAATGTAAATCGTTTGTGAGTATATTGGGGCTAAAATATAAATGAGTATTAATTTGCATGCTAGGCAAAATGGATACCCAAATATTGACAAACTTTGGTTAAATAACAGCTGTAATGTGATAAAAACCTTTCCTTCATTTTCTTTGAACATTTTTTTTAACATTTTGTCAAATATATTCTTTAACATTTTATTGTTGATGTTCTTTGATGAAAATTGGATAAATTTATTGAAATTCTATTTATGCCTACTAAAATGTAGAACTAACCACTTTAGTGAAAGCCAGAGTTTAAAAAAATTTTAAATTAAGAAATCCAGAACATTTAAGGAGGATTATTAGAATTCAGAAACGTTAAACAAAACAGCACTAAGCTGGTATTTTGTTATTCAGGTATCATATTTCAAGGTAATTCTTCATAGTAATCAACAAAATAAAGAAATGGTATCTATCACAGCTGTGCTTTACTATTGTAAATTGTTGATACATCCTGTATTTGCATTATTAAGATAGACCAAGCCATGTTTTTCCACTTGGAATGCATGTCCTTGTGAATTCTTAAACTGTATACTATTGTGCTATTTATGTACAAATGTAAGGCCCTAATTGTAATATTACACAAATGGTTGGGAACATAATAATTGGCTAATTTTAAGTGACAAGTAATCTTAAGATTTAATCTTTATACATAAAACCAGTTCTATTGAATATACAGTGAATAGCAGCAAAATGGAAAAACACTAAATTTTATTGATGTCCTTTTGGTATATTTTCATTACTTTACTACTAATAATGTACTATTCAAAACTCAATTTTGAAATTTTTGTTTTTTAAAAGCAAAAAAGAATTTTAGGAACTATAATTTTAGTAATTTGTTACAATAATGTTTTATTTGAGTAAATGAACATTATTATATTTTAAAATGTGAGAAAACATTACTATTATAAGTTATATACTAAATATTATTTTATATGTAAATGTTTAATAGTTTATAAAATTTTTACAAAATTCTTAAATAATCATTTTAACCTCATAAACCAATATTGTTTAACTAACTATTACAAAATTATTTTATTATTTAATTTAATTTTAGTTTGCTTTATTAATTTCTTCTTCAAAGTTTTTAAATGAATTCAGTAACTTTAAAATTGGCTGTATTTAAAAAAATATTGTTCAAATTATTTTTACTAGACACTAGTAAAAGCACCAACAAAATTATAATGTTTTTACCATTTTTTGCTTATTATAAAAATATAAGTAAATTAATTAAAATAAACAACGCAGTTAACGATACAATTTGATACGGATAGTTTTATTTTCTCTAAGTATTGTCATGCCGTATCCCAATCGTATGTTACTGTTTCGGAAATTTGTACAAATAAACGTTGCTATGGATACATTTACATTGAGCTATTAAATTGTGTACACGGGGCAAACTTTCATACCAGATTCATTCAAAATTAAATTAATTGATGAAGATTTAAAAAAAAATCTACATATGGTACAGAAAAAATTTGCAGTGACATTAAACATTAGAAATAGGTTTAAAATTTATCAGTTGGTATTCCAAGCTTATTTAATAAAACAAGCCAATCAAAATAAAATAAAGAACCCTTAATGTGATCGTAAAACCAAGTGACTGTAATTACAGTGAATTACCAATTGGTTTATAATACAGAATGACAAAGTTCTATTTATTTAATTTTGAATTAAATTCCTGTAAATATAATAGGTAGGCCTAAAGTAAAGGCATTCTTGTTGCTGGATAAAATAAATTGTTGTTGGTTGATTTTGAGTAAAAACATCAAATTATTTATTTCATAAATTATATGAGTATAAATTTACTCATAAAAATATAATGTTATGTAAATTATTAAAGTATACCATAATTTAATTTATTTGGATTTACTGTATTATTTAAAAAAAAATGAAATAACTTGCAGTAAGTTGGTACATAAAACTGGTATGTTTGTGTTAACATTTTGAGAAGTATTTTTTTGATTTAAAAACATTACCAAGCAAATATAAATACATAACAACAACCTAAAATAAGATTAAAACAATAGTACCAAACAAAATATCACAGCCAACTAAACACTGAACTTATATGACTAATACAGTTCCTATATTTATAAAACATCAATAATAAAAATCAAATAAAACTTATATAAATATTTTTTTAAATAATATAAAAATCTAGTAAACACAATAATGTATATATATATATATATATATATATATATATATATATATATATATATATAATTAAAAAAATGTAAACAAGTATCTAATTGATTGTTTAGTTACAACAAAGATGTTTAGACTTTAAAATTCACTGCATATTTTTCTGTACATAAAAAAAGTAAACCAAACATAAAACTTCAATAACTCAAAATAAAAAAAAACTAACATAATAAGAAAAATAAATAATCGCTATGCAAATCAGGCAGGTTTTCTACTGGGTTTATTGTTTATTTAAAAGTTTAAAATTATGTAAAAATATTTCATAGTTGAGTTTATAAATTATTTTTGGAGAAAATCAAATTCGCTCATATTAATTTAAATCAATAATAATTATTCATTTTTAATGAAATTGTTACTAATTAATAAATTGCAGACCCCATAAAAAACAAATAAAATAAAATTCATCATAAACTATATCAGTCACAATGTGCTTATTTCATACAGTATAATAATTATATAAAACAACATAATTTTCACTAATCACACATTAATGGTACATACTTACAGACAATAACCAAACAAGTTGTTTCTAGTCGTTGGTACTAAATTTCATTGTTTAAAAAATACAATAAATACAATTCTCATTTTATATGAGGATAAGAATTTATATTTTTAATAAATTTTCTATAGTTGATTTCATTGATACATATCTTATAATTCTCATGTACATTTGTATAAATCAACAATTATAATAAACACCAACACATTTAGGTGACTATTTTTGCATCGATTAAAAGTTTAAAATGAAATTTTACAACAATCAATTTGAGCCATACTAGTTGGAGTAGAAAATTGCTCTCCAAAACTTTGTTACTATCCTCCATCGTAACTTTGATGCACTCTATAAATTTAATAAAATATTTTTCAATAGTTAAGAGGTGAGGATATAATTATTCTTTTTAAAAATCCAACCAGTAATAAATTCTTTTCACTTAATCTAAATATAATAATGCCCAAAAGGTAGGTTTTGAATTTATTTGCTTCAAACATGACTGTACAAAAATATCAGATTGACAAGCGATCGAAGAAAACTAATCACCTAATACTCTAACAACAGTAAATTTATTACCCATCATAGACCATGTACCACGACCACATGCTGGTTATTAATATTAGGCAGCATCGATAAATATAAAAACACTACAACACACTAAATTATGCGAATGAGTGTGTTTTGATAATGATACACAGAAAGAGTTCATCTCAAAGTTACGTAATCACGCTGTACAACTATAATTATTATGCATATATATTTAGCTATAAAGATGAATCTATTCACAATTAACCAGTGTTTGCTATTTTAATCATGTTGTGTACTTCGATAGTCAGGTCTCGTCAATGCAATTTTATGTAACTCACTATTTCAAAAGAATATCGAATGCATTGTGCTAAGAGCTGAACTGTATTACTGTATATTTGATACACATTGACAGTTATATACCAACTGGTGAAGTACAAACAAAATTACTGAAAATGAAATGCATGTTACCACTGATCTGGAAAGTAAGAAAACTATTTATAACATTTTATCCAGGCACCAACTCATTTCTAGGATTAAGGAAAGCATCACGAAAAGAGTCTATAAAATGCTTCCCTAAAGACATTCTGAGAGATGCACTATTTAGTTAACTTACACATTTTATTAACATCTTATTATTTATGATTGTTGTATGAATTAATTATATAGAGTCTAAGAAGCTTTGCAGAGGATCGTAGTTGCTTCCGTTTCAGAAATAACTGAACCCTCATGGATTGATATGGTGTTGTTGATTAGAAGTGTTTGACAAAGAAAATCCAAGAGCTCGAGGATCTCCGTGTAAACGTAGAGCTTGTTCTAACCGTTGTTCTTGCAGCCTGAGTGCTTCAGTGAGATCGGGTGATACCTGCCCTTGGTGGTAATGCTGACTGCTTTGCATTGGATGTTGACCTCGAAAAGCAGGGTTGTCACCAGCAGAAGATGTGGAAGCGACTACAGCCTGAGTAACTGCTAACCGTAATGCAGCTTCAGCCTGCGACCTGAGGAAATTATACTATATATTACTACACATTGTTCTTATAAGCTGTATTTCTAGAATTTAATGAATCACTTTATATATAATGTTGTAAAAAAGTCATAATTAAATAAAAAAAGTGTAATGTTATTATTTAACACAGTTGATTAAATTTGAAAATAAAATAATTTGTGGAATATAATACTATAAACCATTAATTTACTCAATATAAAATACACTTACTGATTAGTGCATCAGTTATTTCATTCCTTTGAAAATAAATCTGATGCATTTCAGACTAACAGACTTCAAACCATTTAAAATTAAGAAACTCTAATTTATATGTCTAATTACAGATGGTAAGTAAAGTTTGGATCATATTTAACCATACTAACCATATCTACACGTTATCAATATTTTAGAATTAGTCAAAAGCTATGATTAAGGATTTTTGTAATAAATTTAAAGAGTTTGATTTGTGCTATTTGTTTTGCATTGTAAGATAGTTTACATGTATTGACTAAAAAAAATTATATGAATTTTTTTTATTATGTACTTAATGACAGCATTGCACCTTGACACTTCCAAGATATATATATATATATGGTGTGATAAGTAGCCTACTGGTTTTTATATATTCATAACATAAAAACGAAAACTCCTGAAGAAACAGTATGAGGTAAAGCGATTAAAGATCATGATGGAGTGGTAAGAATTATTATTATTATTATTATTATTATTTGAAAATCAGTATAATCAAAGCATAGAAAAAAATGATTTGAAAATTTATTGGCACTTGTAACATTTTTTTCTTTCATTAACACAGATTCCTACAGCCTAAACTTCTGAACTGATTTTGATGAACGATGGCATGTTTTTATCTGTTCTATTTGCAGAATGTGCTAATTGCAAAAACATTTAAAAATAAGTAGGTTTATGTTCATAAAATTGCAAAAATCTACTAAAACCCACAAAAAATGTAGTAAATTTAAAAATTTGTATGTCTACAGCCAAAACTACTTCACCATTCATTTTTTTAATCAACAATGTGGTGTGTATCATTTTATTTGCAATGGTTATGGTATGTGCTTCTTGCATTAAAGTAAATGTTAAAAATGATTAAAATGTAAAAATTGCCAAAAATTTTAAAAATGGTTAAAATTATAACATTAACATCCTGCAGCCTAAAATAATGAACCAATTTTCATCAATGATCACTTAAATGTTTGTTATGTTTGCATTATTTGCATTTGTACAAAAATTCTAAAAATAAATGAATTTACAATTACAACATTGCAATAAACTGCCAAAACATCTACTGATTTCAGTACTTTGTACACTAATTACTTAAACAGCTGATCTATGAAAGATGACTTGTTACTATACATTATAAAAAATTAAAAGGATATCTGTTTAGGTTCTATACAACTTTGAAGACATCCAGCTCTCACTGTCTTTTGCTATTATTATCAAATGTAAGCAACACAATAATTTTTTTTTCATATATATATATATATATATATATATATATATATATATATATATATATATATGTTATTTTCTTCAGCAATCAATTGATAGATAACATAATTTATTGTGATCATCTCCAACAATAAATATTTGGTACTAGTAACAGTCTTACAGAAATTATTCCAGTCCAAGCAAAATCATCAGGTGGCAAAAACTTCCCTGGTAAGTCTACAATTAAAAAAATATTTTAAATCACCTTTGAATTTGGCCAAGAACCTGCTTCTGCAGTTTACTGAACAATATCAATCTTTGCACTTGGTGGAAGATGTTTTCAAGATGCTCTCATTCATTTAAAGCATAAATAATAATGTATACAAGGCAAGAAGAACAAAACAAAATGAATAAATTAGGCACTGAATAGGTACAAGTAAGGTTTATTGAAAGTAGTAACAGAAACCTTTTTGTGTTTCAAATATTTGTACACTGTTCCTAGATCATAGTTTTCACCACATATCTTCTAAGGCAATCTACCTGTTCTTCTCAACACTGCCTTTGTGTTGTATTCTTTTAACACTTTATGTTCTATTAGCTTTTTGGATATACTCTCAGTAGCGTATGCTGTTCTCTCCATGTCCCTTATTCTACACTATGTTCATACTCAATCTAATCTTTTATCACATCATTCTTTTCAAACCTTAATGGAAGTAGTAACCTTTGATAGACATGACAAATTTCATTTCTGATCTTTATAAAGTTACAACATTTTTTTTATCGTGTCTGGAATGATCCTGACTAATATAACAATACAGAAGTCATGAATAGAAGTCAACAATAACATGAGATAGTCCTATTCCTACACATGAAATTTAAGTTTGATTTCTTTCTTGTTTGCCTTTCAATGTTCTTCAAATGGTGTCACATAAAGTCAGTAGTTTGTTTATTTTATTAGCTACCGTACTGTATATTTTTACCTGCTCCATAAAATATTGAATGTCATATCCAAAATAATTAAAATATAAAATGTTTTCCAATGTTTGACCAACAACTACAGTTATTCTCCAAAACTAACAAGAATTATTTGTTGACTTTATTAATTGTTGACATAAATTTGGGCTTTATCTTGTGTTTGTCTTATGTTTTTTTTAAATTAAAAAAATGTACAACTTGTTCTTGAGTAGAAATTAACAGGTTTTACTTTTTTTAATAATTAGTTCTATTATTTTTCAAAGTTTTCTTTTCTATTAACGTAGAAAGATTTCACAGTACTAAAAATACACAATATTCCTACAATTTATATATTTGGGTTTTGTTTTAAAAGTTCACAAGTTCAAAGAAACATTCCTATTTGCTGTGGTAGCTGAGGGGACACCAAATGCATATCCCTTGTGGTTCTTGTACTGGCCCTGGTCTTGGTCGTTGGTAAGAGTATAGAGATTCAGGACTTTGCCTGATTAAATCATATTCCTGATGGTACAACTTCTTTCCATTCTTTAATTAATCAATTCATGTACAGAAACATCGAAAGGTTAGGCTTTTAGAAGACCCTTTTCTATTACATTCTTTCATTGACTGCAACTGAAAATTTTGCTGAAACCAATGTCATTTATTATTTTGGTATTGCTACACATAATTTAAATGAGTCTTGTTAAATATTTTAGATATCCTCTTCTGATTTAAACCTGAGGTTTTATATTAATCTCTGAATGCTAGATGTGTATAGAGATTAAATTTAGGTTTTTCCTGTATAATCTGTTTCAAAGAGAAAAAAAACTTCATAGAAGCATGATAATTAGTATTAGTATGAAGCCTATCATGCAATATTCTAATATCTAATTATTTTAACAGCATACAATTCATTCTAACTATTTTTATATTCAAATGTTAATGTACCTTGAAAAAACTAACTTACCTTAAAATAGCTTCTTGCATTCTGAGTGTAGGTGAAGGGGAGGATTGTGGAGCTTGTAGACCAGATTGCTGACTTCCTTGGTGGTGATTCATTGATGCGTCTACCACCATAGATGACATTGATGCCCGAACAGCAACTGCTGCATTCATTAATTGTACTGCTGAATTCATACTTTCTGCTGAACTTGGAGTAACAGGTCCATTACTGCAACATAATTTTAATTTTTTTGTCTGAAATATTGAAATATAAAAATGTTAGCTAACATATTTTACTTCAGTTTTATTTCAGGTGTTTGAATTTTGAAATTTTCAATTATGTATATTAAGCTCCATGGTAAAAATATTATTCTTGAAAACTACTGTATATATATATATATATATATATATATATATATATATATATATATATACAGTGTGTGTGTGTGTGTGTGTGTAAAAATGCAATTTGATTTTTAAAAAAATAATAAATAATGCTATTGTATTGTTTCATTCATTCAAGACAAAGTTTGTTATGCTTTCTAATAACAAAAAGATCAATTTAAAAAATCACTGAATTTTTGAAAGTGTCAAAATAATTTTGTTTTATTGTAAAAAATACAATTACAAGCATTTTTATCATTACCTGTGAACACCCATTTGTTGACTTTGTTGCATCGCACTGCTAGAAGTCATTCTCATTGCAGCAGCGAGATTGGCAGCAGCAGCTTGGACCACAGATGCTGCACTTGGTGAATCTGTGCCCGTTACCTGTATTGCACTATTCTGACTCTGTTGTTGCTGAGCTAAGAGAGCTGCTGCTCTTTGCAGTTCTTCAGCATTGTACTGTTGGTTTGCTTGGCTCAGGTAATGGTGGCCATTGCTTGCACCTGAACAGATTGTAATACCAAAAGATTAAATCATTAACCTTAACCAAAATATTAACAAATTACAAATCATTAACCTTTTAAATTCCAATATTTTATAGTTTTAAGTAAAATATTGTTTTATTGCAATATATTTATATTGAAAAAAATGAGTTGTGTTTATATAATTTTTATAGAGTTTTGGCAATTGCACAAGTATAAGCTTTAGTGTTTTTCACGATGGTTTCAGACGTGTACTGAAGCAAACTCTTGCAACTGCTAGTCCAATGAGTGGAGTTTGGTCTTTAAAGTCGCTAGGGTTCTCCCCCAATATTAAACCCACAATATGAAAAAAATGGCTGACATTTTAATGGAACTACTGGGATTTATTGTTACTGTCAACAGTAAAACAATAATTTTATTAGAGTTAATCAATATGCACTTTTTAATTCCAATACTTAGACCTACGTGCCACTTAAACATTTCTTATTTTTTTCTGTTTAAAAATGTGTTATATTACGTTATTAAAATTATTAAATTGATGTTTTAAACTATATTTTAGTCAAATATTTAACTTCTTCCACTTAATAGAGCCAATTGTATTTAATGTGTTTTTTCCTTCACTCTATCTTACGTTGTAAAAACCGAGATGCAAAAAAGCGTTACAAACATGAAGTAATATTCTAACTCTCATTAAAATTATTTATTTTTAAAAATATTTTTAAATATTTTTTATCTATTTATTAAATATTATATTTAAGCGTATTAATTACACAGACAGCATATCGATATCTGGTAAGAAATTACTGACAGGATAGCTAGTTATCAAAGGAATACACTACCACGAATAGCGTAGATTTTAGAGTGATTTTATCAGCAACATTTATTATTTAAAATTAAATTTAAATTGAATATTTCCAGTTTCTAGACACTTACTTGACCTACCAGCCATTAGTTCAGCAAGTTTGGCTGTGGCAGTGTTGTTGTTATTGTTGTTGTTATTGTTATGTAGAAGTAATGACGCTGCCCCGGGTTCGGAGCCTGCACTGGAAAGACGGCCTTCTCCTCCACCATTACTGGAACTATCAGAGTGAGCGGATGGGCTTGCACACATCGAACTTTGACCACCACCTAATGATAACCCCATTCCACCTCCTGTAGCAGCAGCTGCTGCAAGAAGACTTTCCCGTTCTCTCCGCTCTGCTGCTGCTCGACTTAATACATACTGTGCTGCAAATTGATGTTTCGGATCCATTCGCATGTGCTCCATATGTGATAACAATCCTAAAATATGAAAAATACATACATTTGAGTTATTTGTGTTTTTGTTTTGTGTGTGTGTGTGTGTGTGTGTGTGTGTTTAACGTCCGACTATTGTGCACACTTGGGCTAATGCAGATGATGGGATGATTTATAGCGTATGAAAATGCCAAGCCCTGGCCGGGAATCGAACCCGGGTCCTCGGGGTGAAAGCTCAGTACGCTATCAACTAGGCCACCGAGGCGGCAATTTTGAGTTATTTGTTTGTGTGTGTGTGTGTGTGTGTGTGTGTGTGTGTGTGTGTGTGTGTGTGTGTGTGTGTGTGTGTGTGTGTGTGTGTGTGTGTGTGTGTGTTGTTATTTTATCACTTACGTAAAGTAATAATCTGGCACTATTGTGATATCATAGTCTACATAGGTTACTATATGAGGTACAAGTAGTCATAAATAATAACTTTTTAGAAAGTTGTTAAGCTGTTAATTATGTAAAATACAATAAGTTATGCACTATATTATTTTAAAAGTTCATTTAGTGTTGCTTAAGTATTAATATAAATAAAAATACTTATTTCAATGTGCTTACTTGAATGTACTTATTTGAATGTACTAAATGTTTTTTTTAATAAATAAATTATTGAATGGTTAGGGCCTATATATTAAAAACAAATTGCTAATTGGTTTTGTGCTTACCTGACTCATGAGTAAAGACAGCCTGGCACACTGAACAGGGCCACATTCTGAAGGAGGTAGCAAATTGGGCAGTCTCCGGATGACATGCCAGATGTTTTCTTAGACTACCTTCGTTGACATAATGCTTCCCACAGACTGGGCAAGGGTGGTTGGCTGTCCTCCTCTTTGCTATATATGGGCCAGCAGTAACATCAGCAAGAGAAAAACAAAGGTCAATGCAAGCAAACCCAAAAGCAACATGGTTAAATTGTGCCTCGCCACCAAAGCAAAGTAATCTAGAGGTACAAGAGAGAGAAAGAAAGAACTGGGGGAGGGGATAAGGACAACATGTGTTATCTTAATAATAGCCTACGTATAGGCCATATTTTTATTGCCAATATGCAATCAACAGAAATGAAAAATCACGTATGTAGAAAAAATAAAAAATGACAGAACTACGAAAAGCAAATAAAAGTACTCATTTTAACAGAAATAAAGACATTTAAGAATTTCAAGCCTGAAAAACTTAAAACATGTTGTAAAAGATTGATTGTGGATACCAAATTCATCATTTTAATAACTATATTACCTATTTGAAAGAAGAAAACAAAGATTGCGATACAAGAGAAACATTAGATTTAAGAAAATAAAATAATAACTCTAAAATCATAATTTCATACATTATGAAATTACATAATTTCAGGCTTGAAATACTTAAAACTTGTTCTAAAAGATAGATTATCTTGTGGATATAAAATTTGCAATGTTTATTATGCTTAATAAATATATTACCCATTTAAAAAAAGGAAAACAAAGTATATTGCTACAAGAGAACTCATTAGAATTTAAAAACATGAAATACTAACTTAAAAATCTAATTAAACTTAAAATGTAATTTGCATTTAAGTTGTCGGTACAACACTTATAAGAAACACACACCAATATTGGAATGTGTATCCTTGTACATTAAAACCTGCTATAAATTTAATTTTGGATATATTTTCAATAAAGTATATTAAAATGTAAATGTTTAAATGTCTGCTTAAAACGACATTAATTAGTTAAACTTCGACATTAAAGTACTTAATAATGTCTCTTTTAGGCATATACTAAAAACTTATGTTTAGTTAATGAAGCATATTTTCTTTCAATAAACTAACGTTACAAACATAATGTAAAGTTCAGTTCGAAACTGTTACAGGAAGCATTGCGTTTAAAAAAATGTTTTTAAAACTACAGTAAAACCTACAAAAATTGAGAATTTTGAGTTAAAACAACAAAATTAAGATAACAAATTATATAAATAACACGTTTACCAAGTAGCAATTTATTTTATACCACAATGAAAGCGATATTTAGTTTATTCAAATAGCCTACAGACTTCTGACATTCATTATGCACTAGCCTAAAATAGAGGCCTAAATGCATTCGGCATGTGATGGGATAAGCGTTCAATCATTCTAACACAATGCAAGTACACCCCAATGTGGAAAATTTGAATATTTGAATCGAAACAAAATCATAAATAGTAATCCATGTTTCACGGGTTATTTATCGCTAGAGAAATCGTTCATAATTGAGAAGTATTTTAAAAGTTCCCTACCAGTGCGGCGAACCGCCGAGCTGTGATTGGTTCACTTCTCGTCCGAAGCGCCAATAATTAATGACTTGACATTGCTATAACTCAACCCATTGTCCGGTTACCAAATGGTCCTGCACCTAGCCACACATTTTAATGGATTTCTGTTATTTTATTTAATGGACGTTATAGTTGAGGTTGGCAGTAATGTTAGCGTTGGCATGCCACATGGCTTTCTCCAAACAATGGCCGCTAGAAAATATTGGGCATAACTATACATTAACATTGTCCGCGATGAAGTCAGTGCGGGCCAGCGACAACAGAATAACATTTCTGTGCTCGCTGGTGTGAACGCAGCTTAGCATAGTAAAGCAAATTATGTAGTGACGCCCAGAGTGTTGGAGCTCCCGGGGTAAACATAACTTTACGTCCCTCCATGAAATATTACAGCAATAATTAAATAAAACTATGGGTGTTTTATTAAAAGAAAAGCTGCTTACACCATGTCATTTTCTACAAAATACTTTGTTTAGTGTTTACATAATACGGAACTATCAATATCCCATAACAGTATAGACAAGTAAGCTTGATAGTGCATACACTTCCTTAAATTCAGTTATATCTGATAGTAACTTATGCCAGGCACCAGCAAAATTAGTAAGTGCTTACTGTAAAAGTTAAATACTCTAATAAAATAACTGGCATTACGTAAATACTGACTGACTCAGTCCAGCCAGGTCCTGGAGCAGAGTAGCTACGGTACTAGTAGGAACACGTAATTTTTTAAGTTTCTGGATTTCAAATTTGGTTTAGACTGCTTACGATTTGCTTTAGATATATTTCCCACTTTCGTTGTATATTTTCAGAGGGATTTTCAACTGGGCAGTGTGCTAACCAGAAGTCCTACTACCTGAATGCTACTAGAAAATCTTTAAATCTTCATTCTAGAATTCTGGTGGTATTATCTTTTACATACGTAATTTTTGTATGTATCCAAATTATATAGATTTCATAAGAATAGGTCTACAATACTTAAATGTAGCTCAATAATATTTTATCAAAAAGTGAAAGATATCAACTTACTGGCTACCCCAGAAGCGTTAGGGTCCTTGTGAGTATGTTTCATGTGCTCCATGAGAGCCTCTCCTCCGAGGAACAGTTTATGGCAAATAGGACAAGATGTTGTGTTCGGTCCTCCAATCAGAGCCGCGTGTTGTTGCAGCACGTCCACGCGAAGTTCAACTTCCTGCACAATATAACAGAGTGATTACCCGATCCCGGTCAGCACGAGTAAAGAGTATTGTTTTATTGAAATACATAAATTTGGTTTGTCAAACCTAGCAAAGGTAAATGATAGAGTATAATTGTTATAACTGAATACGGTAACATCGATGTAAACAAAGTTACTTTCAAGGATGTACTTTTTACAAAAGCAAGCAATAAAAACTGATTTTTCTGTTACGACTTTATTTGTTTAGTTAACGAAACGTTTTGTTTAATCTGTGTGATTTTTAAAGATATTTAAAAATAATTGTTTTTGCCCTTCACAAAAGAATGTTGGATTATGTAAAAACAAAAATAATTTTGTAGTGTGGTGATGCAAATATTATTATTTATTTTGTTATTTCTGAATGGTTCTAATTTAACACTCACACGTACGTAGAATTTACTTTAAAATTTGATGCCACTAAATACCTTCGGTCACGTTATTACTAACCGTAAATGTAGCTTGAATTTCGAAAAACTGTTAGGCTACATAAACGATTCATTCAGCAAAAATCGCACATTGTCCCAATTCTAGTGTTACTTTTTAAAGGTAAGTGATTTAGTTATTTTTAAGTTGTTAAGAAAAGTAAGCAATAGACTTACAAAAAACAATTAATAAATCTTGAAATTTAAAAGTTTGAATTTTCGGAATCAGTAAAGCATTAATTTGATTTGTAATTTAAATTGCCTATATATATTTGTGTCTGTGTGTGTGTATGCGTGCGCGCGCGCGTTTATGTGTATGTGTAGGCATTAATTAATTATTATTTATATACAAGTGTAATCACACTGATTACTTATAGGCCAATGTATTTATATTTAAATTGCAAAATTTTCTAAATACAATTAAATCATCAAAAAATCATTCATAACGGCAGTGGTAATTCAATTATAAAGTAGTACTGTAATAATCGAATTATAAATATATTTTGCTTAGTTTTTTGTGTATTATTGTGTTCTTAGTCGTCTATTTTATAGGATAAATTAAAACACAAATAAAATATTAGTTTTAAAATAAGGAAAAAAACAATAAATTAAAAAGTCTACATAAATTTAATGCAAAATTAAAAGTGTGAATAAAATAGTAGGAGATAACAAAAATACATAAGTAAATGCACGGCAAGTCTTTCTGGCTTCATAAAACGTTTAGAAATAATTTTATTATACATTTTTATACAAAAATTTTATTCAAACTATAGATTCTTACTCATATTTTTTGTGTGCTAGTGCTTAAGTTAAAATATTTAAAACTAAAACATAGTTCCACTAAAGTGGTAACGTAAATTTAAGTATAAATAAATATTTTAAATTTTAACAATAATTGTAATCGTTATTATGATATTTTATTTAACTTTTATTTAATTTCATATATATATATATATATATAATTATCAAATCAAGTAATATATTCATTATTAAAAAACAAAACTTTAAATCATGAATTTCTGTAAAAAAAATATTAATGAAGCCAGTGCTTTATATAGAAAGGACAAACTCAACTCTACTTGAAATAAACTAAAGGATAAATAAATATAAAAAGAAACAACAAGGGAAAAATTGTTTTCGTCATAAAAGATGAGCCCTAACCTCATTTTGTGAGTTGGTGTTTCCTTGTTGTTGTTCAGTTTCTTGCAGTGGTTGCTCGCTCTCCGAGTTGCCATTGGCGTAGTACGTTCGGACTGGGAGATAGTAAGGCAAAAAGTAGGGCTCATCTTTTATAACCGGGCACTATAACCGAAAAATATTTGCATCAACAAACCAACAGAAACATTAATTCCAAAACATTTTGTTGATGTGTGTAAAATAAACAAAAATGCCATGAATGAACAACATCTGATATAACAATAATGTAATGGTGAGAAATAATTAATGTGCAAAGAGATGAAATAACTTTATTACTTTAAAAATGTTATTCTTATTTATATTAAAAAAATGCTGTTGAACATCAGTGAGAAATATGATAGTGAATCTTTACAATTTATACACATACAATATTATGATACTGTCTGAAAGGAAAACAAATTTAAATTAAGTTTTATTCAAAACATTGAAAATAAAATAAAGATCATAATTGGCAGTATTAAATAAAAAATATCCTAAAATGATGTCATATCATTAAGACTTGTGATTTGTTTCGAGATAATTGGTTACTTTCATCAGTTTGTTTTTGTTTAATTTGATCAGTTTTGAATTGATTAAAGTATATTAAAGCATATTTATTATTTGATCTTTGTTAGTTGTTTAATGTAGCCTAAATGATTTGGATTTTTTTAAATGAGTTGAACATAATTAGTATTCTAGAGACAATTTTGGTAATACAGATGATGTCAATAAGAAGTTTCAAATTATTAGGCTAATAGATGTCATTTAATATAATACTTTTTCTTTAAATATAAATTTTATATATTTAATAAGTTTTTAGGGAATAATCAGTACCAGTAATTCAACACTAATTAATTTAAATTTTATTCTTTGAAGTTCATTTTTTTATTATGACACATTATATTTTAATTATATTTATGATCAATAATAATATTTAAAACAAATCTTAAAATGTTTTACAAACCCTGAAAATAAATTTTATTAATAAAAAATATTTAAAAAAAATAAAAAGTAATAAGTAGGCTACAATTAGTAACAATAAAGAGCGCCATGTAAAATGGAAAGATATAAAGCTGTAAACAACCACACAAGCTAATATTGACGAATCGCAAAATAATCACACAAACAATAAAATTAATCATAAAAAGAGGACATAAAGTGTGTCGGGAAGTTGGGAAGAAAAAGAAGAAGAATACGAAATGAGAAGAGAAATTTATTGCAAGGGCGGTGGAGAGCATTCTTCAAGTAATATTAAATGAAAACAAGCTCTCAGACCACGCGCGGAATAAAAACTAGGAGCAAAAAACTTATAAAGATGTTTGTTGAATATGAATTCAAGAGCTTGTTTTTTAATAACAACGAAATTATGTATTTTTACAACTATTAGGCCTATACTAAGTGATATAGCTGTCAGCACAGGTCTGCAATAGGCTATAGTGTAGGCCTACGTACGCTACATAATAAGTTATCGCACTTAGGCCTATGGAAGTATTTTTATAGATCAACGAGAATGAACAAAAATAACTTAGTAAGGCCTAATAAGTTTAGTTCAATGTAAAAGACAAAAACGCGTTTATAAAATAAGGAAAGGTATAAAATTAAAACGAATAAATAGTGTAAAGTAAGAAACAAAAGTTTAATTTGTGTTTGAATTGGTGATTGGTTATCTTCGGATCTTCAAAAAACACGCAAATCAGTTTGAAGAAAAATAATGAGAAATAAAAATAAGTTTTTTACCTTAATAAATATAAAAATTTCAATAAATATTAATTAAAAGTATCTCAGGATTAGGCGTTCTGTTTTTTTTAAATAAACTCTGTTTGCTTCGGCCTAAGTGGCACAGAATTGCGGAGAAAACTTTTAAAGCAAGATACTAAATCTTCCGAGTATCGAGAATTGGGAACCACACAAAGTTAAAACCTTTTAAGGAAAAATTAAAAATTGTAGTTCTAAGGACGATCAGGATTTATTTCACTATTTTTCATGTAATCTCAAACAGTAAATTTCGTCTGTTTCAAATTTATTAATATGGCAAAATAATCTGGCAAAAGTTTTAGTAAAATTGATAAACCGATTTTGAAAAACTATACTGATTTTCTTACACCTCCAGTAGGTCCTGAATAGCAATCCAAGTTGGTGGGATAGCAACCCATATTTTCTGCTTAAGGACCATATTTGAGCGAAATTTAATGAACATAGCTCTAATTTTGGGGAAGTCTTATATTTGTTCACTTTTGAAGAACTCAAAAATAATTCAAAAAACGTAAAACTAAACGTTTTGAAAAAAATAAAAAAAAATATGTTGAGATTATTTTATTACATTTTTTTAAAGATATGAAGTGTAACTCGCCGCCATTTTCAATACAGATAATATAGCAACATCACAATTACACGTATCATAAGAGTATTACCACTTATAATATTAGAGGTACATCCTCTAGGCCAAACCTCCAGAAAAGGTTAATAAATAAATTATTTGTGGAATGATAGACTAATTTACTAATAACTAAATATGAAAATTGTAAATTTCTATTTAAATCATTTTTAACTTATTAAATAGTTTTCATACAATTGACTCTTTAACTATGAACTATGAACTTTAAGCTTTAGTTCAATAAAATGTTTCAAAAAATAAATTCTAGTATAAAAAATCAAGAAAATATACATTGCAAATAAGTAAGATATCCAATTAGAATTGAAAATAATTAAAAAATATTAAAACAATACAATTAATGGCGTACAACAATTATTGCAATACAAAATGTTACCATATCACGATTCGTAGTCTTATTGTTTTGCTTGAGTGTTTTACTTACTTTATTCCCAATGTTATAGTAAACAAAATTTACATTTTTTTAAAATGCGTATTGTCTATAACAGATATGTACGTCAATAATAAACGTGAACTTAATTGGTTAATTAAACGAAAATAACAAATTTTGTGAAATAATTATTGCAGTAAAGTGTAATCAGGTCACGGAAATATAATACTAAGCGAAAAAAAGTTTTATTTAAAAATAATAAGATATTAAAATGTAATATTTTATGAAGTCACACATTCTGCAGCCAAGACTGTACAATGCACGTATGCTGAGAACATGCATTGCGTGACAAAATACAGGTTTTTCAAAACGCAAACCACGGCCTGCACAGTAGAAAAAAAAGAAAAAAAAACAGAAACTAACAGGGTTTAATACAAGTTTCCTTGCGGTAGGACAAGGTTTGTACAAGAAAACCAATTGAAAAAAAGAGGCAAACGACCCTTACAGTGTGCTAGAGAGTTAAAAAATGAACAAGATGAAGACAATGCAAAAAGAATCCGGTTCAGAAGAGGAGGAGGGGGAGCGGGAGTCGATGTTTGGAACGCAACGCATAGATAACCGATTACTGCCTCGGCGAGTTTTAATTATAGTTATACCGAGTGCGCTAACACAAGGTTTTAGGTTAGGTTCCATTTAATCTTTCAGCAGTGGCTGACCGAGTCTGTTTTTGGCTTAATTGTTATTCGAAAATTCGGAGAAAGTAAATAATACGTAACAGATATTCAGTTACCTATTTACCTTCAACCGAGAGATGGAAATTTAACTGACACCTTAAGTTACATACGACAAAAGTTAAAATAATTTCTGTAAGCCCTTGATGGAAATTTATGAGAGACGCTACACATTAAATAAGTGTTCTTTTTTATTTGTTTTAGCATTATGCATAGGCACATAATTTTGGAGATTTGATTTTGCATATTTAGCCTCTACTATGGACTAGAGAGGTAGACGCACACGCGCGCGCACACACACACACACTAAATGTGAATAGTAAATTTAAATTAATTATTAAATTTTACTAATATTTATATGACTTAAAATTTGATGTGGTTTTTTTTAAATAATCAGATTAAATTTTACCACTATATTATTATTAATCCTAGAAAACCTTAAAGGTATTAAGTATAAATACAAAAATAAAAATAAATTCATACATGATTTTATAATACAATATTACTGTTTAAATAACGCTGTACAAAAGGTTTTAATTTTTTATAAATGAAGTTGAAATTTTATGTAACAATTATTTGTCAGCCTGTTTTAAGATGTGAATATTTCATTTTAATTCTGTTGCACACAGTTGTGACAGCCGTCTCTTCAGCTCAACAATAAACCAATCAAAAGTCTTTTTTTTATCTTGAAACACCCCTCGTTGTCATTTTTTTTACCAATAGTGTGGGGTTGAGGTCTGACTGTGGGGCTGTGGGTTCCTTGATAATTTTTTTTATATAGCAAAACTGCAACCCTTATTTGGCGCCCCTCCCCAACAGAGCGAGGGTTGGTTATGTTGTATTAGTCTATTGTCATTCCATCTAATCAATAATAGGAACACAGCTAGGCAATATGGAGCCTACTCGTGTGTCGGTGTGTTTCATCTACCCGCTTCGCGTTTACGTTTGTTCTGCTTCCATAGCAACTGCAAAGTTTTAGGTTAAAAATAATAAAAAGTCACGAAATTAAAAAAGAACCTCTTCTACAACAAAGAAGTAAAAGTACGCCATTAAAATATTGTACAAATAATATAAAACATGAAATAACAGAACATAACCCTTTCAGGCGTATATAAATTTACTGTATTTCATCACCAAGTTTTATTGATCAAATACATTCGTTTTTTTCACAATTAAATTCGCATATATTCTGTCTATAAACTAGTTAATTTTAAAGGTGTTTTTTAATATAAAATTGAATTATCACAGTTTTAAACAGATATTACTTACAGGCAACCTAATCGAGGCAAAAAGTATACGTAGAACATTATATTAGATAGACAATTATGTAACCTAACCTAAAACAAACGGTTTAAAATTGTAATAATTACGGCAATTTAATTCAGAAACTTCAATTTTTGTTGAACTTGGTTAGAATAATTTCCACGTACAGCATTTTCGAATATGTTTATAAGATTTAGAAATACTGTTTTGTAAAGTAGCATATTTTTTACAATACAACTTTTAGAAATTAAATTTAGTTGTGTTTGTTAAATTGGCTTAGTCAGAAACCATTTATGATTTAATATTTTGTTCTTAGGAATAAAATTCTGTTTTAGATTTTTTTAATGAATTAACAGTGCTTCTTTGCTTATTGCTTATTTGGTGGCATGGAATGATAATGAGTGAAAACAAGTCAAAAACACTGCTAAGTTACCAACCTCACAAAAAGTTAACATTTACAGAAAAAGAATATAGACCTAATAGAACTAGAGTATTACATGTTGGACTGTAGGATAGGAAGAGCGAATGAGTACAGAATTTTGGCAGTTGTCATTTTTGATACGACTAATTTTATGAATTTTCTCTTTAAAGATGTTATTTTTAATTGATAACATATTAAATCATGTAAAAACAGTTAAATATTAGATTACTATACATAATTTATTCGTAATTATAAAACTTGGAAATGCCATTGGTGTACTGAGGTTATATTCGTTACAGTATACAAGCAACAGAAAGTTTATTAATATAAAATTAAAAAAGTAACAGTTTTCTTAATATTGTTGTTGCTCGAGACCTAGGAGAAACTGAAAAAGGCGGACTCGCTCACAAACTGAGTCAATTAGGAAAGAAAACATCATCAAAGACTACTGCAGGAAGGAGTCACAACGAAAATTGTGAATTAAAAAGGTGTTACGTTTCCATTAACTGCGAGTTTTTTATCACGGAGGAAATATTATATTTTAGCTTCCCCTCGGTCCTTCTTCGCGTCATCACTGTATGATTCATTTCCACCCTTAACTACAAAAATATAATAAAGAAAAGCAAAATTTTCCATTTCTCAGGTGTATCTTGAGTTTTTATTTCATTAGGGCGGATGCTGTTTTACTTAACCTTTACGCTATGCAAATATTCTGCGAGAAAGCGAACACTAATCAACTTGGCATTTCACGACTAAAAAGTGTTTTAATGAGTTTTTAGACAAGATTTTGGGAAACATTTTCTTCTTCTTCTTCTTATTTTTTTTGAAATAGCTATCGGTCTTGTATATTTTTAGGCTTTATTTGTCTCAGACTTAATTAAAATATTATCAAGGGGTTGATTACTTTTAATAAATACTTGTATTAGTGTATTTTCAAAAATTATTTCTAGGCACTATAAAGTCAAAGTGAAAAAGTAATAAAATTTAAACATTTAAAATAAAAGCAAATTAGAAATGCATTTTTAAGGGATTTTTGCGAATATCCAATCTTTACTTCTTCAAGCATGTTATTTGAAGAAAAAGGGAGGAGGGAGAGAGAGAGAGAGAGAGAGAGAGAGATCGTAAAGGTAGTTATTATTACAAAAATTCTGAAATCATTTTACAGTTGGACAATTTTTCAAAATTAATACTAGGATGATAATATTATTAGTTTATGAAGAATGATATAACAAGCTCCTTATAAAGTAAATTCTATAACGTAAAATTGGTTTATTTATAAGTGCAGCCAACACAGAAAAATATTTTTTTAAAATAAACTCACGGGTAATCATAAAAACAAGCTTCATAGGTTCCCTACAGTATAACAAATTGCATTTCATTTAGATAAGTTTCTATTTTTTAATAATAATAAATATGTCAATGGAGAAAACGTAGTGAACATAATAAACACACACACACACACAAACGTTTATATATATATATATATATATATATATATATATATATATATATATATATATATGAAAAAAACATGACGGATAAATGGCCGATAATGGTAAATAAATTATTTGTTTAAATATTCAATGTAGGCCTACCAGTGCGGTCACTATTATGAAAGCACGGGTAAAAACAGCGAGCCCCATCCTTTCTTTGTCAAGTGCCTAGGCTTTAGCCTATTCTGTAAAGCTTTTATCAGTTAAGAGTTTAATTCTCATTGTAAATCATACTTAAGCTCACGTGGTCTATCCCAATCAAAAGTCTCCCTCACGCTATCGTGTTCATCACAAAAATTGCATGATCCACTTTTCCGATCGTTGTCGCATGCAACCAGAATCTTATTCCCGATATTATACAACGAATAAATATAGCCTACGATATCGGAAAGAAACAACAGAAATAGCCTAATAGTCATCACTAATAGCATGTTGAAAGCTATTGCAATTAATACAAAATTAATTAAAATAGTGCCAACTATTAAAATCGTAATGCTTTCAGTTACAAGAACACTATACGGGCACTCAGCTGCCACTCTGACGTAAAATACATTTACAACATTGCATAATATTATTTAAACTAATGATTTAAATTAATGCTAAATATTTACATTAAAAAACCTGTTTGCCGTAAAATTCATAAAGTTTTTATTTTATACTTAAAAATATTTGTTCACCAATGTAATCAGCGTTAAAATTTGGACAAGTTATTAATTAAAATTTCAGATTACATTAAAACACGAAGCATACCATCACTAATGTAAGCGGTTATTGTGAACGGTTTATCTTTCACTATTTGAAAACTATTGTTTTTGGAAAAAATTCGGAAGAGATATTGATCGCTATGAAAGTTGTTTAAAACGTATACCAAAATCAAATTTTTTCAAAGTTTGAATAAATAGGACCATCAAAACGTGTTCTAGACTTCAGAATCGCGTCTCCTTTCATGTGGCCAAATTTCAGTTTTTGATGACTACTATGACTCATTTTTGAGTGGAAACTCGCTAAAAAGGTAGTTGATTTTTAAACATAGTGGCAAAATTTATCCGTAGAGTGTATTACGCCTATTAGTCAAGCTACGTACTTATTGCAAAATAAAAATTTATCCGTAGAGTGTATTACGCCTATTAGTCAAGCTACGTACTTATTGCAAAATAAAAATTTATCCGTAGAGTGTATTACGCCTATTAGTCAAGCTACGTACTTAATGCAAAATAAAAATTTATCCGTAGAGTGTATTACGCCTATTAGTCAAGCTACGTACTTATTGCAAAATAAAATTTATCCGTAGAGTGTATTACGCCTATTAGTCAAGCTACGTACTTATTGCAAAATAAAAATTTATCCGTAGAGCCTGTATTACGCCTATTTATCCGTCAATTACGCTACGTACTACGTATTATTGCAAAATAAAAATTTATCCGTAGAGTGTATTACGCCTATTAGTCAAGCTACGTACTTAATGCAAAATAAAAATTTATCCGTAGAGTGTATTACGCCTATTAGTCAAGCTACGTACTTATTGCAAAATAAAAATTTATCCGTAGAGTGTATTACGCCTATTAGTCAAGCTACGTACTTAATGCAAAATAAAAATTTATCCGTAGAGTGTATTACGCCTATTAGTCAAGCTACGTACTTATTGCAAAATAAAAATTTATATTAGCTCCATATTTATTTATTTTCAATAAAAAAAGTAATTTTAATGTGCTAAAACTTGGTAATTCGAAGATCACCCTCTTAATTTCATAATTTTAAGAGAACGAAAACCCCAAGGAATTACCATTTTTCTAGACATAAAAACCATTCTCGAGCACAATAGCAATTAAGAAGAGATATATATAGCAATGAAAAAGGCACCCTTTCATTTTTAATTCTTGACCATCTTATGACTTTAAAGGATGACTCATTGTTGTAGGGGAGAATTTAAATGAAAGGGTTGCGAGGGATGAAAATCGAAATGAATATAGGCCTAGAACATTTCATAAGTAAGCCACGTTCTGCTGCCAACTGACAAGCAAATATTCTGAAAGTTTTCAACTTTTGTTTTATAGAAACTGGTACGCTGATAAAATGTAGGCTATGAGATGAAATGCATATAAGTTCGATAATTTGTTTTATACAAGAATAAATAAAATTGTATTAATAATTAATAGGTTTTGGATAAAAACAGGTTTTGTGTGCAATAAAAACTTTAGAAAACACAGTACTTCTACAAAAAGTAGATGAGTCTAATGTGCTTCTTCTAATAACCGGGTGTTATTCCAATCCAGTTCTTGTCAGGAATACTATCACTGTTTGTGTGTGTTTTTTGACCTCTGGGTGTTTGTCTGATTTAATTTTCAGTTAGTTTGATAAAATAATGAATAGTTTTTAAATTTAACACCATGCTCAAGAAAATTATCTGTCTTAAAAAAACCTTAACAACTGAACAAAAAATATATTCTTGCTAGTATTTAATTAAGCGAAAAGTTAAGTCAGGTTATGAAACTAGCTGCCATATTTGAATGGGCCTGCAAATCGAGCACTAAGTGTTCCATATTATGTTGCAAGAAGTGAATGAACGAACTGAAGTAAGCTGCATGGCATGGTAGCAGTTTTATAGATGACTTATTAGAGTGATAGTCTTTTAAAATTAACAAGTTACATCAAAACATGTACTTTCATATTTTTTAAATTTTTAATGTTATATTTGTTTATAAAAAGTAAATATTTTCTATGGTAACTAATATTGTTGTGTAAACTACGTTAAATATAAATATTATAACATGTTTTATAATTGGCTTGTCATCAATTTTGCCACTATCATATTTTAAACAAATAATTGTCAGAATTAAATGTAAAAATATAGGCCTAAGGACTGTAAAAAGTCATGAAAAACAGGAAGTATCCAAAATTATTATTTAAAAAACAATTATTAAAAATCTTTAAGTGAATTTTGATAAGTTTTCATGAAGGATGACTCATAAATGAATACTTTATTTGTATAAAAAAATAAGAAAACTGAAATATTATAATAATGAAAATATTACTACATATTATTAAATATTAAATATAAAAATTAGTAGAAGCTTTTTGAAAAATTAATTTTGTGGATCATTGTATTTTTGATAGATACAAACATGTAATTTTACTAAATTTATATTATTGACTAACATTGTGCTCAAAACTCTGGCAATATTTTGTGCTTTAAGTACTTTGTCTCCGAAAGTGAAAGTCTGGTGAGACAAATGCGTCATGTATTACATACTTTGTTTACTAACAAATACTTTTTTATTGTTTTATTGTTTATATCCTCCGTATTAAAATAAATAATTTGACGTTAGCTCAGAATAATCCTCGATTAAATTAGAACGTATATTTTTGTTCCCAATTATTATTAAATTTTTTACTAATCGAAAACGTGACGAAATTTTGAAAAAAATCAGTGTGTTAATAGGTTAAGTATGACTTAAAATAATAGATTGAGTAAAAAATACGGACACTAGAAAACATTTACGTCGTAACAACATGAAGTAGGTGAAAGAAGATGATGGGAAGGGCAGGGGTAGGTTAACGAAGGGTGAGAAGGGGTTCGAGATTAAGCACAAGATTAGTGGAATCCCTTTCATTAGCGAGGCGCTCCTCAAGGTTCTCTACGATCTTTAAAAATATACTTTTAAAATGTTTCTGACAAAAAAAAACTCAAAGTGGCATTCACTGGCGGAAATAAATTTCTCACCACACAACAAAATTTTGTAAGAAACAGGATATTATCGAATATTAAATTCAAATGCTTCCTGTTAGAAAATGTTTCGTATTAATACTTAAACCTTTAATTTTTACATTTACGGTACCCAACCTACTGCAAGTATAGCATTATAAAACAGGCCTAAATTTGTTTTGTAAAGTTTTCTAATCCAGAAATGTTTTTGTTTTTGCCCTATTATTATAAAAATAAAACTTTAAATTTCTCCAAACGCCTAATTTAGAAATGAAATGTTAATGATTTGGTCGTTAACTGGACACTAAATTTTATTATATTTAGTTCTTTATCCATTATTTTCAGTGACATACAAAACTACACTGTAAAGAAACTTTAGAAACCCGCAGTTTAATTCAGGAAACCTGGTTCCAAAGAACTCACTCTAACAAAACTGACTTGTTTATTATTCCGAACCAAAGGCGAGGGTAGGAGACAGGAAGCACGAATCGAAATTGTGTATCGATATCGGCTGTAGTGTCATCGTACTACTATCTCGTATGGGATCGAGATAATGAATTGTTTAAAAAGCCAGGTGTTGAAACGGAAAGAAAGGGTTGTGTGTTATTATGGCAAGAGGAAACAGTAATTTATTCTGTTACGTCTCCCACGCCGCAGGTTAAACAAGTCTGTTACAGAGTGATTGTAAATTATTGTTCTATTAGCTATTTTAGAAAATATCTATTAGAACTGCCATCGCGGTAACAATCTTGATTCAGGATCTTGAAAGCGGACTGAATGTTGACTGGTAAAATCGAATTTTCAAAAAGTGTAAGAAAAAAATAATGTGATTTGGTTACTATTTAGAAAGTCGATTCTATCACGTCAGTGTGGCTGGCATTATATTTGAAATTAAATTACATATTTTCAAGATGTTTTGGTTGTAATAAGCAAAAAAATTCAATGTATGTATACATTATACATTACAAAGTGGTTTTCATAGGAAATATACTTCAATTTACAATGTATTTTACAATTATTACAAAATGCCTTTTTTTCAAATATAAAATAAAATTATTAAGCTAAAACGTTTACGTTATTGTTTTTATTCATGAAAGAATGTAATTAATTTAAAGGCAAATTTGCAGACATCATAAAATTTGCTGTCGTCTGGTTAAACCGTTTTTCCTTGTTATTAGACATTTCGTCCATTGTTTAAATATATTGAAAAAATTAAATTTATTAAACAATAAGTAACCCACATAAAATTATCACACTGACTTTTTTCAATAAGAAACACTCAGCTTCGATAGTTCCATTTTTGTTTAGATCTTCAAAATAGCAATCAGAATATCATTATTACATTTATAAAAAATGTTTACTTCAACAAGTTTGTTTCAAAGTAATATACAAGTTATACTGTTATTTGTAATTTATTGTTTGTTTATTTGTTGAAGACCGGATTACTTGGAACCGAGATAAAAAGTTTCCGACTTGCTTTGCATTATACTGAACGAAATAGTCAATCTAAAGCGAGCATGTCTGCTTCCTAACGGCAAGTTATAGTTGTTTCTGTCCAAGCCAATGGCAAACGTTTAGAAAACATTGATGTCACGAAGGCTTCAGGATATAAATTATAAAAATAGTTCTGAAAAATGACGTAACGACTGTTCGCATGAAAGATTCACATTATCGGATATTTTTATATTATATTTTCTTATTCCATTCGTAAAGAATAAATAAATCTAAGGAGAATGAGGAACAGACACGCACGTCGTCGGTTCCATTGTTCTGTTCTACCTGATCACGAGCAGAATCAACTTATACCTCTCCAGTTAACTCATTAATCAAGCATGACCTGTCTGTGTTCCTAGTTTTACAACACGAAACATTTCTTTAGTTAAATAAAACTCTTTTTAATTATAGAAAATTGATAACGCAGTTAATTAATTCTCAAGCAGCGGAAACAAGGAATAAATTATTTTTGAACTGAATATTATAATTTGTTTAGAAAACATTACATCATTTTCTTAAAGAACATGCTTCTATCACTTTATTTACAACAATACTTTTAAAGTATTTGAAACTGAAACAAAAAAATCATGTTTTTCTTCTAGTGAAAATCATTTTTCTATTTTTAGTGATACTTAAACACTATGCTTGCTTTATTTCGTATGTTTTTTAAAGTATATTAACAGATTTTAAGTATTTAAAACATGTTTAAATGATCTAACTAGAAACAGTTATATTTAGAAGAACCTGAAATGCTACCATGATAATAAATATTTTAATACTTAAATTGTTACCAAGAAATGCGTACTTGAAAATTTCCCGGGAACAACATTTTAATTTTAAGAAAATATTCAGCACTGTGCAATTTTATATTATAAACTCATTTCAAAATTATATATATATATATATATATATATATATATATATATATATATATATATATATATATTCATGTACAAAATATAGTAGGCCTATAGTGCCATTGTGTGAGACATTCGTCAATTTTGAAATTAGATATTAATTAATATTATGTTACTTCGAAATCATTTTATATGTTTAATTTAAAACAATAGCACATTTTAGGCTAATGAAATAAAATAATTAATTAATTATTTAATTAGCCCAATCCTGAGTATTCATAGTCATTAATAACATCGAAAGAGATAAAGATCGGTTTTATTTTACCAAAAATTACATTACATAAAAAGATACTGAAAAACACATTTGATTGGACATACAAGGTGTACTAAAGTGATGTATATTGCTGAAAATATTTTACTACAACAAGTATTTTATATATAGGCCCATATTGATATTCTCTATATGAATGTATAGATTTATTCCATTTACTCCTTCCTTTCGAAATTTGTATAAATTATAAAATAATAATTTTGAAATTATAGAATAATAATTTATTGACTTTTTTAATAACTTACAAATATATTTGTTTTTCAGTAAAAATTTGTTAATATAATTAAAAAGTATTTCATATTTTTGAAAGTGTTTTGAAAGAGCTCTAGAAAATGAAATTATGTGTTTAATAATATAGCCATATTTAATCTATTAATATAAAAACATAAGGTCACATATGCAGAAAAATGTTAGTTTATGGTAATGCGAGCATGGTAATGTTCATATAAACACCTGATTTGGCATCACAAGCTGTTTTTTCGATAATAACATTTCAAATGAAGTGTACTGTGAATACAAACAATGCATAATAACATGAAAAAAAATTAAAAAATTAAATTATATTTTTTGTAAATTTTAACTTTGATTAAATGAAATTAAAAAGAAACTAGTTTAAAATGTTGAGATTTTAAAGATAGTAATTGATATATTGACTTTTTTTCTGGGTAATGAACTTTTATTTTCAGACAATGCCTGTCATTAGCTGATTTTCCAATACAATTTTGCTAATTAATTACAAAGGTCATCTAAAAAATATTTATTGGTCAAGATCTGTTTGAAAATTTAACAATATCAAATTGTAAATATTTTGAACGTTTACAATGCAACCTCTAAACTTTCACCGGTCAGTAAACACTGCCTAATAGTGAATGTAAATGCTTTCTGTAATCCCACAGCAACACGCAATAGCCTAATTTTTGTTCCAATTAGCAAATCCTAACGCCTTGTTAATTTAGAAGCACTTTGGAGATTCGTTTGACGAAAAACAAATTTGTATGCTAAAAAGTGGTCGTATTAAGATTTTGTAGGTGTTGAATAATGGCCGCCTCCGATAAGGTACATTATTTATGTACACCCTGTACGTAGCCACGCAATTGCTAAACATTTGTTCCCCCTTTCCTTTCTTTAGATATGCGTATTTACGAGTTCCCATTACAATAACTACGTAGCACTTTGCACCTACCGTCTTTATAACATAACCTATATTTGTCTTTATGAAGTGTGTTATTTGTTTCGAAAAATGTTTTTAAATAATAATATATGTATTTCCATATTTTTAAAATTGGTCATTTGTCTTGTTCAAGTTGTTTTGGTAACCTTTCGTACGAAATTGTTTTGCATGTACTCTCTCTCTCTCTCTCTCTCTCTCTCTCCTCTCTCTCAAACAAACAAAAACACAAACACACTCACATTACACACACACACACACACACACACACACATACACACACACACACACACAATATATATATATATATATATATATATATATATATATATATATATATATATATATATATATATATATATATATATATATATATATATATGTATTAAAATCTCCCTGTTACGGATCTCTTTATAACGGAAATCTCATTGTAACGGAAAAAATGTGTTAGTCCCTTCCCATTCAGGTAATTAGAAATATATACTTTTATTTTCTCTATTAAGGCCAACAGAATTCCAGAAATCTCTATATAACGGCGAACCACGTAACACTTCCTACACTTCTACCCTATTTCTCAGTATGCCGTACGTCATTCGAGTGTTAAAACCAGTACATGGTGCATTAACTGAATCAAGTGTTTTGTGACTAGTTCTTTTTACAAGTATTGCATCATTATTATTATTATTTTACTTGTACAAGGCAGTGTATTGGCGTCTAAACGGACATTTTTATTGTTAGATGTAGGCCTAAAGGTTTAGTTAGAGAAAGGTGAGAAATAAGTAGATGTTTGCAGAAATTTAGGTAGTTCTTCTGTTAGCACGATATTGAAAAATAAAAACAGAAAAGTAAAGAAGGCTTATAATAAAAGGGTAGCTTCAAGAAAATTCGAAAGCCACAATTTGCAGGAATTGATGAAGCGGTTTTGCAGCAGTTTTCTCACAATTACGTTATTTTATTTCGCAGTATTATTTAATAAATATTTATTTTTCAAGACTGCACGTCATATAGTCTTATTCCAATAAACTTTACACTCAATGATATTTTGTGTACACGTTTTGTTTGGC
Organism: Callitettix versicolor; assembly: GCA_022606455.1. Classification (NCBI taxonomy): domain Eukaryota; kingdom Metazoa; phylum Arthropoda; class Insecta; order Hemiptera; family Cercopidae; genus Callitettix; species Callitettix versicolor. Next base: position 46,937,000 of record CM040184.1, read on the forward strand.
CTCTCTTTATAGCGGCGAAAACTAACATTCCCGTCAATTCCGCTAAGTTATACAGAAATTGCAAATATAGCCTAATTGTTTCGACTTTTGAAAAATTAGGTCAATTTTCGGTATTTTATTCAAAACGCCAATATTTTGAAAAAAATGTGACCTATAATTTCTAATAATATATTAGAAAAACAAATGCTTTGTCAATTAGATCTTAATGTCTGAGAAATGTGATTTTTAAAAATTTGCATGTCTTTTTTGATAAAACAAGCTTATATACAATATATTCTTGAAATATGAAACATAGTCCCAATATATGGGCAAACTACATTAAATTTAGATATTTTTTGAAATCTGTGGATTTGTTTGGTCTCCCACAAACAATTCAAACAACACATGCAGACGCGTACACTCGCGCGCACGCACACACACAAACACACACACACACACACACACACACACACACTTTGTATTCATTTTTCTGGGCGAAGCCCCATCAGTCATCATATACATCTTATAAGGTAATGTAAAAGTAACGATTTCATAGTTATTCATAGCACGAGTTCGTGGTATCTTTAAGAAAGAATAAAAATATACAGCCACTCGCCACCCTTCCGCTAACCACCCCTAGGAGCTGTTTGCTGTCAGCCCATATATTTTTCTCAACCCTTCCTTTTTTTATATCAGCGGCTTGTTTTTCCCTTCTGGTGCTGTCAAATTACCGCTAGGATAAACCACTAAATAATTATAGGGAACGATTACTGAACCGCAGTTGTTCAGGTTACGGTTAGCTTTAATCGGGATAATGCTCTCGTTAACCGGAAGTCTTGTTTTATTTATAAAACTGTTTGCGTCAGTAAGTGTGCAACACAGACAATCTATCGTATTGACGTGTTGGTTCTTAAAGTACTGTAAGATTATTCTGATTTTAGTATCAGTAATAGATAAGCGACGCAGCTCAGTTGGTTTGACAACGGACCCAGAAGAATGTAAGGTCACAAGGTTCCCAATGCCTTTGGCTTTTTTCAGTGAGCATATAGTATTAACTTGAAACAAATAACGTACTTGCATTATACTTTACATGCACAATGAAATAAATGTAACTAGAAGTTTCTGCAAATTCTACTTAATAAGTTTATTAAAATAAAATTTATCTAGAAATTTTGATGTTATGATAATCCACTTTTAGGATTTTTGATTTCAAAATTCAAGAAAGTGGTTTTTACTTCTTTGTTGTGTGTGTGTGTGTGTGTGTGTGTGTGTGTATTTGATAGAGTAAAGGAGTTAAGACCAGTATCCGAAGGATTTGTATTAAGGAATCTCATGTAAAAATCAGCTATGGAGAAGCTTCAACTCATTAAAAACTTTTATGCAGATCCTACTTGTTTTTGGTTACATTCAGAATTACGTATATTGAAAAAAAGTGCTAACACCTAACTGACGTTATCTCTATCGCTTCTTTAGTTTTCCCGTTTGTGTCTCTTAAGGGGAAGGGGTTGTAGCTTCCGCTTTAAAAAAACACAGCTTTTTTTTTACCGGAAAGTTATGACTTTTTTAAACAAAAGGATATGTGTTTTTGGTGTACTAATATGTATGTATATATTACATACATACAAAACCCGATGGTTTTTTAAAGCTTAAATCAACTATTTACAGTGCTGTAATAAAATTTTTTTAGCGTAAAAACGACAAATTATTTATAATATTATTCTTATCCACATACAAAATTTCAAATTTTCTATCTAGAAATACGAAAGAAAATTTAAAATTAATCACCAATTCGATTTATCTAAAAAAACATATTTTTACAAACTTTGGACCAATTAAGTAAGTTTGCAGTAGTTCAATTTCTTATAAAACTATTCAATAGCGATTGAAAATGAAATCAAACACTAATAATACCAATTCGTCTCTCACTGCTTCAGAAGAAAAAAAAACGATGGCTGTTAAAGACAGTATTTTGTAAAACAAAATTAAACAAAGAAAGTAAATGAACAAAGGTAAGCAAGCGGGCAATTAATTGATTCCATACCCGACATCAGCGGCTGGAATGCACCCATGGTAATTAACTTTTAATTGGATTTTTTAATCAAGCTGAAAGAACATATGGGACCCGTCATTAACCAATATAGGTCATGAACCATTTGGAGGACGGCGGAGCCGAAGGGTCTCTTTTTCTTTTTTGCCTAAGAAGGCGAACATTTTGTCGTAGGCTTAAAGGCAATTTTCTAAGACATGAGAAGACGAATCAAAACAGATAGGAATCTAAAACACCTTTTGCACACCATTGTATATTATTTAAATTAGGTAAATAACAAGCAGTGAAAAAATGAATGTTGATTTTTTCTTATAAAGTATGATTAGGAAAAAGCTATTTTAGTAGTGTTTAAAACAAATAACAACATTCATACAGTAAACAAAGTAGTTAAAATATATTAATATTTCAGTGATTGAATGACATACTAATTTAACAATACTTGGAAAGAACATTGGTATTTTCCATACCAATTTATTTTATATATTTATTTTTTATACATTAGTATTTACTTTCTGGGTTCTTATTTTGTTGATAATATTATAACGAAACAATAATTTACTCGAATCAATGTTAGAAGTATCTCAAATTAATTTCATTTGGTATGTTTTACTTATTTACTTTGTTAGTAAAAACCTTTTTTCTGCAATGTTAGTGCACAGTTTAAGTCTATTTATTCTGAATTATTATTTCCGTGTAACAGATTCATGACGCTGATGAAGAGATTTAATGGTTACCTTTGTCGTATGAGTTCGCAGGCTCGATTCCGTTGCGAAACCTTTGCCACAGATGGTGCAATGGAAAGGACGGTTTTTAGCTCTCTCAACTTGTGCGTCGTGGTTCCGAAGGTGTTGCTGAAGATTCGACAGTTGGATAAAAGCTCGACCACATTCCGCAAGGTGACATCGGTAAGGCCTTTCTCCTGAAACCAACATTCACACATTTCTAAAGATAAGATGATAACAGTACTACAGTTTATTGTATTAAATGTAGGCCTATTAGTACACTGTAGGCCTATTAGTACAATTCAATTGTGTCTACTACAACCGATTGCCGAAGTGTAATAAACTATAGAATACCTTAGTGATAATTGAAGTGAAATAGATGAGAAATCATAGAAAGGAACAGGAATTTAAAAATTGATTTTGTTAATTTTTTATCTTTAACTTTTTAAACATTGTTGGGGCTTAAAGTAATAAACCGATTTTAAAGATTTGATACAATGGACATTATGTTACGACTGCAAGTATACATTGATTACCTAATTGTCCAACAAGTTTTCAATCGAAGGTTATAATGTAAAAAATATAAAGCACGTTTTGATAATATTGAGCAACTTTAAAGTAAAAATTGAAGTATTGAAGAGGCCAATAATGTGTACTTGAATTTTATGGATAAAGTAAAAATTATATTATTATGTAGGTATTAATAATTGGCTTTCAATGTGATACCTGAAAATGTAAATTGTGAAAAACTTTATGTTTTGTAATAGATGACGAAGTAATAAAGCAATGTTTAAGAAAAATGGTTATCTAATGTTATAAAGTTATGACTGTACAGTATTGCAGTAAAGAAAAATATTCTTACTATGTACAAATTGTAGTGCCGTTATAAATGTGTGCTATTTTTAAACAAAAATTCCAAGTATTACATAAAAATAATAACAAACTGTCGAAAATCTAAATAGGCTAGCAGTGAAATCCCTTAAAATTTGTTTAAACTTGCCATTTAAAAAATCTCATAGGCTTAAAAAATAGATTTGTGTAAAATTTGAGATGATATTTAAGCTGGTTTATCAATTGTTTTATGACAAAAACTTAGCGGGTATTTATTTACCAGATAATTTGTATGTAGGTATTAAACAGTCGCAAATTATTTGTACATATGAAATATTTTCGTATAAAACTGTTGTATTAAATGTCTAACGACACAATAGTACAAGTACACAATTGACAATACACAATACACAATACACAATTGACACAATAGTACAAGTACACAAAGTTATAAAACTTAATAAACCTAAAATAACTGCAATTATCTGGTAATGTACAAATCTCTAAATAATATTCATAGTGGATGCATAATGCATACAAACAACTTGATTTACTGAGTTTCAGACATCTGTGTGTTCCCACACTTGCAATTAATATGCTCTATTTGCTTTTCTGTTTCCAAAACAGGATTCGATTCTCATTTGAACAGCGCAAATTGCCTGCAACAATTGCTATTATTTTGTTTAACTGTGGACGCGTTACTGCAAACATGCTGATACTTTTGCCTGCTTTGTTATTGTAAAATATATTAAATATTTACTTGCTACATTTTTTCCAGCTTGTTGACTTTTAATAATTATATTTTGAAAATAATGTGTTCTAGGCCAACCGGCATGTAGGTTATGTGTAGGCTATATGTTTATCAGTACATTGGTCGAAACCTATTACATAAACATGATATGCATTCGAACATAATAACATGGTCATGTAAAATGATATTGTACTATATGCCTAATTGTGTGGTGTGTGTGTGTGTGTGTGTGTGTGTGTGTGTGTGTGTTTTTGTGTTTGCACATCTGTCAAAACTACAAGAATTGTTCATTTTTGATGGAATTTGACTTGTAGGTGTAGTTTTTCATATCTCGATGATATGTTGGGACTATATTTAATTTAAAACAAGTTTTATTTCAAAAACTTGTTCTAACGTTGTGAATAAAAGTTTAAGAAATGTGGCAATCGGGAACTGGCCGACAAATGAAAATTTTAAAAAAATGAAGTAATCAGTGTTTGCTGTTTGGTCCAATTATATTACGATCTTATTGTTAAATTGAAATATTATAAACAATTGATATTAAAGAAAATAAACACTTGTCTACAGCATATACAAATTAGCAAACATTAGGCCTAATCTTATACAATGCACGAATCTGTTAATGCTCTAATAATTGTAATGGCTGACCTGGGTATGTAGTACAAGCGCGTTTGTTTATAGTTTAAATATTTATTAATTAACGTATTTATATAGGCATAGTTTAAAATGTGCAAGATATATTTAACTATAAATGCTCTAAATAATTTTGTGCTTGATGAGTCAGGTATTATAATGGCGTTAATTATAATTTAAATACTTATTATTTATAAACAATAAACAATAAACAAGTAAAACTAAATATAAAAGAATTTATTTCAGCAGTGGGATTTGAACTCACATCCTATAGTTTCATAAGCAGATATCATAAACACTGAGCTATGAATGTACTAGAATTAAGTAGCTCACTGGTAGACTAAATTCACTTTAAGAATATGGAAACGCTTGTTCAGCAAGCGTGATGATTTTTTAACTGTTATTCATATTTTGAATTTTGAATTTTACCGCATACAGAAAAGTGATATGCTCGGCTAAAGAAGTTTTCACTTCAAAAAAGTATAACGAGTCCAGTTAAAAACGAACGAAAAGTACAGAAAATCCGCCAAAATTCTCGAAAACGAAATAATGTTATTCAGCATAAATTTCATAGCCTAAATAAGTCATAACTCAAACGAGTATATTAAAATCAAAGTAATAAAAATTTCAGTTAACGAGTACAGAAATAAATAAAAACGGGCAGTTTTAGGGATTGTTTCGATAGTGTTCGAGCCTAAATGTTTTAAGCGATGACAAACCGTAATTATGTGTTTTTAAGATCTTCCTTTGTGCTAATTATAAACAATTTATTTAGATGTAAGAAATGTGTGTTGTATTTTTTTACTTTTATTTTATAAATTTATTATATTTGATGAATTAATCATGTTTAACCATACTTCTAGTACCTTTATTTTGGAAAAAAGGTGTTGTGTATACTAATTACAAATATTGTTTTGTTTTTGTACTTTACTACCTATGTTTGTAGGCTTGAAAAATAAAGTAAATAAACAATAACGTCCATTTTTCATTTACGAATTTTACAAATGTATAAATTATTTCGTCATAACATTTTATTTAATTAAAGACGATTACATTATAACTAAAATTGTGTGAGTTGATTTGATTCCCAGCTTTATATAATTAGTACAGTTAATTTAATAATTATTGCAGAATGGACCCATGAATCAATCAGCTAAACGATGTTATTGAAGATCCACTTTTATTGATTAGGCTTGTGTGCCGTGCTGGTCTCGCACTCCATAAATAGCAACTGTAATTAAATACCATTGATTAGCCTGCAAATGGATCACAGGACGACAAAAGAGATTTAAAACTGTTTTTGTAGCCTATTGAATAACATGACGCAAAACGGATATGGCGAAATTATTAGACATTTCCGACTAAATGAGCGATTGCAGTAATTTTTTAAAATTCCTCTCACGATTTATACTTATGCCGTTTTTTGACAGCAACAAAATTTATAGCTCGTTCAATTCAAGCACAATTGTGTATTTATTTAGCGTTCCGAGCGAATTAACTTCAAACACAAATGGAAATTGTTTTCATCGTTATTAATTAATTAAAAATTTAGCAAATATGTTTTAGGAAACTCGACTTTTTTTGTGTTTAATGACTGTTTTACTTCGAAAAGTAAAGTCTCCAATTTATAATAAAACTTAAAAAACTCGATTAGCGAGAAAATACCCTTTTTAAACATAGATTCTTTTAAAAAGTTCAGGCGTATTGCCACAACAATAATAGGCCTAACCTATTTCGTAAACATAAGAGTTACAAATAACAAATTATTGGTGTGAAATAACGCAGTAAAAAAGAAAAGTTTATTTTCTGACATTGCTTCACGAATCATTTAGGATGGTTAGCTAAAATTTTTTACGAAAAAATCAGGCGATTTATTTGTTCAACGCTGGTAACTATAGACAATACTGTGACCTTTAAACGATGCATTTAGATTTAATTTGATCAGGTAAACGAATTAATTAATTAATTTTCTTTAATGTTTGGAAATAAAGGATCTATTTTAATAATATTGCTGTAAAGTTACGATAAGTTTACAATAAGTTAAAAACACGTAAACTAAAGCAAACCTGAGAAGTACGTGAAACAAAATGATAACTTACAGAAAAACACTAATTAATGTGTCTTTAATTAACGTGACTGATTTACAGTTCAACGAATGAATTCTATCAACTTAACTAATGAACGGTGAAAGACAAAATATTCTCAAACTTTGTCATATTCAATATTTACTCAAAAATACTGATTTAAGCTACCGAGAATAAAAATACTTTCCTGACTCAAGAGATTTGCCAACGTAAAAATGCTTTAAAAGTTCAAGATTAATATTTTTACTTTGTTCAGTGAAAAAGTGAAATTCATAATAATTAATTATAAGTCTGATTAAAATCAATTCAATAAACATTAAAGTAATGATAATAAATTATTCAACTTTCATTGCACTTATAATAATTAAAAACAGTATAGGCTACTTCTGCAGAAACTACGCTTATGTAAAGTAGATCTGGCTGTGTTATTTCGCTCAGTTTGCTACAATGTATCTGTCCGCATTATGTTAATAACAGAAAATAAGTTCCTTTATTTAAAGTAGGCCGTAATTTTCCAAGACCTTGCAGCGGAAAGGGGTACAAAACTATATTCAACACAAAGAAGAGCTGTAATTTAAAGAAAGAAGCGCCTAATTTTTTAAAAAACACAAGCTCTGAGAGGAATACCAACAATGCTCATAGGCTCGCACAATGCCGACTCTCACACAAATTAAAGAAGTCCCGTGTCGGAACAGACATGATTATATGTTATGGCTTGAACTATGATTGTGTATTGTTAATTCGACTTCCGATTGCTTCAGTCTAATTGATTCAGTCGGAAACAACACTTTAATTGCGTTCTTTATGCTAGCTTCACTCTATAATTGCGCACAGACTCTGGCAAACATACTGACAAACGGAATTTATTATCAGAGAATTGTTCTTTAGTTACAACTTGGTTACCTGAATTTGTTATACTGATGAAGAAGAAAATTTCAAATAATTAAGGTGGATTTATATTAAGGAACGCGGGAGCGTTCCGTCTCATTAAGTCGTGCAAGCTGCAGCCGTGTATTTTACGGGTTGTGACAAACAGCAGTTTTCAGTTATCCTTATCATAAAAACTATATATATATATATATATATATATATATATATATATATATATGGCAATAAAAACGTTATTAAATTGACTTTGAATTCCGGCAAGAACCAGTTACCTTACGAAATTTACCGAACCGTTATCAGTCTTGGCGCGTGGCGGCGGCGTACTCGCCATACCAGTTAATATCTCTCATTACTCACGCAGTGATGAATGGTATTCTTCCATGTTGTCCCCTACGCTCAGCGTATTGGTAAAGGTATTAGTGCAGATGTAAAATCATCAGAATATTAATCTTGAACTTCGCACTAATTTCAGTTCAAACAATACAATTCACTCCGAAGTCTAAACCGTGTCATTTCAGGAGACAACTTACACTGTGAAAATTGCTTATTCCGTTCCTAAGTATTTCACAAAAAATAAATTCTACATACATAAAAAATTTAAAATAAAAGATTTTTTTATCCAAAGACTTTAAAATATTTTACATACCTATTTATGAAATGGATCCGCGACTGAAACCAGAAGATAATTTGACGCAGAAAGTCACACCGCGGCCAAGTGCGAAAATTAGTGGTGTTCAGTAAACTGCGTAACCAGGTGACTGGTTCTTGGCGGGATTCAAAGGTGATTTAATAAACTTTTAAATGTCGACGGCGTGAAACACTTGGCGGTTTTTGTGAATTTGGTGTTAACAGATCGGCGTTTTAGCAGCTTGATAAACTGCGTAACCAGGTGACTGGTTCTTGGCGGGATTCAAAGGTGATTTAATAAACTTTTAAATGTCGACGGCGTGAAACACTTGGCGGTTTTTGTGAATTTGGTGTTAACAGATTGACGTTTTAGCAGATTGATAAACTGCGTAACCAGGTGACTGGTTCTTGGCGGGATTCAAAGGTGATTTAATAAACTTTTAAATGTCGACGGCGTGAAACACTTGGCGGTTTTTGTGAATTTGGTGTTAACAGATTGGCGTTTTAGCAGATTGATAAACTGCGTAACCAGGTGACTGGTTCTTGGCGGTATTCAAAGGTGATTTAATAAACTTTTAAATGTCGACTTGGCGTGGAACACGTGGCGGTTTTTGTGAATTTGGTGTTAACAGATTGGCGTTTTAGCAGATTGATAAACTGCGTAACCAGGTGACTGGTTCTTGGCGGGATTCAAAGGTGATTTAATAAACTTTTAAATGTCGACTTGGCGTGGAACACTTGGCGGTTTTTGTGAATTTGGTGTTAACAGATTGGCGTTTTAGCAGATTGATAAACTGCGTAACCAGGTGACTGGTTCTTGGCAGTATTCAAAGGTGATTTAATAAACTTTTAAATGTCGACTTAGCGTGGAATACTTGGCGGTTTTTGTGAATTTGGTGTTAACAGATTGGCGTTTTAGCAGATTGATAAACTGCGCAAGCAAGTGACTGGTTCTTCAAGGAATTCAAAGATTATTTAACAACTTTTTTAATTGTACACTTGTCGGTTTTTGTTTAGATCATACTACGATAATGTAGTGTAACTGAAATAGGCTACGTTCTGGTAAATTTAATTGAATTTTGATTTTTAATTGAAAAATGAGCTATTGGATCTGCACGTCATAGAAATAAGTGTCGATCCTCGCAGTAATCACTTTTTGACAGATCGTTAACTATTGTAAATAAATAAATTACTATATTAATATTAATTAATATTTAATAATAATTTATTAAAATTAATTACACACACAAAACACACACACACACACACACACACACACACACACACACACACACACACACACACACACACACACACACACACACACACACACACACACACACACACACACACACACACACACACACACACACACACACACACACACACACACACACACACACACACACACACACACACACACACACACACACACACACACACACACACACACACACACACACACACACACACACACACACACACACACACACACACACACACACACACACACACACACACACACACACACACACACACACACACACACACACACACACACACACACACACACACACACACACACACACACACACACACACACACACACAGTGTTCCTCGAAGAGGTTTATACATTCCATTATTTTCTCATTCCTACATTGATCATTTTGAAACTGTACATGCGTTTTAAAGAAGGTACCAAAAATAGTATGTGAGAATTGCGTCTGGCTAATGTTTGTAGAAACAAAATGGCGGCCAAAATAAATAAATTCTGTCCGTCTTGCAACTTTCACTGTACTGCAGTTTTAAATCAGATTGTTGAACAGGTGTTAATTCTTTCCAGTTTGAATAGGTCTAAATTTTTGTAATACATTAATGAGCAAAAACGGATTGATTTTGTCCAGATTTTCCAGAATTGTTAAGTAAATGATTCGACTGTAGCCATTGCAAGATATGGCAAAAACCTATTTGCCTTGGATAAGAAGTGAATATAAACTTTAAAAATTTAACACAATCTACCTTATAATTAACAAAAAAACTTTAGCATAGTTAAAATTATTTTGTTTTTATTAGTAACAGTGTCAGAGACAAAATATACGGGTTTTTGAAATTAATTTAGGTCTTGATAAGATTAATTAGGTGTCTGGAAAAATAAAATAATTTTCACGTATACAAAATGAAAACTATAAAATTTGACTTTAACATTGAAGGTATATTTCAGAACGCGTCACATCCCCAAAAACCGTTACAAAACAAGGGTAAATATCCGGTGGGTAAAAATGTTTGTAGCGAAAAGAAGGAAGCTGGCTGGATAGGTGGAAATAAAATAATATGATTATTCATATGCAAATGTAGTCTAAGACAAAGCCGGCTTGAGGAAGCGACCTTTTGTTATTACATGTCTATTTTTTTACCCTTCTACCAGAAAGGATATTTTGTTCGAGTACGAATTAATTTGCCTTTGTTTTAAAACGCGTTATGCTAATTTCCAAGTACAAGCCGTAAGAGGGGATTTACTTTTATTTTTCAAATTGAGTATTAAGTTTTTCGTACTGCTTCAACGGCATTCATAATCTCAGAAATGAAATTTTAATATTTAGTTAAAAAAGAGTTCAAATAATATAAATATAGAATAATAATTATCGTTATAATTACAGAAATAAAACAGAATACCCAGAATGAACTAATGCTTTTAGAACGGATTAAAAAATATAAGAACATCGTGGTAATTTCGTAAATAAATATTTTTACTCCACTTTACGCGGTAGATAATTAAATATGTCTCAACTAATATTTTACTAATGTAGAGCCTAAAATTACTTGACAATCTGTTTTACTTATCTTTTACTTTAACTGCCAACAAATTTTTAAATTTAGTTTTCAATATTTCTCTTCAGCCTACTTACTGACTACAAAGGCATGTAGGTCTCTCTGTTTTGTGGGTATACAGCTGTATTCTGCACACAGTATTTCCATCTGACATGTGTTTTTTACTTACTTAACCTATTTACATGTCTTCGCAATCAATAATCTTTCATAAATTGTTTTATCCATTCTCTCATACTAGTAAAAATTTAATAGATGGTAGAGAGAAAGAATAAATATAATTACAAATAATGAAAACCTGTTAAGAATTTTCTTTTTGTTTATAACTTCCCAGAAACAAAAAGAATCTGTTGTTCTTTAGAGAAACAGATTAAAAAGGATTTAAAAAATAATTTCTGTTTTCTATATATTACGTCATAATAGTTTGAATAACTTTTTAAAATCATTTCAATAACGAATTATTATATAAAATTCAAAATTATTTAACCAAGATTGTTGCTTTAAAAAAAAGTATGTAAATATGTACCCTTTTATGACCTTTCGTCGTTTCGGAAGGGAAGAAGTATAAGCTTTGATTAATTAATACATTTTTGTTTTGTTTTAAATGGTTTTCAGAATTTTAATGTTTGCTGATTTCCCGATAAATGTAAAAGGTAATAAGCCGGTTTACAAAAAAATCTATTAAAAAATCCCAAAATTTTACCCTCATGTTATTTCTCAACCTCTCATCTTAACGTATTACCGAATCTTGTACAAAGTTCAGCGAGAAAGAATTGACAGTAGCGATTCCTTATTTTAAAAATACAATTTTATTATTCAGAATGAAGGAAGTTTACACTTTGTACTCCCTGCCTTACAAAATTATAGCGTATTCAAAGATCTTATTTTTTGAAAGTACAGTTGATGACTTTGTTTGTGTCACGGGACAAATAAAAATGTCGTTGTTTAAGAGCCTATGAAGGGGCTTAATGTATTTCATTGCAAGTCATATTTTTTAATTGTCTTATTGTTGTACTTGTAGTAGCTTGTTTTAGAAATTTCGTTGTTTATTACAACTTAAAAAAAGTCATTAGAATTTAAAAGTAGAGTGGTCGTAGAAAGAAATAAAATTACTGAAACGCTACTTACATTCAAAAAAAATTTAAAAATAACTTAATGCGTACATGGTTATACAATATAGGCCTAATATTTTTTAGGTAGAGTTTTTCACTTAATCCGAAAACAATGAACTCCAGTTAATATAACCATATTCCAACGTATCCATTCATCTGTTTTGACGTTCGTAAAAAAAGTTAATTATTTCCTTCTTTTGTTTCTGTCCTGATGTGTAACGAATATAAGTAACTAAAACAAAAGAAATGCATAACTTTTGTTTCTCGACCCTCGTGTTCCGTCGATCTACGTGTGTTACAAAAAAAGGCCGAAGGAAAAAAGTTAATTTAAAAAATTGTGGACAATAGTTATTCCCCTTGATGTACTAAGGGTCATCTTGTGAATTAATTTGCATGCTGGCACAATACACCGAGAAAGGGGAACATATTTCTTCATTGACGGGCTGCACATCTGATTTGCATACTGGTCAGCCGGGTTAGACTCTTTCGGTCTTCACTGTTTAAACTTCCGGGAACAGGTTACAGGATCGAACCGAATACTGAATGGTCTTTAAATTTGCACTTTTATAATGAGATACCGAATTTGAAAATAACTATTAACGGAGTATTGTTAAGGATTTATATTAATAATCAATTTCCGTCCCTCAAGTTGGTTTTAAAGCCGTTCATTAAAAAACAATATGGCTAGAAATTAAATGAGGTTGGACTACTATTAAAATCCATTATTTCAATTTATTCTTCACTCAAAATATCCCTGCTCATTCTACTAAACAGAAACACCAGCCCATTAAAAACTGCAATTTCTTTTTCAATTTATAATCAATGTAGAGACCTAGACGTTGACCGTTTTATTAATGAAACGTTGAACATGGGTAGATGAATATTAAATATGTACAGAGTGGAACAAATTATATTATCTTTAAATATGTAATAACCGATTCCAAAATTACATAAATTTTATAATCAGATGCGAAAGATTTGAACGCAAAAAGCTTGTTCAACCCCAAATTTTAGTTAAAATTTCTTAGTTTTGAATGCAATTTTGTAATCCTGTCATTTGTCAGGTCAAGTAATTCTTCATTCATTATCTTTTACACTGTTAGTTTTTATTTGTAAATATATTTTCAAAATGTTTTGTGTTTAATAAACACCAGTTCTTTGATTACCTAATTATTCAATAAATGTTATGTAAAGTGCACTTTCTAATAGTTTAAAAAAATGTTATAGTTAAAAATAAATCTTAAAAAGTTTATAACTATTTAACCAAGAAAATTCAACAAATTTCTCCAAAAATATCAAACCGGCAATCGTCAGTTTCATTTCAGATATCGTCATGATTAGAAAATGATAATTTATTTTTTTTATTTCATTTTATTTACTTTGATTTTTAGAACTGCACTTTCGAATTTATAAAATATTTGTTTCGAATGTTTGTAAACATTTTCCGAGACAAATACCCTGTCGACGTCTTTTCTTCAGTCATGAAAAATCCAGGTCACGTTTTTATCGGAAGCCAGAGAACACGCAATTGAAGGGTCGCAGAGGAAAACCACCAGAAGATGGGTTTCTTTATAAATGAAGGAGCGATGCAAAAAAATGGGGGTAGTTAAGTTGTTACGTTACTCAGCAATCACCATTTTATCCTGGTTGAAACGTGATGTTCGTTAACTGGAAAATATTAAAGGCAATTACTAAAATAATTGCATTTCTTAAGAGGTGAAAAGTTCCCGTTACGCTCAGCTTCTATTGCAAACAATAGTTATTTACATTATCGACAACTCTTTTTTTTATCAAAACGAGTACATTCAGTAAAGATGACACAATTATTGTTATTTTAACAAAACGTTAATTATTGAAATGCTATTTTATTACGAAAAAAAAACCAAAATCTTTATACGTAATAAAGATTTATCAAAATTATAGTTTCAAACGAGTAACGTACAAATAAAGTAGATTATTAAAATAAACTGTAATTGTGAACTATTATAAATATGGTAAGTTTACAAGAGAACAATAACTTTTATCGGTGAAATTTGTTGGGTACCTGAGTGAACACATCGGTTACTTTTCGGCTGTAATGTCGAATTTCTTTTATACAATACGACCAGATCCTGCTGTTATTTTTTTCTTGCAGCCCTTATGATTTCAATGTTTGCCCTTTATGAATAAGCAAAGACAAAATATTTAACTTAACAATATTAAAGTAACAAGTGTGTAGTAATTTTTATTCAAAAATAATTTTTGCAATATATTTTTAAGCAATAATAAAGTTAAATATATTTTAATCGTTTCAGATTTATTAATTCTGAAAATTTACTAATTCTGAAAAAAACAGAAAGTTTAATATGTAAAACAATCCATTCCATTATATAAAGTATATGTCCCATAAGTTAGTTCCTAAATAAAAAAAAGTATTTTAAATTTTCTTATTTGTCTACCAGTGATCTGAGTAAATCACTGAAAAAACACTAATTGACCAATATGGAACAAAATTTGTCATGTACGACTTTTTGCCTCTATAATGGGACTTTTTTTAAAAAACAATGCAGCTTTTAAGCGTAATTTTGCCTACATGTTTTTAAATGATACATTTTTTATAATCTACACTTAAGATTTTGATCAAATTTTCCTAAAATCTAGACTATATGTGGAAAATATATTTATTCAAAATTCATTTCAATCTTCTTAAAATTTATAAAAATTTTAAATACATTTAGTTCTTACTCAAATGTATATTGTTTGGAGTCATAAGTACTATAAAACAGACGTGCAAGTTAAATTTAAAAAAATCGGGTTTGAAAGAGTTATAGCATAAGTCTAAATTGGCTTATCTCTCAAAATCGATTCATCAGATTGCTATACAATTATGATTATATACAAAGATTCGTGATAGTAGTAAATTTTAGTATATATTGGAGTAAATTTTACTTGAAAGATTACGTTAGAAAGATTACATTGAAAGATTCGATAGAACATTCATAACGAAAAATAAATTCTGACCATCACCGATTTTGGTTTTTCGATTTACGAAAACCGTAAATATATTTTATTAAAATTAATTTCCTGATTTATGAGTTGATTTTTCATACATGACAATTAAGAAAACCTTTTGAACCGGTTTTGAGAAATTAAGCCGGTGCTGCTTTTTTTATGGGTTGCTTTCGAACCAGTTTTCTTGGTAAAATAATTAAATGTGATGAAGTTTGTTTAATGTTTATTATATATTTGTTTTTATTTTTTAATTAATTAATTAATAAGCTTTCGACTCAAACCATTTAAGTGGGGAAGTAGTCAAAATATTATCATTAATGAATGTAGGTCTACTCTTAACAAACCTGTATGTGTAATCATACGACTTCAAATCACTTATAATAACAATCACATCATTTATAATGATTAAAATATTTATAATCAGTTATTATTTAAATCAATAAATAAATACTACACCAAATTTTAAATTATAGCCTAATATAACTCGACAGTTTGATCATAAACAATGTTTGTTGAGTTTTCATTTTAACCTAAATAAATTTTATCTACGGATAGTCTACAAACTTGAAAGCTTCCGTATTTGAACTTAAAAAGTTAATGTTTTCTCTTAAGTATTACAATGTTGTTTTTTAAAAGTAAATATAGAGAACGCTTTACATATAATTGACAGAAACAAAACATTAATCTTTAAAATTAAACAAATCTCTTTTTACCTAAAGAGATTTGAAATTATTGAAGCTCTATTTAATTAATAAAAATATTTATTATTATGATTACAGATGCAAGCAGCTGGACGCAGCGTCATCTAGCCGTTTTTAACGATTGAATTATCGTCCCTTTGTAACAACAAACAAGTGAATTCCATAAAATTCAACGAACGCCAAGGGTTAGAAAAATGCAATAAAAGTCTTGAGTCAGCCCAGCACTGAAAAACATCGCCTTAGCAATGTTTGATAAAAAAAGTCTGTCTTGAACTGAAAGAATTTCTAATAAGTTATAAGAATAAAAGAGAAAGGGTGAAAGAGAGCATGGAGTTCTATCTTTGGTTTGGTGGGATTCTTTTTAGTAATAACACAAGTTAAAGAATTCCATCTGAATGGAGAGACTGTTTTGTTTTCTCAATTGGCTTACATTTAAAATTTTTATTTTATGGATGATTTTCGATGTGGTTTACTTCAATATAGGCCTATACATAACGTTATTGATTTTCAGAAATTTTAGATTTTCCGTATAATTATTTTTCTAACAATTACAAATTTGGATCATCAAAGACAGTTAAAGTATTTCTTTTTTTAGCCCATTGAGTTGCCTAATGAAATATCGATATTACTGCATTGAAAACTCATTACAATGCAAATTATTATGCAACTGATTATTCAAATATTGTCAGATCCCTCTAGCTTTGTTTAATCTCTCTACAACTAAAAAGTTCGTTTATTTTAGAATTTAAAAAGTATGTCCAGTTGTTCTCGCTGAGTAGTTACACGTTTTGCCTGATTTATATGTAAACGATTACATACGTAGCTTAGGTCTATATACGGCTATGAACGTTGTTTTGCAAAACAAGGAAGTAAATCTGATTTAATTGTGACTCGTTTTCTCACTCTATGTACGGCGGGGGACCTTTAAAACTATACCATCTTTAATTTGTCATTAACGATTTCATTCTTTCGTAACGCTTAGACCTCCTTAATGTTCAACACATTTTCTTACAGATATTTAACGAACAATTTTAATAAGCTTCAGACCATTTAGACTGAACTTCAAATTACTTTAAATCACAACAAGGCCTATAGGCTGCTGATTATATCGAGAAAAATGCCGTAGTAACTACGCAATCTAACAGGAAACATTTTGTATATAATTCAGTGAAATTGATAAAACTTAGTAAATGCCATTTATTGTCAGAGTCGTCGTAAAAAGGAGTTATAAACAGAAAGGTGATAAAGAAAAATGTACAGAAACCCCTCTTTAATTTGTTTATCAGGAAACATTTAGAGCCGTGAAGTAATAACTGGCGTTCTCTTTATTCCTTGATCCTGATTGAGACGAGATCTAGGCTTGTCACTTTGCAAGTAGGCCTAATCTTTGTTCAACAAGAAACCCGTGTCGGCGTAAGGAATTAATGAACTGTACAATGAATGTGTTCCTTTGAGTGTAATTTACACTTCTTGACTACACAATATTTGATGACCCAATAGAGTTTGATAATTTGGTTTTGAACAATAAAGTTATCCAGAATAGAGATTAGCGCAGACAAACATTTTTCGCTTATTAGTCTATGTGTTGAAAACCCATTCAGAAATAAAAGCTATGGACTATTTATTTTACATCCAAATCTATTTACACACCCAAGCCTCTGTTACAAACTTCTTCCTGATTGGAATAAGTAGCATCACTTGGTTTTAAAAGTGATTTACCTACTTGAGTATTCTACTATAACACATTTTTTTCTTTTTATTCAGTTTTCGACACATATTGTAGTCTAGAGAAAGAACTGTTATTGGAAGAACTATATGTTCAAATTTGGCCTACAGGCACAGTAAAAGGTAGTTGACAAGTTAACAGAAATAACAGAAATATCTGTGTGTTAAAAAATATTGTTTTAAAGCAAAGAAATAACTAAAAATAAAAGAGAAACTGGTAGGCTGTAGAAAATTACTAAGGTAAATAACAAAATACAAAAACAACCTTCAGCCTTCTGTACAATGTTCTGGAATTTTTTTTCCTTATACAAATTCAATAATTTTAAAAATTTAGTTTTGTCTTTAATTTTGATTAATCTATTTGTATGCGTACATTACATCTCTGTTACATTAATGAGATTTTCTTATTTTAATTAGCCTATTCAGTATAGTCTACATAGTCTAGCACCATAACATGCGAGGTCTACCCTTAAATATTTTCAGAATTAAATAGCGAAAATGTTTGCTTGATAGTTTATTAAATAGTTTAAAAACTACTTAAAAAAGCAGTAAAAAGTTTTGAAATAAAAACCTAAATTTATTTAAAGATTTAACAGTGCAGTATTCAAATTTTGTTTTTACAATGCAGCAGTAAAATTTTTAGAACAGCGAAAATTTAGACCTATTAAAGAAAATAGAAAATATCCGATTCGTATGAAGACTAAACTATTATTTTTTGCCTAGGACCTAAAAAGATAACCTTTCGATAGGCTCGTATATTTCTATGAATTTGTAGCCTACATTGGATGCTACAGCTGAGAATGTATGTATTTCATTCCGGATCTACCAGGCTCCATGCAATGTCCAGTTGCTATTTAGTTGCATATGTGATCCAACTAACGATAGTTCCAAAAATGTGCAGACTGGAACTATCGAGCAGGGGGCGTGGTCTAGTGGGGTTGGAACAGAGCAATGGCCGACACAGGCTTAACATTAATTACATAGGGCTAGTAGTAGTGTACTTGTGTGTATGTGTGAGTGGAGGGAGGTTTTTGCTACACACACGCGCGCGCGCGCGCACACACACACACACACACACACACACACACACACACACACACACATTTTAAATCATTTCGTAGGTATTGTTTATTGGTTTCAAAAAGAGAATTGTTTATTGTTGGGCCTTAAAAAGAAACAAAACACCTTATTTTGGATTAATTAGGGGGACAGTAAATTAAAATAATAATAATAGGATGCACCTATTTTTAACGTATATCATAAAAATATTAAAAAAGTTAAATTAAATTGTTTTAATTTAAGAAAAAACAGTGATTATTTTCTATCATCACTCCCCTAATGTTGAGGGAAATTCAAAAGAAATGTTGATTTACAAAGTTATAAATAGGTGTCACATTGAAGCTATAGTCGACATTATTAATGAATTATAATCATCATTCTGGGTAGAAAAAAAATTAATTGCAGTTGGTTTTATTTAAATGTATTTATTATTAAGTTGATGCGGTATTAATACACAAGGTATATAATATACCTATGTACGTATGGTCAAAACTTTTATAAATTTTCTAACACAACGTTTTTTAGTAACAAAATATTAGAAGACAAATTTAATATTGTCAAATTTGAAAGCCGTGACATTGTTTAAACGAAAACCGATTAGAAGAATGTTAATCTCTCTACGATAACTTTTAATATAGCCTACTGAATTTGAGCAACAATCGATATTGTAGAAGTTACAGACAGGCCATTTTAAATTGATAAATAATGAATGAAAATAATTTCAGAAATATTTTTTTCAGAAGAAAACTGGTATAATTTATTTTCATTTTGTTTAATAGACCTAAGTAAAAGCGCAATCATAATATATTCTACAATCAATTTGAAAGACGAAAATATGGAACTATACAAATTGGCAAATGTAGTAGACTATCAACTAATAACAAAGTGACTATCAGACATTGCTTTTTGAACGACAAATAGTTTCTTCGTTAAAAAACCAGGAAGTAAAAATCTTTAAGTGTTTATTTTATTTAGTAGCCTAGGCCTATTTCAATTTCATGATAACGTTTATCAATGATGAACCCAATAAAAGTTACAAGTATTAAATGTTATCAGTTCCTTTAGTGCTTATATGTTGTTAGCCTATAATGGCTAGACCTCTTTATACGTTTTTCTATTAAAAAACATTTCTTTTATGGAACATAAATTAATAGAAAATATATTTAATAGTTTTTGAAAAACAAATTAGCCTTTAGCCTACTAAAACTAATGATAAAAAGTAGGTAAGGATTTTTCCATAATATTTTAAAACAAAATAAACTGAGAGTAAACAACTAAAATTATCCTTTTTAGGATATTATTTTTTAAAAAAGTATTAGATTTATGTTTTAGTTTTCCATACTTTATTTTACTATTTTAAAATACTCAATGAATAAAATTTGTTTTAAAAAAATATTTAATACGAGTGTATGTAATTTAGGTTATATGAACGTAAATGTAAATAATATATAGGCCTAAGGCCTGAACATTTTTGTTTAAAAAAATAATTTTTAAACAACCTGAAATTTATTTCAAAATATCAGATTAGTTTTCCCAAAATTTATATACGCCTTTATGTATATTAAATGAATACCTGGCGCATAATTAAAAATATTTTAAACAGATTAGCAATAATCGTACCCAACCATAAATCGATATTCACATCCAAGTGATAATTTCACATGAAGTTTAATACCTAATTCGATATTAATTGTCGATGCGTTTAAATTATGCGAAAATAACCATACAAATTATGAATAGCATTCGGAAATATTGGAGGGCTAATTACATATGAAATATGGGACACGAATTTCTAGACACACTGTGGTGACGTCGCTTACGAACCGCCCCTATGTTCAATTGAAGCCTGCACACATGCACATGTAAGGGGAGGGGTAAAGTGCATCCAGCATTGCATTTCCCACCCCCTAGATGCATAATTATATGAACCACCTCCCGTGCCGGCAGATTCGACCAATGAGAAAGTGCACTGCCCATCCATGTTTCCTGATTATGTAACGCAAGACCAACATAATATATCGACGGCTCAATTGTTGGACCGCTACCCTTCAGTGAAAATGTTAAGCCCTTTATATTGATCGAAAGCTGCGCCAACGTTTAGGTCCGTGCTGGACATGGTTCATGGCTTCAAATTTGTTTTAACACGATTTTTTTGAAGTTTTTATTTATTGACACAAAATATTTTTGATTTTCGAACATTACTAAAAACTGTCGATTTCCGACCAATTGTCATATTTCTGTAAATTATAGTGAAAAAAGTTGGCGGCAAGTCAAAAATAAGGAGTAGAGCCTAAGCCCAGAAATAGGCTACGTAAAACACTCTATTCCTTGTTTAGAAGTTATTAAATAGGCTACACTTTATGAGGATTATTATAGGCCTATAGCCTCTGCAGTCTACTTCTAACACTAGTAGAACACAGGCCTATTTTGAATAAACAAATAACCTATAATTACGAATCAATATCATTTCTTTAAATTTCGCGCGGATGTCTTTATAGCTGGAAATATCTGTTTCAGTTCTACATTACAATTCCTATAATAATAGTGCTAAAATACAGAATAGATGAGTTAGTTTCATTGATTATATTTTATTAAATTTAATTTGAGTTATATTATTAGGCTTACATGTTATATTTAAATAAAAGTATTTGTTTAAATAATTGAAGAACTTAATTTTTAGTTTAGTTTTGAATTTAATAGACGTTTTGTTCTTAGGCTATTGTAATAAGCTCCAGTAAACTAAGGCTGAGAAAACGAGGAAGGTTATAAATTCTACAGCTACTTTTTCTAATTTGAAGAGCCTAGCCAATCAAGTGGTAAACATTTCTAAAAACTATTGCCTGACTATTAATGAAAAGTTTCAAGGGGTCCTAATGTAGGCCTATTAAGTGATCTTGTAACCATGAATGTTTGATAAATATACTTGATGATGATGTTGATGATGATGATAGGTCTTGTAATGAAATAAAAAAAGGAAAATTATATTGTAGGGTATTAAGTTGAAGGATTTTGCACGTGCAATAAGATATAAGCCAAGTTTGTTACATATCGATAAAAAAAAACCAACAAAATATTTTTGTCTTTTCTTTAAGCATTTAAATAAGTAAAATGCACAATTGAAAATCATGAATGAAACAAGCTTTTGTTCTATGGATGCTTGATATTTGATTTCAGCAAATTTTTGACGTTAACCTATGAGCAACAATGGCGTACAGTAAGTGCAGTAAAAGTCGAGATTTTCTATAGCCTACTTGTTCTAGTTAGGGTCTGCAAACAACACTTGATAACATAACAACAGAAGAAGAAAGCGTAAAAGTGGGTAACCAGTGCCTATGTAATAATTGCAACGAAGGCCACGACACAGATGTTCAAACAAGTTATTAATGAATAATAATTGCGTCAATACATTGCTGGATGCCTTGTCATTCTTACTGAATGTTTAAAAACAGTGACTCTGAAGGGCTGAAGGTGTCTGGCCGACCAGAATAGTGCAGACTATTGCGCCTATAAAGTGATTGTGCTATTCTGAAAACACTAAACATGCGTCCTGTACTAGGCTATATTGAGACAGATTGGTCAGTAAAACGTAAGCAATAGATTAACTACGAGCACTGTTTTCACTGACAACAAATCTTGAATTGATTTTCCACAATATTGATTTTCTAGTTCTTTTTTTTACGACTCTGGACAACTCTTCTTAGTCAGTTTATATTTCTCCCATTTTCCCCTAAAATAAACACTTCAGGCCTAACAGATAAAATAGTGCAGATAAAAACAATGCATAATCGTACACAGACAAAAACTTTGTGAAGTAAAACAATAATTTCCAAAATAAAGAGTGCGGCTTATAGACAATCGCCCAAAGACGGAAATAATACAAGGTAATATTTTAAGAAAACGAAGTAGTAAAAAAATACTTTGAAATAAATAGAAGGGTACAATTGAATTTCAAAAAACGCTATTTGAGTTACGTGGTAATATTTTGAAGACAAACATAAGTAAAATATTGATTATAAATGGTAACACTGTAATCCCATTGTAGCTATCACGCATAACATTTGAAATACGTAATACAAGTTGAAAAAAGCACATTGTTCAAATATTTAACAAAATAACTAAAAGTAATCAAGCTTTTGTAGAATAATATTTCCGAACAATATTCAATGTAAGTCTAAATACACAATCAATCCTTAAATGTTAAAAAAAATATATTTAAAATAACAAGAAATAAATTACATTCAAGAAACTTATTTATGGTCCATAAAATCAATATTTGAATGTGAGCTCTTCCCATTGAAACTGGAATTAAAATCTGTCTTGCAGTTCAAGAAATCTTAAAATGATTGTTCCTGAATACAAACAGTCGGGCCTAAACCTTTCTCAGCCCATTGTTGATGGCTCAGCTGGGGAGTAAACTACAAGCATGGCTGGCATATTAAAAACTGAAAAGCTACGTTGGAGATTTCAAATATATTTTTACTAAAAAAATTAAATTGATATATTATGGAAAAAATATTATTTTTTTAAAAGTTTTATTTAACGAGTAGGTAAACATTTTAAAAGAATTTATATTTAAAAGGTAATAATTGATAAGATATTAGGTTATCATATATTTTACAAGTGAAATGAATTTATAAATATTATTATTTACGTAAATGATAACATTATATTCTTAATAAACTCATTATTATTTGATATATCTACTATTAATATATTTTTTTAAAGTATTCCTGGTTAAGAAACGAAAGACTTAGTAGTGGAATATAAATTTAACTACTGAAAAAAGACATTTGATAATGAGATAAAAATCGTTTTGAATTTTTAGTTAATAGTAACTTTACGTAATACAAGAAAACAAGATCATAAACGGTACAAAAATCGATTTATCCGTGTGTGTTACTGAAACGTTTTATATTTGTTCTGTACATATTGCATGTTAACTAAAAGCAGCAATATTCTCGTGCAAAAGCATTTCAAACAATTCAAAACACATAACGAACAAAGTATATCACGGAATCTTTAAGTCATTATCAAGGAATAACTACTCGTATATTATACAATAGAAGTTTAAAGAATTGATTTTTAGTATGGTATCCTATTTAAGAATTTCGTTTTAGATCCTTAAATAAATGTATTAATAAATATATCGTTAAATTATATAGACCTCTATGTAACGTTTTGTTATATATTAGCATCTGTTAACTATTTGTTTAATATTGTAATAATATAAAAGTTAACTCTTTAAAAGGTTAATATTGAGTTGTAGAATGTTGTTCGTTTATTTTGTTTAAAATATAAAATAATAGAAGATATAAATTAATGTAATATTTCAGATTTATTCAGAAAGCTTAAGTACTTAATACATGATGTAATTAGAGGAAAAAAAATGTGATAGCCTAAAATTACAATTACAATTAGGCTGTAATAGCCTAAAATTACAGGGTTAGGATAAATGAAATTAGACGATAGCTGACTAATGAATAGAATTATAATATATATCAGTTAATCATAGGTCATAGATAGACTACAGAAACTGTGATTTAAGTAGAAAAAAATGAAACAGGAGGTCAGATAAATTGTCAAAATAGAAAAAAGCCCAGTTTTTTAGGAATAATTTAGTTGAGTTTGAAATAACCTACAAAAAGAGTAAATAAATTACCAATTAATAACAAAACAATTCATTTTTTAAAAGAACTTATATATATATATATATATATATATATATATATATATATATAAATATGTGTGAAAGTTTTATAAATATAAATATAAATATAAACTGTAAAAGTAAATATATCTGAACTTGGAGCCAGTAACCCGAGATTTAAGAGTAATAAGAGTAATAATCACAGCAAGTAGAGGCTAAATTAAAAACAGACTAAATTATATTAAAAGGACTCTTTTGTTTTAACGTAAATATTACAAGAAAATTGTTCTGAAATAAATAAAAGATAATTTATTATTTATATTATTATATTTTCATTTATAATTATACAATTTGGCTTAAATAACGTAAAGCTCAGCTTATTTAAATTTGAAGGAAAATAAACATCTAATTGAAATAGTAATAAATAAATGTAATGTAAGTCGATAACAAATTAAGAAGTAAGAAGATAGTATATATTATATGAATTATATAGCAAAACAAAGTAAAAAATATAACCTTACAAAAAAAAGTGAGGAAGAAAAAGAATGAGGCTAAAATTAGGCGAAGGCCACGAAATGAAAATAAAGAAGTAACAGGAAAATACGTCAACATGGTAATAGTGGACTATAAAGCGGAGAAAGAAAAGATAATTCAAAGACAAAAGGAAGACTAGAATGTGTAGAAAAAATAAAAATTAGGTAAGATGATAGCGTACGATCCATATTGAAGCAAATGATGAAAATTGTGGATGAAAATAGTAAAATGATAAAGGTAAAGAGAAGAAACATGGAAGGAAAAATGGATGAAAGTAATAAAAACATGGAGGAGAATAAACAGATAATAAAAAACATGGACGAAAAGAAAGATTGAATATAATAAAAACATGAAGGAGAATAAGCACAGGATAAGAAACATGGAAGGAAAGATGGATGAAAATGAAAAGAAGATGAAGAAAACAATAAAAGGTGTAAGCGTGATAGTAGAAGAATTAAAGGATGAAAATAACATGATAATAAAGAACATTCAGGAGGAGATAACAGAAATAAAGAGTGAAATTAAGTTGAATAAGGAAGAGTTAATGCAAAATATCGACGAAAAAATACTACAAAATAAAAAAGAAGGTGGATGAGAAGATGGAGAAGATTCAGGAGGATTATTAAGAAATGAAAGACACAGGATATAGAGATTATGAAATCTACAGAAGAAATTACGGGAAAGAGATTCGAATTTAAGGATACCGAGTCCAATGTGAAAAGAAAATAGACATTGTAGAAGAAAAGATCAGAAAAAGGAAAATGGATAAAGAAATCAACCAAGAGGCGATTTAAAAAAACAGCTACAGATTAGTTATGTAACGTGTGAAAATAACAATTTATACAATTTACAAAAATGTAATGGAAAGTCAACAAGTAATTGAATTTATGAAAACGCTTAATAAATATATGGCATCCAATGACCTTAGAAATAAAGAAGGAAGAGTGAGTATTGATTTTTAAGAAACTATTGACAAGACTTTAGAAGGTAATGTTACAAGATGTTGTCAGAGAATCAAGAAATATGTTGAAAACTTTCAAGAGTTTGAAGAAATGGAAAAATATTAGGTTGATGAAATACAGGAAGAAGTCAGTCATAGGAGGACAACAATCCCCATTCTTTTATTATTTTCTGTATTATTTCATACCCAGAGTAGATTATGTATTTAGAGAGAGTTGTAATCATGCAAAATTCGATGCCAAAGCTTTCAGAAAGTGATATTGTTAAGAGGCAAAGTCGACAACTTGAGGAGAAGGTACACACTTCAAAAAATGTGCGATACATTATTACACTCAGAGACTGAAGCATTATTTCAATGACGAGGACGTTGACGAGAAGAATCAAATGTTGAGAAGAACAGAGGAGGCGCAGAGGATATATGGTCTAGAGAAAACGACAGCAGGCTAAAATATCGAGAAAAGGGTCATGAATAAGATAAAGGACGAAGAAGATTCTACGGAGAAGAAAAGTGGTATACAAACAAATACCAACTAGGAATTTTCAACAATAACAATAACAGTTATAGGAATCAAGCTGGATAATTTACAACGCAGGAAAGAACACAGAATTAATGTAATCTAAATGTAAAGCTTATTAGTAAATAAGATTAAATAATAATGATAGCAATTATGAAATGGGAACAACTTTGATAGATAGAAAATTTAACGATTTGAAAAATATTAAAAATTGGTGCTATAAAAATAACGAGCCAGAATTGAGAATTAAAATTGGAGAAACAAAAAAATTGTAGAAAATTGTAAAAATATAAGTAAGTTGGAAGAGCCAACAGTGTAAGGAATAAATGGCATAACAGCAACAAATAGGAAGAGTAAGAGAGTCAGTCGAATTATAATGTTAATAGCAAGTTTAGGTAAGTTAGAAGTTAAAATACAATGTTTATTAGTGCTAGGACTGATAAAAGAATTATACCTACGTATATAAACAGACATGATGGAAATAAATATTAATAATTAAACAATAAAAGCTACTTATAATAATGTAAGTGTAATATTAAAGCTTAAGGGAAGTAATAAAGAAAGAATAACATGTGACATGATAATGTTTGAAGAATGTTTAAACGACAGTGTAAATACAACTTACTATGTGAATACAAAGAAAACTTTTTTAAGAAACCAGGATTGTGTAATGTATCAGCATGAAATAAAAATAATTGGAGACAAACCTTTATGTCAGAGAAACTAACCATTTTCTATGATATATCAAGATGGAGTTCAGACGAAAATTGTAAACATGTGAAAACAGAATAAAGTTGGAGAAATCAACAGTCAGTAACTCAATTATAGTAGTAATCACATGTATAGGGCCTATAGGCATAATAAGATCCAAAAAAATGTTTCACATTACTACCGTAAAGAAATTTATAGGCCTAAAGCAGATCCAACAGTAATAACAAAGTGAAAATATTAATACATATTGTATCCATCATTAAAATTTAGATAAATATATTTCTGGTGAACAACATTATGAAATTCAGGAGGACAATTTATAATGATGTTTAATGGCTAACCAGTTGAAAGATTAATATTTAGAGTTATAGAAAGTTTTTTGTTTATTTTGTTTAAAATATAAAATAATAGAAGATTTAGCTTAATATAATATTTCAGATTTTTTTAAAAGCTTAAGTATTTAATACATAGTACAGTTAGGTTAAACACAAAATTGCCTAGTTTGGTTAGAATAGCTAAAATTAAAATTACGACCATAACAGCTGACTAATGAATTGTTCATTTATATCATTCAAGCACAGGCTAAAGATAAAGACCACCAGAACTGTCATTTATGTAAAGAACAATGGCACACATAAATATTTTCATTTATTATTATATTGCACACATAACTCTAAGAAATTAAATTCCTATAGTTTTACTTAAGCTAAAAACTTGTAATTTTAAACATTAAAAAAAACTGTTAGAATGATAGTTGAATTTGAGTGTGTGTTTGTGTGTGTGTGTGTGTGTGTGTGTGTGTGTGTGTGTGTGTGTGTGTGTGTGTGTGTGTGTGTGTGTGTGTGTGTGTGTGTGTGTGTGTGTGTGTGTGTGTGTGTGTGTGTGTGTGTGTGTGTGTGCGCGCGCGCGCGCGCGAGCGTGCGTGTGTTGATGAAATTATTGTAAAAGAATCAATTTACTATTGATAAAACAAACCGTTTAAAGGCTAGTTAAAATATTTGTTAACTGAATGCGCGGAAAGTTTCAAAGGGATTAGAGGCAGAGTACAAAAGTTGAAATCAGGTTACCCTCTTCGAGTGGCAACTATTAAAACTCCGACAAGTGAAAATTAACGAACAAACCGCTACGCACACGCACACACCTCCGCCCCTTCTTGTATTTGGGCACGCACCTCGGGTTGTCTGGTTAAAAAACAAGCGGAAATGGTGAAATTTGATTTATGTTTAGGAAGAGGATGTGTTTAGCCAAACAAAATACAAGATGGGAAGATAAAGTAGAGAATGAGTTTATTATCAACACAACTGGATTCGTGTTTTCTGAATTTGTGTTTATGTACGACTAGAGTAGACCTACGTGAAACAACACCTAACTTGCTGTTCTGAAATATTTTGTTTTATTTAGCGGCACAACCAAACTGCGATACGAAATTACAAGCTTAGTGTAATAAATAAAAAGACAAATAAAATAAAACCAATAAAAAATCAATAGGCCTAACCAACATCTCTTCTCTCTCTCTCTCTCTCTCTCTCTGCGCGCGCGCGTGTGTGTGTGTGTAAGCATAACGTCATATAAAAGCTAAAAGTAAAAAAAAAATAATTTTAAAATTACAAATATTACGACATTACTGTTGCTTTGTCTGATACTGATACACTTTGTCGACTTCACACTACACCTTTTTTGAATAATACTTTCAACGGATTAATAAAATTAACTAAATATATGAATGATGTAATAAAAAACGTCGGTTGAAAACTCTAAAAAAGCTACTAATTATTACTTCGGTATGTTTGGAATTGCAATTTTTGCCTTTATGTAACTTGGAACTAATCTTAATAAACAACTTAGCCTTTCAAAATAATATACTTTAATATGTAAAATCAGATAATCATACTTTTTTTGCCTGAAATCAGATATTTTGTGAAGCTTTATAACCTATTTACTCAAGTAAAGCAACTGTTTTACTAACAGCTTTCATTCCAATGACAAGTGTTCAATTCATATCACGGCTCATTATGTACTTCGAGATTGTTTATGTAGGCCCAGTTATATACAACTTATCTGTATTGAAAAACTTTCTTCATTCGTTGTATTCTCTTTAACTCGAAAGTATTTCAAATAAACTGAAGTAATGCACACGTAGACCGAGATTTTAATCAATTTAAAAACATTAGCTTGTGTTGTTATTTTAAAAAAAAAACAGTCAACTGAAAATTTTAAAATATGTATAATTTTTTTTTATTATAATAAAAATGTTTATTTTCACAATCGCTGACGTAATCGAAACAAATTGAAAAAAAATAATTAGGCCAGAAATACATAGGGGCCTACCACCAGTTTCGATATTCAAGAATATTACAAGTTAATGTTTGTATTTCCAATGAAAATTTAAAAAGCTAATTTGAGCAAATTTTAAAGACGTTTTGTAGTGGAATAAAACTCCTTTAAAATGTGTAAAATATAAATGTAATAATTTTTTTAATATTTTGAAAGGAATAGTTATGATTTGCTAGGTTCGAACGTATTTAAATTACATTTACACAGAACCACATTTTAGAGTTAAATTTAAATAAATTCAGATTAAAACTGCAAACAACAATTTTCAAAAGCTCACCCAAACGAACACAAACCTAAACATGTTCTCCAGCAGTTCAGAGAAACATATTTTTTCTACTTGTGCAAATTTTTAGAAAATTAATATTTGTAATCAAAGAAGTGTTATCGATTGTAATATAGAAATTACTTTATATGGCACATCATAAGGAATGAACACTAAAAGTCGATCAGTAATGGTCAGTGATTACGACCTGTTAACAATGAAGCAAAGCCTTATTGTAAGAGTACACAAAGGTTATTGGCAATCATTTGTCGAAACATTAAGGAAACGATGGTAGTACTACACTCCTTTTTATTTGTGAAAATATCACTTGAGGAGGGGTGAAATAAAGTGGAAAGAAATGGAATGGGGAGGTTCTCTCTTCATACACGGACAGAAAAACCGATTCTTCTTTTGTAAAAAGGGGAGGAATATTTCGGCCAGTAAATCTCTTCTAATGACATGCTTTTTTCGAAAGAGGGAAAACTGGGGGGGGGGAATTATCGTTAACGGGGGAGTCCTCATGCGGAAACGACGGACCAATCACGGAGGAATTATTATTTTTTCTCGACTCATTTTAAAAAGATTGTCTCTTTCCTTTTGTTGATTTATCAATAAGGTTTCAATTGCCGTGACGTTGACAAGGGGAGCGGCGGGTCATACAAAAAGCGCGCAATTTAGCCTAAGGATCGATAATATTTACTTAACTACAAATAAATATAGGGAATCGATTTAGAAATTTTGTTGGACAGGTTTAGAGTCTGACAGACCTTATCAGGGTTTTTGAATACAAAAAAGGTTTTTTTTCGTGGAAGTCTATAAAGTCTCCTTTCCTCCATCCTATTTGTCTCTCCCTCTCTCTCTCTCTCTCTCTCTCTCTCTCTCTCTCTCTCTCTGTGTGTGTGTGTGTGTGTGTGTGTGTGTGTGTGTGTGTGTGTGTGTGTGTGTGTGTGTGTGTGTGTGTGTGTTCTAGTTTGAAATAACTAGAAACTAATCAAATTGTCCGAATTTTATTATATTAGGTACGTAGGTGTTATTTTTCCATAATTTTGGTTCGATTTGTCAAAAAATAGTGAATAGAAAAGTTAAGCTCTTAAGAAAATCGGTTTTGTATAAAATCCGCTCTAACATCAAATTTGGCCTGAAAGTATCCAAACAAATAAAAGTCCGTATTCATAAAAAGTAAAGCTACGCCTGTAATGTCTGTAAAGTATTAAAATAAGAATGTTGTTCATATTTTGCTCATATGATTCTCATATAAGCAATTCGAATTTTGAAATAAAAACTTACGGTCGTAAATAAATCGGATAAATAGATTTTAATGAATTCTTAAATCTTTAAAACTAATGCACACAGTTATTACGTTATAGGATATAATTTTTTAAATTATAAATTAAGTTCATTGTTAAGTTAAAATGAACATACAAGACCGTTAATTTTTTAACTAAAGGTTAACTCAACCATTTAATACTTGCTGGATAAAAATTTTTAAAAAATTTTACGAACATTAAATTGTAATTATGCAGTTTTATAGACCTATGCTTAATAAATGGCATGTTTTTATAAACATTTTTAGCTTATAAGAATGAAGCTGATTAATTTAACTAATCTATATAAAAATGTTAATTAAGTAACTAACTAAGGGGGCTGTAGTTATAAATTGTTTTTTGTTTGTTATATCATTTATAAAATTAATATCAAGTAATGCGTTTTAGGTTAAAATGGCAACATTGACAAATTATCACTTGTTTGGTTATTTATGTATTTTTGTTACATTTTATCTACGTAATTCAAGTTACATAGGCTACGTAATTCAAGTTGCAGTAAATTCAAGTTGAAATAATCACATGTTTAAAAAATAACAATAAAAACGTATAGGCTGTTAACGTTACTGAATTGATATTCTTATGTTGTTTTGTTTTTACTTATCAGTTAACAGTAAAGTTTATAATACGTTTTTGTAAACTGTGTAACTTAGTTTTGTCAATTACAATGTAATGTATAAAATCAAGGTCAAATTAGTACCAATTACATAGAGTCTTGCTTATTAGACAGTGTGTGGTTATGCATCTTAAGTCGTTATTTATAATTTTAGCCTTTGCAAACTGAATTGTTATTTATAGCTTTTCAGTTTTGCAAAACGAAACTGTCAAACTCAGTAGTTTTCAAAATACTGAACTATTCCTGAATTTCGGATCAGGAGACTCTCGAGCGTTAAGTAAAACAACCTTTTACCGAGTGACAATCGAGGACTATCAGCTTATCAAATTTACCAGTTTTAAAAGTACGTTAAGAAGTTTAGTTTTTACTGAAAAAAACAAATTAAAAGGAAATTAATAATTTTCTCTAAAAAAATTTAACTAAAAATGTTTACAAAATTAAACATGTTTTGTTTCAATGCAATAAGAGTAGATGCCAACAAGAAATATTAAATGATTTAGGAAATTTAATGTGTATTGTAAACAAGAAAAGAAATAGGAAAATGTAAAACAAAATACGATATACAAAATTTAATTCTCAGTAGGCTATTCAAAGGTGTTCCTGCAACATGGCAGTTGTAAGTTTTATACTTGTAGTTAATAAGTAAAGCTTAAATTAATTTAACCGAGGGAGACAAAAGAAGAGAACTTTTGAATTAAGTAAATTCGCCATTGTAAAAATCCCTGCTGGGTTTTTCCCTTCTTTCTGATTGGTTAAACCCATTATTAACAATTGAATTCCATTGTTGAACAATAACTAAAACGAATACAAATTAGCTTAAGGTTTTTTGCTCTGCCCTTTTTCCAGAAACACGAACGGCGATTGAAATGAAATTATATTCCTTCCTGTTATATCTTTGCGGGGTTGTTTGATGTCCTGCTTCACCCCAACAATCAATCCAATTATTTATATTTTGCTTAAAACAGGATTTAACAAAAATAAAGCTCGTGCTAAGAATTATCCATAAATATTATTTATAATGATCTTAGAAATTATTGGTTGCTTAAATTCTAGTATTAAGTGCTTACGTTATATTGACGAAATGCCACTGGAATAGGAGTTATTGGGTCAGTTATCATGATAATATTATGCCCCTGTATATCTTATTTTTATTGAATCGAAGCCAGGAAAATATAGGGCTGGAAGAAAAAATATTTAGGGAAAGTTAAGGCAAAAATATTTTGAACTTTCATTTATCTTATGTGTGGTACCATTTGAAATGAGAAGTAATATTGATTCTTTGTATTATCTATATTTTGTATTTTGTACCTTCTTTTCACCCATTTAAGGACAGAATTTTGTAAAATTCTGAAAAATGTGTTTCTTTTTTACAGTATTTATGTTAATTGTCAATAAAGTCATAATTAACAATATTACAGTCTATATGACTACAATATACACTCAATATTTTGCCCTTGTGGGGTTGCTAGAATATTTCTTTTTAGAGGTTGTTTGTTGTTTTATTAAAATCTATTTAACAAATATTCATTCTAATGCAAAGATTTTTATCCATTATTCACACTCTTAGGAAATGATATGGAAAATGTTGGAACATGTATGTTTCAGTGTTTGTGTTTTAAAGTTATTTCAGTAAGTTTCCAGAAAACGTGTTCAAAGACATTTTTCAATTTGAAACAATATTCATCCTCTAAGGTGACGCATTTTGAAAAGTACGGAAATGTGTGTTTATTTTTTAACTTAAAATAATTCGATTTACAATCCAAATTAAAACATATTTTTCGAAAGCTAACTTATACAACCCCGCTTTCTCCTATAGAGCATGAACTCTGGAAATAGTTGAAACACATATCGAATTTTTTGCATTTTTGAGTTTAAAGTTTAAAAAAAATATGATTACTATTTTTTCCATTACAAAATTTTTATACTTCCATTTTATCTTTTTAGGGGTTGAATTAAGGAAAATGTTGAAATTAATTTCATTATTTTTGTGCTTTTCTTTATACTTGTTCAGTTTGAAGAAAATCTGTCAACAATTTTGTTTTCAATGCAAAATGTTATACGCCTACACCTATTTTCCTTTCTTGTTACCATATTTTTGCCCTTTAAAGGATGAATTATGGAAAATGTTGAAATACGTGTTATAATTTGTATTTTAGAGTAGGCCTATTTATGTTTGGAAAAAATTGACCAAAAATATATTTTCCGCAACACAAATATTTAAACCCCTTTTTACCGTTTTAGGTGTTGAATTTTATAAAATCCTTTCTTTGTGCACTTAAATAATGATATAGTGGTATGTTTCAAATTTCAAGTCTCTAGCTACGATAGTTTTGGCTGTATGTTAACTTTATGTCAGTCAGACCAAATTTATCCCTTTTTATCACTTTAGTGGATGAATTATGGAAAATGCTGAAATATATGTTTCATAATTTTTGTTTTAGAATATTTTTGTCAAATTTGAAGAAAATCAGATAAAAATATTTTTCCTATTCATACATTTATATCTCTTTTTTTAAATTTTACGTCTTTAAGGGATAAATTCGGAAAAATGCTGAAATTCATGTTGAATTGTTTATGTTTTAGAGTACTTATGTTTAGTTTAAAAATACAAATTATTTTTTCCCAAATGCAATACACCTTTTTTATCCTTTTTAGGGCTTGAATTATTGAATATGCTGAAATACATGTTTTATACTTTGTGTTTCAGAAGGTTTTTTTGTTAAATTGTAATAAAATGAGATAAAAAGTATGTTTTTCAATGCAAAACTTTTTAACCGTTTTTAAAATTTGTATTGTGTTAAGTATGAGTTCGAAAAATGCTGAAAAACGTGCATTATTTCATTCATTATTGTATTCATTATTTGCGTATCTGAATGTGTACATCTACAATACACGATCAAAAAATATTTTTTCCAATGTAAAATAATTAATATCCCCTTTTACAATTTCTACCCCCTTTTAAACACTTTAGGGGATGAAATTTGGAAAATTGTTAAAAAAATATTTCATTATTTGTGTTTTAGAGTAATTATTTTACGTTTCAAGAAGATACGACTAAAAATATATTTTTGCAATAAAAATATATTTTTCCATTTTACCCATTTAGGGGTTGAGTATTGGAAAATGCTTTCTTAGTGCACCGCAGCATGGTGATACTAAGGTGATCTGAAAGTTTCAACTCTCTAGCTACTATAGTTTTGGCTGTTCGTTGGCCAGCCTATAGACATTGATTTGTACATGGATAGAGATTAGTGCATTACGTAATATAGGCTTAATACATGTTAATAAATATTTTTGTGGAAACAAATAAAATTAATTTCATTTTAAAGTTATCCTACATTTCAATTACAACTGGTTCCAGTAGTAAGCTAGGTTTATAAATTAATTTGAACAAAATTAAAATATTTTATTGCCACGGTAAAACGATTACACGGATGGGTGTACTAATGGACGATGTGTTAATGAATGCAGAGAAGTTCCGATATTGAAATGACGGCTAAGAGAATTTAAAATTGGTTTTTTAAAAAATAATTCAGCAAGTCTGAGTGCGAATCCTGTTATTATTTTAAGCCTATGCATTCAAAAAGGAAAAATCCTTTATTGGATTTTAGCCGCTGTACTTTATTTCATTAGCATTTGCGACGTTGAATTTCCTTCTAAGTGGAAAAGGTGGGGAAAGGGTCGACGTGAAGGAGGGAGAGTTTGGATGGATAAAAACAGATATAAATCAAAGAAGACGAAAATGGCTTTCGCTACTGATTAATATATTTTGTGTGATATTTTCGTTTTGGCCGCGAGTGACGGCTTATATTGTAAATGAAAACACTAACAACAATATTAGAGCCCATATAACATACATTATGATATTATTTTAGGCGAAGGTTAGTTTAATCTAATCTTATGTTGCGTTTTGATTAACGTATGACTTGATTTTTCATGAACGAATGGTGATTTTTAAACATCTGTTACTTTGTTATGCTATCACTATGATGTACCAGCTGCTTCATTTTATCTGTTTCTAATCATATCCGTTAAGCTGACGTGTAGGTCGGTTTTGATCTGCCAATTTAGTCTATCAGGTAACGAATTTTTAGCGTCTAAACGGTATGTCCACAAATTAAAAAATATTCTTTTGTTGTTAAATGTCTAAACCTGAAAATATGTTTACAAATACAAATTATAACTTTTGAAATATTAAAGTTGGAGTCAAACATATAGTTTTGCGAAGTTGAGTTTGGATTAAATGAGGCACTTGTTGATTTCAATAGGTTTTTTTAATATTCAGTAAAATTAAAGAACTTTAAAAGTTAAAATTGTGACTCAATTTGCGTATTTTTATGAAATATGCACGTAATTAAATTTTTACGAAATATATATTTTGGTGGTTTTTGAATAAATCTCATTTTTTATATTAAAGTTATTAAAAAAACCTAAAACTTAATAGTACAAATTTCGTTAAAAATCGAATGCAATGGCAAGTTATAGGTATTACAATGAAAGAACCATTTTTAAGTTAGAAATTTGATATTGTAACAATAGAGATCGTGATCGTTTTTGCGAGATTGTTACTATTTAGGTATATACAAAGACTTTCTTCTTTATCGCTGATTCAAACAAGACGCTATGATATGCTTACAGACCCGTAACATGTGGTTCATGAACAATTTCAGGTAAATAATAGTGTAAATTTAAACAATAACATTGAGTTCCTAGGAAAAAAGACTTCATGTTAGATGAGATTCATGAAGTAGGAGAAAAACAAATTAAACTTGTTATTTGCACGGGCTGTGTGATGAAGTAATTGACGCCGCGTTAATTTACACCGTAAGTTAATTTTAACGATAAGGAAAGAATTATGGTAGCCCAGAGTCTTCCACCCACCAACTCACAGCATATAGCCTAAGCCTAGTAATTTCCTGCTCACTTCCTGCGGCGTCTTATTTACGACCATATGTTATTTAAATAAATTCAACTGAACGTGTGATTGTAGTGCTTGTAACTAGTCGAACTAACCAAGTGCGAAGTAATCACTGGTTACATTTTAAAATCATTTACCCAACGAAATCTACTAAAGAAGTAATATTTTAAATTCTAAAAGTGATTTATTGAAGCACAAAATAATGTCGGCAAGTATGAATGGAATTGTGACGTTTTGGTATGTGAAAAAGTCTTATAACTTTGAAAAACTAGAAATTTTCTAGAATGTTTGAAGAAGCTACTGTTATTATTCAATATCCTGTTTATTGTATAATAAACATCGTTTTTTAAACTTCCACTATATGAATAACAAAACTGAATTTTAACAACCCTTATTGTGGATCAGTCATAATCTCAAGACTTATAACACTTTACACTTGAATAAAACTAGAAAAAAGAAAAAATAATAATGAAAAGGCTTCTAACAGATAACTTAGAATTTGGATTTTGGAAACAATTAATGTAAAGAAATGATTGTAAACGAATAACTGAATTAAGTAGTTGTGACTGCGAGAGCAGTAAATATTTTAAAGCTGCTTGGAGAGCTTGAACGCTATAAAAAATATAAAAGTGCCCGTACAAGTAGTTTAATAATTGTGACATACAGCTTTTTGGTTGAATGATAGAAGCAAATTTTCTAAAAAAAATTAAGCCTTGTTATAATCAACATAAATTTGCGTTTTTAATTAAAAAAAAAAAATAGATAATAATAATAATAATCAGAACCTCAATTGGACCATCAACTTGGAGAATACCAGGCGGGTTTCCGGAAAAATAGATCCTGTCCGGAACAAATCCTTAACCTCAAACTACCAAAAGTCATGGGCTAAATCGTATGTTATCACTTTTATTGACTTTCAAAAAGCATACGACTATAGATAGGGTATCCTTATTCTGGGTTCTGAAAGGACTAGACCTTGATAACAAAACCACAAATCTTATCAGGGAAACATTAACTAATACATTCTCCAAAGTTCAATTCAGGGGAGAACTCTCCACCCCTTTTGAGATTAAAACAGGAGTCCGACAAGGAGATGGACTCTCTCCATTGCTATTTAATTGTGCTCTAGAAAATAGTTAGAGAGTGGAACGTGAATACGCATAGTGTAATCAGACTAGGAACTAAGAATAAAGGCATTAAGGTAAATTGTTTGGCTTTTGCGGATGACATGGCCTTACTAGCTGAGACATTGGAAGAAGCTAAGGAACAGACTCTTGAACTCCAGAAGCAAGCGTTAAAAATGGGACTTAAAATTTCATTTGAAAAGGCTAAAATATTTACAAACATACAAAAATCACCAAAAAAGATTCAAGTGGGAAAACAATACATTGAAATAGTGAAATAATTCAAATATCTTGGGGAATGGATCAGCTGGAACACCCTAGAGAAAAAAGCTATGGAATCTTCTTTTATATAATCAACTTCTTTTATTCAATCAAATTTTCAAATTTAATTGAAAATACTAATTTATACAGATTTTTTCGTTTGTTATGATGGTGAACTTAGATGAGTGAGAAATAAAAACAAATATAGTTTTTAAAGATTTGGACTAACTCCATTTTAAAACAACTTTTTTATGCAACGAACTCGTCTAAGCTAATGCGAAAATTAATTTTTAACAAGTTTAGGCTAAATAGGACAAAAATTAGTTGAGAATGCTAGAGTGCACGTTTTAAACTTTAGTAGCTTTGTAAAGCCCTTCTCTGAGGATACATTGTAAAGAAACAAAATATTGAAAACGAAAAATAATTGTACATAGTTTACTGGAAGTTATTAGATTAACAAAAAATCGATTGTAACGAGTATTGCACGACGTTAAATTGTAGTTTTTGAAATATTGGCCGTTTGAATGACCTATTTGGTAGACCAATTTGATTAAAATTCGGTTTTCGCCCAAATTTTCAATGTACCCCATTATCGAATTATTTTGATAATTCAAACTTCCGATAAGAAAAAAAAACATTTTAATGGAAGTATTACAGAATTTGATTATTTTTTTTTTAATTATTTAAATACAAGCAACCGATTTAAGGGTGTTTTGAGCTGGCAGATATAATACCGAGCCGTAAATTTCTTTTATGTTACATTTGTATATATAATTATTTATGTAACTTTAATTTGTATGACAAAATTTTTTAGCAAAATCACTTGTTAGGATTTTGTGAAATTTTTCTCCTTTAAAATTATATAAAGTGGACGCTTGAAAATTCAGTGCACATTTTTCATACGTATTAACATTTTTGATATATAGCCTATTATATTAAAGTCTAATATTTTCAGTTCCGTTATATAATGAAACTTCATTTCATTTGTAATTTTACATTAAATTATTATTTTTTGAAAATGGAAGTTATTATTTTTTTATTTACTAAAATATGGCAGATTTTATACGAGGAACAGTAGCTATATGTGTGCTCCTTCCAATATAAAAATATAACCTGTCTAGTATTGTGCCTGGTGGCTGTGTGAAGGAGTAACGAACCCTTGCAGCCCCTTTCTTAGATGAAAAGATTTAATCACCTGGAAAACAACTGGACATATGCGGTTTATTTCTTACCGACGCAATGGGTTAATGAACTTGCTTTTAAGTGATCCGTGAGTAAGCATTCATACAGGCAATAACTGTTGTTCGTTCCTCAACAGATGTTTTCTGCATTTGTATTCACGTAATTAGAGAAGCAATGTTAAATAATATTAGGTTGTGGAACTGATCAAATAAAATATTTAAAATATAATGTTTAAGGAAAACTGTAACTTTTTTTATTAAACAGCTGGTTCGAACAAAAGCTGTTTCTTAGGTACGTGAGCAGTGAGGATATGTTTATAGTTCAACTACAATGTATTATGCTTAGACTATAAATACCGAAATGTTTAATATTTAAGGTAGACTGAGACACTCAGTATACGTGTGAAGGTTGTGCTGAGTAGATAACGTACAAAACTATTATGTTTATAAAGATGGAAAACAAAGTCTTAAGATAGCGTAGTCGGAAGTCATCAAGGTCAACGGATGCAGAAAAATTGCATTTTTGAAAACCTCTACAGATAAGATTTGTAAGTAGGTCAAATTTGTATTTTAGTAGAGATATCGTTATAAAACAGAACTAGGGGAAAAAACGCATTTATCAGAAAACAAATACGATAAAACGAAGAAATAAAGTAGGTTATAAAAATCACGTGTTTAGTACATGGCCCGTGTATAAGTGCAGGCCTATTTTTATATTGAAACACCTTGCAGGGCGTTAAATGTAGGTTAAAACTAACGCAAACATTTTCTTTCTTATCATTTCAAGATGACAAGTTTTCTTTTTATAAAAAGTGAATTTTTCTATGACTTATCTTATCTTTTCTCGAAATGGATGGAAAGTTTTCTGTGCAATAAAAACTATTGCCTAACTTATGACTGATTTAATCTGAAATTGATTATGTAGCCAAATAGTAAGTCATTGATACCTATGAATTAACAAATTATTAATAGCAATAATATAATAAAAATAATGCTTTTATAGTGATATTTATTTTCTTGTAAATAAAGTTTTATCAAATTTTAGCTGTTTATCGAATAAGTTTAGAGATAACACACTTACATGAAGAAAACGAAAGTAGCGTACTTTAGGTCTTAGATAATGGTATTCTTATTAATAGTTCGGCTAAAATTGTTACATATTCATTCTTATGATACATAACATAATTAATAACTTTTAAACGGTATAATTTTTAGGATTTAAGAAATTACGTAATTATTTTAAAAATATTTATTGCCGTTTACAATAAGTAAATATATTTGTAGCCTATTTTCTAGATTGCATTGTGTGCCATCCTGGTGTATGGTTTTATGAATAATATAAAAATTTATTTATAGTGTATTATTGAATTAAAGTGATTATAATTGATTATTAAACAGGTAAAGGGGTAACACTACTAATAACAAAAAAGGCATTAAACATATTTTTCAGAAAAAAATCTGTTCTGTTTATTTTAATGTAGCAGTAGTGAAACTTTTTTTTCAAATATGGAACAGTGAAAATAAGAACACTGCGACACTTTAATATAACATAACCTTTTCATCGTATACACTGATTGTGTAGGCAATTTATTTTCATACCTTTAATTAATTAATCGAAATGCAGTTTTTTAACTTGTTATACTTTATTTAAAAAGAACAATGGTGCTAAATTACTGCAGTCTACCTTATAAATTAGGAATTGGGTCGTGAGCGAACAAGGGGAGTTTGCAAATAGTGATCAATTAAATAAATTCAAAGACAAATATAAATTCGTTCATATTTCTCGATCATATAATGCCAAAATGAAGATAAGAATTGTTTCTGAAGTTTTTCATTTTATTTGTTGTATTTTTAAGTAATTGCTTCTAAAATTTTATTTTACACTGCCCAAAAGGATAGGATAATATCACTGATAAATGTATATAAAACTACATACTGTTAATGAAAGTAGTGCATTAATATACTTCCTTGTTAATTTGTAAATTCTGTATATAAATATAGAAAACAATGATGTAACTACAAATT
This sequence comes from Callitettix versicolor, assembly GCA_022606455.1. Classification (NCBI taxonomy): domain Eukaryota; kingdom Metazoa; phylum Arthropoda; class Insecta; order Hemiptera; family Cercopidae; genus Callitettix; species Callitettix versicolor. The sequence continues at coordinate 46,978,386 of CM040184.1, forward strand.
ATGTATTAATAATTAATTCTGTTAGGACCTTGTATGTACCGTGGTTGGTTACGTGAACACACAACTTACCCGTGTGCAGCCGGGTGTGCTGTTGTACGTGGCTCAGCTGTTTGAAGCGTCTTTCGCAATAGGAACATTTGTACGGTTTTTCGCCGGTGTGCACTCTGATGTGCTGTACAAGCTGATGGTTGGACGAGAAGGACTTCAGACACTGCTGACACTGGTGGGGTTTGTTTACTTCAGGACCGTTGATCCTTTGCATTTCCCTGGCGTGCATTTGCATTGCTGATTTGTGCATGAAGATTTGCGCCAGCAGGTTGTCGTCAGGCATTTTGTTCAAAATCTGCGGAAACAAAAAAGGCGCAAAATACGTTGAGACACAATGCTGCATTGCAATATGGAAATATATTTTGGAAATAATATCAATAACAAAAACAATAGCCTACTATTTATTTAAAGAGTGTAAAAAAGTACACGTGTGGGATTCGGGGAGTTACCGACAGAAGCGAAGCTTTTGTTAATATCTTTGCTGAATATATAATTATCTTGAAGATATGTTAAAAATATCTTGTTTTGTTTAAAAAATTTAATGCGTAAACCTAGCTTAGTTATTATCTGCTGTGGTTATAGTAAAAAATCAGTTGTTTTATATGAATTCGTAACGATCAGCTGATTTCACTGAACAGCTGATAGGCTATAATAGTTTCAGGTTATGTTGTTAAGAACTAGCAATATTAACAACAATTATTATAAACGTTTGTATTAATTTCGAATGTATTATAAACGGTTACAACGTGCACGTGTTCTTCAAGTAATCAAAAATACCGAAAATAAAGCAACACCACGTTTTCATAAAATACACGTGTAATTTTATCTAAAAGTAGGAAGAAAAGAAAAAGACGGAAATAAAGAGACGAAATTCGTTTGCTCGTTCGTTCCCTATTTTCGTTACATTCTTCCATTCGACAGACTTTTTTTATTCAATCCTCTCACCAAGGTTGGCATTAAAAGCTTCGCTTCAAAATTAACACTTACTGTCATATATACATTATCATACACTTGGTGCCATACGTTCTGACTACTAGCACAATGTCTATACAGGATGTTACATAGTTAAATCTTCTCTTATAAGTTTTAAATCGAAACTAATGAGCATTACAAAAATGCTGTATGACAAAAATAGTTTATTTCGTAGAATGCAGACAATTTTTACTTCTTATCCAACATTTTTGGTTTAGGTCAATTGAGAAATTTCAAATAGTAGCCCACAAATTCTATTTTATACTTTTTGAAGGAAATACAAAATGTAAAACAATCACATCGGGGTTCATAACAATATACTTTAATAAATGAACACTTGATTATAACACACATTTCTTTATTATGCAAGTGTAGGCTATACTTCTTCATTGGACACGCTGTAACCTATATATTTAACATACCTTGTGTTTACAAATAATCTAGATAGTAAAAAGTACAACAAAACAAGGAAGAAGTTATGAGTGATGAATGAGTAGTAGGGAATGATAACACAAACATCGATCTGGGTCTCGGCATGCACTGAATTTATTAAATCAAACAACATGCTTATTTAACATTAAATACATTGCCATTTTATTTAGAAGTTATTTCTTTATAAAACCCTGACGAGATAAAGGCATTGACTTAAAATATAAGATCACTGAAGACGAAATCGGTCAGAAACATTTGACTTATTGAGGAAATTTTAATTTAGAAATACGTTATTTCTAAATTCCTGATAACAATAATGGCCGTCGTAGTAAAACCGAAATACAAAGTAACGAAATTAGAACAAATCGAACAAAAATTGTAAAAATTTTTAAAGGTGGCATACAACTTAATTTCGGTAACAATTTGGATCAGTTCGTTAGTTCAAAATCAGTCCAACCGTTTCAAAATAACGACCATTTAGAATATGTAAAAAATCAGAGTATTTTTTAATTGATCAAAAAATTACAATTCATAATTTCACTTAGAAAACCATATTGACAAATAAATATATTGTTAGAAATGTATAGCAACCTCAAAAAACCCACTTTCGTTTCAGTTGCATTAACTACAACCTCATGTCTAACTGACCTACGTCATAATAACGTGATTAATTCTATTAAATTTCCTGTATATATGTAATAGCATAAATAATTAAATATTAAATTTAACATCGTGTTTCTAACTGTAATATTTTACAATTTATTTTTGTCACTGTATTTATACAATGTATTTCATACTACCTTCGATAATACCAAAACGTTTTTGTATTAATAAATAAAATAAAAAAAGAGAAATTAATTTCGTAGAAATAGTTCTTTATTTAAATTATTCGAAGTGTTTGACGTAGGAAATAATGTCATGTACTTATGTTCTGCTACTTATGGCACATGTGTTAGTATCGTAATACAAATTAATAAAGAGAAAGAAAAGAATGAACTTGTACGATTACAGAAAAACATAGGATCAATTTATTTGACCTAATAAATTAAATAGACGAAATTACTGTAACGCGCTTTTTTTTTAGTAAAGAAAAACTTTTTAAATATAAAATTATATGTAATTAATTACAGTAATGTATTTATTTCATAGTTAACTAGTTTATTTTACTTCTAGAAAGATATTTCTCCGCAGTAGAAACAACTATATATCCCCTATGTTAATAAAAGGATGTGTGTGTGTGTGTGTGTGTGTGTGTGTGTGTGTGTGTGTGTGTGTGTGTGTGTGTGTGTGTGTGTGTGTGTGTGTGTGTGTGCGCGCGCGCGCGCGAGCGCGTTTTAATGAACCGAATTAAAGTACAATTACTAAATCGTAAAATTTCTAATAAGATTTTTTAAAATTAAATATTTAACTGAAAATTACACCGGTTTACCTAATACATTCACAGTAAAAACACTTAAATTTCACGAACGACGTTTGGTTGGTTCTGCTAGTATTTTTTTTTTTTTTTTTTTTAACGTCCTACTATTGTGCACACTTGGGCTAATGCAGACGGGATGATTTATAGCGTATGAAAATGCCAAGCCTTGGCCGGGAATCGAAACCGGGTCCTCGGGATGAAAGACCAGTAGGCTATCAACTAGGCCACCGAGGCGGCTGATTCTGCTAGTAATTATATATTATTAATTTAAAGTAGTTTGTAAAACATCGAACATTAGATATTGTTAAAATGTTGCATGAATTAATTATATCTTTAAAGTAAATGCAGTCTCAACAAATTACCTTCACAAAGTTAATTGCTATAACTAAAGACGTTTTAAAAATATGAAACTGTAATTAAAAACAGTTTTTTTAAAAAGTACAACAAAATATTTACGTTTATATGACTATATACGTGCACTATTTAGAGTTCGGAAATATCGAAAGGATACTGTAAATCTTTATTGTAAAGTTAATTAATAACTTTGAGACAAGACAAACCTTTGAGACGGCGTCAAAATTAACACGGAACACATACAAAAAAAAAATTGCTATCCATAAAGTCAAAGATCAGACATTACAATAGAGACGAACACAGTAGTGGTGTACGCGACAGAAAAGCTCTTTAACCTGAGAAGCCGGAACAGGACAGAGGAACTCCAGAGAGTGGAAAGAAGAATACTAAGAACGAACATCAACAAAAAACACATAGTGAACGGGAACCACAGGCTGCTTCCTGGAGCACTGGTGTACAAGGAGACCGAACACCTTATCGACGTATTCAGAAAGGCCTGGCATTTTACGAACACCTGATCAGACTCCCAGAATAAAGGCTCACCAAGAAATTACTGAACTACCAGTTGAGCACAAAGATAAAAAATAGTTGACTCAAGGAGATAGAACAAGACCTGGAAGACCTAGGAATATCCGAGGAACAGTTGAGGAATGGGGAGGAGAAAGTCATACTCAAGGACAAGGAAATGAAACTCAACTTTAGAAAAGCAAGCGAGCGAAAGGACATGATAATCTCAGAAGAACTTAGGAAAAGGAGATCACAAAGGCTGAAGAGGTATTGGGAGGAACAACGCGCCAAGAAGATGAGACCTCACTAATGACTGAATGTGCTCCAGTGTGGGCCTAACCTAAAAAAGTTAATTAATAAAATCAGTTTGCACAGCAGTAAAATGTTTCTACGATACTGTTCTAAGATCCACGAGATATCCTTTTCGCACTCTCACACAGAAAAAAATATGTGAGGTAATCGAGATGGCCATGGAATACAACCACACAGCTCTTAGACGACTCCGGCCTTGTCCTTAGAGGGACAGCGCCATCTACATGCAAAAGTTGAATCAGTATACCCAGGGAGTGTTGTAGATTACATGAGGTTACAGCTGTTCTAGCAGGAATCCCTCGTTATTGATATTACAGAGACGAACAATTTGCCAAACATTCAATCACATATGTAACTGCACACTTCCAACTTAACCTCTAAATATACGTGAGGCATTTGCGATCTTCGAATCACAATGAGCGATACAGAAAAGTGGCAACTGTGTTTGTTTGGGAAATGTTTTGGTAGATTTATATCGGTTATAGATAAATGTTCATTTATACGCATTGTCTGCTCCAGTACAGTGTTTTCGGTGTTATTCTGACTTTGAGTGAATTTAGTGATGAAATTTCTTTGAAATTGGATGCGGATAACTTTTCAATAAACTAAGCACGCGTCCTTTTCTTTTACAGAAAACACAATTTTGCCTAATTAGTAATGAAAGGAAAAAATGGCATAAAGAAACTTCAAACACATATTTTCAAAAAAAAAAAAAAAAAACAAACACTGATCCTTGATAAATAATTTGTTTTCAATACATGTTTAGCAAATTGTAGAGCATTTGTAAATATATATTAATAATAATTTTAATAATTTTAAGATGATATATATAAATTAAATTCTATATATGAATATTTACAAAAATAGAAGGTGTATTGCAATTCTTATGAATTTTTTGTCTAGTTTTTCCACAATAAAACGCATTATACATATGTATATTGAATTAAAAGCACAGCTGTACTTTCCTCTGGTAGTGCAACGCAGAATAGTGTATCTACTGATCTAGATTCTAAAGCAAATAAACGTGAAGTGTTATGCAACATGTGTTAATTCAACAAACAAAAAACAACTGTTTCGACTTCAATTTAGGTTAGTTTCATGTAACCACAATACTACTTTATTAATGATGTTAACGAATGTTGTTGCATTTTGCGAATACAAACTTGCATGTTTTACTTTAAGCGAGTCACCTATTAGGCCTAGACACACGGGAAGTTAAGGTTTCGGTAATACAGTACGCACTGGTAATTTTAATGTAAAGTGTTTGTCAATTATTGTTTCCCTACTCCCCCCCTCGAGTACTATTTTTGTGCCTGTCTATTGAGTGTTTTTATTATTTTTATTACTTTATATTTTTTTATGAAGCATCGAAACAGAAAACCAAGACTTGCGAAAATACGCGGGTGGCAGTTGGTACTCGAGGGGTTAGGCAAACACAAGAAAGCTTCATTGAAGGGAATCTTTTTTAATTCCGTCAGATTTATAATGCTAGAAAGAGGGGAGGGAGAAGGCACATTCTGTCAGTATTGCCAACATTAGCGATTATTCTAATCGATAGGGCAGAACATTTCGCGTTTATAATTATTAAAAAACGCTTGTATTTACAATGAAAGCTTTATGCACAATAATCATTTATGTTACAATATCATTTATTTACAATAATTACTAACTCTAATTTGTAAGTTATGCCAAAAATAAACTATTAAGAGTATTCTTAAATTTGAATTTTTATAAATATTTTATTTCGAGAATTTACAACGCGATTATTAAGAAGCAAATGTCAACTATAAATCCAAAGTTTATTCTAAGTTAAATATTAATAGAAAACTTGTTTGAATAAGGGTTTTGAGTCTTATTAATGGTAAATTATAATTTACGCGTGTGTACTTATAAAAAATTCTATTTAGAATTTTCCATAGCCAAAGCACAAAAATATTTTTATCAAAGTAATTCAATATAAGCCAAGGCCTGAGTTGTTAAGCCTTCCACACTAATTAAATGAAAAATTGCTATTAATTCATTATGATAAGCAATTAAAGCACTTGTTTAGGTTAGTTGACGCAATCTTCATTGCTCTGATAATGAATTTGTTGCGTAACTCGTCTCATTGACTTCCGTGTTAAAAAATATCTTCACCTCTTCAACCGACCAACTAAATGAGAACAACAAATCCAGGCCATTTGCATCGGACAACATTACTCAAATAAATTGTTTTAGTTAGAATATGTTCTATGTTCTGTAGACGTGTTTTTAGAATTATTCTTTTAAATTTACTTCATTTTATTAATTCTTTTAATATATATCTCTTGAAGAAGGGTACTTTATTATCATCATATAAATTTAAAAATAATAAAAAATAAAACAACTAAAAATATATTTTACAATATAGTGTTATAAAAACATATTCTGCAGGCAATTTATAGGATACAATATTAAGGAGCAATTTTAAAGTTAAAATTCAAAACTTGTGTACTTCACTCGAGCATATGACTGCTTGTAATTTATATGGCTGAAGATTTGATAAGTTGAAAAAAAATCAGCTCCTTGTTTTCGTGAAATATACATTTTTTGTATAAAATTACAACTGAAAAATTAAATGAAACATTTCTTTTTAAAACAGAATTTAAATTTAGAAATTCTACTAAAAACATTTTAAAATGACGGTTTTTAAAAGGATTTTTATCCTGAATGATTGACATTTTAAAACGACAATTTAATTACAACCAAAAGCTAAAGTAATTCTGCTGAAAGTTTCAAGTTTGTATCTGCTGGATTTAAATTTGGAAAATCCTGCTTCTTTTCGAACTTCCTTACTACTTCTTCTGTTAGGATCAGTTCATCAGAATTATAAATGATTGAATTACATTTGCATTTCTTGCAGCATATTCAGTACTTCTATCTATAAAGTCGTAGGATGTGTCCTAAAGTATAAAATAGTTCAAGGTTTGATGATAATGTAGGGACAAGGTTTTAGTGATAACACAAGACCTTCGCTTCACTGCCATACAGATGCAGGATTCTAAACAGAGATTGTACGCTTTGAAAGATACTTTTGGGGACTTCGAATACAGTAACTGACTAGATATTTACTCTTATACAATTATATAAATATAATTTCACAATAATAAAGCATAAAAACAAACATATTATACTAATTATACTAAATCGCTTTGTTTGATTATATGGAAAAATCAGCAGTTTTATTTTCGGATAATGAATTTATTAAGGATAAATAAATTTATTTTAGGATAAATATGCTATAAAGTTAAATATGGATTAAAAAAAAAAGAAATAAAAAATATTAAAGTACTAAATTAAAATAAATTAAAAAAACTAAAAACAAACCCTCAAGGTTGATACTTAGAGCAGCAAAAAAAGTTTTTTTTGTCAAATTTTGGTTTGTATTGCTAAATTTTTGTTTTACATTAGGCCACTAAGAACAAGATTTGTTCCATGCTAATTGTCGGGTATTGTCCCTATTATACACTCATGATAGAGAATGTCCTAATAAATAATCTAATAATAACACGAATATTTCATCATTAAGTAATAATTTTGAAAAAACAAACAATTGTTTTAAAAACAATGTTTCGAGTATTCTACAACTAGGTGGTCTATGTGGCTAAGGCACCGGCCAGTCTGTGCACCTCAAGGTTGTTAGTTCTAGCTGCAGGTGCTGCCGTACCTGTACTGTTACCGTGGGCGCTGGTCCCTCGTCCTCATTAGTCTAGCTCACAGTAAAATAAACTTTAACACTTTAAGGAAACTTTAAATTTAAAGTATAAGGAAAAACAGCTCTATTGACTAGTGATGTTATATCAATAATAAAAAAAAAAATATATAAACTCCCTTTTTGATTTACACTTTGATTTACACTTGATTTACACTTAAATTTTGATTTAAAAAAATAATCACGGCACGCTAACATGATGAAAGCTAATTTACAAAAGTACCTTAATTTTAATGTTTTTAAATTTAAAGTAATTTACTTTTTTTACCTTACCATCTTTTTGAAACTCTTGATTTTATCATCATTAAAATTTTGTAATATATATCAGTAATTAACTTCCAAATTGCATTGAAAATATGCAAATGTATTATAACAGCCTTTAAAATAAATTTCTTAATTGTAATGGTTTTTTGTAATTCAAGTGCAGTTTTAACGCTGAATACAAAAGGTGAAATCAGATTTTGAAAAATATTTAAGACAAAAAAGTTATGAATTATTAAGGATTACAAATGGCCGCCATTTTGAAAGTGTTAACTCAATTCTACTGATGAACGAACTAGTCCAAGCTATTACCATAACGACTGTGTCACGTTTGAATCAAATCGGACTGTGAGCGTGTTAACACGCACTACTTTATGCTAGTAATGAGGACGAGGGATCAACGATATATATCAATAAGTATTCTTTTATGGATGGAAAAAAGTGAATTAACGATACATTTGTTTCTGGAAAAAGCGCGATTCCGGGGTTTCGCCAAATATATAAACAATTTTAACTTTACCCTCGTGATCTAGAGAGGATCTAGAGTGATCTAGATTGCGGCTCTCATTTCAATGATGGCCGCTTTAATAGTTTATTTTACAATGAAAATTTCAAAACTTTTAACGATCCTACCAAAAGTAATCCACAGATCAGGATCCGTTCTCATTTCAAGGCCCAAGGTCTGGGTCTTATCTTGACCTCACCAACAGCTTCTTTTCAAAAGAAATTTGCAAAAAATTGATATGCCGATTAGTAACATTAAAGTGTATATAAACGGGAGTTTTAATAAAGGTAACAGTTTTTCGTTAGGTGCTGTTACACTTAAATGTTTAATTGGCACAACACTAAAGACTTGGAAATTGTCACACTGATGTGAGTTACGATAACACAAAAATTCTCATATTCTGAATTTTCTATCTATTCTAACACATCCTATCCCAGTCACTGGTTTAAACCTTAGAGCGGGTAGAGGTTTAATAGCTTACTAATTAAAATTAACGTTCTCGCATATTAAGTCATTAATTTGTTTTCTTTACATATAATACTGTACCCAGTATTCACATTTCACTGTGAAGCAACGAAATGTGTATGCATTAAAAGAATAAGTAGAGTTGAAAGTTGTTTCTTTATAAAGGCTACACGCTACTTGAATATTATAGTTAAAAACAATGTAAAAACACGAGTAACTATGTCAGCAGGTGGAATCCAAGATTTAACTTGGTGTTTAGAAATGGAGGGGTAATTGCCAACACTGAAAACTGGCTTTACCAAAATCAACCAGTAAATGTAGTCACAGAATATAAGTATCTAGGGATTATACTAACTCCGCAGGCATCATTTAATAAATATATTAAAGAAAACGGCGAAAAGGTCAAAATTCGGTTGGAACAAGATGCTGGAAGGATGGTCTATTTAATGCGGTTAGCACGTCTATCTTTCAGCGCAGTTCTGCGGCAACAGAACGTACAAAGAAGTTGAAAGAGTACTTATATATTTTCTCAAGAGGCTTTCTGGAATGCTACGGTATACATCTACTGCTTTCTTAACGATAGAAACTAGTGTACAGCCTTTTCTTGCTAACGTTGGATCTGTACTTAAATTATGTAATTAAAATATTAAGCATATCAGATGAGAGAATGCCGACAATATTATCAACTTATCTATAAAGAAAAAATATATTAGTTGAATAAAATATAGAATTTTACTAATGAATTCAATTTAAAGATAGCAATACAATTTTGGATACTCCTGATGCCGATATTTTGGAGCTGGTTTTTCCGAATGTACATGTTGGAGTTGAATAGCGTGTGCAAGGAATCTTCAATAATAATATTGAGAACTCGTCAGGAATTGAACTATACAGAAAATTAAAATTAGATTGGATGACTAGAAATTGCAGGCGCATGAGAGTATGTCGTTGGGAAAATTCAGGTGGTTATTGAAACTAAGAGGTGACGTTCAAATCTCCAGATCGTTTAAAAGTACTGATTTAAATGCTTTCTGTGTAACTCAGACAAAATAGATCTGTTCCGTTTCCTTGCGGTGTGAGTTGAGAAGAAAATGGCTGAAATTAGACTTGCTGGATAGAGGTGAAGTTATTTACTTGTTGGGAAAAAGTAGGCTGCACTCGTTAGCTATTGTAGACATGCGGAGTAGTGGAGATCTGTTGTAACGAGCGAATGGCATTATTGTCTGATTTAAAAACAATACAAAGTTAAGAAGGGATTATTGTTCTAATGTTTAAACGTTTAAACTTTATAAAAAAAAAAAAACATGATTATTTGTTAAATTTTGTATAACTTTTATGACTGATGTTTAGTATTTTCGTGTTGAAAAGAACAGAAAAAAATGTTTACAGTGTAATGAATTAATGTTTAAAAGGCCACTTTCCTAACGGCAATTGCCTATAGTGTGTCTTTTTATATTGCAGTATATATTTGTATTACAGTTTTGTGCAAATTGGGTTACAATACATACGTTTATCTACACAAGCACGAATACTTTGCTTCCTTGCTACCTTTAAATTCGCAAAATCTTTAAGATTTATTTCTAAAGTCAAAGTTTTCCCCATAGTTAATTAAACATTTGTTTTAGCACTTAGATTTTTCTTTAAACTCCTCTGCCTGTCAACAATATGTGCGTATCTCATGTTCCTGTTTATCCTATTGTTACAAAAATTAAACTTACTTGCAGTTCGTGTTATTAATAGTCGTTATTGGTCAAAAACAAAACGATAAAAATTCCAAAAAAGTAATTTTTACGATAAATTATATCTTATAATACAGCTTCCCTATATGGTTAAATTTGTATTTTATTGCGTTTAAGGATAATATTATGTGACATATGTTAATTAAATCTCTACGTGTAAGATACTGTCCATTAATAAATATTAGTTTTATACATTTTTGAATTAGGCATTTCATTTAGCTTAATGATATCAAAATGTTTTCGGCGATAACACCGAATAAACGTTGTAGGTTACTAATTAAATAGTAGTTTATTGAATTTGATTAAGTTTTTTGTTTTAATTACTTCTTTATATTTTATGGAATTAGTGTAGAAAATACGCAAGTACCGCGATAGCTGCAGGTAATAATTAAACAAATATTTCATATAATATGAATCAAATACAAAATGAATTTAGTTTGTTATTAATAATCTTTCGCCTATTACGGGTCTGTATTCTGTAGGTTAATTTCAGTTTGTGTAAAATTCTCTTTATTGTTTTAAATAAACAAAAATTCAAGAAATATATACAAAACGATAATAATAAAACTATGAATATAATTTTAATAGTATTTGTAAAATGAGTTTTCAGTTTAAATGTCAATTTTGTACTGATATTTTTTTTACAATTATTAACGAAAATAGTAGATAATTTTAAACACAAAATTTTTGAAAAACCTAATTAGTTTTACAGATGCAACGTTAAATTTACAAATCTATATTTGGTTTGACATTTTTGGTTACTAATTTTATATTAGAAAGTCAAATTCAGTCTGAAGGCCATGACAAAGCTGCAAAATTCATTAGCACAATGACTCTTCATCTTGCATGAACTTTGTAGAACAAATTAGTGTTATCACATACTTTGTATAGTTGGGCTATTAGTGTAACATTGTAGCAAATATTTGTAACGAATGCGATAAATTACACATACTTAGTAGGCCTAACAGAATTGATTCAATGCCGTTGTCCAGGGATAAATCTTATTTATATGACAATCGAGTTGTGATATCTGAGGAATTGAGTGACTGGTGCATTATTTATGATACAATTAATGGCAGAGTTAACATTCTAAATGATTGTTTTAAAAGACAGATTGTTTTGTTTTCGTAACAGGGCACGTTGTAACATTTTACTGGAAATATTATAAAAATACTATTGTATTATTTGTAAGCGAGAAACATTATATTTCTTAGATTTGGTAAGCTATGGTGCACCGGAAATGGGCATTTAATTTAAGTGAACAAATCTGTTTTCGCCAAATGTTTTCTCTTAAATGAAATCACATGTTTAGAAAAAATAAAGCTAACTAATTATCCGTACCATTTGTTTCTTTTAAAATCTTCAAATGCACCTGCCTTCAAAGTTGTGCTCACTAAAAAGCAGTTTTTGTCGAGAAATATTACTTTACTTGTTACAAATCGGCCTACTGCATTTTAATAAAAATGTATTCACTTTGTGTCTTTCATGACAGCGTATACATTTAATGTCTGAACATTGTTGTTTCGTCGCTGCCTGTCAAAATAATTTTGAAACAATTGAGAGCAAAAATTGGTCCACAAACCAAACATTTTTATAACTTAAAATATTTTTTTTTTTAAGTAACTTGTATCAAATGTGCAAAAATACTCTCTCGTTCCACTTCCCTTGAACAGGTTGGAAATGATAATGTTTCTGAAAAATAAAGTTGCATGAAATGCCTTTATGATCTGTCGCGTAGTTTTATTGGCAAAAGGAAGCGATTAAAAATGCAGCACGACTCACCGAAACAGGGTTTAAGAGAACAAGGTGGCGTTGTGAGCACGTGATGTGACCTTGACCTCCGGGGCTCGAGTCTGACCTCATGAAACCTGTTAGTGAGTGACGTCACTACCCTAGGTCATGGTTTAGCTTGACAATGAACTGTTGTCGTTTTTCAATCTTCCATCTAGCTAAATCCTCATTCGAATGGCAATTGTAATATTGGAGCAAGTATAAAACAGAATTTAAGCATAATAATGATATTCGAATTTGTATTTCATAATTGATTATTTCCATTAATTAGTTATTTGAACGACAAATATTGCAATATTCGCTGTTAAAATGCCCGGAAATGGCTTACGATATATGAGTTAGCAATAAACTTCTTACTTCCATTAGTAGGTTTATTTTCAGAAGTTCAATATAAAGTAATAATCAGGTGCTATGGAACGGAAAAAAGAATGACATAATTAAAAGTATAATGTATATCATATTGTTTCAGAGTTTTCCTGCCTACAGGGAGTTTCAAAAAAAAATTACCTTAAGAAATTTTACAAATTTCTTGATGTTGCCTACTCTAACAAAATCCATTTGCCTCTAAACTTTCCTCACGTGATATTTGTCTGTCAATGTGACAATTATTTAAATAGAATTCACTTGAAAGGCTTTAAAAACTAAGTTGTTATAACAAATTGAAAAAATAAGGGAACAAATGATAATTAATACTAAAAAAATAATAAATTAATAAAAAGTAATTTAGGAAAGTCGGTCTAATCATAATCATTATCATAATGATCGTGATCATGATTTTAAATATGTTTTGCTATAAGCTCTAACACAATGGTGTAGATCTATTTAAAACAATGAATTGTAACTATTTATGAATTTTAACATTTTATTTGATTACAATGTCACGAGTTTGAGACAATTTTAGGGGGAAATATGGTTGGAAATGTATATTTGCATACTAACAATCTAAATCAAGGTAATTATATAATGTATATACGTATAATGAGGTAGATTTTATTACCGTATTTCCCAAAACTAGTGCTTAAAAGTAGGCCGAAAATTGTTTTCTTTTGTATTACAGTTGATTTCAAAACACAAATACCAGTTAAAGAATGCCTAAAAAGTAATTATAATATTATTACTTAAGCGATTTGAGAAGATATTAGAAAACGTGTAATAATATTCCTCGAAGATATTACATTAATCTTCTTTAAAAGTGTTGGAGGCACAACATCCGACTTCAGTTGCGGGTTGACCTTATCTTGCTTGATTCCTTCGTTCGCGTATCTCATAGTATTACTTTTTATTTATGTTAACTGGCGTGAATGTTTTATTTTCCTGTTTGCAAAGAGTATCTGTCAGCTGAAGTTTCAGTTTGACTGTTTGCACATGACTCTTAACGCTCATCACTCAAATCACGTATTCACTTAGAACCATAAACCATCGATGTAAATAATTTTAAAATGTTTTCTTTTAGGCAAAATAAAGACAAACTGTTGTGTTTACATAGTTACACATTAACCGAAATACTGCTGAAACCGACAGTCTTGTACCAAATGTAAGATTGAGATAGTCAAGGAAAACGCATTTTTTTCATGCAGCGAGCAATCCGTACTACATTCATTGATAACTTAAAACGACAATCAAATTTCAAATTAAATGGTCAAGAATGAAAATTCAAAGCACGTTCTGACGGTCAGTAGGCGTCTTGTTTCAAACATAAACTAGGCCTATATTTTAACAAGATTGAATTGTTGTCTGCAATGTCGCCACGCAGTCTGAAACCCTTAAAGCGCACATTTAGAAATATATTTTATTGTCAAACATAAACATAAATTTTGACTGGTATTCCATTTACTTTTTCCCAAACTGCAAAAGCTCTAGCAGCTTATATAAGTTCTAAAGTTGTTTGTCAATTTAGACAAAATCTTTCAGTTTGTTGAGTTTCATAAATACAAAAATATGTAAAATTTTTACAAATCCTGAAAAGCAATTTCTGGTTTACTCCAGACTGTGTTTGCAAAATTTCCAAGATTTTTCTGACATGTCGAAATTAGGACGGAGACATGAAAACTTGAACCTTTGATGAGATCTAGTGCTTTGACTCCTTACTTGCTAAGACTATAGGCCTACACTGGTATATACATTCCGAATCAATATTGCTTTTCGTAATTATTTTTTGTCGTCAACCTCTATTTATCTCTTCTATATTCTTACCACTACAAAGAAAATGTTTGCCAAATGTTATAGTGATAGCTAAAACCGTATACGTGAGATGCGTTACTGACAGACAAACAGACGCGTATGAACTTTGACTTTGTCTACGGAACCTAAATTGAATTTTAAAAGATCCACAAATCTCTGAACTTCTATATAGTTTTAATGTTACTATAAATTAAAACAAACTTTTATACAAATGAAACTGTACTACAAAGTTTATAAAATTTCTATAAATTATTTAGGTTTTAAAATAATTATACCTATGTTTTCCAATATCTTTCAAATAATTCTATACAAAGTGTAAATAAATCTTTGGGAATGTTAAATAACCAATAAAATTAGAAATATAAAATTTATTAATTTTTTTTTTGTAAACATGTATTTTTTGAAATTTTACGTAAATTTACCCCTCCCATGAAATATATTTTTTTTGTGAGCAACTCAAAATTTATAAATTTGACCTCCATTAAGTGATCTCTCTTTATTTACGTAGAATTTAATCAAAGTAATTTGAACCTTTATCAGAAATTGTGTTGTTGATGATAAATAATAAATATTTTTTTAAATATTCGCTTTTCAACTTTTACTAGTTTGAAGTTAATTAACAGTTTAAATTTACATTCCATTTGTAGCTTAAAAGTGTTTTTCCATCGTTAATGTCTGTGTAGTGTTGGTTTCACTGAAGCAAAACAATAAAAGGTGCACGATACAGATTTTCGTTAATCCTAACGCAGAAGTTGGAAAAAATCATCGCACACTCTCATTGTGGGCAGGCAGTCAAGTCATCTCGAGTGTTGATAATAACTTCAACACCCACTCCACTGATTAAACTCCCCTTTCACAAAAAACCGGATTTTTGTATCTCTGAATATGTGTTTTCGAATAGCCAGACAAAAAACATGGTGATCTGAATTCTTCAGGTGGTTAACTTGTAATTAAAAGTAGATTTTTGTTAGTAATTTAAACAGATAATTATTTCGTAAATGCAATATACGATTATTGTTAAAAATGATTCCGTTTAAATTATTAAATCTTATTCAAAGAAACGAAATTTAACTTTCGTAGGAATCACAGATTTTTAAGGGAAATTTGCACATTTTTTGTTTTTTTTAAAATAAATTTATTGAATAAATCTTGCTACCATTTCTAAAACATTCTTTCCATTCATCCTTTTTGACACGTATAAAAGTAACTTAATTTTCATAATCTATTAACTTACTGCCAGAATACGTGTAGGCATATATATATATATATACTAAAATCTATATATATACGAATGTATATACATTATTCTTTCTACGTCCTGCCAATTTATTCTCCTAGTCCTCTGTGTATCACTTCTTCATGAAATCCGCTTTGATAGTTATTTATTGATGTGTACTTTGCTTTCTTTTTCCTCCTGGTTTCCTCTGTGACATTCTTTAGATATAAGCGTATGTTTCTTCTATACTCTGAACGTGTCCAAACCAAATTAATTGTTTGTCTTTAATGACTTCCGATATAAAACACTTCACGTTCATATTTCCATGGTTTGGTTCTCTTAACATCCTTGATGTACCTTCTAATCTCCTTCAACAGTTAATTTCCGTCACTGTTTACAGTTTCCATGTTCTTTTCTTAACTGGGCAGACTTCCGAATTGTGTGTTATTATGGTTTTTACGATGGTGTTACATATTCATTTCTTCTTTTCTTTTGAAATGTTTTCGTCTTGGAGGATAGCATTCAGCAAAGTAATGGATATCCCCTGCAAGTTTCGTTCCCGAATGGCGTTATCCAATGATCAATTTTTTATTAATCTTACAACATGGATTCAGTATTGTTAATCTATGTTCATCGATAGCTTTTGAACATGAACTCCGAACCGCATCAAAAATGGATGTTGAAGCACTAAGATTGGCAGCAATATATATGCTAAAAAAAATTACGTTGGCGTTTATATATACATATGCATAAATTAGCATTTAAAAATATTTTTAATCGTGTTAAATGATATTACTGGAAGTCATTATCGGTGTTTATTTCATTGTGTCGGGTCTGGGTTTTACCATAATGACCGCTCCAACAGCTCATTTTCAATTAAAGTTCGATAATAATTAATAGTAGCTGAACAAACATGCCAAGCGTTACTACATTTGCTGTCTAACTTTTCACAACTAAAAGCATATACAACAGTCGCTTACTGGAACCAGCGATACAAATCTGTAACATAGTCGAGGTAGATTGTTGAATCGATTTTTCTTCGCAAGTGGGCTCAGTAAGAATGCAGTTGAGTGCTCGATCAAGGTGTTAATTGCTCAACTTGTAGAGTGATTCCGACACGAGACACTTTATTGTCATCGATTCCTTTGCAACAAATGTCGATGTTTTTTATACCCTCATTGTTTTATATCGACTGTTACGAACAATTTTGATGTGTTGTATATTTACGTAAATAAAAGTGTGAATAATATTAGGTATTAGGAGTCTTTTTATACCCTGTAAATTTATTTATAAATAAATATTGATTAAATCAAATGTGGTCTGATCTAAAGAATTACGGTATCTAAAGAATATTTAAAACTTCGTTAGTTAATATATTTTTCTTTTCTTTTTCATGTTAACTTATTACGAAATGTTGGACTACATAGAAAATATTTTTAGTATTACCCGAAGGTCTTCGAATTTAAACTTACTGTCCCAATAATAGTTGCTTATAACACAGCCCTTATTTAAACCTCCCTATAATATTATACAATAGGCAGTATAGCAATGTAAAAATGAAGTTTTTCTATTTTGTCTAAAATTATTTCGCTACTCAATATCTATTAGACTGAGCTGTAATTGGCATAACTTTAGTTTGAATATCCAGTGAAATAGTTAAACATTAGTCTCTTTTGTTGTCAAAAGATCTTTCAAAATGGCGGACGTTTAGCTAGCGTTATGTACACTGTATAACACTGTACCAAATTTTACCACCGAACAAAATAGAAAATATTTAGAGGCTACACTTACAAAAAATGGAACCCACTTATCGTAGTATTACATTTTTTATCTCTCTCTCTCTCTCTCTCTCTCTCTCTCTCTCTCTCACACACACACACACACACACACACACACACACACACACACACACACACACACACACACACACACACACACACACACACACACACACACACACACACACACACACACACACACACACACACACACACACACAAGGCTTACATATTTTTCGTTATTAGAACGGTTTCATGACAATAACATTTACTCATGTTGATTTTGGCCTTTTTTGTGCCCGATGACAAATACGGTTTTCTAAAAAGTTAAAATACACACTACTTTTAAACAGAAAATTCAGCGCCCTATCAGACGCGCTAAACATTATCGTCGCCTGAGTTACTTCCGTGAATGTTGACAAGATAGTTTCTGGTGCTTTATGCTATTTACTGCACAAACACACTTTAATAAAACACAAGACTACCGGGTGAAATGTTGCACGAAGTTTTCAAACATTGGGAAAATAAATGTTTTTTTAGTTTCAGAAATATTTCAGTTTGGTTGTGACATTAACTTTCTGGAGCATTGTAACAATGGCAACTGGCCTACATCGAACACCTCTCTCCATCATATAGGTACTTTAGTACTTTTAGAGTACACATATAGTTTTTTACATAGAACGTTCACAATCACAGGATCTTAATTGTTTAAACAATTAAAACTTATGTGATTTATAAATTTTGTAAAAACATAGTTTAAAGTAAATAGCCTATAACTAGGCCTAAACAAATTTTAATGTGTTCTTAATGTTATTTTAAATATTATAATATTTATATAATAAGTACATGATGGGTACTTATAAATCGGATATAATATAAACTGAATTATGTAAAATACGATAAAATATATTCCAGCCTCACTTAAGTGGTTAAACAAATCTAACCTACATTAAAAAACATGTGTATCGAAGTTCTACTAACTGTAAATTTAGCATTAAAACTTTGACTTAGAAGACATTAAACATTAGAAAACCTAAAAATCTTACAAAAAAAATAGGTTAGTTTTTACTTTCCATATATTTGCACGAGTAACATCATTAATAAGCTGAAAAGGTTACACTTTCATTTAACACTTTTCTTATAAATTATACATATAGCCTATAGGCCTAATAGTAAAGGCCTCAGAAGTTTTAAAGAAATTATCAACTGAATAAAAAAATAATGTTTGAACTAAATTTATCTTAATAAATCTAACTTATAGGTGTTTTATCATTTTTATGGTTGTAATAATTATCATTTTATGTTTCATGTAATAACATATAAACCTGGTCAAGGGAAAAACTGCATTCAACTGTAAATGCCGGCAGTATATGCATGCTATCATTGCAGACATTTTTTTTACATACATTATCGAAGGCTTATTGTAACTAATTTCATTTTTACAGATAACTACATTCTTTGCTTATCAAAAGCATTCGAATTTATTGGCAATTTAGTAATTAAAAAAGTACCACGTTAACCTACATACATTTTTAAAAAGTGATATTAATTGTGATAAAAACAACAACAACGTAGTTAAACAAAAACATAAATAGTTTTATAATCAATATTCTTTCTTATACAGTATTTATTGTATTGATTGAGTTAGCGTGATTTTTAATTATTGTTCTTTCTGAAAGATGAAGAGCTCAAACGAAAAAGTTGAAATAAAATATGTTTAAAATTTAAACAACGTTTCGATGCGCCAGCTAACTATCGATATGGAATGCCTAAGCTTCGGAAATAACACTGTAGACTTATATAAACTTAAGGCGAATAATTCGATTCTTGTGAAAAAACTGGCATCTTGAAAACGAAAGAAAACGCTCACTATTTACGATTTAATTGTCGGACTTGTTGAAGATGCGGTATTATAAGTAAGTCAGTAAATACCGGAGTTAACCATGATAAACATATGACTCACCCAGTAACTGTACGGAGTCACTTTAAATATTGTCTTTTGTTACAATTCTTCTTAATGTAACGAACATTTTTCGTGTGATTATGTTTTTTCATGTTTACATTATTTTATTGCACCGAGTTGTAAAAACTCATAAGTTTGTTTCAAATGTTTAAGTTACTTTGAAAAGAATTGCTTACTTGCATAACTTATTTATTGTTTTAATTCTTGTTTATTGTTTGGGTACACAATTTTGCACATCTACAACTACTAGCTACAATAAAAAGTTGTAAATTTGTTCCGATGCGCGACTAAAACAGGTTTCAGAATCAGAGATGATTTAAAAATATGTTTTGTACAGTAATACCAGTTAAGTTGTGTGAAATTGAAAAAAAAATATTTAATGTGTTGAAAATAGTGAAGTTATCTATATTTACAAATTCAATAGCCTAATTTTGTTGAAGATCATGAGATAAGAATGGACAACCCGTGAATAGTTGTAACGTGTATAAATGGCATAGTAGACATTCCAAAGATGAATGGCGTGAGTGAAGATCTGTGGCCTCTAGTGATTTGAAACTCAAGAATTGCTACGTTGAGTCTTGAGGGCTGGCGAGAATTCCTGAGAAGGTCAAAACTCAGTGATGGAAGGAAGCGACGAGGATGTATGTAGGCTATTATCTAATCTTTGTTACAGGGGATTTCGATATGATAGTGGCAAACCTGTTTTCCATCGCTGCCAAGAAATGTTGCAGAGTTCACTATAATCTGTTAAAATATAATTAATATTCCATTTCCGTAAAGCTAATGTTGGATGCTGGCTGCGCTGTTGTTTCTAGGGTAAACCGTAATCGTGCAATTGCAGAGTGCATGTCTCTTCATTAGGCAGTGCGCCTGGCTGTGAAAATAATTAGGCACGACCCCGCGCGTAAATCACTCGCAGATAACAAAATGTCGCCAACCTAGGCACAAAAATCGTGACCAGCTTCTGGCTAATACCTTGCCAATTTACGGCGAAAAATTACTATTGGATTTTTTCGAGCGAAGGAAATAATGGTTGACAATGTTCCTTTGCGAGTGTCGTGACGTAATGGCGGCGACAAGGATCTGGGATCTGGCAGCGGCTGGAATTTGTCAGCTTTTGTCACTTCCTTATTTAATACGGAACGACTTTATAGTGCTTGCTTCGATTTGTTAGCCTCAGTATCAACATATATCTACAGTACTAACAAAAATTAAATAAAATATAAATATAGGCAACCCTGCCTGCTTTGTGGGTCAACATTACTTCGAATGGTTTAGTCTCAGTGTCAACATTTTATATCTTACTAACAAAAATTTAAAAAAAATAAAATAAATGTATAGGCCTGCTTTATGGGCCAACATATGTGCAACGTAATAGTAATAGTTTTAAAACTAACATAAAGTATTCATTTTTTTTGTGTATAAAAGTCGGATGATTATTACTTAATAGAGTGAAATTTATATTATTTTATACAACCGTTCTTTGCAATCTGCCGGTTTTATGGTCTCATAGTGCTCCGGGAAATAAAGATCATATAAATATAATATTATTTTATAGCCTACCTAACGAACAACTTATACTAGACAGTTGTTTTCTTTCTTTTTTTTGTCAGTTTTATTTATGTCTAATTTTGAGGTTATGTTTATTTGCAATGATTCACAGTCTGTAGTATAGAAGTCGTGTGCGAAAAAGTAGCTATTGAGAGAAGTTATTTAATTTCCCTATACTTTTTCAAATTATATCTAATTGTTTTTGTTGTTTGTAAATAATATTATTTATACATAATGATACAATGAACATTACTTTTAATAAAAAAATAATTTAAAAAATGTGTAAGTTATATATATATATATATATATATATATATATATATATGTGTTTAACGTCCAACTATTGTGCACACTTGGGCTGACGATGGGATGATTTATAACGTATGAAAATGCCAAGCCCTGGCCGGGAATCGAACCCGGGTCCTCGGGGTGAAAGCCTAGTACGTTATCAACTAGGCCACCAAGGCGGCTTTATATATATATATATATATATATATATATATATATATATATATATATATATATGTGTGTGTGTGTGTGTGTGCGTGCGCGCGCGCGCGTGCGTGTATGTGTATTAAAGTACCTAGTTGTTAATTATTCACAAACATAACTATTACTCAATGATTTGTATTTTTAGTATTGTTTACGTAGTGGGTAGTAAAAGATTGGGAAAAACAATTTTTGACAGTTTGATATTTTTCAACAATAAGCGAGCATAAAAAAGTTTTAGAAATAATGCAACTTGGTATGGAAATTTATGTATTTTTTAAAGTTTTGTAGAATTTGTAATTTGCTGGTACCTCATTCCTGGCTCATTGACGTTGTTACTCTTTAGGAAATTAAAAATATTTAAGTTCTAATAGTAATTAGTGGGCATATTGTGTTTCTATTGTGCTACATAAGACATTTTTCCTTTATTTTGTTACCATTCACTTTTAATTTTATTTTAAACTAAGAAATATTTTTGCAATCTGTTTTTCTCAGGTTTTGTTTCAGGCGCTTAAAAAATTCCGTGTTTCGTAATTCCTCCTGTTGCCTTTTAAGCGTTACAGGAGCTTTACCGAGAAACTGTCATTTCATGCAAATACGTAAGTGTCCGTCGCATTTTTAAAACAGTTTTTTTCTAATTTTGCCCCAAAAGAAAATTTGCTTAGGTTTTAAAGTACGGCTACCTGACTTAGTCTTGTAACGGAATTTTTAAAGGAATATATTTCGCATTAAAAACAGATTAGAAGATTAATTGCTGTTTTTTACCGCTTGGCTTAAAGATCTGTTTATTGAAAAGCTTACAGTTGCAAATGCAAACAGCCCTTAACTTTTTTACTCTAGGGTCGGTTTCACGCTCAAGCTTATAAACGTCAGACTGAAAGGGTTAGAATAAAAATGATTACAGTCGAGAAAAAACTCCGTTTCCCAAGGGTGTCTTTACGGTTGTGCTTCTTGATGGGCTAATTATTACCCTTCTATTGTTTACAAGGGGAATCAACGACTGCATTTTTTGGTTGGTTTTAGTTTTATTGCTCGCAAGTAATTTTTTAATGGCAAAAGGCCCTGGCAATAACCAACAGTAATATTTACAGAGGATTTGTTTTACTACAAGCAATTTGCAAAGCGCGGCGACTATTCCAAAATAGACAACCATGCCAACTTATCATTTGTTTTAATACAAACTGATCCAAACTCTGTATCGGTTTCACTTTTCAGATTTAATTATTTCAATAGTTAGATATTTTTATAT
The DNA here is from genome assembly GCA_022606455.1 of Callitettix versicolor. Classification (NCBI taxonomy): domain Eukaryota; kingdom Metazoa; phylum Arthropoda; class Insecta; order Hemiptera; family Cercopidae; genus Callitettix; species Callitettix versicolor. Next base: position 47,001,346 of record CM040184.1, read on the forward strand.
TTACGAGTACAATAACGAGTAAACGAAACAAATTAACTTCTGGTATAAAGAATTTTTAAAGAAAATAACTATTTATAAACAAATCTCTGTAAAATAAAATAACTTAAAAAATGTTCTCTCATTTGGGTGTCAAATTACTACAACTGTGATGATATTTAATAATAAGTGCCAAATATCGTTCAAAAACTTTTAGTAAGCGATTCGTTTTTGTTTTCTGTCGCCATTTCTCGAATTGTAAAGATTAGCAACAAATAAGTATTAATGATTATATTTGCGCCTTTTTTAAAACAATTTAATTAAAAGTGAAAAAATATGGACAATTTTTTGCAACATTTATTTAAAGATTAAGTAATACAAATTGAGTTTTTTTTAAAAAAACAATTATTTTTTTAATCTGTTCTAACACAATATTAATAAATCATGGTGAACCACTCTTATTAGATGAGTGAAGAGTTCGAGTTAGATAAATCTAAAGACGATAACGATAATTACAAAAATATTTTTTGATCGACTAAATGGAAGAGGTAGTTGTAAAAGTTAAAATTACAGTTAACTGTATATGGTTGAATATTATTGTTATAATCAATATTTTTCTTCACTTATTTGTTAATTCCCCCTCCAAAAAAATAGGTTCACGAACCTAAGCTGAAATAAGTGGGTCGACATTTGTAAACAAATTACACAGCTACTCTGTACTTATAAGAAAATATTAAGTTGATCGGTTGCTTCCTTTAAAGCATATGGTGCCGTTCACCACCTGTTTAATAACCTATAAGAAAAAATCAACCCTTTCTCGAAGCCACAATGAATACTAATCGAACACCCTCACCCTCTCTGAGAGCCCATTTGTCCCTTAATGACACACCTAATGGAGTGGGTTAGGGAAACAGCGTCACCATTCTTTCTTATTAAGTTAATGTCGAAAAACTCGATAAATATTCAAGAACAGTTTTTTTTATCAAAACACATGTTTTAGGACGGCGTGCGAAAAAACCTTTAATAATTTGTAATCCTGTAGAGCCTAAAAATTTCAATTAGTTTTGAACAAAATAAGGGAAAACGCATTCAAATTTTGTTTAACAGTATTATGGAAAATTTTAAAAAGCTTTTAATGAAAATTGGATTTAATCTCCAAAAAATGATTATAATTAAACTTGAGAAACATAACAGAGTGAAAGAACAGAACTTGACTCAAGAAGAATCGTTGTTTAGCTAAAAAACATCAAGTTAATGGTTGCTACATTACTTTAGCTGAGCGAGAAAAAGGAATGAAAGACATAAACACTGTACTGCATTATAAAAAATACTGCAAACAAATTATTTAATGCATTTAATAATTAATTATGATGATTAAATAATTAATAAATTATTAAATGATAATTATAAATGATAATTAATTAAATTGAATTAAAGTATTCTTTCAAAAATACAAAGTAAATTTAAATTTTTCTGGAATTATAACATAATAATTAGTATTATTTGAATATAGGTTACATTTTCGCGGAAAGAATTGTCCATTTTAATACAATTGAATTGGTGGGAAATTGTACAATAAAATTTATAACAGCAATTTATTACTTTAAAATGGCTACAGATGATTGATTGGCTATTAAATATTTGATAATAACTTTTTTTGTAGTAATTGTAATGTAAATAGGTAAATGTGATGCATCTTTGCGGCTGGCTGTACAGGTCTGGCCTGAGACGGTCAGAAAGAGGGGGAGGCAACACCGAGAGGAGGAAGGCGGGGAGGAAAAACAAGTATTCAAGAGATACAAGAAAAAAAGACTTAATAAAACATATGTCTGTCTGAAGGCCAGGTTCCAGCAAGAGTGTGTATAATTGTGTTTATTTTTGAGCGCGAAACGCATTTTGAAGATTTACTGCTGCCAGTGCATCTTTCTAATTAAATCTAACTAACGGAATGTAATTAAAAGTGTTTTTGTTTAAAAACAATTGTTTATTCTATGGACTAAAATTACCTTATGTAGTAACATGTAAAGTTTCGAATGTATTGAAAATACTGTCTAAATATTCAGCGGAGAATGGAGGTACACCAGTGTCTAATTAGGATGGATGTTAGGATTCTAAAAAGAAGTATAGAAGTTGACCGAGAGGAGAAGGATTTGTTTTTTAGCGTTTCACTTTACTAAGTATACCAGTCCAAATTCTTACAAAGTCAAAGATATTTATTTTAAAAATTGGGCAGTAAAAAAAATTAAAAGAAATATTTCATTAAAAAAATATTTTATCAAAAATGTTTACTCTTCATAACAACTTTTTGATTTACTTATTTTCAAGTAAGAAGGTAATGTCCAAATTTGCTTCATTTGCAGGAGCACAATTTTTCAGTATTTATGGACAGTCAGAATAATATGGTTCAGTAATGTGTAAAGTTAATTTCATTTCGGTTCTATAGTAAACCACCATATTTCTTCTTGACCGAATGTCGTTTTTAATTGTCCGAATGTCGAATTGTCGTTTTAATAAACAATGAAACTATTTGTAAAATTAACTCTTAAAAATAAACCATAAATTTTAAATTTTTTTATAATTTATAAACGTTCCTTTTTTACAAATTATTTTCATAAAATATCAGATAATGAAAATAACTGTTTTCTTCATTATCTTATATTTGAAGTTATATTTTAGGATCGAATAGTGACGTGAATTTGCTATAACGAACGTATCGAGTTATGGTCAATATACAACGGGCACAGATATCGCTTAATTATTTATTTAACTGTGAGTTAATAGCAAACGTATCACTATTAATAATTTACAAAAAAATTAAACCTTAAAAAACTGAAACGTTTAATATAAAAATACACAATTTTTAGTGTTAAAAAAGTAGCGAATAAAAACTGTCATTGTGCAGGAACGAAACGTTTGGTAAAGATATTGACCCGCGGTGTGGCGCCAGAATTAAAAGAAGAAGAAAAAAAGCAGTATTAATGACGCAGTGCATAGCAAAACCTGACCTCTCCAATAAGAGAAACGTTGGGCCTACAAGCCACGTGGTTTACAAGTCTTGGTGTCGGTGTCGGACAAAAAGCTGTCAAGACGTGATATGAAACTTGCCGTCTGTCTTAGATACAATACTGCCAATTACATTACACTAGTGGAAAAATTAATTTTATTAAATTTTATTTTATTTTAAATATATTTGTATCAGCATGTTTATGTAATTGGTATAATTGTTTTAACCAATGTAGCCTTAAAGCCATTTTGAGTTATGTTTCACGGAATGTGACTTTCGGTCTGCAAACAATTCTTTTATTCCGTAACTAAATTTTACAAAATTGTGTGACCTCTTAGAATGTTAATATGTAAGCCAGCTGGAAGAAAATATCTGTTGATTTATATGATCAAAAATGGAAAATGAAAAGTGGAAAGTGGAATGCGGAAAATGTAAAATTCAAATGGGGAAATGAAAAAGTAAAAATGTAAAATACAAACAATGTACAAAAAAATATAAAAAATACAAACAAATGTAAAAAAAAGTAAACAATGAAAAATGGAAAAATGGTATATTGAAAATGTAAAATAGGAAGTGGAAAATTAAAAATGGAAAAACGGAGATATAGTCTATATTTTAATATACATATTTAAATCTTAAAGAGAACAGTCCATAGAAAAATTATTAGGTAAATAATTTCTATCCGGCTTGATTTTTTATCGAAATCTTAACAAACGAAAGAAATTAAAAAAAAGATGTGTGTTAATTAAAAGATTGTACACTTCATACTACATCTCCATTTTTTTATTTGAAATGAAAATGATGGTCCATATGACATATAAACAAATTATCTGGTAGTCAAGAAATAACAAAATTAATTTATAATATTAAGTATTCAATATTTACTGTGTTTATGAAGGGCTTTAAGCGGTTATCAAGGAAAATACTAGCCTACATACTGCAGCTTATATAAAAGAAAGAAATATTTTTTTTCAATATTAGCATAATAAAGCTGTACGATATAAGCCTATTTGTTTTATGTCCTTCCAAATATTTGTCTGAGAAATATTAAATAATTTAAAATAATAATAGATTTTTAAGACCTGCCTTCTTGATACTTTTTAGAAATAAGTTACCAGCTTGTCACCTAAACGTACGTTTAAAATATTTGTCCAAATTTAATAACAGTAAAGAGCTAACAAATATGACACAAATATTAGAAAATACACAAACTTTATTCATTCTATAGAATTTAACATTTGTAAATCTGTTTCATAAATTACAATAATCAGAACAAATATTGAAATTATCAGTCTATTAAATGAAGGAAACCTAGAAAATATCACCTGTTCGTCTTAGGAAAATCAAGATAGAAATAAAAGTAAGCCTTAAGCTTATATTTTTATAGAACAAGCTACTGCCACATGATTGTTAGAGAGAAAAAGAAACTCAAAAATTTACTTTAATTTAAAACATGTATTAGATTTGAACGACCGTATGCATTAGTAACTATGACAAAGTCACCTTGTGCAATAGGATTTAAGCATTGCTTAAGCATCAAGTTTTATTTGTGTTATCTTGAAAAGATTAATGTTATCTCTGTGGACAAATTTTAAGTATCGATAGGTAAAATGATTGTCTTTTGAAGATCTGTTTTGCTGGAATGCATGATTAGTTGTATAAACTGATATTAACACCTATTTCAACACCTGACAACAGATACCTTTATAATTAACAGGCTAATAATACATATTAAATATCTGAAAGCGTTATTATTATTGTTCTTCCACTTTTAAAACTCCTAAACAGTTATTACCAATTTTTATAGTGTTGAATATTTTAACGAAAACAATTAAACAATAGCCTTCATATGAAAATATTCAACATAGATTAAAACAAGAATTTAAATTAACGTTATGTTGAATGGGTGTCGGTTAAAAACTGGCACATAATCCTTACAGAGTCAGGTTTATTTTTCTTATACATGGGGCATACAAATGTATACAAAACTAAAAATATTTGTTATAAGTTTATTTTTTTCCTTTTTAAAATAATTATTATTTAAGTCACAACATAGACATTTTTACTTAATTCAAATGAAGTTTAATGGAATAAAGTAAAGTAAAATCATTTAATAAGATTAAGTTAAGCACACCATTGTAATTTACATAAATCAGTAATAATATTTATTGGGTCTGCAGGTCTATGCTCGGTTTAAAAAAGTATAAGCGAACAGTTTCATAAAAACATAAGAGATACCAAAGTTAGTGAAGTTGTGTTTCATTATGTCTTTTTCCAGTGAAATAAATTATACTTTTGAAAAATGGTATTTATTTATTTTGGTAATTAATACAAACGTTTATCTTTCTACGAATATTGTAGATTCTAACAATTAATTATTTACCTGACGATCGAAAAATTCGCACAAATGAAATGACCTACTATTTGTTTTACATGTGACCAAATCTTAGATAATCTGACTAAATAGTTACTGTTAGGAAGTGATGAGACTGAAATATTACATTAAACTATAACTTAGTGTTTATGTAAACACTGAGAAATAAATATAATCTAGGAACTTAACAATGTAACTATGTAGGACTAAAATATAGTGAAAAAAGTTTGAGTAGAAAGAGAAATAATATAGGCCCCTATTAACTGATATTAATTTATCGCCTCCAGTAAATAACATCGACAGTTATGGTTTTATATTATTATAGGCCTATTCTTCATTTGTAAAAGAATACCAAGGATTACATTTTCTACATATAACTAATTTACACGCATTAAAAACAAGTTTAGAATGAGTTTTAAAGCATAGCCTTAGTAATAGAGTTTTGATCGCAGTTAAATTAGTGTCATTATAAAACATAGCTGTAACTAAGCTGGGCTGTTTTAATTAATTTTCAATTTATTTTGATAATTTAAAACGCTAATTCATCCTTTGTAACGCTGATTGTGATAATGAATAATTTTTTTATATTTTAAGAAAAATTTAAGATAAAAAGTTATGATTTTTTATAAGATTTCGAATGCTTGTCCTTTTGAAACAAATGATCGGGTGTTGAACTTGTTCAAGCTTATACTAAATTTAAGTTTTTGTGCCAACCTTGAATCAACTATCTAATAAATGCACTAGCTACAATTATTTTTCTGACATAATTGAATTAAAAATAATTAATACATGTTTGTGCGGACTAAGGTTAATGTAAGCAATATTATGTTTGTATTAAAAGGGTTAAGGACTATAGGCTAAACTAAAATTGTTTAATATGAACACTTCTTTCTTAACACTGTATAACAGCTTTAAAAAGTCAAAAAAGTGAAACACAAAAAGGTATTTCTTTAATTATCATATTCATTTATAAATCACATTTTGATATGTAAAGCATTTTAGTAGCCTATAGTTATTTGTTTTTTTAATCTTTATTATGAAAAAACTTAGGTAACATACTTTAGGCCTACTAAACTGGTTAATTGCGAATAATTTATTAATTTTATGAAAAAAAGGATTTAAGTGATAGTGACATACGTACAATAGGAGATAATATAATAAATTGTAAATTTTTTTGTTAAATTAATACATCTAAAAATAAAAACAAAAAATAACTGTGTACATACATAAACCATGCAACCAAAAACGTTTCAGGAATAGACAGAAAAAAAGGAAAACAAAAATGAAACATTATAATAGGTTATAATGTTTTGGCACTATTTAGCATCATAAATAGGCCCATGTGTATACATACATATAGGCCCTATATATATATATATATATATATATATATATATATATATATATATATATATATATAAAAAAAATATTACAAATTTCGTTCTTCTATTAAGTAACATGAATTTTAATATTATAAACAAAAAGAAATTTTATCACAGAAATTATTTGGATATCGTATTTTTTAAATATAAAAATATAACTTCGAAGGTTTTAAAGGCCAATTGGGTGGTGGCCCGTAAAAAACGTTTGAATATTTTAAAGTTATAACAAAATTATCAAGCAACCATAGGTTATAATTCCTAAACTTTACACTACTGTTATTTGTATATGTGTACGTACATAGGCCTACATTTCTGTCCAAACTGTAGTAAGACCATCTTGCAACGTAGGCCTACTATCTGCCTTATCTCCCATCACAAAGGGCTATCAGTTCCCTGCTGATAAGGCTATGCATGCAATAAGAGCCGAATTCACTTACTCATATTTCGATGCGACTGGCGTCAATGAACTGACTGAACCATAACCTTGGACAATTCAAGTGATGTAATCTCGTCAAGCCATATTCATATCGCAGTCGTTTACATTTTACTGTACAGTACATAAATTCCAGCTACACTACACAAATTGTTTTGTTGCAAATAATGTGCAGATCAGATTTATTTAGTTTAAATATCGCGATGTGTTTACATTATTAAGTAACGACAACTTGAAAAGCTATGTATATCTGTTACAGTTGGTTAACGTTTTGTAATATCATTCATTTTTGGAATTGTGACAGACGTTTTATTTATAAATCTACACTTGTGTAATCAGCGTATTGGCCTGCAGGTATTTATAATATTTAATACGTTATTTTAGGTTATAAAGTGAAATGCGTAAATATTTAAGAATATTATAGTTACAGGGAATTTTTTTTATCAAGAACCGTTAAAATATATGCGATTTAGAATGTAGACATATAATACATAGGCATGCATTCGTTTTTAGTTACAAGCAATTAAGTCATAATTTTTATGTTTAAGTCTTCTCTTTTGTTTAAACGATATTAATTAGCACTAGGACACGAGAAACAACACAATTTCGAAAATAATGAAATTATAATCTAACGAACATCTTTCTAGGTAAATACTTACCTTTTAACGTCACAAAATATAAATAAAATAAAAAGAGCTATCACAAATAAATGTACACAAATCACACACCACTAAATCCGAATATCACATGATTTTCGAACACAATTATCATTCGCCAAATTGCACACATTTACTATCCAGTTCGAATGTAATCATTTTTATCAGTGCATTGTTTACTTTCATTATCACTCAGAATCCGTCGTTCCTAAGCCAGCGAAACAGTCCGTTGTCGGCAGTAACGGAGAGGAACGTTGAAATAAAAATAACAAAAACAAACAAAATAAATTGACCTTGTGAATGTTTCTTAACCTCGTGCGATTGAAAAGTGAAGCTAAACCTGGGAGCAACAGAGATGCATGGCTAGAGTAAGAAAAAATAGAAACGGGGCAAAAAATAAAACAAGGGAGTGAATAACGGAGGAGAAGCTCGAGTGGGGGGCAGAGGGGGGAGAAAGGGTTGGATAAACTGGAGGGGGGTATAGTTGGGTGCATTCATAGCATTCAGCTTGAAGAATCCGACCTGGCTTTTGTTTTAAACACATTTTTTTTCTTTTAACGAACAATCAAGAACTCATTATCGTACATACTCACTAACACACGCACACCGACAAGCACTAAGAATGTTTTCAATTTCTTACTTAACCAAGAACAATAAAAACACAAGACTGCTTGCATCATAAAGCTCCTCTGAGCCTACCTCAATGTTTAGCCTAGGTCATGACACGTCATATCGAGGCTTATAAGGTCTACTTCAACACGAGAAATCATACGATAATAGCCCGTAATGTCTCATAGCCGCAAGCCATTTTTTTCGTCTTGCAAATGTTGATTCGCAGTACAATACTGGACATAAAAAAAGATGCATGCATTGAAACTGCCACTCTACTCACTTCTGAGGTTAGTGACCTTACTGTGTATTTTCATTTTATTAACTTTATTTCTTTATTAATTTATTACTTTATTGATAAAAAATAATACAAATAAATATCAATAATTAAGTTATTTTAAAGTGTGTGTTTATAGACATTTTTATGAAAAGAACTTACATTTTTACAAATTTGTTATAAGCAAAATTTATAAGTTTACAATTTTTTTTCATTTCACTCATTTAATAGGCTCTTATGTTATTTTGACTCATTATTCGAAATATTTAGTCTATTAGTAAAATATATAATTTTTTAAATTAAAAATTGTTTTGAATAAGTATTATATGCATTATAATAATTGCGTGGATTTATAGTTTAAGTTATTATTTTTATTAAATGTTTTCTTATTATTTTGTAATCTAAACATACGACGATAACATTGGTAGTATTATGTAATACAGTAATTCTGACTTATAAATCATGTCTTACCTGTCATTTCAAAACGTATGCGCATTAAAATCTGAAATTGTTTTAGATTATTAAAACGAGAATTTACCTAATTTAACGAAATGAAAATTAAACAAATTGTTAATGTATGTTTAGAATATTGTAAGTTATAATTTAAAATGTGTCAATTGTGACATTGTACTTTAGAAAAGAGATGTCTAGAATTCGAAATTCCCACATGTACAATAACATTCAAAGCAACCAGAAAACAACGATATTAGAGTTTTAGTTAAAGAACTGAGGAGTTTTAATGTTACAATAAAATATAAAAGCTATACGAGTTAGCCTATGTGTGTAGTCTGTACTCATTTGTCTGACTAATGCTAATGTGCGAAGTGATTTACACATAGCGCGACAATGCGTGAAAAAAATATGAAAAAACTGTACCAACTGCTATCGTTCATTGCCTTCCCAATGCAAATAAAAAGAAGGCCGATAACGAACGAACTGATCTAGGGCAATACCCTTTTAATTGCCCCCTCTCCATAGGCTTACGTCATGTGGCGATTGTTAGCAACCGCGATTATTTTACACCTAACATTCCAGGTGCATTAGTCTACAGCAAGAACAAACACATTTTAATTACCCAACATCTGATCTACGATTAACACAAAACTATGTCCACTGTACACTTTCTTTTACGCACGTTAATTCAATAAATGATTGGAAACAGAATTTATAACTTGTTTTTCGGTAGTTATACAATAATTGTAACTATTTTATTAGTGTTGCATTAGTCTACAACAAGAACAAACACATTTTAATTACCCAACATCTGATCTACGATTAACACAAAACTATGTCCACTGTACACTTTCTTTTACGCACGTTAATTCAATAAATGATTGGAAACAGAATTTATAACTTGTTTTTCGGTAGTTATACAATAATTGTAACTATTTTATTAGTGTTGCATTAGTCTACAGCAAGAACAAACATATTTTAATTACCCAACATCTGATCTACGATTAACACAAAACTATGTCCACTGTACACTTTCTTTTACTAATTTTAATTCAATAAATGATGCGAAAGAGTTTTTTTACAGCTTGTCTATTTCAATAATTATATAATAATTTTACTAGCGTTGTATTTTTAAACTTAAGTTAACATTTAAATTTCTGAAAATTTTTTAAATTAAAAATATTTTGATTTTTGCTCAATTTAAAATTGTTGTAATTATACTGTTATGAACATTAAAATTAATCACACTGTGATTATGTTTCCTTACTAGCTGCTATCTTTCTGTCCATGGATAAGGCATCTCTAGCGCTTGAAGAGTAAGTTGAAAGTTTTTAAAACTTTGTGAAGTATAGCAAGCTTTGTGAACTATGACAAAATAACTATAAACAAATTTTTATTTTTAATAATAAAAATAAACTACTTAAAATAGCAGCCTAATTTCGTGTACAAGCAAAATTCAAAACACGAATTACTGATCACTACATAAGATACAGTAGGCAGGACAGTGACATGGATGTCAATGTGATTTTAGTTTTCATTATTTACCTCGGGACAAATATAATACCTGGTACGCAAATACCGTGGATAGAGCTCATAACGTATCGGCCAACGATCTGAGATCGTATTTCGTTTGACGCACCCTCCCGGTACAACCCCTAACTTAAAACTGTAGCCAATTCAAGTTATTATCGGTCTCGTGGTTTTTCTTATCGACTGAAATTTTAGTTTCCATTCTTCGCTGGTAGCTATTTATTATTCAAAATTTATGTTGGCAACTGAAAGTAAAACTTGTAAACAAATTATGAAAGAGCACCAATCGAGGATCTAGATAAGTCGGTATTTGTGTGGACACGCAGGCTGATCGCGTTACACCGAGCAATCAAAAAGTCCACGTTATGCCAAAAGTTAGCGGTTTACCGATGCCTATAATCATCGCACCACCGCGCTCCGCCCACTAAATTATAATTGGAAAGAAACTCAATAGAAAACCAACACACAACGGGTTGCATGTATAATTTATAACAATCACAAGGCACACGTAACATTTAGAACGGAAATGTTGCTCCAATAGAATTTGTTTTATAAAATTGCTTACATCATTTTCCTGAATTTACTCCGGTAAACAATAGCGATCGTCGGGTCAGTCTTGCGGAGCGCGAATCGACCACAAAGTGTCATTAAGAACGTCATTCACTTTAATTTTGTTACACTAGATTCTACAGTAGTACTTTTTCGATTTACATAGTGCATTATATAGATGTCCTAGTATTTTCGTGGCTATAGTCCATATGATAAGAACATAGGCCTATGTATATTGGTGAATATCAACTGGAAAACACGCTTGAGAATAGTAAAATCCAGTTTCACGTCTATGTAGTGAGCACTGTCATGTCCACTAGAACACGTCAAGTTTAACTTTGGCACTATTGGTCCGATTTGATTCAAACTTGGCACAATAATTGCTTTTTATAGTATGTTAAACTAGTTTGTTACTCAGGAAAGTCCGTATCACAGATTCAAAATGACTGCTATTTAAAAATTGAAATGTAATAGCTTTTTATTCTTAAGTTTTAAAAACCCCATTGTAATCAGTACTGAAAGGGTAAATAAGATTTTTAAACTTATTTGGAAGAAACAAAAGCAAATTCCCAGAGATTTCAGCATTTGATTACGATGTTAAGATAACATTTTTAAAAATAAATAAATAAGTTTAACCAATGGTATTTCTATGAATTTGAATAGATTGTCAAAAAGTTTTTTTGTAAAATAAAAGTTTTAAGATGTTTAAAAAATTATTTTTGAGTTTCGATAAAAAAAATCAAGTTTAATTTTCGCTCACGCTGTAGAAATATTCTGTATCATTACGTTATTAAATATTGTTTGAAAAAAATACAATCTAATGTCAAAATGTCAGTTCTAGGAATGACAAGAATTAATGATACTCATAATATTATTAATCTAAACAGTAGAATAGTGAATGTTATGAAGAACTACACAGCATAATATAACTCGTATTTTGAGTTTAATAAGAAATAAAACTACCAGCAGTTTAAGGTCTCTTTCACATTAGGCTATGTAGTAATTTTGATATTCGGGATCATGACTGCAGCCAAATACCGAGGGGCTGCAGTTCTTCTTGTTATGAACGGTAAAGTTTTCGTGTTGTCTAAGGTAAGGTTTTCGCCTTCTTGTTGCTCTTGTCTGTAAGTCAACCCTTTTAATATTTTTTTATTTACCTATTCGTTAAGTTTCATTGTGTTGTTTTTGTCCAATGGTAAGTTTCATGTTATCTTAGTGATAAATTTTGACTTGTCTTAATTGTTGTTTTCCAATGGTAAGTCTTATCTCGTTATTGAAGCTAATTGTAAATTAAATTTTGTTGCTGTTGTATAATATTAAAATTTATATTTTTTATTTTTACTACAATGTCATGTTTGCATTGTTGTTGCTGTTTAATGGTGAATTTTATCTTATTGTTGTTCAGTAGTAAGACGATATGTTGTCCTTGTTGTTGTTTAATCGTAAGTTTCAAATTGTTATTATTATAATAATAATGTTGACATTATGTCTAACATAATAATGTTAACATTTATTTTTATTGTTGTTTTTAGTGTATAATGGTAAGTTTTATATTGGTTGTTAATTTAGATTTGGTAAGATTCACCTTTTTGTTGTTGCTACTGTAAGTTTCAACTTATTTGTTACTTTAGTTTCAGTAATATAAATGTTGTTGTTGTTGTTCAGTAATAAGTTAAAAATTACCATTAAATAAGTTAATGAAAAACTTCATCTTGATGAAATTAAAAAGGATAAAGGATTATTGTATTTCTATTATTTTCTCACATACAATAATGCGTATATCTATAATTCCCACAGTTCAAAAGTTATTAAGACAATAATTTGTCTGGCTTTTGTTGATTGTCGAAACCTCCGAATGGACTCGTATAGTTAAAAGAACGTACAAACTACATTATTTTTACGGTAATATTTTTACGATAGGTAGTAATTTTTCAAAAGGCAAAATTCCAAAAGATATGAAACGAACTTCATTAGATGAGATTAATCTAAATGAAATAGGTTAGAATTTTAATTACTTCTTGACTTTATATTTCGGTTGAACCAACTCTATCGTGATATATACGCGCAAAAAATGTTATTCAATCTCTATATAACATATTAATAACGCATTCATTCTTATTATTGAATATGGCTTTGTGATTTGTGAATAAAATGTTTTATTAAATACAAAATATATCCTGACAATATTTTTAATATTACTCCTGCTAAAGTATTATACGGAAACGGTAATAATGACAATGAAACTGACATGAATTAAATAAATAGTGATAAATTTCCAAAAACGTCCTTACGTTTAATTCAATTACAAAAGGTTGATTACAAGTTAGGCTCCTAAATATAAAAAAATGTATAGGCCCGCTAAATCGGGGTTTAGCAGGGATACATATACACAGTCACCGACATCTAAAAAACCAAATTATTTTTCATTAAATTACCATGAAATGGATGTATCGTACGAAATCGATTGGCACGATCACCGTATTGTACGTTCATCGTATGATATGAAAGTAAAAAGACGCCAAGTAATATATCTGAATGGCATTACAGTAATCGCAAACAGTGGCGACGTTACTAACAAGTAGGCTATAGACTGTACGAGTGGATGCAAAATAGTTCTGTTTTTGTTCAACCGGAAACATATTTTCACACTTTCTTAATTGATAAATGAAACAAGAGACAAGGTGAGGACCTTTGCTAGGTAATTGCACCGTTGTTTTATGTGCAACCCTCTTGTGATGAGCAAAAAACCCGGTACGGAACGCAGAGACAAAGGAAGGGACACGTCTTATTGGATGCAGCTTTGTTTTTGCTCAGTCGGGATGATATGCGTTACGCAAGGGATGTCGGCTTATTTGTTTTCCCACGGAAGAAACCGTTTGAATCTAACAAACTGGTTTGTCTTGCAGTGAATAATTGCTTTTTGATTAAAACGGATAAACGCATTAGAACATCTTTCTATTACTATGGACACATTTTAGTGTTTTCATGGAATATTTTTGTACACATTATTCATAAAACCTTAACTAGACACTCTACGTTAGTTATTTATCAGAAAATATATTAAAATTAACGTCTAACATTTTAGGTTTTATCAAAAAGGTTTTATATATATATATATATATATATATATATATATATATGTGTGTGTGTGTGTGTGTGTGTGTGTGTGTGTGTGTGTGTGTGTGTGTGTGTGTGTGTGTGTGTGTGTGTGTGTGTGTGTGTGTGTGTGTGTGTGTGTGTGTGTGTGTGTGTGTGTGTGTGTGTGTGTGTGTGTGTGTGTGTGTGTGTGTGTGTGTGTGTGTGTGTGTGTGTGTGTGTGTGTGTGTGTGTGTGGTTTTGATTGAGTTTTCTAAGTGTTAAAATTATAGGTTTCGTAAAAAAAAGACGGTTTCAAGATTGCTTTGTACAAATTAATCAAAAGGATAGGGACTCCTAAATTTAAAAAAAACATCCTTTGATATTTTTGGTTTCTTTAATAGTGTAAATATATAAATTGAAAAATAAAATGAATTTGTAAAAACTAAAAATAACGTCAATTGAGGATTATTTTCAATTGAAAATGTTAAAAGCCAATTTAAAAAACTGAAAAATAAAAATACCAGAACCCAGAAATTAATACTTTTTGTAAGTGCACACGACATTTGAAGTTAAAAAAAAATGTTTTAATGGTTTTTATTTATTTTAACGGCCTTGTTGGCCAGCCAAGGGGCTACTGTCGTTAAAATCTTTAAAAGCCATTTTGATGAAAACATTTACATACAAATCGTAGAACTATTTTATGTGATTTAATGGTAAAACAAGAAATTAACATAGAAATTGCTTAATTAAACATCGCCCCAAAAATGAATTTTAACATTTATTCTTGAGACATATTTTGATCTAGGAAAGTTCGAAAGTTTGAATAAAATAATTGTAAATTGAACAGTATTTCATAGTGCAGTTGGTACTAATAGTAGGCCTAAACAAATATCATTGTTAAACGGTTAAAACCGAAAGAGTGGTGTAAAAGCTGCCCGGATATGAATGTGTTGATAAGAAGTAGGCTATCACTACCCAAGCTGGCAGGTTTGTAGCTCGCATGCTGGCCGCACATAACTTAAACGCGCCCTGGGATGCTTTTACCGCCTTATTTTCGGACCAGGTAATTGTTCACAATGCGCAGACCTGTTTGTGAAACATAAGCTGCAATCTGGGTGCATTTGCAACAGAAATAGAGCTGATTTATGTAATTCAGCGATATCAGCGTGTTCAAGACCGCAAGTCAATTTTAATGATGTTAGAATGCGGACCTTAGGTATTTGTTCAGCGTTACACTCTTGTACAGAAAATATTTCTGAAATTTAGTGTTTTTGCTGTAAAAATACTTGAACGTTATTATTTTAACTCAAATGAATTTCTTCTTCATATAAAGTTAAATTGCATCCAAGAATTTCATTTGAGATAGTAATTTATTTTATTTACTTTTAATTTAAATATTACTTCGCTTTGCAATTTTAAAACTACAAGTTATTTCAATATTTTAACAAGTATAGCCTATATACAAAACGTTTACATTAAAAAAATATTAGACTTTTTAAATTGCTAAAAAATATTAATAACAAAAAATATTAGTTGATGAGTAATATTTTAAAAATTTCACTAATATTAAAAAATACTAAACGTTTAAGTTTGTTCGGGATAATATTCAAACAAGCTAAAGGTAGAACTATTGTGAAAATATATTATGTTTTATGTCTCAAGATTTATGTTAGAAGCAAACCAATGAAATGTTTTTCGCGTAGTTAGTTTTCAAGAAGTTTTTTCCATTTTTTCGGTATAGTAAAATAACTCAGAACATACTAAATTTAATATATTTTCACAATTATAATCTTATATAGGCAACAAAAAATCTTGAAGCTACAGAAAAGGACTATTGGCGAAGAGCCGCAGGTCGGTCGAAACGGGAAAAGATAAAAAAAAATAAGAATTCATCAAATCATGGATGCGAAGAACACCAAGATAGATGGACATTAAGATAAAACAACCTCGATGATTTGACTATATCCAAATAATGGACGAAAATCGATTTTTCAAACAGATTCTATAATGGAAACCACATAGGCTCAGAAAAATAAAAAAACGGGAATTAGTTGGAGAGAATGAGAATGAATTGATAAGGAAGAGAGAGAAAGAGAAAGAGAGAGAGAGAGAGAGAGAGAGAGAGAGAGAGAGAGAGAGAGAGAGAGAGAGAGAGAGAATTGGATCAAGATCTTTGGAAAGAAAGAGAAAAATGGAAATCAGAAACTGGAAGACGCCGGAGATCGATTTAATTCGAAAAGAAGATAAATAAAAATTTATTTGAGATATTAATAAAAAAACTTTAGATAAATTAGAAACAAAAATAATGATATTATTTGTTTAAAGTTTATTCACAATTGTTAAGGTTAATTTGTTTTTTGCGAAAGAAATTTATTTTTATATTTATACAGGCCTATTTGATATTTAATATTTTGATAAGAAGGCCTACAAGAAACGTAATCATTATAAAACTTGAGTTTTTGTCTGTTTTCAAATAATATATTTTTTTATATTTTTTCCTATTGAGCAATAGTTGTTGCATTTTTATCATTTAAAAAAAATTAAAATAAGGAAAACACCATACACATATACACGCTAGAGACCGTTAACTCAGTAGCCCATAACATGCAAGTGTTAGGAAGACAATAAAAAGGAATACATAAAATATATTAGTTACATAAAAAAAGTTTTTGCCTTATTATTCACAGAGTTTAATTTGGCATTTGTATAGTCAAGTAGTTAATTAAGAAATAGATGCTAATTAAGTATTTTATAATTTGTATGAAAAAACAATTCGTTAGAGGATAATGCGCATAAACTAAAATAGAAATATGAATTACATAAAACTTGAAAAAAGCGATAAAAGGTTATCGAAGTGTCAATTTTATATATTTCCAGAAACAAATGGAATATTTTTTTGCAATTTCACTTGTTTAAACTTTTTAATGATTTATGAATATTCTAACTTTTCCTAATTAATCTTTTATTAAAACTCCTTTAATTACAAAGCAGAGGTGTGATTTTTACAGATTTACTTCGGCATTACCTTACAAAATAATATAAGGTAGCTTTGAAAAATGGAAAGTTTGTTCGAGTGTCTCCCAGGTATTTAACGAGACGTGGCATAAGGGCTTGGTGTACAAATTCGAAAAAGACCTTCGTAAACAATACTGTGAAATTCTAAGATCTTATCTTACAGATAGAATGTTCCGTGTGAAATGTGGATGTGAATATTCGGAATTTAAAGAGATCAGTGCCGGTGAACAGCAAGGGAGCGAACTGGGACCATTGTTGTACTTGTTATATGCAGGTGATCTGCCACTGGATGAAGAAACCATAGTGGCTACATTTGCTGGCGGCAATTTTAGGCCTGTACCAGCAGTTGGCGATAATGTTAAAGAAGCAACAGAAAAACTGCAGAAAACCATCCTGAAAGTTAATGTGTGGACCGAAATGTGGCGTATACAAAATCTTACGTGTCTAAGTAAACCTATATTAATTTTACATATAACAAAGAGAAAGAAATATACTGTGAGTGTAAATAAACACGAAAATGAAGTTAAATATTTGGTAATAAATTTCGATTCAAAGCTGAACTGGAAGTCACACATTACAAAGAACAGAAAGGAGCTTGAAATGAAGTTTAAGAATATGAATCGGCTATTTAGATATAATTCAAGATTAATTATAATAAGCCTAAATTACGTTTATACAATCAAGTTCCTAAGCCGGTGTGGAGCTATAGACTGCAAATTTGGGGCTGTGCCAAGGGAAGTAGTATAAAGAAAATTCAAATTGTTCAAAACAAAATACGGCTAGTAGTGAATGCGCCTTGGTATGTACGCAATGAACATATTCTCAGAAAACTTAAAATGAACTCGATTGTTGATGAAATTAAGGCAGTAGCAACGAAGCGTGAAAAACGATTCCAAACCCGTCCTAATGCTAGTGTTCAAGAAATGCTGGCACGTAGGAATTCAGAATGAAGACTGTGCAGGACCAAACCCTTCGACTTGGTACAGTGATAGCATAACAAGCCAATAGGCTGCAACTGACAATCAGAGCCATTCAGTGGAATGAACATCTGGCAAACATTATCATTTTAACTACTAGATAAGTTTGTACTTAGTTGTGGTCCTCAATAAAATTTTAAAAAAATACATTTAATTGAAAAAAAATTAAAGTGGTACAAGCGCTAGGGAAAATAAGTAAATTACAGTATGTTGTGCTTTTCTAATTTGGATTCTAAGTTATAAGCGCATTTTGAAAAGGCAGTGTAAATTGTATACATTTGATTAATTGTTTTCTAACGGTTTTAATTATACCAAATATTTTCAAAAAAAATCATTTCGTACAAAAAAAATGAACGTTTGTAAACAAAATATGTCTTATTTATTCAAACCAAAGAGTTTCACAATTTCAATAGCATAATATCAAATGTTGGCTAAAAAAATAAGACGATTACTGCAGTAATCGATTTTTTGTGTTAGCAGCCTCGAAACGTCAATAATATGCGTGTTCGGAGTAG
This sequence comes from Callitettix versicolor, assembly GCA_022606455.1. NCBI lineage: Eukaryota > Metazoa > Arthropoda > Insecta > Hemiptera > Cercopidae > Callitettix > Callitettix versicolor. Next base: position 47,020,174 of record CM040184.1, read on the forward strand.
AGTGAATGTATAAAAAAACAATTCACTTTATTTTTCACATTTAATTAGTTTCCAGAAAAAATTGGTCGAATTTTGTTGACAAAACAACAAAAAACAACTTTTCTTGAAATATAAGCGAACTTAATTTTTTTCGTATACGGAGAATCACAATTCAAATCAATGTATCAAATTTTAAATAAATGAAAGTGACTGTAAAATGGCAGTGGTCGCATTTGTGCTGTCCGCCATCCATAAATTTCAATGTTGGAACACCGGCACTTGATGACGTCATTGAAACAAACAAAATATACTCGTATATAATTTCTCAGAATCGATTTGTGAGTTCTTGCTCAACTTCTGGAATAAAGTCTACAAAACCGATTTTGAAAAATTAATCAGATATTTGTTTTTGTTTTTTTTTTGTAGTTTCCTATTCGCATGTTTTGGGACTATAGAGATTTACATTTTAAAAAAATATATTTGAGGTCTATGTTTAAAAAAAGTTATTATTGTTACAACCTATTTAGAGATAATCTAATTTTAAAAATTTTCCAAAAAAGTGGCTACAAAACTATCTATTTTGTTTTTTTGAAAAATTAATTAAAGGTCCCGAGATATGAGCAAACCAGCGCCAAATAATATATCTTCGTGTCTCCTTCAGCAATGTGCACAGAAACATGGACGGATAAGCAAAGAAATAAACACTGTGTTTTTAGTAATCCGATATTTGATTTTTTTTTGTAGTTTCCTATTTGCTTATTTTAGGTAGGCTATCTATATAGACCTATAAATTTTGTTTGGCTATTTGAAGTCTACATTAAAAAAAAAGTTATTATTGTTAGAACCAATTTAGGGATAATCTGATTCTTAAAATTTTCTAAAAAATGACTATAAAATATTTTTGTTTTTTAAATTAATGAAAGGTCCAAAGATATGAGCAAACCAACGCCAAATTTGATAAATATCGCTTAATTCCTTTCGCCTTCAGCAAGGTACACAGAAACATAGACGGATAAGTAAACACTGCGTTTTTGGAGGGAAAGGTCTGACGACGCACATTTTTATTAAAATTTCTAGATAGATTTCTCTCACAACCTCCATACTTTCTGTATACATTGAATAGGGAGAAACTAAAAATCTAAATAAAAATGTTCGTTGTATAGTCTTTATAAATATCGTGATTTGATATATGAATACAATTCATTTTTAACGGATGCGTGTATTATTGTTTTCTACTGAATCTCTTTACCAAGCCAACTTGCCAAAACATTTTCCTAACCCTTCCCCTCTACAGTATGAGAATACTCAAGGATTCATGAATTGAGAAGGAAAAAATTGCAATATGTCATTTCAGGGCAAATAAAAAAGTAAAGTGGGAGGGAGGGGAGTGCATACTGCAGACCAGGTTGCAGACGTTATGCAAATGATGCAGGTGAAGGTAGCTCCAGCCTGAGACTGGTTTCCCCTATCAGATCATCCTCAGTACAGGACACACACACTGTATGATGGGAAAGTTAAACAGTGCTTTACTCGATTTATGAAACCATTAATGCAGTAATCTTTCTTGTTAACTTTCTCTGAAATTATAGTGCAATATCGTAAAATACTGGAACGCCTGAGCAGAAACCTAGCTTACACCGTGTAACCAGTTCTTTGCCAGGGATGTATATTGTTATGGTTAAAAGTGCAGCGTCCGTTTAACAAGCCCTACTACTCAAGAAGTATTGCAGTTGACAATTTATTTATTTACATCTCTATAATAAATAATTAATTATTAGTTCAAAAATATATAACATTTTTACAATAAAAATAACAACAACCTTAATTACAATAAAAAAAAGAGTATTAAAGAAAAAGAAAATAATCTGGAACATATTTTTCTTAAATATATTTTCAAAGAAAATAAAGATTTAGGCCTGTTACCTTGCGATTTTATCCTGATCTCTAAAAAAAGATTTTAGGTTACTTTAAACATTTTATTTTGCTAGCTTTTGTAATTATGGTACAATTTGATTCAAATATCTGATTTTGAAAATAGTTTGGACAAGTAATTTTAGAAAAAATAGTTCATTCGCTTCAAATTGGCAAAAAGTCAAAATGAAAATAAACATAATTTTTTATGTAACATATTTTTTTGAAATACAGTTTATCTACCTTTATCAGAGCGAGTGTATGCATAAATTAACATTTAAAATTTTAAATAACGTTTAACTTAAAATTATACTTAGAAAAATATACACAAAAATATTGATTTTTATGACTTTGGATAGTCGTTAGGTTGAAATGGGCAAGTTATTTTATTTTTGTAACGGACTTCTAAAGGTACGAGTTCTGCAAGTTTCTATACGTGACCAATTCTATATGTTGTTATTCCAAGTCAATATGTTGGATCAAGTCAATGTGATGGTGGACAGACAGATAAATTTTTATGAAAAAAGCCAGCAAAACTTTTCTAATCGCCATTTCTTAGAAAAGATTTTTACCTTATTGAATGATAAAAACAAAGTTTTAATAATGTAAATATAAAAGACACTTTCTACTTTATTGAACGTTTACGTTTTTATGTTAAGAAAATATTTAGTAATTTATCGTTGTAGAAATAATACAACATTTTAAATAACACTAAACTAATTTTGTTTTGAAAATCGTTTTCCCTTAGATATTTCTTAAGACATCACTTCTGTGAATCATTTCTGGTGAATAATTACATAACTTTTTTTTTAAAGTTCTTATTTTGAACATCTTGTACTTACGTTCTTTGTTTAACTAATTATTCATGTGGTATTAAAATGAATATTTCGGGACAATATTTTTTGCTGAACACAAAGTTCTTTCGTAAGAAAAAAAACAAAAAGTAGACAGAAGTTAAAAGTAGTCATGAAGTGTTTTTTCAACTCCGGCCATTTTTGTTCCATATTTGCTTAACAAGAATTTCTAGGACGGTACAAAATTCCTATTCTAAATAACAGATTGTTATGAAATTTACACCTTTTGCAGTTTATGATACTTTATAAATAAGAATTCGATCAGTTTTAATTTATGGGATGTAGAAATAGCTGTTTTTATGAATGTGCATGAATGCTGTTTTAACTCTCAGATTTGTATAAAATTAAACCGTATTTGCACTTAAAATGTGAGTTTAAGCAGACAAACGGGTTGTATTAGGAGAAAATAAATTGCGAAAAAGTGCAATGATTGTATATTCTAATTATTAGTGTGGTGAAATTTATACTTCAGGTGCAGAACCACATAGGCCTACACTTTAGCTAAATCAATATGCGTTATGTTTATTCAGCTTTAACTTTTCCATTCTGGAAAAATATTCTGTAAAAAGAAATTATATGCATTATAAATGGTCATGTATTTTTCAGAGGAAAACATACTTAACAGCGTTTAGCTTACGAATGCAGTTTTAATCTAGTTCTCGCGATCAAGCGATTTCGAAGGCAGTTTGATTGATTTCGTTTATATTTTACAATTTTACAAAGTATTGCATGCAAGCAAGACATATATAACAAACATGCGCCATGCTAATGAATGAAGAATGGAAGAATACACTACACAACGGAAGAGGTTCCAACTCACTCGTTGAAGCGTGGTCCAACATTCTTCCAAAGTGCGATCAGATATGACACTGTTAGAACGATTCTGTTCCAATAGCAGCAAAATCAAACAGACAACAACTTGGTTAATACAATATGATACAATAAAATGTTTTAAGTTTTACAAACAGTAGGCTGTGATCATTCGTTGGATAGCAAAACAGGGCTCGGACAGTTGGAGATGGTTTTAGAGAAGTACACAGTTATAATAACAAAACTACATTAAATTTATTATTGTTAAGGCGATGTTTAATTACAGATGTTGTTGTTAAAATTAACAAAAAAATTACTGATTTTCTAAGTAACTTAAACTGAAATAAAGCAAGCGCCTGCAATCTCTGATCTACCGCCAACCGTATGCTGTTGAAGTAGTCTATTGTTAGGATGATTTTAAAAAAATAGTTTAGCACACGTTCATGGCTTTATATAATTTGGTTCAATATAAAAAATAAGACGTGCTTACAATAATGTATTAAATTTATTCAGACACAAACTAATTTAACACATTTTAAAACACACCAGGCATAGAACTATGTAATATAAAAAAGTGAAATATTATATATACACATTTTCCTACGAAACATATAAAAAACATACGACTTATAATTCCTAAAGTAAGTGGGAAATAACAAATTAACAATTTGTTAAATTAAATTTGTGGTAACAATGGTTTACAATAACCACTCATTGAACTACATACACATTCGTAATCAACTAAATTTCTTAAAAGATGTGAATTTATAATATTATTTAATTTCTATCCCTTTATTTAAATTCTTATACTTTAAATCCATCCAATTTAAATAAACACTGTTATAACTGAATTAACATTTCTTTAACTCATTAATTATACTTATAAATTTATACTATAAATGTCAAACAATGGATTGAATATTTTGACTAAATAAATTGTACATTTTCACATTTGTAATAGTGTTAGACAAGATATTATAATTTATTGTTTTATTTATTTAATCAAATGTCTTAAAAACAAGTAAGTAAACTTTCTAAGACAAAGTTTAAGCTTAATGTGGATTACAAAAAACACTGCACAGGCTTTTATAGATTGTACATAATTTAAAAAGACCTGAAATGTATTCCTCAAGAACAAAATAACTGATATTTCTAAAAGAACCTCTAGTTCGAATTTATCAGCAATAAAACGGGAAAATGGAATGTAAAAAGTATAATAAAATTTTAAAATTCTTCTCAAGCTTTATCGTTTGTGTAGCAGTTTATTAAAATAGAAAAAAATGTTATTTCAGATTTAAATTGGAGAACACAGATACATTTAGTTTTATTTTATTTATCCTTATCAGTATTTTTTGAATTTAAAACCTAGCATATCAGCAAGACTTACTTATAAATCTTAATGTTTAACAAGAATATGATAAGGCTGTTTTCAGAAATAACGCTGATTTCACGAGTTCTTCGTAACTCCATAACCCTTATATAAGGATTTTGGACAAAATAACCAACCTACATTTTGTATGGATTACCAAAGGTTATACTTTAGTTAAACTCAATAAATAATATCATTTAAACCAATTTTGAGAAAATTCGAGTTTTGTTGATTTCACATCCTTTTCTATCAAAGAGATACTCGAAGAGGTTATCTAGGCACACAGATTAAAAACTACTTTTTAAGAACAAGAGGTCTAAAATATATACAGCCCAAAATTTGAAAATCTTGTCATCGCACGTTCACAATGAAGAAGCTCTTTAGGATACGGAGAAAGTAAATTGCTTAACAAATAAAACTTTAATGCATTCTTTATTAATAAACTTAGGATCATTACATAAGTTACTAGTTCATATCAGTTAAGTAAACATTTAACATATTTACGTGTAAATTGTTTACATACACATTAGATAAGTTATTTGTGAAATACGTCTTATTGAATTGTTAAAAAAAGTAAAAGGATGTTTGCCCTTGCTTTTCCTAGCTTTGACTGAACGCCGCGCAGACTTAACAAACACTGAGAGACTAAGGGGATGGAGGGGTGTTCGAGGGGAAGGACGCAGGCGCTCCCCGATTCTTTCATATGCGATCACATGCATGGAAAAATCACATTCTTTCGGAAGGCTTCAGCGAGCGCGTAGGACGTAATGTTGTGTACGCAACACTCGATGAACATATGGAATACGTTATTAGTAGGCCAGCGCTATGGGATCCCCTATGTTTACATAGAGATAGACTCTTCAGCGTCTTTGTTAGAAGAGTTTAATAAAATTAGTTCCATAATCTCTGTGGAGATCTTGGGCAAGGGGACACTTAGTGTCTCGCACTTTGATATGTAGGACTTACTTAACTGGGTTTGAAACCTTAATGAACTTGTATTTATATTTACTAAACACGTAATTTTAAAATTTGAACTTAAATTAGAAATTCCGTATTAAATATAAACTGCGCAAAGTTATTGAGTTTAAATTACCTTTTAGTAGGCCAATTTTCTAAAAACCTAACGCGCACATAACTGACCGGTTAACGTGCCCAGATAAGTTACAATCAGCTACTATTTAAAGTGCTGTATGAAAAAATGTGTTTCATTGTTAAATAATGTGTTTTTTCTTAAATAACTTTAATTTCTTAAATATACTTTACAAGTCTACGTTGCGATCCCATTAAAGTATGATTTTACGTCATATATGTTTTTAAATTTTAATTTTTCTTATTTATTTTATTTCAAAAAAAGATTTAAAAAAGTGTCAACAATATTAACCTCGATCGGCTTTTAAGTAATAAAGGTTCAGTTTAAAATAGTCAATTAGATTTTAAATTTACTATATTATACTATTTTACTGTTAATGTTTTATATTTTTTTTTTGACATGTCACTCAATGCCATGTTTGTATTAAATTTCACAAACGCTTATTAATAATTGTTTTGAAAACCCTAGTTTTGCCGTTACATTTTGTTTAATGGACCCGCATTGTTATAAATGAAAAGACATTTTTAGCCTAAGTACCACATATTGGAATATATTAAACAAACTGAAATATCACTCTTACCTATTACATGTTCAGAGCATAAAGTTGTTTTTCATTGGTAATGAAAATTACTTGATATTGAAAAAACACATTATTTTGTATTTAAAAACGATTATAACAGATAAATGTAGAATTTTATGGTAGCCTATACTATGAGGATACTGATTACTATGAGAAATGAAAACGTTTGTCAATTTAACATTTTTCTTTCTAAATTACAAATGGACTTTTTTTGTCATGGGAATGATAAAAAAGAACTTTAAAAGTTGTTTTATAATCAAACTGTTAAAGTTTTTACAATTTTCGCTATATAATTGCAACCCTTAGGCCTATTTAAGGCGACATCACTCTTCGCTGCTGAAGGACCATGCCCCCCCCCCCCCGGCTTTCGATGGCTTGGACAGCAGGAGTGAACTAGTTCCGGGCACAGACTGGTTTTGTTCCGGGATTGTGATAATTAATTTTCTTTTCTTTATTGTTATTATTTTCTTCCTTATTTATTTATTTAAGGCCGAGGGTAACCTGGGGGCTATGTTGTCAGTGTAGTGCATATTTCAGTCATATAAAGTTTCACAAGTCATGTCAGTGTATTTGAAATTAAATAAAAAACATTACTATAGAGTGAATAAGAGAAACCCATGTTTATCAAAGCCGAATCAAAGAAATCTACCTATTTCATTTACAATTTTGTACACAAACTTGAGTTATAAATTTCTATCTATGATCAAATGAAATGTGAAAGTTGAAATCTGATGTAAAACAAATTTATCGAATTTCAGAAATAAAACAACTTCCCGATTTTCTTTCTATAAGTGTAAAACGTGATCTTTGTAAAGATAGCGACCAATACAGTTTCTTTTGATAATAAATACATCTTCCGTGATTTATAATAAAATATTCCAAGAAAATTTTTCCAACCGTTTTTGAGTAAACCATTTTTGTAATTTTTTAGTGTTTATAGCTAGAAAAAATATTTTAAATAAATATGCTTTATATGTAGGTAAGGTATACCTAATTCGAATTTCGTAGAAACATAGTCTCTGGCAATGTATTCAGACAGGCATATACAAGTAAAAATTAGTTTTTTATGAGAATGGTTATTTTTAAACAAATTTTCAAGATAGATTTTTTTCATGAACGCCACTCTCTAACTTTAAGAAATAATTAAACTTTTAACACAACCTGAAATTGTAACTATGGCTTTAAGAAAAAGTTAAGATATAAGTTAGTCTATAGTTTTTCAACGGAGAAAAATCAATTCAAAGGAACTTCTTTTTATATTATGAATAGTCTTTAATATCAAAAATAATGGACGAATTTTAAGCAGAAAATACTTTCTATAATATTAATATGCTTCCATAGTGAATGCTTTGAAATTATTCAGGTAACCGAAAATTGATAGTAATAATTTTTTCAGCAACGTGTACTTGTCTGAAGTATGTTACCTTAAGCGCATAAATAAAGTGTTAATTCCTATCGCTTTAAAACTCAGGTTTTCTATATATTTGTTGTCAAAATTTTGTTAATAGAGTTGTATTATGTAACATTCTAAAATTATGAACATTCAGAATTAGTATTGAAAAATAGACTTCTTTTTGACTATTTATTTATTAAGAAAGTACCAAGATTGCGAAAAGAAATTTTTATAGCGATATTCGTTTCAGGTCGTCTGAGACCAACTAAGTCAAAGTAAGTTGTTTTGTCTTTGCGCATAATGTCCACCGATTTTGATAAAATTAAAAACCGCATTTTCTGAAAAATCTACTGAAACGATTTTAAGCCAAATTTGTTCAAATATATTCTACAAATAATCAAAAACGTTCAAGTTATTTTATCGAAAAATTTAAGGGCTTTCTCATTGCCGTCGGGGTTTTGTTTTATATGTTTTATAAAACAGGACAGTAGTTCTTTAATTTCAAGTTAAGTACATTAACTTCAGTTATATCTTTGGCATAGGCCTACAAATTATTAAAATATGATCAATTATGATAAATCTATTTTAAAAAGTCTTTTGAACCAATCCGGTTTTATACATCGAGATAACCTTCGAACGTGTAAAAAACTAAGCTCAATAAAATTTTTAAATTTCTTTATTTTGTTTGTGATTTTTGAATCAGAATGTCGAAACAGAACAAAAACTTATAAATTTGATTTGATGGTCACATTTAAGACAAATTTTATTAAATGTATTAAAGACGTTTTTGAGAAATTTTATAGGAATTGCTAAACTATTTCCTTACAAACATTTCCCAAAACTTTTTACAGCTGTTTTGAGTGTTGCTATACGAGTGCTCCGATGAAAGTGCTCTATCGGAAGTTTAAATTAAAAACATTTCTTTATATTTTCATTTAGTAAAGAAACTAAAAAATAATAAATTAAGTTTAAAATATGTATTTAACAGAAGTTGATTTACGTAGAAAATTGCATAAATAAAGGTATTTATTTGCTTACCAAAATCATGTTTGCATCCACTTAAATGAACAATTTTAAGCGAAACGCGCCAAAGAATAAAAGTGAGGAAAGTGTTTAGTAAGCCGTCAAGCCGTTACAAAATTAACAGTGGAAGTAAATAAGGGCTAATTTTGTATAAAAATAAGTCGTTAAGAGGAGTGAAGCGCAAACAGTGGGCGCGCGTGTAATTATGTGCGGCTCCCTTGACCAGCTTTTCATTAAAAAACCAGAGACGTATTTAGTAGGCCTACTAGGTGCACTGACAGGCTGTGTACTTCTGTGGCCCGAAAAGTTACAAGTACTGCACTTAAAAAATAATATTTTATAAAAGGACTCTCTAAATCATACCAAGAATTTTTCACAATACAATTCCTAGACAACATTTCTTATAAGCAAGCAATTAATATAATTGGGATCTACATAACAATACACTTATAGCCAAGATCTGTGTTAAATTAAATACTAAATTTCGAATGGAAAATATATAGTACCAATTTTTTTTATAAAAGATTGTAAAAAAATAAATATATGAAGTTAATTTTCTTAACTTAAACAGTTAATAATTAATAATAAGAAAAATATTTTTAAAATTATGGAATAAAGTATATTTCTATCAATAACAGTTGATTTTACTGTTAATAAAGAGTTTTAGTTAAAATTTCAAACAATATTTTCGTAATAAACTTTTAAAAAATTCTTTTAAATTTGTAAATGCAAAATGAATCAAAATGTAACTGAATTAATTAAAGTTATTTAAAGTATTAAGTAAATACTAAATTACAGTTTTATTATTAAAAAGTATCATATTTTAAAAACTTTAAAAAAATATTGAATACATTAATAGTATTAAAATATACAAAACAAACACTTGTAGCCTGTGTAAGTAAAAATTGTATGACAAACAACCAATAAAATATATTTTTTTAATAAACAAAATTCATTTAAAATATGAAGAAGTAAAATAATAATAAAATAATTTTATTCATATAAAAAACACTCCTTTTGAGCATAATAAAAATATAAGCAATCAGAATAAATAAACCACTGAAAAGGAATAGTAGAAAAATATATAGGTGTAGATGAATAATAATTATGTATGTAGATGCGTTTCTTTAATAGAATAAAAAAAATACTATTTATAAATAAATTGAAGCAGAATAATAATAAAATAAAAATTCAAATTGTTTACTTAATTAATTTGTTGTTTTTTAACAATATGTTTTCGTACATGTTATCCAACTGAAACTTTTAAACTGATATTTAAGTTTAAAATTTGTTTAAAAATGTAAAACAAAATAATAAAATACATTATAGTGAAATATAGCATTATGTACTTTTTTAATTAATGTATGCATACAAAATATTAATACATTTTTATTGTTTGGGAAAAAATATTATGCAAATATAACTTTTTACGCTGCGAAGACAAGATCGGAAATTTAACATGAAAAATATAACATTTAATTGTGTTCTGTTGAAATATAAATACTAAGTAAAAAAAGGCTTATAAAATGTAGTTAATTATTGTTCCTTGTTACTATAATTTTTAAATAATTTATTTTCCCGAATGTATTAGAAGTAAGTTTACATTTTAACCATTTTGAAAATATGTATCAAGTAACAAAGACCTACTTTGTTTACCATTTAAATATAATTTTTTTCAAAAACATGTTTGCGAAATCTAAAGATATAATAATCCATTCTATATTTGTATAAAAATTGAAAACACATGTACATTCGCAAAAGTATATATTTTTTTTAGAAAACTCAATTTCTTCTGGCCAAAAAATATAAAATAATGTTTAACTACAGAAATATTTGTTATGCTATTTAAATAACAAACATTTCAATAACATACTACAAATAAAGATTTGTAAGACTAAATTAAATAGATATTAGAAAAAAATCAATCTACTTTTTTTGATAAAATTTTTTTTTGTATTTAATTTTTCTTTTTAGATCAATTATTGAAAACCTGAAGATAAGGAATGATTCCTTATAAAGTTATTAGTATTGTTTATTCATATTATTATTATTATTATTATTTGTTATTCGTTCTAAAATCAGCAGGTAACTATCCTAAATAAATTTTATATCAAATTTTTTTGGCCCTGTTGTGGATTAGATACAGTATTTTAAAAATTAAATAGATATGCGGTATAAATCTTTAATTTACTCTTGAAGAGCGGCGGTAGCACAACTGATTCGTGAGAAATATGAAAAGTTAAAGTATCCATAGGCCTAAATATTTAATATAATGATGTTATGCTTTACATTGACTTAACAACTGAATGTAATGAGGTTACATGTCACATTGATTTAACATTGAACTAACAACAGTTGCTTTTACTGTTCATAAAGAGTTTTAGTTAAAATTGCAAACAATATTTTCATAATAAACTTTTAAAAAATGCTTTTAAATTCGTAAATGCAAAATGAAACAAAATGTGACAAAAAATAGTTAATTTAACAATTGACTAATTTTGTTAAATAAGTTTAACACATTTATAACTTACGATGTATTTATGGTACATGTTACATTGACGTAACAGTTGAATGTATTGATGTTACATGTTACATTAACTTAACATCGACTTAACAACTGAATTTATTGATGTTACATGTTACATTAACTTAACATTGACCTAACAACTGACTGTATTGATGTTACATGTCATATTGACCTAACAACTGAATGTATTGATAGTACATGTTACATTGACCTAACAGTTGAATGTATTGATGTTACATGTTACACTGACCTAACCATTGAATGTATTGATGTTACATTACACTGACTAACAATTGAATGTACTGATGTTACATTGACCTACCTTCAGTGTATTGATATTACACGTTACATTGGCTAATTATTGAATATATTGATGTTCAATCATCCCATAGTGTTCGGCTGAAGATAGTTTTATTTATAATTTTTTAGCTATTAAAAAATGAAATTTAATATGTAATATTGTGACTTTTTTCTAAAAACATTTATATGTTTTGAAATATAAATATAAATGCGTATTTGCACAAAGACTGGGTTAGTTTTTAATCACTTAAAGTTCATTACTTTGAGATTAAAGTCTTCGGTTTTTATTTCACTTTTAACATTTGAAGTAAAAATAGTAGGCTAACAATTGTTGTTCAAATTACTTCTTGAACAATTGTTGTTATAATTACTTTTTTTTACTTTCGAAAATCTAAAAAGTGGTTGCATTTTGTTTTTGGTATGTTGTATTTATTTTTAATAAATAAAAGTTTATTGAATGTTACAAATATTAGAGGTTGAAATATTAATAGTCATTTAGTGGTAGGCCTACTACGTAGTTGGTTTATTAGGCCTTTACTTTTATCCATCTTGCCGATTTGAAATTTTGTAAATGTAACTTTGATTTTGATCGGATTAAAAAAACTTAGTCACTTGGAAATTTTAATAATGCATTATTTTTCTTAATGTAAGAATTGTTAAACAAAAGAATTTGAACTGTTTTTACAAATATTATACTTTTGGCGTTGACATATGAACATATTCAGAAGTGTTAAGTAGCAATTGAAATTGTTCTTCTGTTTTCTAATTTTATCAAGCAATTTGAAATTTTGTAAATTTGTTGTATATTTTTTATCTTAGGAAAACTTAATTAATATTCAATCGCAATTATTTCTTTGACACATAGGATATTGTGTTAGAAGTTAATCCATCAGTAAACAAGCAGACTGTTAAAATATTTTGTTATTTCATTGATTAGTTTTGTAAAGAAAAAGAAACAGATTTTACAATTTTAATGAAATATTTTATATTTGATTTATTTTTTATATTTTCAACATACGTTAACTAAGATGAAATTTCAAAGTAAAGAAGTAAACTGAATCGATTTTAGTAAGCAATTTCAAATTTTTAAAGTGCTTGTAACCTTTGCTTAATAATGTAAGTAGTGAAGTACTGTGATGTATAAAACAGTACATATATTTTGAAAAGTAAACTTTTAGTTTCAAACAAAAAACAAATTTGATCATCGGCGTATTTAGACAGCTGATAATGTTCTACCATTAGATTAGGTACTTGGTTTTACTTTTATACACATGGTATTAAAATTATAATAACAATGATAAAATGTTACTTACAAATTATGAAGCAATCGTTTTAATAACGTATACACATCCAAATATCAAACTATGCGTGGGTAGAAATTACAAAACATATTTTATACAAATTCTTAATGTAATCATCTTTTTCCGCTAGGAATGTTGTAATGTTGTAAAGTACATATCTCTGCCTTGCCTAGCTTCAAACATTTTCTATTTGTTGACGCGTTTCGGAATATTTCCATTTTCAAAACGTATTACTGTATTTCCTTATTATTATTCTATTACTGATTGCAGTAATAAGCTTTGAAAATGGAAATATTTCGAAACGCATTAACAAATATAAAGTGCTTGAAGCTAGGAAAGGCAGAGATATGTACTCTACGGAAATATTTTATTCAACGTTAAATCATAGTTGTTCAAACAAGTAGGCAGAAAATATAGAAGTGGTAGTGGAATAATGCATGCATTAAAAGAACTAATTAATAGAAGACAGTCATTTTCCTGTAGAATAAATAGTGCTGGAAGTAATTATAATTAATTTTATGAAAATGAGGGAACACATTTTATATTACTCTGTAAAAGAACTCATCATGAAATCACGTGATGCCCTGGGTAAAAATAAATATATGATTTCTTAATTTGTACGTACTATTTACTGTATCGTTATGATTAGCCTATTTTAGTACAGTTTTGGCTATTTTTTTTATTTTCTGACCCTCAGTGTTTAGAAAGTTACGTGAACGGCTGAAAACGATTGATGTTCAACTGTTGCAGCTTAAATTTTCTCTTTAAGCCGACGATAGTTTGTCAGTAAATGCAAAAATGTTTTTTGTTTATTCGTTTTTAGACTAAACTGCCGATTACTACGTTTCTCAAATTTGATGCTTCAAAATAAGTTTTCTATATGTTGCAGTGTTTTCCAGTTATTTACCGATAATAAATACAAAGTATTTATAAAAAAATAACTTAACAATTGTAATTGCGTTAGGCTCAAATACAGAATTCAGATACGAGAGCTCCCAGTAAAAATTTAGAATATCTAATTTCCTAAAATATGTTCTGCAGTTTATGTTGACAATTTGATCGTAACAACGGTTAGTATACCAATTAGTCAGGACTGAAAGATGTTATTGTAAAAAATATAATGAAACAATTTAAATCAAACTTTTATGTTAAAGAAATTCACGTCTGCAGGACAAACTTTGAAAATGAAATGCGTTAATATATTTTCTTTAGAGAAACACAAGAGCAATAACTTTCTTCAATTAATTTCAAGATTTTGACATTTGAAATTAATTTTGTTTATTAAAATAATAATTTTAAATTATATAATAAAATGATTTTAAACATATTTATAGTCTAAATAGTTTATATTTGTGTTAAAAAAAAGGTTAAGTTACATATTTATATTATTTGTCGGCTGTATTAAATTTGTTAACTATTTCCGTCCATTTAACAGGAAAAAAAACTGTAAAATGCAATTTTTTCCCTTGATAAATTCTTTAAAATATAAGCAAAGAAAGATTTAATTTTTTTTCTAAATCAAATTACCCAATATTCAAATCGAGTTTTGAAACGAGCAGCGATTTATATAAAATGCAACAAACGGGGCCGCAGGAACGCCCAGGGTCTGCCGGTATCCAGACCCTACTTCTTATCAAGGGGTTCCGCTTGTATTCAAAGCAGTTTGACATCTTAATTATTCTTATTGAAATTCTACATCTTTACAATACACCAGCAATGATTCTGTACTACCTAAGCATCATTCTCGCTAGTTTTTTTAAAAAGTTAACGTTAACATAGTTGTTAAAAAAATATGACATCGAAATGATAAAATATTACTATATAAATTCAAATGATTGTGTAATTCCTTCACATATCTCTAACATAATCTGTAATAATAACTAACTCCCACTTATTAAATTTAACTAAGTTTTAACTAAAAAATAAAATTATTAAAACGTCAAATAAAAATTTAAGAGAATTATTACTTACACAATTATTCAACAAATTGATCAAACTTACGAAAAACAATAATTAAAATTATCAAAAACTGAAAACTGATTAAAACATTTTAGCGAAATTTAAATGTAATATTAAATATTTAAGCACAATTTAATAATTATAGTTGTATTCAATGCTTATAATTTTTATTGTTAAATGTTTAAGAAAAACGAATAAAATTTCAAAAAAATTTCCAAACTTTGTAATTTTATTCTGATATATCATAACGTTACGGTTAAAATTTATACAATTTATAATAAAATATCTGAAAGTAAATAATATAAAAAAACCAGAACAAGACAGTCCGGTAATCACTAACTACGCGCAATAACGTGGAATGCGAGGAACTTGTTTGTTTGTAAGCGTTTATGAGTTAAACTTATTTTACGAAGCTACTTTCAAAAAAAAAATTATAACTAGTTATAAACGTATAATATAACTTATAAAATTAATTATGTTTTTGCTTGTCGTGCAGTCCACGCGCGCGTTAAAATAGAACATATAATTATTGTAGCACAGTCATATTTTAAATTAATTAGAACATAACATTAATAGCAGTATTATTTTATTACATCTAAAATTATTTACCTAAGTGTTTTTTTTTTTAATCATTCTAAATATTATCTTTCATCAGTTGGTTGGTATATTGCGCACGGAAAGTTTGATCATTGTTGGGCAAGCGGGGAGTGCACCCTAATTTGGCAGCGGTTGGGCCTTGGAAGCCCGCATATATTAGTCAACGTTTTCCCGTCGTACTTGTCATTACTTAACGCGTAGATTTAAAAAAAACATAACATTGCATTTACATACTAGTTTTTCCTTATATAAAGTGTGTTCTTTAAAATTAAATTTAATCAAGGTACGTAATGAGTACTATTATTTAACAAACAGCGCAAATTTCGGATAAACACTGTAAGTTTTTTAAATAAAAGTTGAAAGAAGTTGTTAACAGTTTAAACTTTATTAAAATAAGTTATACATATAAGCGTACACAAAAACTTGCGACAATCTTAACTACATTACAAAATATACATTTTAATATTAAGATTACTAGTTTAAAATTTTACAAAAAGTAAACAATATTAAAATATTTAACTATAATTTATACTATTAGTCATAGTTATTGAAATTCAATAGTAACGCAGTTTTGTTGAATGTTACACATTGTAGGTCACGTTAATATACTTTGACGGCATTTCGTTCACGGATCATTATGAAAGTACTTTAAAATTAAAGAAATCTTTGTTAAAACGATTTTAAAATCTAGATTATGTAAAAAGTTAACGTTCATGTTATTCCGTGAACTGGATTGTTATCAACTGTGAAGCAAGAATTTAAAAAGCGGAATTATTCTATGTTAACAATTAATTACAGTAAATATAAATCATAAATAAATTACCTGCAATTCGTTGACGAGCTTCTCAGTCATAAACTTGTGGTCAGGTAAAGCCAGAGCATTCGAACTGCTTCCGATCGGTGAGTGCATGGAGTCAGACGGAGGCTCCGGAGTCCCTCCTCCGGTGTTCACTGATAAAGAAGGTCCTGTCGGCGTTGGATTGTTAGGCGTTATGTGACCGTCCTGTTGTTGCTGCGAGGGTTGTTGTTGCTGTGACTGAGATTGTTGCTGATGTTGTTGTTGTTGTTGTTGCTGGTGGTGATGTAACTGTTGTTGCGACTGTGGCTGGTGTTGTTGCATTGGAGGAGGCGTCGACATTGGATTGTTATTATTACTGCTGCCGTTATTATTGTTGCTATTTGTTGTCGATGAGGCGTCTATTGGCGACATAGGTGGCGGTCCTCTTGCCTGGTGCCAGAAGCCGGCAGCGGGATTCATCTTGAACACCGGTCTCTGGATCAGAACGGCTTGATGAATGTCCGAAGACATTCCGCCGTCATCTCCGTGGCCTTCTGCAGGTGACGCTCTCATCGGTGGCGGCGTTGACATCGGATTATTGTTATTGTTGTTACTGCTGTTATTGTTGTTGTTATTTGTAGTCGAAGAGGCGTCTATTGGCGATATAGGAGGTGGACCTCGAGCCTGATGCCAGAAGTCAGCAGCAGGATTCATCTTGAAGACCGGCCTCTGTATGAGAACCGCCTGATGGATATCGGTAGACATGCCGCCGTCCTCTCCGTGCCCTTCGCCGGGGGAGGCTCGCAAGTCCAGCGGAGTGGATATCGTGGTGGCGAAACTTTTCAACACTTTAAGAAAGGAAAACCGGGTTTTTACACCCTAAACTATTTGTACTTTGGGCTGTGCGATGACACAGTCTTTATAGGAACATTTAGTGATTGTTTAGGAACAGTACAGACTGGACAATATAGGAACACTTTGTGACTAACTGTTTGTATAAAGTACAATCCTCATTACAAGCACTACTCAACACAGTTCGAATGTTTTTGTCACTGAAGGTAAACAGTCAATCTTTTTACGAAGTGGTTAAAGTTGTACATTATTGAAAAAAAATTCTGGCGTTGACACCTCAGTTTTTTTTACTTGAAATTGTCTCCTGGCGAGCCACAGAACTAACACTACACTGACGTCTCTTCTTGCAACACAGCAGCCGGCGTTTTCCTCTGAAAAACAAATAAAAACAAACTTTAAAAATATTTTCCCACATATTATTAAAATAATTTATTAAATCAAGAACTGAGAGTGAAATAGCATTATAATTTAATGCTTTGAATTTTATATAGTTTAAAAGTTTTTAAATAATTTTGGTCGAAATATGAAATAAATTTTTAAAGTTATATTTGATATCGTTCTAAAATATTTAAATTATAAAATGTTTTGGAACAAGTTTTGTTAAATATTAAAAAGCATTTTTTTTAAAGTTGAAAAAATTTTAAAATTATTTTCAAAATATTAAGACGTTGTAGTCTAAGATATAAGTCTTAAGGAAGTACCTTAGACGCGTTGGTGAAACTCGAAACTATACACGACGACAGGCGGCGCACGACTGAAGCGTCGTGTACTTTGAGACGGACTTATAACAGGAGACGTTGAAAGAAACTCCGCGAGAAAAAAATATTTACCACTTTCTTAAAAAAAGGAGGGATGTAAAGGAAAGAGACGTGATGTGGGGAGGTGGAGACGCTGTGGTAGCGCGTCTACTCGCGTCGCGGCAGCAACTGAGCGTCGTCTAAGGCAGCGGCGTCTTGCTAGGGGAAGGAAACTTGTGAAAAGAGATAGAGAGACGAACAACCCTTCTCCTTCCGTTCTTTCTCTCTCGCTCTCTCTTAGAAAAACCCCTCTCGTTCTCTCTTACCCCCTCCACCCGCACTCAGCTCACGATATTTTCCTTAAAATTTTCTGCGCCGGCGTCTCTCCCCTCTACGGCGTGCTGTAAGATTTCACCCCTCTATTTCTCCATCTTTCCACCCCTCACAAGAGGGAAAAGTTGTGTGTCGTATGGAAGGGGGAATCTAAGGGTTGAAAAAAAGGTCCGATCCCTCACCCCTTTCGCGAATTTTTATTTATCTGTTCCTTTTGTTGTCGATTCCTAACACCTATTTCACCCACAAACAATACTTTTAAATGTGTTGCCACGTGTTAAGGAATACTAAATCTTACACGGAAATATTTTTACTTAATCGTCAACCACTATTACAGATAATTTTATATTGAATCAGTTAATATTTTGTAGTATTTATATAGAATTATCGGTACGAACGTAAAACTTTTATATTAAAAAAAATGAAATAAAAATTTATTTCTTGTTAATGTAGACTAAAAAGAGTTTGCAGACTTTTTTAGTCTTTTATAGTAACATATAATCCACAAGTCCATTATATATTATTATAAAATATTAAAAAAATATTATAAACCTAAATGTATGTGAACTTCATTACTTTTAGGTAATTTTCACTCGACTCAGGTTTCACCGATAGATTTGCCAATTTACTGTTTAATAATTCGTTTCATTTTAAATAAAGCATTGTTAAAAAAAGTACTGTTATTTTGGAGCTAAACAACTATTAATATATATTTTAATAGTTCTTCGTAGAAAAATATTTTTATAATAAATATGTAATAATTATTATTTAAAAAAGAACACTTTTATTATTACTTCAGACTTGTAACTTGCAGATGTTAATTATTATTTTCTTATTTACATTAATATAAATAATTGAAGAATATTTTTAACCAGTATGTTAAGAATGTTACGGTAACTTCATAAATTAGAGGAATTAAACTGCTCTTTTAAATAACCAAGGATTTTGGTAAAACAATATTGTTTAGTTACTTACTAAGGGACAAGTTTTACAAAACATTTTTGAAAACAATAGAAAAAAAATTAAGTTCAATGCATTCATACTTTCAACTATAATTTAGTATTTAGTAATATGATTTTAATATTAACGTCTTTTATTACACAGTTATTCAGTTCATTTTATATAAATTTAAATGTAACAAATAACACATTTAATTCTATGCAATTCATCGTCTCTGAAAAGTTTAAAAGAAATACTTCGTTTGTACTCAATAACTGCCATTATTATTTGTAATAAATTAATTTGTACAAACTCCATTTAAATAAAGTTAAAATAATCTTTAATTATAACACTGAAAGTTTATTTATTTTCATTTTCTACTTTTATTTGCTACTAGTTTAACAAAGATTTTTTGATAAATTACTTTTTAAGTTTAGTAGACGTTTGTGTTCTAATTTTTTCTGACTAAAACTCAATTTATAAATTAATAAAAATTTGGTTATTCTTGTAAGTATGTTGCGATTCCAATAAAAATTCAACTTAAAATCAAGCGGGTTCTTTTGCTGTCCCCCTCTGACATCTAGCGGATTATTCATAAACTACGAAAGGGTAGAGACAAGGGTGAACAGAAGAGTTGCTGATTTCAGCGCCCTCTTAACATTTGTATTTCAACTCGTGGCGAAGCGTTGTCTGACTAGACCTGGTCCGCATTGTTGGAAAATCAATTTCTAGTATACTGTGCTTCATTTTCGAGAGTTTCAAAAACAGGTGATTAGAAAAGTGTTGAAATAAATTTTATACGAAATAAGTTTTTTCATTAGGCCTATATGAAAGTAATTTCACTTTATCAAATTGGAAAATATAAGGTTATTTTGTAACTGTGAACTAAGTTGTTGGCATGATTATTAAAAATTAATAAAGATTTTAGTGGAAATAATAATATTGGTATGTGCAGTAAAAAATAATTACATAAAAAATAAAAGAAATTCATAATTTTTTCGACAAATTAAAGCAAAATATATAATTGTTTAAAGCATTTAGCCTAATTAAATACTGTTCCAAGTAAAAATAGTTTTATTTCATAAAATGTCAAAAATAAATAATTTACGTATATTATTAAGGTATATACTTAATTGTAATTGTTTCATTAATGATAATTATTGTACCAGCTAAATTTATTTTTAGTTTTATGACGATATTCAATAATTAATAAATATATTAATTGCTTTGTTTTGAAAACATGTCACTTTAATGAACAACGCATTTAATGGAAAAAGCAATACTATCGAATAAATACAAATAAAGTAGTAATTAAAAGTAAACACAGTGTTGTAGGTTACTTTATTCCAAGTAATTTAACAATTTAATGTTTACAGCACTGTTATATTCACACACACACAAACAAACACACACACACACACACACACACACACACACACACACATATATATATATATATATATATATATATATATATATATATATATATAATTTAATTTATTACATAACTTTATTTTGATACAATTCGTCTAAAATAATAAGGTATGATTTTTTGAACGAAATCAAAATATGAAATTATGAAACTTTAACATTCAATGATTTTATGATTCTGTACAATTAGATATTTTAAATTTTTTTATAATACTTATTATAAATATTAATGAATTTCTGACTTCTGCAATTGTTTTATGTGGAATTGACGTTTTTAATAATGTTATTAGGCTATTTCAATAAGAAAAAAATATGTTTTATTTAACAAAATAAAAACTTGTTTTGTGAAATAAGTTTCTTTTTTAAAAATATTAATGAGAATTATGGCAGTGTTAAAATTAAAAAATAATGTTACAATAATATGCTAACCTATGTGTGACTTTGAAAATATTAACGGATGACTAGGATGTAGTGGAAACTTCCACATTACGTGGTGTTTTGTACACAATAATTAATAGATCTAACAATAATAATCTTTATTTAAATTCATCTTAATCGGTTATAAAATATTGTATATATATTTAAGGTTAATTTAAATCAACAATTCACTAAATTTTTGTTTGTTTAGAGCTTTCACGTTTTCGAAGAGAATATCGATGATTAATAAATGGTGAGACATCACACAAACTTTTGCAAATATTTACAGAAATATCTGATTAATAGGCTAGACTTCAAATTCGGTTCAGTTTCTCAAATTTTGTTCGTCAGATTTTTTCAAAATTCGTCCGTATATGAACATTTACAACTTAAATTAATAGATTAAATTAAAAATTCAAAAAAGTATATGTTTATGGAGTAAATAAGAAATGAAACCAAACCAGATTTGGTTTTTTTAATCTTCTAAATGGACTTTGTAAAATTTAGCTATTTTTTTCGTTTTTCCATTTCGTTCCCAAACGAATTTTTATTAGTTATAAGCACATTAATCCTTTATTTGAGTATTTATGAACTTCATTTTGCCATATTTGTATCAGAACGTTTTGAGCCAAATTTGAGAAAATCCGTATTTTAAGTTATTAAATATTGAAAAAAATATTTTTTTGAAAAATGAACAATGAGCCTGAGGTTGGTAATCTAGATTTATAAACTATATTTCATAAAAATATATCAATTATTGTAATCCAGTAACATACACAACATACACGTACATACACATCCAAGAAAAAATACTTTTATCAATGCTACCTCTAAGAGATCAGAAAACATAAAAATCATGAAAATCTCTCGAACTTTCACTATTTACTCGTATTTTAATATCAATAGATCAACTAAATAAATAAAATCTAATGAGTTTAAAAACAAGTACAAATACGTACTTTTTTAATTATGTTACTTGTTTAATTATGAACAAAAATAAATTTTAGATAATTAAAAATGCGCAAAATTGGTTAAAAATAAAGGCACCAAATTAACTAGGACCTATACTAAATAGTTTATTACCACAATAGTAAAATTATGTGTAAATTTTACGACAAATTTAGTTTTACATTTTACGACACACGATTTGTGCGTTGGCAAAAAACAATCACCGTTCCAGCTTTTTACAAAATATTTGGATTAAACTTTATAGCCTACAAGACCAGTGATCCTATAAAATGAAAATAGATATAAATTTCATAATAATAAACGAATAGAAATATAACCAAGAAATGTTCGCTTTGCAATTACCAAAATGTTTTTTTGTTTTGCACCCGAATTCCAACCGAAAAAAATCAAATTTATATTCACACAATAAAGTTTGAATATGTTATGTAGTATGTGTGATTAGAACAGGAGACATGGATGGGTATTTGTAGAATGGTTGGATTGACATTGATTGATGTATAGACAGACGGAAACGGAACTATTAGAGTCGTTAAACTAATTTCGGTAACATTTTAATTTTGACAACACTTTTTTAACTGAGGAAGTACTGCGTTAACAGTTTTAATTAATCGAATGTTTACTAGTCGAAAACTATCATATTATCGTAGCTGGGGTAACCATGATTTCTGTTTAAGAAATTTGGCTGTAAAGTAACTTCAAAAGAAAATATATATTCTTTATTTAAAATTGTAAAATTTGTGAATATTTTACAATTTGAAAAAATACGATTTTATTAAAATAAAATCTACATTGTTTTAATTAAAATGAGACACTAAATCAATCGACGATTAAAAATAAGCAAACAGCTGACTTATACAAACAAACTTCAAACTATTGTCTGCAACACTCCTCTAATACGTGCACGCAAAAAATCTTTAAACAATTCTTTTATAATTTTGTTTCCAGTTAATCATTAAGTTATAAATTGTAATTAGGTTTTATTAATTATGCTGGTAAGTAGGTTAGTTTCTTCGGCAACGAAGAGTGTGTAACCATTAACACTGGTTGAGCCCAAGGTCACAGGTCCGAGTTAACGTTTTCCTTGAGTTACGTTGAGTTCAGAGTAAAAAAATTGGATTGAGTTCCTGATAACCAGTACAGAGTTCATTCAGTTTTTTAACCAACATTATTGCTTACTACGCAAAATAGTTTTACAGATATCCGTAAATTAAAAAAAGAGAATTACGAACGTTATAGGATAATTATATACTATTGTATATGCAAACAAATAAATAAAGATATAATGTAAAATGTTTATGTATTTATTATAGTTAAACAAAAGTTCTGATCTTATATTTCAATAAATTTAATTCGTTTGTTTCAGATGTAATGAATTGAGCTCACATGACGAAAGATATAATCGATCAACTGCAACATTATAGTTGTACACGCCTGAGTATTTTATTTTTTAGATTGATATTTTTTTAGAATTTTTTTTTAATTTGTCTTTTTCACTTTTTGCAATTGCGATAGAGCTATCACGTAAAATTCTCCCGTTTTTATGTTATTCGATTTAACACATAATGATTGAAACATTTGACTTCACTGAATACATTGTGCAGGGGTACAGGATAAATGGATTCAACGATAATAGATGTAATTTGGTTGGCAAAATATCAGTTTGTCCATACATCGAGACCATTTTTTGCTATTAAAAATTATTTAGTTTCAAAACGTCTTTTAGCCAAAGGCCATTAAAAATTTGATTTTCTTAAAAGATTTTAGTGAAATTCCTAAAAAGTATTCCTACAGTTATCACTCCAGCGTTCCGGTTCCTATTTTTATTAAACTTGATATAAACATTGATTTTATTACAATCTTCTCTAAGTTTATTATCCATATTAATCAGTTCATGACTCGAAATTACAATTTTTAAAAATAATTATTTCTTATATAATTAATTAAAACTGGGCAGCTTGAAGCTGCGGATTAATTGACAAGCCATCGTTAATTTTACTGTAGCGTTAAATAATTACTTTTGTTATTTTATTAATAATAAATTGAATTTCCTTACACAAATAATTTAAATGAAATTCATTTCTTTGTTTTCTATAAGTAGGCCTAGGTCTGCGTTCTGTTTCCTTGCACAAGGCGTGAAACAAAGTGTTACTTTATTTCATTGTTTCAGAAATGCACGTGGTGTTTTCTTCACGGGTGGACGTGATACATATCGAATAACTCAGAGAGCGAGTATTTATCAAATACTTACTTTATCGCGAATAACATCTCTGCTGGACAAAGGAAATGCACATTTTATTCATGGCCGTTGCACCTTGCCGTTCCTCCCCCTCCTCTTCTTTTTTACTCTATTAATATTCCAACTTTTATCTTGCTTCCTCCCGTGTTAACTGAGTGAGTTATTACTTTCATTCAATAAAACCAGAATAGGGGAGAAGAGGGAACAGTTTAAAAGGTACGAAATATGGAAATTGAACACAGCAAGGCTGCATGACAACGCGGGACGTAGACAAAGATCGAGACAGTATCTACAATGCGCTGCTAAAAATAATCTACTAACTTCTCTTCAAGGACTGCAGAAGCACCATATTCTTTCCGAACATTTGCAGAAATATTGTGTTGTCTTGTGTGCATTGTTATTACGTTTATTAGAGCATTTACGTAGTTCAGAAGTATTTGTTCTAACAAACCTTTCGTACGACTGCCTGCCTAAACACGCGGACATTAACAGGAAAATTATTAAATTTGGTAATACTTCGTAATTTTTTTTAGCATAAAACTCAGAAAATACTGTGATAATAATCGCTTTTTAATCGATAAAAAAAGAAGTTACTCTTTACACTTTATTTTCTTTTTTATTATTTTATCTTTACATTGTAATGCACATTTCTGTATTTAGGTTTTATAAGTCCAAAAAAAGAGTGTTTTACTTGAAGACGTCAACTTATGTATGTGTGTGTGTGTGTGTGTGTGTGTGTGTGTGTGTGTGTGTGTGTGTGTGTGTGTGTGTGTGTGTGTGTGTGTGTGTGTGTGTGTGTTTTGTATCTGTGAATATCTTTGGAAAAATTGAATCGACTGTTTTTTGATGAAACTAGGTTGCTGATATTTGGTTTGCCTATATCTCGGTACCATATTAAAAAAGTATTCTTCAAGAACATTTTTACAAATATTTCTTTCAGATCGAATTTCATAAAATAGTCTCTAAAGGCACTGATTAAATTTAGTTGAAATTAATCTAAAATCTAGAATTACTCAGTCATTAATCTGCCAATACCATGCAAAAATGGAAAGCTAAAAATTAAATTAAAAATCATCCTAATTTTAAAAAAATAAAAAATAACTTCACCAGATTTAAGTTCATATTTAGGGTTTATATAAATAAACGAAATTTATGTCTTTTTTATTTATGCAAATTTAAATAAAAAAATTTACTTTTTTGAGTTGGGAGTAAATCGAAAAATAAACCAAAAATACCCTAAAAGAGTTGATTGTACTCTTGCATTCAAATTTAAAATATATAATGAAACTTACAAAACATATATATAAATTAAAAATATCGATTGTTTATACAACAAAACAAAATATAGTATTAATGAGTATATATCCACTAAATCACATGTACAGTCCTTATAACTATGCCTTGATGTGTGGTTTCAACACATTCTTGACTGTAGATTATTGTTTTTATTCATCATAACTTAAGAGCCGAGTCTGTCTTTTTGCTCATTCTGTGTATGTAGAAGGTTTTAAAGCAATTAAAATGCTTTACAAAAAACAAAAATAAAAATGCGTATGCCTTCTTGGTAATTGCAAAACAGTAAAATAATAAATTCGCTCCACGACTGTTTAGTCTATCTAGCCTCTACACTCATTATTTCCATTAGTTTTGCATGAAGTTCTTACAAAAACGACCAAGACCTTTGTCTCCACATATTACAAGCAACACATGTTATAGATTCTCTGCACACCGCTGATTTGCTTACTTATAATTCCATTTTGTTTTTAATGAAACTTGTAAAATAGCCTTACGACTTAAAGGTTACTATTTGATTCACTGGTTCACTGCGCGAATTGTTTTGTACTTTCTGACGAGTTACAAGCCAGGTAGGTGCACCTAACTTTCTCGTTATTAGAACACATTTATTGTTATACAAACACTTACAGTTCTAGAAACATGTCAGTGAAGACATTGATTTCTCCTCCTTTATATTGTTAACGCTTAGTCAAACAGAATTTAAAGTTTGTTCTAATACAATGTGCTTCTACCATAGGTTATGTTACCAAAACGAACTTTTTACATTTGGTTCTATGTAACGAAAATAATTGAATTTTTGTTTTGTCTGAAAATCGTATTTATATCACAATTTTAAAAATAAAATGTTGAAACAACCAAAATATATTTCTCATAATTTATAAAAATCAATTTAACAGACTTTAGACCATACTGTTGATTTATACGTCGTCAACTGTGTAGGCCTAAACAATTAAAAATATAAACTTATAATAAAAATTCAAATCATACTTAAACTTGGATATTTGAGGACTTAATCTAATTGTAATCAACATACATTTAACATTTGAAATGTTTATGGTTTATGAGTTTTACGACAGCCATCTCCACATTTGTAATTATTGAAATTGTTAACATTTTTTACAAGGTTTTTCAGTTTTAATAATATATTTGTATTGATAATGGTAAATATGCGATTGGAAGAAACTATCTTAAAAAGAGGTCGTAGACAACTGTTTTATCTTAATGCAAATCTGATTAGTAGATTAGTAAGCCGTAAGTAATCTGTACTTGTCTTCAATAACATCCGATAAAATATTGAAGTGCATATTTGTACGTATAGGCCTAACTGAACACAAACATGACACACAGTTTGTATAAGTGAAGAATTTGGGTCATAACTATCGTCACTTTATCGCGCTAACAGAGTTATGCTCCATGAAAGTTTTAAAACAATCATTTCGTTCACGATTTTCTAAATGAGTAATTTATTGGCTTTTTATAAAAATATTAAGAATATTTAGAACGGGATTTGAATTCAACACATGTTATTTCTTGAGAAGTTTATTTTTGAAAATTTAACAAAGTAGAGGTAGCTTCTGATAAAGCAATAGGTTGTTTCAATAAACTCCCATTAAATTAACCTTACTAATTAACCTCTAACTAATAAAATATTTAAAATTAAATGAAGATACTTATGTTATTTTGCTAACAAAAGCGAAAACAACTTAATGATTAAAATATTTTTAAAACTTTCGGTTAAACCTTTTACAGTTAAGTATAACAATATTTTAATTTAAATTTATTTTTAGCTGAGTGCATTTCTGTAACAAACGAAGCCTAAAATAAAATTTTGAAATGGAATAGAGTTACTTACATTCCATTATAATACACTGAGGAATATTGATGAATATAATAGAGCTGCACTGAGGAGTATACTGAGGAATACTCCTCCATTAGAGTACACTGAGAAATATTCTCATTCATAATTCCACGAACGAACACTTGTTGCCAAAGTAAAATTTTCCTACATTTCAACATAAAGAAATTTTATTTATAAATAAAAAAATTGTTATAAAACCATAAAAAATTAAGACTTACAAATATTTCTGTTTGGATGCTTTTTACTTCCGGATATCCCACCACTATATGACACTATTTTTCTTTCAACTTTTAATCTTAAACTATTACAAAAATAGTTCATCAATACGACCGCGTGTATTACTGATAGTCAACTCAGCTGCAACGCATTAGATGCACGGGAGTGCAGCAAGAACAAGATGGCCGCCAATGTCAATAGAAAACACACATGCAGTTCCCATATGCTACTAGCATTGATAATACGGCTAATTACGTATTTTAGAAACATATTTACCAATTTTAGCACAAAATATTTATTTTGAATTCTCTATAAATCAAAATACTATCATAAATTAATGTTACGTTTTTAAATATAACTTATTACACATATTTCAGAAATATGTGAAATATAGGCTATGTCTGTATAATATAAGATTTTCAAAGTTAAAAAAGTGATTACAACAATAATGATGATGATGATGATGATGATGATGATAAGCCTTGCGCATAATCTGAACATTTAAAAGAAAAAAAACTATATAATGTTTTTGTTTGAATGTACTAATAAAATAGTTCTTAGGGAGTTACAATAAAATAATAAATCACTGAATAATTATGATCTTAACTAAACTGCAGTGTGTTTTTAGGTTTGGAAGATATGGCCTTAAATTTATTATTGACAAGAACCATAATTGGAAAGCCAAATCAATAGTATAGAATGTAGAAAGGATGCATCTGCTACTAGGATTAATAATTATAGATATATAATATAGTGAAAATTTAAATATTGTTTTTAGATTTACTTATAATTTTTTTAATATTATTTAAAAACTTACGTTTTTGGACTCTAAGGAATTGTTCAAACCACTGGACAGTATAAAAGCTGGAATTCACAAAGCTATTGTGAAGAAATTATTGTTGGGAAGTATTTTATCAAATTTAAGACACATTTAATTCTTGTGAAAATCCTTCCTGCAATACTGTCACTGGGGGGTAAGTTTTCTTGCAGTTTTATGGTAACGTCTTAAAAGCATTTGCTTTGATTTTAAATAAAGTACTTGCCTATAACGTAAGAGATACTTAGACATACGAAATATAACATACAAGATATTTTTTAAACCAATTACGTCTTCAAAATACATTTTTTCTTGAAAGTACGTTATTCCACGTTTAGAGAATATTTTTATAATAATAACCAATATAAAGAAGTGTGATGAAATACACGCTAACATTGAGGAATCACTGTTGTTTCTAATAACTGCTGTTGTCGACTAAGGATTATTAAATGAAGTAACATTTACAGTTTTTCCCATTTAAAAATTTTTAACACATTTCCCATTAACGTAAACATTTTCAGTAACTTCATTCAAATTAAATCTGACAAAATTATTAATATGCCACAGTAATTACTAGAGAAAATGAAAACTATCTTACCTTCCCAGTGAAATTTATATGAAAGTATTATCTAATTAGTCACTATTATTAACACTGTTTCCTTAACTCTTGAAAGTTTTTCGCACTAGCACTAATAGGAGAAAACTCAAAATAAAAAGATAATGTTATCATAAGTCGCTAATAAAACACAATGAATTGTCGTAAAAACTATCTGCTACACCACAAATAAAAATATTAACTAATTCTCCACTTTAAGTATTAAACTATTTGAGTAACCGGACAACTTTTAGTGTTCAATTGTTGACTATTTTAAGCAAAGAATAATTATGACCTCCAAAAGCAATTTAGATAACTAAGCCGAAGAAAATATTTCCGCATATGAAGCGAAATTGTTTTAAATAGATAGTAGAGCGTTAATCTTATCAGACAGACATAGAATGATTCTTTGCTATTTTCTAAAGAAAAGAACTAACGTAGAAACTAGAGATGCTTTTAAAAATGGCTGACCAAGACCTCTCGTTCCGTATTGGTTAAGATGTGTTCGTCACGCAAGAGAAGTCAACTGTTAACTCACCGAGCTTAGTCATTAAGCGTGATTTAGACTCCATTTTGATTTTTAATTAAATAAAAAGAATCTCGATAATAGCAATACAGTAGTTTTTTGTTGTTGAAAGCAGCTTTGAAGAAATAAGCATTGATTGAATATTGTTATGTTCACACGTTTTTATACTTTCATGTAAATTTAACTGTCAAAAAAAATCACAATTGCTCTCTCATTGAACGGCTTCAAAAGAGGTTGACATGAAGCACTTAATTACCCAAGTAAAAAAATATGTTTCAATTTCTTTAACTAATCCTATTAAGAAGCAATCGTAAAAAAACTCAGAAAACCTGTCAAACGTCTTAAAAATCGTTTATCAGATATGATCATAAAAGGAGACTCTCAACTCAGGTAAGTGTAGCTAATTTTAAACAACAGATATTTTCAGTTCGAATGTGAATTTTAAAAAACGAAAGAAAAGAAAATGTTTCATAGGAATGAGACCCTTAAATTTTGTATAGATTCTTATGTATTAAATTTCAGAAATTTATCATTGTAATTTATCTGTAAAATAATTTTAGGCGTTGACACCTATATTCTTATTTTACGAAGTATAGGCTAAAATAAAGAAAGTAAAATGATAGCGAAAATATAAATCTTGATATTTTCATTAATGTATCCGTTTTCTTCTGAATTTAAAATAGACTTACTTAAAATAGTCTGTTCATCTGCTTAACACTATATTATAGAATAATCGAATGACATATTTAGTACACACATGTAGTTTGCCCACATCTAGATACCATTTTTAAGCAGAGCCGTATTTACCTATGGGCGAAGCCTGGGGCCTTACTCGGAAAGGGACCTCAAAAGGGAAATGAAAGAAATAAAAATGAAAATGAAGAAAATGAAATTAAAAAAATGAATAATAAGAATAAAACTTAAAAAGTATATAAATGTTAGTGGAAGTTTTGCATTTTTATGTAATAATTCTGCATTTTACAAAATTGAATAAAAAATATAATATGATAAGAAGATATTAGGTTATGTAGGCTCCTAATGCAAACTTTATTAAGGGCACGAACAATTATTTCGCTACAAAATTAATACACAATTTTAAGCTACTTTACAAGAAAGAAATTTAAGAAGGAATTCGCAATTTGCAGCAATTTAGAATGAATTTTCGAAGTTACCTAATTTAACATTTTAGGACTTCTTTACTCTTTAAAAATTTAGTTTTTAAGTATTCATTAATTTCAATTTTTTAATTAAAAACACCAGAATACTAGGAATGCAATTTTTAAATAATTGAACCAATAATTAATTTTAAAAAAATAAAATGTTAATTTTTGATTTAAAATTGAACCCCTATTTATCTTTCACCAGGTGTAGTATAGGCCTACCAAGACCCTTATTTTTCAATTCGCCCAAGGTCTCATTATGTGTAAATAAGACTCTAATTTTAAGTCTTTTACTTTCAGTTTATTTTTTGGTGAAAGAAACTCGTAATGATTTTGATAATATTTCGCTTAAATGTGAAAGCTTACTTTATAGGTCAAGTTCAGTTTGGTACTATTAAGCAATCATAGATAAACGGGTTCATTTATCAAAATCGATTCATCAGATTCTACTAAAATGTTTGCCATATATAAAGTTATGTAACTCAAGTGAGCACTGCAAATTTTAAATAAAAGGATTTGAGAGTAAATCGTGAAAATACCCGTTACAACTCCAGGTTTGTTTTGTTTGTATTCTCAAACTGTAATTTTTTGTAATTTAAAATTTGAATACTGACTTTAGTTTCAAATTTTCATACATGTCAAATGTTTAATCAAAATCCGAATATCTCGTTTTGATAAATTCATCTGATTTTCTGTTTTTTATTGCTTTGCATAACGTAAGTTTTGTGGAAATAATTGAACTCAAGAAAGTGTCGCAATGTTTTTTAGCTTTGTTTGTTTGGAAATTCTTTTATTATTTACTTATTATTCCATACATTATTTGAATATCATTTGAACTTATCAATTCCATACATTATTTGAATATACACTTTGTTGCATGGTGAAGTTCAAATGTGACAAACATCCTCCACGAAACTAATTTTTGTTTTTGTCAGATGGTTTATAGTAAAAGTTATGTTAATCCAGGAACGTTTTTTAAAATACTTATAAAATGAAATTACAATGTTTTTAAACGCTAACATAACTAAAACCCATTTGTTCAAAGAAATTGTGATTTTAAAATTTCGATATAAGTACCAAAACTAAGAAGAACTTGAAAATATATAATTTTATTTTGGAGAGTTATTAACTAATTGTTATTTTCGTTTTTATCAAGGACGTTTTGAGAAGTAACGTTAACCTGAAGTTCCTCATTACTGAACGGGAAATAGCGAAAGTTAATTTTGCTACGATAGAGACCTACAGCGTCAGTTAGTTTAACTCTCATTTCTTTCTCTTGGAGGTTTGTTAAACAACTTTTAATAATAAGGAACTTTTATACACTAACAAAAAACATAGCAATTCTGAAAATGTCATCCTTGAATCAGTCAGTGATATTCATTTGATTATTCGTGATGTAAAATACTTGAGGAAGATAAAGTATTACGAATAAAAGGACATATTTAAATATGGAAGTTTCCTGCAAAATGCTTTTAATAACTTTGTTGCTTTTAATAATAATACAAATGAAATGATTATGTTCTGCCTAAATATTAGGCTTCCAATGCTAAAAAAATATTTCAAATTTTCTGATAATGTGTAAGGTGATTTCTTAAAACAATTTTACGAGTTATCTTACTTGAAAATTGATAAGTTGATTATAGCCATAAGTGATAGATAGTCATTGCTAAGAAAATACCCACATACCTCATACATACACGCGCGGGCGCACACACGCACGCACACATACAAACACGTACGCACGCGCACACACGCACACGCACACACACGCACGCACGCGCGCGCGCACACACACACACACACACACACACACACACACACACACACACACACACACACACACACACACACACACACACACACACACACACGCACACGCGCGCGCACATACAAACACGCACACGCACGCACGCACGCACGCACGTGCGCGCGCACACACACATACACACACAAATCATGTAATGATTTTAAACATTTTTAAGATGTTTACATTATTTTAATATAATAAAATTAGAATTACAAAATATTACAATTACATTCAAAATATTTTAAAAAGTAATTTGACTGCCGCCAGTTCATTCTCGTAAATTAATTTTAAAATGTATAATTGTGAAATGAAAATGTTTAGAAAATGTAACCATAACAGAAAGGTATGGTTTAATGACCAATCGCTACAACAAAATACTAATAACTGATTTCTGGAACAGTCATTAAATTATTTAATCCATCATGAAACTTAAACTTTAATTAAGTCATAATTTTAGTTTCTAGAACAACAATTAACTGCTGATAGTAGATTAAAACTTTATTAATTTAATGTCCCAATTTCGGTCAATTAAATGTTTTAATTGTAGATTAATGTAATACTGTTACATTTTATAAAATTCAAAGCCTTGTCATTAGTGCGTAAATTTTCAACAAAAAAATTTATATTAATACTCCATATGGATTTATTTAAATATTTGAATTGTATTCTCTATACTTTTATTGTTTACAAGTTTTTTCTCCAAATTATTTATTGGCAATAACAACATAGCCTATAAACTGATTTTAGGCCTTATTTGCAATGAATTTATGAATATCAAAAATTTTGAAAATTGTAGTTCAGTTGAAAAATTAAGAGACGTAGGCCCTAATTGGGTTTTGTATGTACTGGAATTAAAAAAAATAGATAAAGGATTCATGATTAGGTTTAGATTTAGTAAATGAGGCTCTGGTTACATTGTAAGCATAATTTCAAAGTATCTGAAAGAAGTGTACAGCATTTTCCACTAGTAACCACTATGGAAACGAAAAGGTAAACAAACAAAATAAACTAAAATTATAAAATACTTTGATTATGTTTAAAAAAAGCCATTGTTCTTCCAATTAACGTTTCATTAAAGTTAATAAAATGTTAATTGGATATTAGTAATTCTTGATTAAATATTTTCTAGAAACATAATGCAAAATTTAATTAGACATTATGTTTAGCTAGCATTGCTACTGGAGCATTAAAGAAATGTCATAGAAATTTGAGGTAGGACCGATGCAAATTTCACTCTCTGGAACCTAGTTTTTTGTAAATGGTATCGAAATTGCTCATTTCTCGCAAAAAGAGGATACAATGATGAAAGCATAAACAAAATTGATAAACAACAAATTAATTTCTACTTCTTACTAAATTTAGGCCTACATGTAAAGAGCAATTTGTAAAGTTTAAAAGCGTATTTTCCCTAAAAAAATACCGAAAACAGCAACCGTATTTTATCATTCATCTAAGAGAAAAGTAACGTATTAAGTGTGTTTTGCAGACTGAGTGTATTGTTATGTTATCAACAAGTAAACATTGCCGACAGAAACTAAGCCAAGTTCAAGTCTAGGCTGAGGAAATAACCTTGCGTTTACCATCTCTGCTTACGACGTTTTAACTCTTGTGTTTAACTGTTCAATAAGTTTGATTAATTTCACACTTTTAAACACTGAATTAAGGCGACTTAAATTAAAATTTTCTACGTAGGATTCCATTTTTTGAAATTATATGTACATCAATTTTAGTAACTCATATTTAGTATAGCCTATACGTGCAGTTTTTTAGTGTGAAAGTTTGTAAAGAAAGTTCTGAAACCACATATCTGTGCCTGTAGGCATATTTATAGAGACTGTACTACTCACGTATTGCACGCTTTAGTCACGCGATTGTAGCTACGAACTCGCATGTTGGACGCACTTACAAAAATGAACTACAGTCTCATTTTAAAACGTTCGTTTAAGTCAATAAATGAAGTCGAAAAGCACATTGAGGCTATTATCGCCTCCCTAAATGTGAGTGTGAGTGTAAAGTGTTGAAGTCGTAAGTGTAGTGTTGTAAGTGTGTTTTAGACTCGGGTACAGCGAGGGACGTCTAAATCCTCTCAATAGGTGCAGTTAGTCTGCACTCCTGCAGTGTAAAATGTATAAAGTCAATATTTCCTTTAAATTATGAATTCGTTTCGTTTCATACATGATTTTTAATAGTAAGTAGGCCTAAATTTATATATTTTTATAATATTAGAAATATGCAAAAATGTCTAATTTTTATCCCACTGGAGATCATTTCTTAACTTTGTAGAAATACTTATAAAGAAATTGTGCAAACAAATTGCATACACTTTCTCACATTCAATCATTTAAACCTAACAAAACTTTGTGTTCCTGAAGCGATTGGCTAAAACAGGAAAATCTTAACAAAATATATTTTCTTCATATTTCGAAATATAGAAGGTCGAGATACTGGATAAAAATTCTCCCCACTGATTGACTATTCTGAATTGAATCCTACGAGTATACTGAATGAAGAAAAGTGAAAACAGAAAAAAAACTTACATTAGAAAAAGGAATCTTAATTAATTTTTGAACTAAAATTTAGTATTAGGAAAATAAGATTCAGATAGTTTAAACTTGAAAGTTTCAAAAGTATTGTTGATATTTGATGATAGAGAAATTAATATTTTTATTTATTAATTTTGTTTAATACATATCTTTCTCCGTTGACAAAGACAGAATTTTTGAATTGAATTTTTTTTGTATAGAATAATGTTTATATTAACATCTAACAATAAAGCTTGATATTATTTATTGTGATATTAATTTAACTAAAAACATCCAAACAAAGTTCTACTAAGGTTTCATTTTGTATCCTACACCAAATAAATACTTCACGAATAACTATTTCTTTAAATTAGCATCGTTAACAAATTTAAAACGTTGTTCTATCTAGACAATTAGATTGATAAAACTGTACAATTTCTTGAACCTAATCATTTACTCATAAAATAAAAATATATTTATATTTCGTTTCCTCCTATGAATCAGGATAAATTTACCAGAAAATGTTTTGGTTTTTAATTTATTACAAAGTTTGAGAACTTTTAAAAACTGTGCTACACTTTTGTGAAAGTCTTCGCTGTCAGTTTAAATGACGTCCTGAAACTGAAGTACCTTCTCAGTATATTTTGTAAATAATTTTCCGAAATATAAAATAGTGATTATAGGAAAATCATTGTTTCCAATAAAAAAATAATTATTTGTTTTGGTATAATTTAAATATGCTTCATTCAATCTGAAGAGTTGCGCTCCATTGAGACTTATGATTTTTGTCACTATGAAGGAAAGTTAATTGATTGCAATATAAGATGATTATAAAAAAATAATTAAATAACAAATGTTACACATTTTTCTCATCATACTACTGTTATAGATAATAATAATAATTTGTTTTACAGAGAGAGTTTCGTAATGCAATGGTTTGTTACAGCGTAATTAATATAAACCACTCTTGTGAACACTTAATGACACGCCATGTTGTACCACTCATGCGT
Source organism: Callitettix versicolor (assembly GCA_022606455.1). NCBI lineage: Eukaryota > Metazoa > Arthropoda > Insecta > Hemiptera > Cercopidae > Callitettix > Callitettix versicolor. The sequence goes on from CM040184.1 coordinate 47,056,366, forward strand.
GAATGCATGTTTTATTAGTTTTTTGTTCGCCTGTAGTAAGTCCTTCGCTAGTTGTTTAGAAATCGTACGTTTCGTTGTAAACAAGGGTTTTAGTGTTGCACAAATATCAAGTGAACACTGATATGTTGGTAATTAATAGTACAAACAATTTTCATATCATGTAAGTAGTGTTAATTAAATAGTGTAACACATTTTTTAACTGTCATCTGTTAACTAAACAGATGGTTTTTGGTTTATAAAACATTGTAGCAGTTGTTAATATTGTGTGTAAACATTTATTTGTTTAAAATTAAAAATGGACAAAACTTTGAACCTTGAGGAAATAAAAATGTAAGTGGAATAGCCTAATCAACGTGTAAGTAGGTACAGTGGGCTGGACAGTTATTAGGTTACGTGATTAATACTGGTGCCAGAAAATATTTTAGTGAGTTATTGGCATTTCCATATTATCATTATAGAAATAATTTTTATATTACTTGGTCCTTTATCATTTGTGTAACATTATGCACACACTCTCACTCTCTCTCTCACACACACACACACACACACACACACATATATATATATATATATATATATATATATATATATATATATATGTGTGTGTGTGTGTGTGTCTTTAAATTACAACTTTAGAGATGCTTATCTTTCATGTAGGTTTGCATCTACATTTCAGTGCTGGGTTGTTTCTCGAAGCGTGAATGGATGCTCCGAGTTTTTGAGCCTAAGCAGTAGGACCTACATTATATGCTATTGCCTAAGTTGATGAAATGTTTTAGCACTCATGAGTTTCGATTCTCTGACTACGTGTAGGCTTGCGAGATAGTAAACTGCAATAAGGAAGCGCTGAGTAATCTTATCTGAAGAGGAGCACAGATAACAAAACACCTCAGAATGTAGAAATATAAATAATTTGCGTCGGAAGTAGCTGTAGTTTTTAAAAATATCGTGTTTTGAAATTAATTTATTTTCCTGTAAATTTGAAAGCTAAGGCATCCATAAAACTGTGGCGTATGTAATTTCAAGCTATTATTACTTCTTAGTAATAAATTAAAAACCCATCAAAATGGTATGATACTATGTATTCAAGGACCGACGTCTTATTTACAGGAACTATACAATATAATTTTATGATTTAGTGTTTTACATGCTCTTACTTGTACGGGATTTTGTTCTGCTCATCTTGTCTCATCTGAGTTATACATTGATACCAACCCTACAAAAAAAAACTTGGGCGTTGAAACTAAGATATACGTTTTCCATACATTAATTAGTTCGCTCTTCTTAGGTTAATGATTTCTTTGCATTTGTCGGTAATTTATACATTTAGTATGTTATGAAACTTACTATATTATTTGTTTAAAATAATTAATAAAGATTATAATAACAATAATAATTTGCAACAGGTGACAGTTTACTTATTAATAAAATTAAACTTGGTCTTATATTTAAAAAAAATGTAGATCAGGCCTACATTACAAACAAAAGTCAAAAGTGAACTGACATTTACAATTTCAGCATTAAAATAATTACTTTCGTAACGTACTACAAAGTAGAAACAATGAGAGGTCAATAAACTTTCCTTATTTACATGATTGAAGAAGAAACTGGACGTCTATGACAGGATACATTACAATCAATGAGTACAAGTGGGTGGCGCGGTGCAAGGGGGGGAGGGAACGAGGACAGCTGGATAACCGACATATGCTACATGTGCTTAGACTCTCCAGACACAATCTTCAATAAGGATTCGTGCAAATATTTACATAACTTAAAGAGTGACTTGTCGTTTATGTGTGTCATAATTCCTTTCACCACTCAACCACTCTCATTATATTTAATTTAAGTAATGTATAACAATGTTTAACATGTTGTGATAGCCAATATGTCTTATTCTTAGAAAAGTTTAAAAAATACGTTATAACCTACAAGCCGAAGGACATTATTGACGTGTAGTTAAGATATTTTTACGTATATACAAATTTGAAGTGATGTGTAGACAAATGTTAAATTATCTGCAAATATATTTCAATAGAAGAATTTTTGAAACCTAAACCGATTTGTATGTTTGAGGTTTCACTTGGAAAAATAGTGTTTTATGTATGCAAGAAATGTGTGAACAATATTTACTTGATTTTTTTTTCAAAATTTAGGATCAGAAATTATTTTTAACGATACATTAATCTGGCTCTTTGTTTGGCCAACTAATAAACTACTTAAAAGTGTTTATCTTCACCTTTGTCGCTGTGATAATAAAATTCACTTTGGTTCTGATAAAAGTAAAGATATAATATTTAATCGCTAGGCAATGAGAACATATAATAATAACAATGAAGTTATATTTATTGAGTGGTTTCTGTCACGCATATAATTAGTAAAAATTGAGATCGTAAATTTATTTTGAACTCGGGATGAAGCCAGCAAAGCAGACAAGATATACCATATATTTTTCTTGCTAATATGGTTCAAAACAGATTTTATTTTGGGCTATAAAAACATTTTCGACTAACCTAAACGAGAGCGACGCTTTCACCTGCCACTGGCGAGTTAACATGCTTTGTACCCGGACCTGTCAGAGCAACAGTCAGCATTAATTCGGTAATCCTTAGCAACAGTTGATTAATCTGACGTATAGAAGCACAACGCTCTCAAACGCCATTGTTGTCTCTTCTGGGTTTACCAACAAAACGGTGGACTTTGAATTGGTCTTTGAGACCTTTACTTGCAAGCAACAATATTGTTTCAACTTTTATTTGTAACTGCAAGTTGCTAATTCAAGAACTGACATTGCCTTTTCCAGAAGAAGGATTGCATCTATTGTCCTTGTATTAGGCTGTAACATATTGGTTTTGTTTAATCTTAAAACATTGTGTTCATTTATTTCAACTAAGTGTAAAGACAGTTGTTAATGCATAGGCCTACATAACTCCTGGTGCAATCATTATAGACTAATATTTTTATTGAATGACAGACAGATATATGAAATTAATTACGAAGCAGATTTACATATTAAACATTGCTAACTAATATTTATCAATATAAATACTGTAGGTCGGAGTCGCTTACGTTATGTTAAGTCAAATGGTTATTGTTAAAATATTTTCCTTTCGCAATAACGTCATATATCCAAATGAAAGTTTATAAATAAATTGATGTTTGTAAATACAAAGAATCTCTTCCTTGCCAAAATAATGTAGTATTCGATATCAAAATTAAATTTGAGTGAAAAGTATTAAATTTAAACACCAATAATTATTGTAACGTATTTTAATTTTTATAATTAACTTTTAAACTTTTATTAAACTTTTATTTTTGGATGAAAATTACTACCAGCAAAGGCTGGTAGTAATTTTCATCCAAAAATAAAAGTTTCATAAGCTAATAAATCTTAAAATTGTCCGTTTTTAATTAATAATTTTGTTTGTGAAATTGCTCCTAGTAGAGTGAAAAAAATATTTCTGGAAGTGTTTTAAGTAGTAACATTAAATGCATCACATAGCCGATAATTCTGAATTTCAATAGCCGATACCACAAAAATGTAAGTATCAATAATTTTTCTAATCAATAATAATATCTTATGTCACTATCGGGTAAAAATTAATTCATTTTCCAAACAAAATAAGGTTTGACTACTTTTTTTGTCATTTTGAACTAATGAAATTATTCAAATAATTAACGGTTTTAAATTTAAAACACTCCAAATACTTCATACATATTGAAAAGGGAAAATTGTTTAAATATTTTGTATGTAAATATTGCAGAAACTTTCTCATTTTCAAATACTTTTTTTAGAAAAAGTAAAAATTAAAAAATCAATAAAAACTCAAGTTACAATGTACACAAAAATGAAACCTATGTTTTTTTTCTAATTTTCCCCAAAATTGAATGCTATAGAAAAAAACAGCAAAACAAATTCAGTTAATTTTTGAAGTTAATATGTATGTATTGTACTCAAACGAAAACTCCTACAGAACTGGCAGTAGGAATTGCACTACTTGCAAGTAGAATTTCACTACCTTAAAGTGCATAACAAAATGGTAGAAATCGAAAAAAATATTTGAAATCGGTACAGTTAAAGCTGAAAAAAGATATGAAAATTACACATTTAAAAGTTTTTGTTTTTTATTTTTCTTCATCATCATTGACCCATCTTCAGCCCAAACTACATTTTCATCAAAGATTATTCATTTTATTCGTCCTAATCAACACCTTGTGAGCAATTTGAATAGAATTTTTCTTGCATACATATTTTAAAAATCTTTACTATTATAAAATTGTAATAAACTGTCTGGGAGTTCAAGCCTACCGCTACAATTTTTCACAACAAAAGCACTATATTGCATGACCACTACTCGTGCCCGGTGAAAAAGGGCATTGGTTAGGTCACAGCCAACAATGAAGATATAGGCAAGAAAAAAAATGGTCAGATAGTTTGGAAAACCTATATATGTTGGTTCAAAAGCTCATGTTATTACTTTTAACAATAAAAAAAAATTTTTTTAAAGTTCTTTCCAATACTTAAAAACATAGTTTTTACAAGCTTAAGGTATTACAATCAAATGTAAGCATTAAAGTAATTTATTCACATATACATTTTATTTCTTTAACAATAATAAATAATTTAATTTATTATGATCGTCTGCCACAATATTTTCTTACCAGTGACCAAATATTATCTCAGTCTAATAAAAAACCACCAAGTGGTACAGTTGGGCCAGCTATTTAGATAGTTCTCAAAGTCTAAAGTGTTAAATCGCCTTTTAATTCCTCCAAAAACCAGTCACCTGCTTACTCAGTTTACCGAACAACACCAATGTTCGCACTTGGTGGCGGCGTGCCTTCCGTGTTATCACTCTTTTACTCAATGTAATGATAACGTTTATCTTCCACGTTGTTTCCTACGTGCAGCGAATTGACAAAAGGTATTAGTGTATGTGTAAAACCACCAGGTTTTTACATTGTACCAAGCTAATGAATTTCGGTTCAAACTATGTAATTCACTCCGAAACCAAAATCATATCGTTATAGATGGGAACATACACTATTGTACCCTTTAATAATTCATATAGAATAAGTTCTAAATAATTATATACATTCACATAAAGACTTTAAATTAAGTTCTTGCTTGATTAAATTAGGCTACATTGTAATATTGCACATACATATTTATCTGCGACTGAGGTTAGACAGCTATTTTGACGGAGGAACACGCCGCTGCTAAGCGCGAAGATTGGTACTGTTCAGTAAACTGCGTAATTTTCGTATTGCAATTGCACCCAGTGGCGGTGTACATGAACTTCATCTGTAATAAGATCATCTACCCTGCTAGGAAACCTATTACTTGAGCTATGCTAGCGGAAACTGTCAATAATCAATCTCAGTTCTTTCTGTCGCTCCACGTGTCAAGCTCATTTCCATAACTGACCACATCGCTCGAAGGCTCGGAGTTAATTAATTTCTGCAACGGCACATGTAAGGTAATGGCATGGCAAATTTCAATTAGGTATGTCCAAGGTTCATCGAAGCATATCATTTAATTTTCACTATTTAAATTACTAAAAACATAGTTAGCGATAATAATTATAGTATTTAGTGTCATAGTATCTTATTTAGTATTGTGCTATCTTTCATAGTATGTTAAAACCGTCTTGAACCCTTAACAAAACAAATAGATCATATAATAATACAATAATTCAGTTCGGAATTGGATAATATTCGAAATAAAGTTTTTTTAAATACAAAAATTACGATCAGAGAAGGTTAAATATGAAAATAATATTTATCATTAGTTTTATCAAATATTTTGCTTGCGAGTAGAGTAATATTTTGCATTATGATATATTCATAGTATGGCTGTAAGTGAAATGACAAGTTGTAGATTTACGTCTGTAAATGCATAATTAAGACAATTCATTAAAAACTTTACATGGAATAAACAAACACTAAAAATCTAGTGAAAAAATACATTAACAATAATAATAATAATAATAAATAAAAAAAATAATAATAATATGTCATTATGAAATAAAATGTGAACTTTACAATTTTAAACATTTCACTTTATGGATTCGTGGGATATTAGACATTTTCCTTAGAGTGAGATGCTCTGAAAGATTCAGTGTAGATCCTTCTTCATTGTCGCTAAGAAGAAAATTGCACTTGTTTCACCGTACATGACATAACACTACCCTTAAAGTATAACTTCACTATGCAATAGAGAGTGACGTTGAACTAGTTCAAAATTTTAGTTCCGGTTGTAAAACACAGCACGATCACGTGTTATTCCAAGACTGGTCACCACCTGCCCTTTGTAACTACCCCTTGGAATAGTGACGCGTGTACACTATTCTATGGGCGCCTTTCGCCCTTACTTAACCTTTGACACAGGGTCTGGCGAGGTGTCAAACGATAACTTAACCCTTCCCCTCCATAAAGAATGCAACTCTATTGAAAGTTGAAACAGACAATTTACAAACATTGTAAGTACAATGCTAACACTCGTGTTCCAATAAATGTTTGATTATAGAAATAATGAAAAAACGCAGAAATGTTAAGACAAAATTCTACATTTATAATTATTTAAATTATTAGCATGTTTTCGTTTTAAAAATCGTATAGATTAACTGATTACTTTGTTTAAATGCAAATATGACATACGAGTATAATCCCTATTTGTAAATACTAACAAAAAATACAAAAACATCTGTTTATTTTCTTTTATTTATATATTTTAAAATAACTACTCGACAACTTGAATGTTAGACAAGCCAATAGAAAATGGTATTGGAATAAAAGGCAAGGAGCATTAGACATAATTTTTTTATAGAAATGTTTAATTTCTATAAATTGATATTTTTGTGTAGTTGTTACTGCTTTTGTTAAAACCTGCCTACTTTAGGTTTTTAATTTTTTAATGTTTTTTTGTTCTTTTTTAGTTATTAAAAAGTGCATAAATGTTCAACTTTTTAATGTAATGGTTTTGTAAAGATATTGTAATAATTTTATTTTTGAATGCAAGCAGAATAAAAAATACAATATATTTACGAATATCCTAATTTAGAAATATTGGTACTGTAAACAGTAATATTAAAAAAAAACTGTCGTTATTGTGTTGGCAGTGGATAATTCTAATTAAAATAACGGAAATGGGTGTGCAGTCTGTTTTAAGATTTAGCAATTACATTTGTTTTAACCTACACCAAGTTCTAGTTAAGTATATTTCGGATCGTTTCAGACAATATTTTATGGTACAATCATTTACTATTTTCGTAATACTGCATTACTACTTTCATTTTCTTTGGCATTATATGAGTACTTTAAAAGTCTGAGTAATTAAGTAAATAAAATGTTCAAACAAATGCTTTGAAAGCATTTATTTAGGGTTCGTAGGAGCTTTATTTCAAAAATAAACTATATACTAATAAGAATGGATCAGCTGATTTTCATGTCGTCTGCACTACCACACGTCAGACTGAACCGCTACTAGTGTAAGATTTAAGTATTCCTTTTGAAACGTATTTGGTATCTAAATATAAAAATGACATTTGCATCATATTATACTAACTTTTAGCCAAACACACGAGAGCAATTTATAAGCGTCCTTGATTTGGCTACTATCTCTGAACACAAAGTAACCTTAAAAACGTAATAGAAAATTAATAGTGTATAGGAAATAACATAAATAATATTTTCTAAACTTAACATTTTTCGGAAATATAAATAAGAAGTTGTCTTTTAACTTAAAAAATATACTATCACTCTTTATTATTTTATTTATTTCAGTTGTTTTAAGTATGTATATCTGCTTTTCCTAGTTTCAAACATTTTGTATTCGTTGACTCTGTCATCGCCCAAACAACATAGGAACTGAGTTACACAACCTAGTTCCGCTTACTAAAACCAACAACCACACTAAAAATCCCCGCACTTCTCCCCCGGGCTTGAAAAGAGCCGTAGCATACGAAAACTAATTTACTGCCGTGAACCAAAATTCACTTTGGATTGGTTCGCAGTGCACACATATCTCGGGTATATACTACGCTAGACTAATACACTTCTGCCCAAGCACTACTGCCGGCGCATCACATCGCATATGCTGTGCATAAAAGCTTAATTCATTTTTCTGGTTTTAATAACGGAATTATGAGAAATTAAGGTGCCCGCCATAATTTAGAGAATAAATACAGATCGAAAATCGTTGTTCGGTAGGACATCGATGAGGACCATACACTACACAACAACTATACAGCAACCTACCAACACCGGACCAGCTACTCAAGACACTACAACTTCCTTGGGAGGAAATTGGAGGGATCCGGCCAACTCTCAACAAGAAGAAGATATTCTTTTACCATTCTTCGCCAGCCAGCGGCCAACCTGGTGATCGCTCGGACTACTTCTATTTCTCCCCCAGACTACAATATTTGGCGGCCTCAATGTAGGATTACAAGCTTCAGGCAAAGCAAGACTCATCCCCTGACAACAACACATCGCAGACATCCAATACTTCTGGAACTGAAAAACCCAGTGGCACCCAAAACTCAACAATAACACTGACTCTCCAGTCACAAGCCAAAGCCTGCGAATTGGAGGGCTGCGCAGCTCAGGGTGATGCTACAAGAGCTTGTTACAGATGCAGCAACACCTTCTACAACGTATGCATCGGATGGCCTGACGTCAGCATTCCTCGAGCGATCTACACTTGCCCCGACTGCACGACTGTTACCATTACCACCTCTATTAGTGCCATCCAGAACCTTCTCAAGTCACTGGTCGAAATGAAAAAACACCTGCCGCACAACCAGCAAGGCTACCGGACTTCGCTGGCGACGGACTTATACCAACCCTCGAAGATTCATCGCAGACTGAGATAAAATCTCAGACCGGCGGACACCAGCAGTACACTGGACAAAGACTGCCTCAGCTCAGCTAGGAGGGAAAGCAGCCACCTGGTACCAGCTGTACACCGATGCTAACCTTAAGTAGACAGAGTTCCTCAACACGAAGTTCAACTCCCTGGAAGTACGAGCGGAACTTCAGGCCGAAGCAACGAAGCTCTACGAGAAGCAATGAGCTGTTGAAGAACCAGTAACGCCTTCCTCCTCGGCAAGACCCGTTTGATGAGACGCCTTCAGCCTTCGTCCACTGAGCAGTAGAACACCCAACCACTGCCATCAAGACTCCGAGGGGTCATCATAACTAATGTCAGCGATCTGATGGGGAAAGCATCAGCTATGGAACAGGATCTCTACGAGGAGCAGGAAACACCGAACCAAAACTGATCGAAACCCAACGCCACTGCAGACAACAAAAAGACCGCCGAATTGCCATCACTGTCTAGAGTTCCATTTTCATCGGGACTGTCCAGTACTAAAGACTTGATGATAACAACGACCAGCAGAAAACTAGAACTGGATATGATCTGCGTCCAGGACCCTTGTCAGTGCCAAGTCCAGGGCAAAACACACCAGACGGATACCAGGAACCAACTCTTACGAATCATCGTCTCCATCGACAAACGTGACATCTCAGCCCTCTTAGATTCTGCTGCTAGCAAGAACTTTCTCAGAAAGGACCAGCTAGACCCAGCACTCATCTCTTCACTTTGTAGTCATCCTCACGCCACATCCAGTCTTGCAGATCAGAGCTCCCGCCAGGGGACAGATTCGGTTACCGATCCGACTCGTGGGCCTCGAAATGGATACGGACTTCGTAATCGCCGATTATTTCACTGAAGCTACACTAGTAAGCTGTCCCCTGGCCAACCGAGCAATAAGCTATTTGTGACTTTGCCCAAGGCAGCCTCACGTTCGGCCGAAATTAGACAGCGACTCCATGATGTGACTACTGCCTCGCTCAGGGAAAAAACATCTTCATAAATAGATCTATAGACTCTCGACCATGGACTACCTGGTGATCAACAAGAGAAATTTATCGTCATGCTGAACCATCACGCTGGAGCAACAACAGGGAAGAACACAGAGCATCAAAAACAATATTTAGCTACTAGACACTACTACATTTCAATTGCCGCCCTACAGATGTTCGCCGCAAAAAAGAAGGTATAATAGATGGTTGACCATCTATTGACCAGCAGGTATAATAGACCTTCGTTTTTACCGTTTAGTTCTCTCATAGTAGTAGTCGAAAAGATAGATGGCCTTCCGAGGTTTTTGCCTGGACTACCGACGACTCAACGAGCAGACTGTCGATGATCCTTAATACATTCCAGTCATCCACCAGGCTCTGAAAAGCATCGGAACCGCATAGATTTTCACTACATTGGACCTTAAAAGCGGCTACTGGCAGGAACCTAAGGAAAAGGACGCAAAACCACCCACCGCCTTAAGCATACTCGACGGCGGACCAGTTTTATATAATGCCTTTCAGACTTAAAAATGCTCCTAGTACGTTTCAACGCCTGATGTCACGTGAAAGTTCTCGCTGATTGTGACCGAGGTACATGTATTGCATACATGGATGACGATATCATCTTCCTCAAAGACTGGGAAAGCCACGCGTGCTAGAAAAACTGGAGCTACGCTGCCTATAGTCTACAACAACGCCTTCGGAATATTATTAAAAATTGTTGCTGTATTCCAAAAAGTACATTAAAATGTTTTAATGATTGAAGTATTCCGAAACGCGTCAACGAATACGAAAATGTCTGAAACTACTGAAGGCAGATTTAATTACTCGAGAAAATAACATAATTTCTAACGGAAAAATATTATAATAATATGAATTCCGTATAATTTTTTAAAAAGTTTTATATACTTCATAAGCCCAAAAGTAATAACTGAATTATTAATATTTTGTTTTGAATACTAATTGGGGCGAAGCACCCTCTATCCCCGACTTAATGCATTCCATTACATGCTACTCCTCCCACAGTTTTAAGCCGATCTCAATGAAATTTGAAATTTTCTTCTAGGTCTCAGGGGTGCATACTTCGAATTTTGTCAAAAAATTTTGAAAAACAACCGCGTTATTGATGAAAAGCCTCCCATTTGTTTTGTGTGTGTAAGACAGAGACAGTAACATGTCATTTGAAATATATATTTTTCTAGGTCTCAGGGGTGCATACTTCGACTTTTGTCAAAAAATTTTGAAAAAAAACCGAGTTATTGCCATTTGTTTTGTTTGTGTAAGACAGAGACAGTAACTGTTTGCTAGACGAAGATAACTTCCATCGCCGCTGCGGTATACGTCACTACTTACGTACGCGAGCAAACTCGTCAAAATTACCTAAAACAATGAGTAAAGGAAATATACATAAAAAAGATGACATTTCCTGCACTCGTAAACAATTTCCTATTATGTTAGGATATGCCATCAGCATACATAGATCACAAGGTATAACAGTGGATTCAGCTATAGTTGACATAGGTAATAATGAATTTCAAGTTGGCCTTACGTACGTAGCCGTGTCCCGTGTTAAAACATTCAGGGGTTTATTACTAAAACCAGCCTTTAATTTTAATCGATTATTGGTAATAAATAATCATTCAGGTATGGCTGCTCGACGCGATGAATTACAAAGACTCAGAAACATGGCTCATAATACCTGATATTCAAAATAATATTTAATTCATTTGCAATATATTTAAGTATTAGTGAAGTTCAGACATTTTGTGTAAAACTTAATAAAATACTTTAAAACTTAATAAAATATTGTTATATTTCCTAATATGTGTTTATGAGTGCAATTGATAAAAATTTTACTGAAAATATATAATGTATAAAATATAATAAAATATTGTGATATTTCCTTATTTCTCTTTGAAATTATTTTAAACCACACACATATACTAATCAAAACATTACCGAATGTTTAATTATTCATTTGTGTAAAAAACTTATTCTTATACTTTTTATTATTCATAATCATAATAAATCATTGCTTCGCCCCATTTGTCCCGGGGGGATTCCTAGTTAGATTTTTAAATGATAAACTCTTGTACTTTGTTGCAATTATATTTTATGTATTTCTACAAGATATAGTTATACGTTTGATATTGATAATGTACATCTGTGTAGTGAGATAAATGACGTCATTTCGTTTTATTTTATAACGGTAAAAAAATTGCATGATAAAATTGTTTTAGATCTTGGCCAATTGGCACAGAACAACAATTAGTGCAGCTGGGTAATTGGCAATAAACTCTTAAGGTGATGAGACACAAAAGCGCAGGCGCGTCAGACCTTCTGTAACTTATTGCCATAACGGTATTGCAATTAACGTAGGCCCTAATACTGAGTTTTGGTATTTCTGTTATTATTTTCCATTACCACTTTAAAGATATAGCCTATATTATTTCTAAAAGTAAATTAATTTAGAAATAATAATGTAATAAAGATTTAAGTGTTTTAAAGTACGTGTTTTAATTTTATATTTCTGATATGAGGGTGACAAAGTTTGGATGTAGGCCTATAGTCAGTAAATTTTATTTTTAATGTTATAGTGATTAGTTAGGCTATCTGCATATTGTACAGTTTGTTTGATAATCTGTTCTATTCGTTTCCAAATTTAGCCTTCGACTTTAGCACACTAAAAAACGTTACAGATGAAATATTAGTATCACTTCTTGTAGAGTGAGTGCAATATTTTTAATTTGTCGGCCGGATGTGGAAGGACAGTTTTCACGCTTATGAGCCTTACCGGAGCTCCTGATTTATTGACAAACTTAATTCAGTTTAATTTTTATGTTTACGAACATCAAGTTATTTTGATTCTCTCGTTTTATGTTGATTCTTCAGATGTTAATGTCAGAAAAAATATAAACCTTGTTTAAATCAAAACAAGAAAGGCGTTTTCATGATTTTTAGTTATTTTACATATTTTTTTGTATTTATGTACCTCAACGAAATTGTGGTTTTGAATATTCATTAACTTTAGAAGGTTTTATTACGCAATTAAGGTAAATAAAATACGATTTAAAAGTATTTGTTTATGGTATCAAATACCTTTTAAAAGGGTCATTTAAATCGCACGTTACAAGCGGTATATAGTCACAGTGCTAGGTAAGTGCTTCTCGTCCGCTTTACAGAAGTTGAAGTCAGCTGATTCATTCTTGTTAATAGTTTACAATTCATTAGTAAGTCATTGTAAGCATCAACATATCCGTATGTATAAGTACTGAATTTTAGCTGTAAAACATACATGAACATGATTTACATAATTGCATGATTTAACGGTCACTACTACATTAAAGGACAGTAAACCAGGTGCACTTGTAAATCTCTGTACATGATTCAAAAGCTTGTTTGACCATTTTATTGTTACCTAAAACTTATAATATGAATTATATTGGTATTAGTATCAATGGTAACCTCAATAACTACCATAAGTGTCCATTTTGTCTTACGTTTTCAAGTAGGCGATTTACAAGCTTTTTTGCTTTAGTCCTATGCCCATGTTAAAGATATCAGGGAAAACATCCGCCCAGCGCCCAGACAGCCTCTGAAGGCTAGACAAGGATGAGAGTCGGGCAGAATTGGCTGGGATATTCGTGTGATTCAATCCCTTCAACGTTTGTATGCATCTGCCAAAATTGTTATGCGTAAGTGTCAATTTAGTAAACAAAATAATGTCAATAATTGAATGCAGTATCCTTAAAAATTTAATTTTACCTATAGTAAATTTGGCATAAGCCAAACTTAGCCTCCTCATAGATACGTCACTATATATATTTTATTTTTTCTTATTTTTGAATACCGCAACTTCATTAATTAAGTAACTGCATTAGACTAGAGAAATGTTTAAGTTTTAAGATTTGATGAGCAGTTTAGTTTCAACTCATTAAGTTCTCTTTCAACAGTATTTTACTACTTAAAGTTGTGTTCACTGATGTAAAGAAACTTAGATTTGCAAAAAAATTAAACACTAACTCCTACACGGTTGTTGGAGCTGTCTCCAGATAAACATATTTTGTAGAGAATTTAAAAGTAAAGTATACTTTTCACAGCTCCTTTGTAAGACCAATGCTTGACAAATACTTGGAATTGTTACTATATAATGCACGCAAACACACGCTTGACTAAAGAAGCCGTCAATTTTAACAATTACTAATCAAAAACACATGTGTAAAGATTGTTAAATGTACTACAAAAATAGAATAATTGCTTGAAAATTATCAGCCTAATTTGTGTAATCCTCTTAAAGTATTATTTACTCGGCCTGTTTACGTGTTAATATAATGTTCGTTTTTACATGTTCATAGTGTCACACAGCATATCATACAAAATAAATGTGTTGGCAATACTCGTGCTGGATTCACGTGTGACTTTGTTTTAAGAGCTAATAATGTTTACTTGAAACACCGTGAACTGAATTAAAACAATCGTAAAATTTCAGGTCTCAGTTGTCTGCAAAAAACACCCTATAATTAGTTCAATATCTGCAGTTCTTTCTTTCGAATCCACTGTACTTTCTAATTTAACCCATGCAGACCTTATCAAAAACTCTTATCACTATGGCTACCAGTGATCTCAACAACGCCGGGAAACCACTTGACGTACCTGTGTGTACATGTCCTATGATTGTCATTTCTCATGCCTGGGCGTTAACTTTCCGTCCCGGGTTCGGACCCCGCCCTAAGGAGTGGCGCAAATTGAATGTATTCACATGTGTTGCTTTTAGATGAATTACTGAACTCTTGATATCTCCATACAAGCAGTAAAGTTGTATAAATCGTTTAACACTGTTCAACGCCTAGAAACATTTCATATTGCTCCTTTTGTTTTGTTTCTCCCCTCCACTCCGCTATATACAATTTATTAAACTCGACTTCTTATGTATTGACTTTTAAATTTATAGTTCCCGTGAGATATGGCAACACGAACGGCTCCGAGATAATAAATTTCAGTTATAATTTAATCAACACTCCTTTGTGAGAGAAATTTATGAAACTTACCTTTCCGGTTAGATATAATAGTCTGTAGGTCTCATTTAAAATGTGTATTTATTATTTACTACTACACAAAAGAAGGTCTTAGTGCCTATTTAAAAGCACTTAACTACCTATTGTTGGATCTCAATAATTAATAATATTTAAAGAATTTTAGTAACTGAAATATATTTAATTTAAACAAATACTTTACTGTTTTGTCAAAATAACTGGTTTCAAATAAAATAATGCGCCTATATCAAAATAAATTATAACACGAAAAGAATAATAGTGAAACAAAACACTTAGGTAGTTTTTGTTATTGATTATTGGTAGAATATAATGTATTTTTTCAAATAAAGATTCTAAATACCCACCCCTTCACTCCTGGCATTAAGATATTGAAACTACACAAATAACATTTTACATAAGGTCATCGCAGATTATCATTGCCGATTGGTTTTAGATATTCCCTTTTTTTAAATAAATAAGTCATTTTAGAGTGCACTCAATATTTTTTTAAAGAAGGCGAAAGAAAGTCTGAGATAGCCTAAAACCAACTAAGTTTTGTGATTAGGCTAAGAAAAGTGATTTTAAGGTTGCCATTAAAATCTGTCAAGTCGTTTCTTAGAGTACAGAGACAAAATTGACCGTTTAACAACGACATCGAATTTGACTGAAAGTTGCTAATCGTCACATTTTTCTGATCCAATGCATGAAATGAAAAACAACTTAAATTGTTACACATTTGTCTTCTAAAGCTCGTGAAAATATCAAAATATACGGCTCAAATAAATCAAACATTCCGAATTTCCGCCATTGAATTTCGAATAAATGTATGCCAGCTTAAGATGGACCTGCTAATAATTGTATTTAATAAATATAAAGGTTTCATTTGAAAAATTATCAAGCCGTGTTCCTGTGAAGAGAGATGAATAGATCTTTTAACATAAAAAAATAGCAAAAAGAAAAAAACTGAGTACCCACCATGCCATTTGGGGTCATGACAATTTGAGATTGCTTAAATTCTTGTAATTGGTATAAGTAACAAAGAAAAATCTTAATATACTCGTAAAAAAGAAGAAGTCCTGACTGACTGATTCATAATCAACACAAAGCCAAAACTATTTTAGCTCGCGACTTGAAATTTTCAGGGCATATTTATGTTACCATATAGGCGTGCACTCAGAAAGGATTTTGCAAAAATTTGATTTGACGACATTAAACTACTTACCCAGTCCAAATTTAATAATCAACGTACAGCCAATACTATTATAGCTAGAGACTTGACATTTTCAGGGTACCTTGTTACAACAATATCAAGGTGCACTAAGAAAGGATTTTTCAAAAATTTCGTTTTAATTCCATTAAACTACTTACCCAGTCCAATTTTATTAATGAACGTGCAGCCGAGACTATTATAGCTATAGATTTGAAATTTTCAGGGTACCTTCTTACAACAATGTCGAGATGCACTAAGAAAGGATTTTGAAAAAAATTAATTTCAACGCCATTAAACTACTTACCCAGTCCAACTTTAATAATCAACGTATAGCCGAAACTATAATAACTAAAGATTTGAAATTTTCAGGATTACCATAACATGTAGGGGTGTACTGAAAAACGATTTTCCAGTATTCAACCCCTAAAGAGGTAAAAGTGAGGTACAAGTTTTATTGGAAAAAATATGTTTTTCGTCTGACCTTCTTAAAATTTAACATAGTCACTCTTAAATATAAGTAATGAAATATATTTATCACCATTTCCCAAATCTCATACCCTAAAGAGATTGAAAGGGGGTAGAAAATGTAAAAAAGGGGTATACAATTTTCAATTTGAAGAAATATTTGTTTTGGATCCGTGTATTCTAGAAATATGAAACACAAATAATGAAACACATATTTAAACATTTTTTCGAATTAATTTCCTAAAGGAATAAAAATATAAAAAAGAGGTATAATTATAGAAAAAAGAGTGTTTTCATTGGAGACAATATTTTTTATCGGTTTTTCTTAAAAGTAAACAAAATATTTTAAAACACAAATTATGATACACGTAATTCAGCTTTCCCCCCCCCCGAATTAATCCTCTAAAAGAACACAAAAATATAAAAATGTATAACTGTTTGAATTGGAGAAAAATATTTTTTATCAGATTTTCTTAAATTCGAATGGAACACGTTTGAAGACAATAAAACAACATATTCTGGTTATAATATTTTTTCATATTCACTGTAAAATAATCATGAGTTTAGATGATCACGCTTTTATTAATATAATTTTTTATGTTTTTAAATTATATCATTAATGAAACAGTTTAAATTTCGTGGGCGAAGCCGCGACCGGTAATGCTAGTATGTTTATACTAATGAGAAGTTTGATGCATACAGTAAAAAGAGGACCAAATAGGTTTTTTTAAGGTGTGACAAATAAATATATCAGATAATTTAAGCACCCGAAATTTTGCTTAACAATTTTGGCAGATTGATATTCCTTAAAATCTAGTTAAAGCTACAAATAACATTGGGAAATGTTTAACTGAAATGCACTAGTCATACTACGTAGGCTATGTAACGTTGCCTTTTGTATGCATAGGACAGTTCTTAAGATGACATTTCAAATTGATATTATATAACCTTTATAATCCAGATATGGAGAAAAAGGCTGTAATTAAATCTTAAACTTCATAAGTTAATTCTTTTTTAAAGCTACAGTATGACTAACTTATTTATAAACCTATAAAAATCGATGAATTTAGAATTAACTAGTTTTTTTGATAGATATGGAGAAATATTGCAGCAAATAATTTTGTTAGAAAAATTTCCATGCAAATAATTAATGTAATGTAATTAATAAAATCGTGTTAATATATTGAATATTACAGCAACATGTGTAGATCAAAGAAATCAAACATTTTATAACAACAAACAGTGGAAACAGCTGTTCGATAAACATGTGGCAAATAAACTTTAATAAGGTCAGCTGTTTCTTTTAAACACATTTTTGTTTTCTTACTAATTAGGCTTAGCTAAAGTTAATATAATTTCAAAACATATTTTGATCTTCTTTACAAATTTAAATTATTAACCAATTAAAATTATACATTACTCATAAATATAGATATAAAAATATTAGGAAAAATCGACTTCCAAACTAGTTTTTAGTCTCTGAAATAAATATACTAATTCGAAAAAACAACTTTACTTCTATATTATTAGATTTGTATTGTGTAAATATTTTGTGTAGCCTACTTCATAACAGTGCAGGATACATATATTATACGTGAAATAATTTATATTACATTAGTAAATTCCTATTAGAAAATAAACAACTGAAGCTGTTTAAAGTGGTAATACTCAGATCCTAGACCATAAAATGAAAATTAGTCCTGACCTAAGGAATTTTGTTTTTGACGAATTTATACAAATTTTGTATATATATATATATATATATATATATATATATATATAAAAACACACACACACACACACACACACACACACACACACACACACACACACACACACACACACACACACAAACTTTGTAGCAATTTAAGTTCAATCTGAATAAATTGTAATTTATATTCCGAAATTTCATTATATATATATATATATATATATATATACGACAATGGTAAGAACTAATTTATTTATTTACAGTTTATTTTAATTAATTTAAAAATAGAAAACCTAATTTATGTAGGTTTTAGTGCTGATTAAAATGTTAAAATCGGATTTTCAACAAAGTGTACCATTTTTTAAAGTTATTTTTTGGTCAAAATTCATTTTATTTTATGAAAGAAATATTAATATTTTTAATTGTCCGTTATCGTGGAGTGTTTAATAAATTTTTTAAAATTGTTTTCAATTACGTGGGTGAAACATTTTTTTAACTATTTAAGAAACTGATTATTTCTCATTTAAGTCTCTTAAATATTTTATTGCACTAATTATTCCTAATATATTATATATTTATGTATTATATATATATATATATATATATATATATATATATATATATATATATTTTGTTATAGTTATTTATTATTTTACCTTTTTGAAATTATGAAATGCAGTTACAACACAGTATATTATTGAATTTCGAAAAAAATCGAATCTAGTTTCTGTTGATCTGATATGGAAAACTTGTTTCTTTTTTAATGGCTAAAATATTCAGCAAATTGTAATTTTTAAACGCGTTTTATTAAAATCAACTCATAGTTGTATAGCCTACCTAAGAAAAATGTTTGTATTTACAAATAAATATGAATTTAAAATAGTGCTTTATACGATAAAAGTATACTACTTCCTTGAAATACGGTACTGAACGCTTTATATATACGTTAGTATTACATTAATATTTTAAATTTTAAACTTTGAAGCCTAATATATGTAACAAAAGTAGAACAAAGAATGGCTATAACTTTGAGCCTCTTATTTTAATAGTAACCAGAAAGTGGCTGAATCAAATTTTTGGTTAAAAACAAAACCAGATTTATTGGATTCTTAAAGGTTATATTTGAGCTAAATTCAAGCAATGTTTTAAAAATAGTCGACTGATTATGGCAATCTTAAATTCTGAATCATAAAAAATGAATAAACGACACAAGTTGAGGAGAAATTATCCCTACATACAAGATTTAGTTAAAAGATCTAGCCTCAGTGTAAGTAAATTTATGTGCAGTATACTTAGAGGAAGTTTATTAAACACAAAGACACACACATACACACACACACACACACACACACACACACACACACACACTTTGTTTGCTTTGGAGGTTCAACACTTTAAAAACCTTTCATATCGAATTCAGTCCGTTATAGGCTATATGCCATACTTTGTTATAGAATCGAGTTTAATTAAATTATACCATACAGTATACTCTTTTTCAATGCGGCTACTAATGTTTAGTTATTCAATGACTGCTCTAGTTTCGAGTTTCATTACTCTATCATCAGGTCAAAAACAACTTAAACAAGGTCAAATCTATGAATCATTCCTTGCAAAGGTTTTAAAATGGCAACAACATAGGTATCACTCACACATCAATAATTAAAACTAATGGCAGTCCGCAGGGTGTGATATTTGGCCGTGTTTATGTTCTGAAGATGGACACTAACGCCCGAAACAGAAGACATTGAATTAAGTAAAGATTAATAGAGACACTGAAACTAAGCACACTATACTAATATTAACTAATCGCTAGGCTATAATGGAATGAAAACATATAGTAAGCTATATCAGGAGACACGCATTGTTGTTTACCAAATACAGGAAACAATAAATAAATGCATTTGACATTGCTGCACCAATTGGCAACAGAGGAAATGGAAAAGGTCTAGGGGCCCTAAACACTTAATACATGCAACAATTTGCATTCTTTTTTATCCGACCATTGTTGCAGATGTTCTAGTATAAAACAATAATACCTTTCTTCTTCTTCTTCTTTTCTTCGACTTTCAGTCGAAAAACATCGTTCCCAGGATTTTGTACACGTGTTTTTATTGTGTAAAGCTGTTAATTTTTTCTGCAATGTAATATTTTGTTCTCTGTTTGTTTTCATATTTGAAATAATATTTTATTGACGTTTTTATTGTTAAAAAGTGTTATGGAGCTATTAATTATCTTGTTCCTCGTAATTTCTTTTCTTTACCTAATAGCCTATAAATTTTGTTTTTATAATTAATTTATGTTATTTAATTCGTACACCTACACTCGTATAACACAACTTCTTAAAATGTGTCGAATTCAAGGTGCTGGATTCCGAATCTGAACTATACCGTGGTGGCTATTCCAATAGCTTATTTTCCAAATGATGCTCGCTTGAAATGTTTGAAAATTAAATTGACAGAAAGATTAAAATAATCAATGGTAGAACCTAGGGCAATTACAAATTATTTTTAGTATAGCCTATTAGGCCACTCGTGTATTATGCGTAGCTGTTTTATAAGGGTAGGCTACATTGATGGTTAAACTAAGTCAAAACTGCTAAAAATAGTTTTAGAAAAAGTTAAGCTTTAATATTTCATGAAACAATTTTAAATCTAAGAAATGGAAGAAAAGTTAATATTGTATTATATAATATATTATAAAAAAATTTAAAATTTAATCAGATTTAGGTTAATCAGGAAAATTAAATATATTTTGTTTCTATTTCAATGACTTTCAATTATTCATTCCATCCGGATTTTTTTATGTATTTTAATTTATTTGGAAAATATTTATATGCACTTTGTTGTCTGTATGTTTAGAAGTGCCAATATACATAATACGTAGTCTTGTTTGATTTCTTTCTATGTAAACTAACAATTCAATTGGACTAATCTAATTATTAATATTTAAAAAAAACGTATCTGTCACATTATATAAACTTTTAACAACATAGATTGAATATTGTATTAGTTTAACCTTGTTTTGAACAATTTATAACAAGAATGTTTAAATTAACTGGTAAATTTTGTAACATTGATAACATAACATTTTTTAAAATTTTATTTTCTAAGCCAGATAACTCTTAAATCAATATTATGCTCTTCGAAATTATTATAAGCGTAGCACTTAAATATTAATAATTCATATTTGAATCTGAACGAGGGCCTAACATTTTGATTTATACAGTTCCAATATGGCGGCCGAAGCTAAATCCGTCAATTTATTATATCTCTAACTATAACGCAGCCCTTGCAATCATTATTTACTCAACTATCGATATTCAAAAAGATTTCCCATAAAAATCATTGTTCGTTTTCTACTAATGACGCGTAGTGGACTAGCCGTCGACCAATCAGGGGCTATTTCAATTGCCCTCCCTCAGTACACAGTATGGGCGGGAACACAAATACTAAAACCCTCCCACCCCACCCACATTACCCCACCGACATACTGATTAATCATTTCGTTTTCATTTCCAAAAAAAATATTATCTCCCTCCCCCTCTCAAATAGTTCTACTATTGATTGATAGAGGCGGCTATTGTTATCGCACACTGGACGGTCACCAACTATGTACAGGGCTGATATAAACCGGTCAGGTACATCTAGAGGTCCATGCTAAAAGAACTGATACAAGAGAAAAAGATACATGTTTCTAAAACTGGTACTGGTCATTGTCCTCAAGTTTGAACCACCCGAGGGTAAAATTATTCAGAAGAACTTTACAACGCAAAATTGCAAAGTAACTGTTAACCATAAAGCTGTTCTTGTAAATATCTGATACTACGAGTACATTATCTCCTTATTTTATAAAATGCACTAATCTAAAGGTAGAAACGTAAGTCGGCATTTTGACCACAAAGTTGGAAACTGCATTTATTACATAGTAAGTGGGGTCATGAATTTCGAATATATTCTTCAAATGTTGTACTTTATTAGCTAAATTATATGATATATATCTATTGATTAGTTACCTCAAATTTTTTTACAGAGGTTTATTTAACTACAGTACTTGAAACTCAAAAAAAAAAATTTAAAATTGAACTAGGGTACATAATAAATGGATAAACATTTTTTCATTAACGTAACAAAAAATATTTTCATTAAGTTAATGGTTACTAAAATAGTCCATAAATTTTAAACATTAACAATAAGAATTTTCATTTAGTACATGGAACATTTGAATAAAAATTATTTACATGGAAGGGCGCTTCCACGCGTGCAGAAGATTAAGAACGGTGTGCGAGGAAGAATTGTTTTGGTAATATCAAAAATATTCTTTGTTCAGGTTAATATATACCAACTTTTGTTTTTGTGTAGAATCGTTGATAAGTTAAATACGTTTTATGAAAAAGTCTGTCTCCAGTATTGGACAGAAAATTGAATTAGTCACGTTTAGAAAAAGAAATAGCAAGGAAACTTTAACTATTGAACTAAGTATTTGTAAATTACAGAATAATACTTCATACTCAGGTAAGCTTTTACCGTAGCTAGCAAATACTAGCTGCATGTTCCCCTTTGATCTATTGTGCTTCCTTATTCATCTAGTCGGGTAGATCGATACTTGTCCTCTTGTGAGGTCACGGAGCCTTGCCTGTACTATTAATAGTGCACTCATTGTCTCCAATTTGTTAAAATCCAAAACCCAAAAAAGATTCTTATATTACAGTCTAGGGAATATTTATGCCTTCTTGCAATATTCACCTGCTTAGATAAACATCCGGTTCGAGGCAGATATGCATTTGCATTTAAGGAATTAAATGTTTCTTCGTCTGCATTAGCCCAAGTGTGCACAATAGTCGGACGTTAAAAACAAAAAAAAGAAAAAAATGTTTCTTGAACGAAACAATTTTTGAATGATTGTGAACAATGTGTATTTTGATTTAAAATTAGATTTTTGGTATATCTGATTATTTACGATTTGTTAGCCGATAAAAATAGGCCATGACTTATGTTGCATTTTTAAAATTGGATACGATTTTATTTTGAATTATTATATAAAATTAATGAAAACAATATTTTCTATTTCAAGTAGCCTACTTTGCTCAATGCTGTCGAACTGAAATTTCCAAGATGCTTATGCAACATTGTGTGCATTTTATACTGTTGCGTGTTTGGTCGAAATCGGTGAAATAATTATGGACGTGTGTGTACGGACGGACACACACACACACACACACACACACACACACACACACACACACACACACAATCTTTTTCAATCACAGGTCATCTATAAAACAGATAATTACAACTAAAATATCGTTTTCCTTATTTCATCTAACACAAAGTATTATAACCACACAATATATGTACCAACAAACCTCTTCAAATAATAGTGATATTGTCTTCTCTTAAAATAAGTACAGTCAAAAGTGACAGTAACGAGAAAAAAAACATAAAGGAAAGGAAAGCCATAACTCCGTAGTATTCTGTGGTACAAAAACGTTTCAAAAGAGGATAAGAGACAAAAATATATGATACTATCGTAAAAATCATAACAATACCTAGTACGAACGTTTGCCCAATTAAAGGAAAAACATCGAAAATGCTAAGAGTGAAAGAAATGGACTTTTGGTATTTTATAACAAAAAATTAAGTTA
Organism: Callitettix versicolor; assembly: GCA_022606455.1. NCBI lineage: Eukaryota > Metazoa > Arthropoda > Insecta > Hemiptera > Cercopidae > Callitettix > Callitettix versicolor. The sequence goes on from CM040184.1 coordinate 47,080,293, forward strand.
TAAAAAATTATCAATTTAATTTAATTTTAACCTTAACTTTAAACTGTACCATTACTTTATGCAAAAATTTATAACATAAAATGATGTTTATGAATAAATAATTTACACAGTAGACAAGATTGGGCTTTGATGATAACTAAAATTTTATTCATTTATTTGAACACAAAAAAAACATAACCTTGAATGCAGTACAGTTTCGGTTTGCTGATATCTTTACAATCTATTAATACCAATTTTAATAATTATACTACTACCTACATACATTTACTTTTTCAATTGCCAACTCGTTTAAATTTATAATTTATTTTACAAGGTACCTGTAATTTCTTTAAATTTATGACATTTTGTTCAATGGTTGAATGCACGGTTTTCTTAATTACATTATAAGATAATTAGTTTTAAAATTTTTCTGCTAGTTAATTTACTTCCATTTATAATGTTTGAGTTATGCTATTGTCTTTATCTGTAGTTGGAAGTTGAAGTTCATTGATGATGCTGTAGATTATTATTCTCGATGCTACTGAAGTTATCGATGAACAGAAAAAATTCAAGTGACGACAGTTAATACAAAATCAAAAAAGACTTTAGCCCTTGGCTAATTTCTAATTAACAAAGCACTTTAGCTCAATACAAATTTATTAATTAATTATCAAAAACTTTCATAAACTCGTGGCGTGCATACAGTATCTTCCTAACATAATCTACTCGAAAAAGCTATTCATTCCAAAGGACTCTCTCGCTGACTACCTTCCCCGGCCGACTTCGTCGTGATAAGACCGCGACCCATGGAATCACTCTTTCATCACATTCTCACTAACACAATACCATCAGGCCTATGTTATACTGTAGCAACAAGTGTGTCGTTCAAAACTACGTTTAGAACGCAGCTTTATAATTTTATAAATAATAATAGCCTAAATATTATTATTATGTTAATAATTATAATAACAGTTAATAATACTTATGATAATCGTAACAGTTATTGTTCAACTGTTATACAAGTTGTACGAATACAGGTACAAATTTATGTAGTAAATTTATTTTATAAATAGTTCTTTAGGCCTGCGTTTAAAATATATAACGTGTGTGTTAAGTTACTAACGGTTGCAAGAAAACTATTTTTTCTTTGGGGTACTTCAGAGCTCTGGGGCTTCCGCGACACTTAACTGTACAATAAAACTGTTAAATTCCTTTCCTTTCTAATTAAATTTGTGACTTTTTTAATTGGCAATGCTCAGGCTTTCTACTTGAAAAACTAAAATTTATTTCGTTCTTATTGTACGATAACTGATTCATGAACCACATCATCTGTTTTTAGGCGCACTTTAACATTTTACAATATTTTGAATATTAATTTTCTTTGCATAGTACAGAAATTATTTACATATTTGTTTAAATTTAGCTGCGATATTATATATATATATATATATATATATATATATATATAGGAGATATATATATATATATATATATATATATATATATATATATGTGTGTGTGCGTGTGTGTACTACCCAACATTCCAGGGAATTTGAATTCCGTGAACCGTTTGTGATCATCTGTGATGGTAAGAGGGTGCGTTCTTGCGTTTCGTGCGTTTGCGTGACATTGTGCTTCAGTGTTGCGGTGATTTTTTTAAACTTGTGTAAATGACAGATTTTAAGGAGAAAAGAATCTGCATAAAACTTTGCTTCAAGCTTAAACAAACAATTGCAAAAACCCATTCAATGCTTGCGAAACCAGTTGGTGAATTGCTATGAGTTGAATTTAATCGTTTCTATGGTACACAGCTACAAGGATGGGTGAACACATGCCGACTTCGTTGAGCGTTCAGGACGACCATCGACAAGCGTAACACCGAAAACATCATGAAAGTACATGAGGCACAGATCTTAGACACAAATCTATGTTGTCTGTAGGAGAGTCGTACGGGTCTACGCAACGCATCTTTTTTGGAAAATTTATGCATGAGAAGTATTGTTGCAAAATGTGTACCACACTGCTCAGCAGTGACGAAAAAGATAATTGACTGGCTGTCTGTACCAAGTTTTGAACTTCAGCAAGAAATTACCCCAATTTCATCACTAATTTTGTAACTGGTGATGAAACATATGTTTAAGGTAATGACCCTGAAATTAAGCAGCAGTCGTTGCAGTGGAAGTCGTCAATTTCAAAAAAAAAGGACAATGTTCGCAGCAATCTTGATTGTTTTCTTTTTTGTGTGTCGAAGACATTATTCACAAGAAAGTTATCCTCCCGGTTAAACTATCAATAGAAAGTCCCATTTTGAAGTTTTGAAGCGGCTGCATTAGAGCATTAGACGCAGACGTTCTGAACATTTTGAGAACAAGAGCTGGGTTTTCCACCACGACAACGCCCCTGCGCACACATCACTAGTCAATTCATATTTGTTGGCTTCTAAAAGTAAAGTAGTGATTTCCTACCCACCCTACATGCCTGATATCTCCATGAGACTTCATTCTGTTTCCCAAGATAAAGTTGAAATTTAAAGGTCGTGGTTTTGATACAACTGAGAAGATTCAGGCAGAATCGCAGGATGTGTTTCGAACACACACTTGCAGACTTCCAGGGATGCGTGGAATCATGGAAAAACTACCCAGTGATCAGTGTATCCAGATATAATTTAAAGGGATTATTTTGAAGGAGACGGTGGAAACTAGAAATTATGATTAGTAATTTTATTTTTATGAGAAAATTCCTCAAACAAAATATGTTTTAAGGTAGCACCTATTTTGTGTGTGTGTGTGTGTGTGTGTGTGTGTGTGTGTGTGTGTGTGTGTGTGTGTGTGTGTGTGTGTGTGTGTGTGTATATGTATGTGTGTGTGTGTGTGTGTGTGTGTGTGTGTGTGTGTGTGTGTGTGTGTGTGTGTGTGTGTGTGTGTGTGTGTGTGTGTGTGTGTGTGTGTGTGTGTGTGTGTGTGTGTGTGAGAGAGAGAGAGAGAGAGAGAGAGTGTGTAACAGTGTATCCTGCAGCACGCAATATAATCCGACAAATATTTCATTCTATAGAAAACGCGATTGTCTCTTCGCAAGGAAAACTCCAATAAAAATCACACAAGCTGTACCATCAAATGGCCCCCCGGAATAACCGCTCACCACGCGTACCACTTAACACGGCGTGGCAGCACCACATTGCTGACATAGAATCAAAGACATTTGGTAAGTGTCAGTACTACTTTGTTAAGAACTACTTTGTTGCGCGTATAAAAAGTCCATCAATACCTAGTCAATGAAGTTATACCTATTAAAGCTAATGATGCTGAAGTCCACACACAATCTCAACGTTTAAATACTAAAAAATATCGAGAGAAAGCAAAACTGGTTTTAAACGTTACATAATTTATGTTCTTATATTCACTCAGACATTTTAAATAATTATTTTTTCTCATTTCATATCTTTACAAATTAAGGTGTTTATATAATCGTGAAACGTTTAGAATGTTGATGTGTGATACATTGTTTTAAGCGTTTTTTAATGGTTATATATAATACGGTGAAACGATCTCTATAGTTTTAATGTGACTACTTTATTAAGAAAGGTTTACACAGCATTTAGAAATACTGATCACCTTCCCCAAACATATTCCTCAAACATTATAAAATAATATGCCTTATCTCGTCGAATCAGATCTATGTTGCTCATACTTTATTCTCATTTTAAATAGAATTTTGTTCGCGCAGCAAAATCCGTTCAACCGATTCAAAATGGCAGCCATTAATTTTTTTCCTTAAAAATTATCTCTATTTTACATTTTTTGGCAATCCGATTTCACTATCGTATATATTCAGTGCTAAAATACGATTAAGTTGACACTTTTGGTTTCAAAATTTAAAATTTCAACTTAAGTAGATTTTTACGTTGCTAGGCCTACACAGAACAACATATTTTTTCAAATATGTTTAAGGAAAGGTGTAAAAAAATTAAGAAACGTTAGATTTTATTGTTGTATTTTTGTTGTGAAAAAAAACAGACATGTTAGCATTTTAAAATGCTGTCTAATATCGTTATTAAATTTATTTTGCATTTGGATAGTCGCTTCTATCACGTTAGCAAAACAAAAATTGTATTTATAATTATTTAATTAATCAAATAACTTAAGTATTTTCGATAAAATGGATATTTTATGTTTTTGCTTATAACAGCTGATTATCTTAAATGTTTAATATAGATTTTAAAGAGAGTGTAGTAGGCTAATAGAAGCCAATCAACACTTTTAAATATTTATGGAATCACGAAATGTGTGCAATACCATACATTTACTGAAAGCAAAAATTCTATTCAAGTGATATAGATTCGCCAAATTATTTACAAAAAGACGATTATTTTTCAAAAATATACTGATTGTGTATACCTTATTTGTATAAATTTTTATTTTTATTTCGAATCATTTATTTGTTAATAGGCCTACTTCGAAACAATTAACATCTTTTCCCTCAGTAAATATGCTTCTATATACTAAGAGTATGATCGTCATAAAAAGATATAATCAATAAATTAAAATAAGTTGTTTTTTGTTGTTCAAATAAGGTTGTTGTTGTTCATACAAACGTGTAAGTGTAGTAGGCTCAGGTATTATACCTAACAACTTCTATCTTGGTTATTAAATTATATGCTTTGAGTTGTACAAATAAGATTTTACACTTTTATATATTTGTTTTGAAGTCAAAAAAGTTGTTTGGCTGTATTTATAAAAAAACCTCATATCCTACCTCATATCCTACCTCATATCATGTTCGATAATTTTTGAATTTTAAACTGTTAAATTTTGAAAAATTCGTAATTAATTACAAAAAAATCTAGATTTTGAAGAGAAGTTAAGAATAGTTTCTCATTTTTACATAAAATTCCTACGGTAACCTTTCCAAACCTTCCACAACTTGTACCCAAGTTGAAGGGCACGAGTACGTAAAATTTCCATCATTCCCTCTTTACACGAAAAATGCAAATATTTTATGAAATTAATAGGCTAACTAACATAAAGACAACACTGGAATACCTAGACTTAAGTAAGATCAACAAGCAACAACTATTATAATTTATAGTTACAGGCCGTTTAACTCTACAGTAAATTGCATACTTTTATTGGAACTCAAAACTAAGTTAAATATGATTCACTTTATCATTTATTTGTTCCAGCTCTAAAGTAGAAAGGTGGACACTGAATCATTTAGTGATAAGATAAAGGAAAGGTTTACATCATTATTGACATATCTATAACTACAAATAAAGTAAACGACATATTATAAAGGCTGATATATAATTGCAATCTATATTTCACAGTAGGCTTAAATGTGATGAACAAAAAAATCGACCGCGAACATTTATTTTTTTAAAACAATTATTTTTTTAAACAAAATCTTTGCACGTCATAAATATAGAAAGAGGCCATATTTTACTTACTTCTAGAGAAATATTTTCATACTGACTACAATAACTGTAATATGGGGTCGAAAGCACAAATATATTTTCAAAAAAAGACCTCCTATATAGTATGCTTTTCGCTGTTTTCTATTTCATTTGGACTTACTAATGCTTTTAAATTTTTATCAAGAAGTTTAATTTTTTTAAAAAATAATTTCATGGGAATGGAGTGACATGTAGGCTTACTAATATAAGATCATCAAATCATGCTTTCTTTATATTTTTGTAATATGAGCGGTCTTGAAAACATTTTAAAATTTATTAACTTTATAAATCAAGGTGTATAGCAATACTAGTTAAAATAATTTTTTTAGGCAACAATCCCATTTATAATTTAATTCTTATGCAAATAGAGAGCGTGATTTTTGGTGATGTGATTAACAATTTATTAACACGTAAATTAAAGTAATCAAAGAGATTGTTTATAAAATGTAAGCATTATAGTAACTTCCGTTGCAATATGTTTTCTGTTTGCAACATGTGTTTAAAACAACAAATTAAAACAGGTTTATGAAATTCCTAAACACAATGTACAATATTACGCAATCGACGGAAGTAACTATTAACGGACAATGTTATCTATGCATAAGTATAAGTATAATGTAAATTATCTGTTATACAAATGTGTTTGTTCAGGTGTGAACTGACCATGTGGAGGTGGAGGTACCTGCACATATGTGACAGCTCTAACTGGACTCAACAACTTGGCGCGAGCCCAAGCACCTCAGGCCAGCTGTAAACATTGCCAAATTGATAAGAACAACTTATATTTATTAGCGTTTTTCTGATAGGTTGTCGCCATCACGTTCTTGAAAAAATAAGTAATAAAATGTTTTTGACTCCGAAGTTGTGAATCTCGATGATGTATTGGATTCCTTATTTAAATCAATACATAATGGTAAAAGACACGTACTTTATTATTTTAAGATAATACACATAAAATAACATATGTAAATAACTCATTTTTGAAAAGCTTTTATTGTTTTATGGCTCGAGTGAAAGCGGTAACACGTCAAGCGTGAATTTATTTACTAGCAAATGTATTTAAGTAGGGTGATAAATATTTGGGCAAAAGAAAGGTTTAATAAAATACGTTTCTTATATTTTAAAAAGAACCTTTTTATGGGCTCTTTATAGGTTATATAATTTAATAACCTATAATAGGTTATTTTTAGGTTTTTATAAGTTATAGGTTACAAATAAACCTTTTAATAAAAAAGAATTACATTGAAAAAATTGATAACGAAATTTAGAGAAATTGGATGCGATCGAAATACACTTAAAACAGTTAGCTATCAGTTCTAACCGAACAAAGTTGGTTATTTCTGATCGCATAACACAAAGCCCAAGGGACGATTACTAAGATAATTGGTTTTAGTTTCATGGTAAATATTTAATTAACTTTACACCTTATTCCTACAACATAACTATCGTTCATGTACACAATACCGATTAGGTGTTAAATATTGCCGAAAGTCTTTTCGGAATGTATGAGAATATTCGAGGAATTAGTCGGATTATTCATGTTATATTTTTCCCATAACGTGAAAAAGTTTGGCGCTAATACATGTTAAATTTTATTTTATCTGATATTTTTAAATTAATAATATTGGTTTCCTTTATAGCAGCAACTGTCAATCTTTAGGTTCTGTGAATGTGAAAAAATAACGTTAACAATGCACTTACTTCGGTAGATAATATGTATAGCCTAAATATTACCAATGTTAAAATAAAATAACTTGAAAAAAATGTTTGAATGTATAATGATTAAAAAATAATACGATAAAACGTTTTACTAAAAGAACCATCAACCAAATATTAATATATATATATATATATATATATATATATATATATATATATATATATATATATATATATATATATAGGCCTATCAAGTCATTGTCTATCTGCTAAAAAGAGAAATAATTCAAAACAAAAAAGAAATATAGAAATCCTAGTCTATCGTTAAATGCATTTATTTAAGTTTATGCCTATAAATTTTCTAAATAAAACATCCTTTAACTCGATGTGATTTTTTCGTGTTGGTTTCTAGAGCGCAACTGTCAAGAATTGTAAACTTAAGATGTAGATAGGCTGCTTCAGAAGTTCTAACTGAATTTATGGTCTCCTTTGTAAACTTTCCGTAATAAATATGCATTGTAGCATTTAATGTATGAAGGCTTCTGGAAGACATACGACGTTTTATAATCAGTATTTTACCGAGTTATTTTAGTGTAACAAGCAATAATCGATACAATTTTTCGAATTTCTCTCATTACGTCTGAAATAACGTATGTAACGTAATGATAATTTAAAAAAAGAGCAAATTTGCGTTAACGTAATTGTAAAATAAATTAAAATATTTTATTGTTTATAGGAAGTAAATAAAATGAATATTTAAAATGGAAGTACTTTTAAGGGAATTTAACACTGTATTAAATGTTTTATCGATTAACAATTAGATATATAAATAAAACTTACTGCATGTGCAAAAACAATTTTGAATGTGTGTGTCTAAAACCCTAACACATAAATTCAAACATTATTACAAATTTTGTTTAGGTTATTATTTTTAGTGTAAATTTTAATCGGTTCTGCTTTCGTGAACTGTGCTTAAAATCAGAGAGCATTAGGTGGACTATATTGATCTACGTTAAGATAAACATAATTAATTAATTAAACCCCGAACAAGTCATTGAATTAAATAAAAATAATAAATAAAAAAATTGTTGAAAGAGCTAGAGAATAATTAAGTGTGAATAATAAACATTTAAAAAAATGGAAAAGGTAAAGTAATTTCGTTTAATGAAATAACATAAATTATATCATTAAAACATGAATTTTAATTGTTTAAATTTAGTTTATTATACACTTATATTAAATTGTATATCAAGCAATAAAATCATAAAAATTAAATGTTTTATAATCGAATTAAAATAGAATAATTTAATTTTTGTTTTATAAAGGTAGCAGAATATTTTATAGATTCATAAAATTAATATACTTATATATAGGCCTTTTATATATATATATATATATATATATATATATATATATATATATATATATTAATAATAATAATTATTATTATTTGCGTATAGACCCTGTTGGATCAAGCAAAGCACTCCGACTCATGTCTTGTTCCTTCTAATCCTCCACACCTCCCTCATCCTGTCCCCCATGGATCCTCTTCCGCTCCTCTGTCCATTTTACCCCTGAAATCTCTTTGGGATTTCATTCTCTGGGACCTTCCAACCGAGCATCTTTCTCCAGTATACGTGCCTGTCTTCAACGTCTGTTGAGTCTATTTCTGCGTCATGTAGGTCTATTCTGACTTGTAGGTCCACGACGTTGTTGATTTGACTCCTTGTATATACTTAAGGATTCTGTTGGTAAGTCTCGTTGTTGGGAGTCTACTGATGTGTCCATAGAACCGAAGCCTCCTTCTTCTGATATCGATGCTGTGGTCTTCCGGGACTGCAACCTGTATCCGTCTTCTGTTAATCTCGGCCAAGGATCTTCCTCAAGATTTTGCGTTCTTCCTTCAAAATACCCTCCATGGTAGCTTTTGTGTGGAGTGCTAGCGTCTCGCTTGCATATAATACCTCCGGTTTTATGACTGTGTTGCAGTGTCTGATTTTTGTGTGCGTCGACATACATCTCTTATTGGAGATATCACGAGTTATACCAAGAGCCCTCTTCATTCTCAGTAGCCGAACCTTTTGCGCAGCCTTCTCGCCACCTGTGAGTTCAAGAATTTCTCCCAGATATTTGAAGTGCTTGACTCTGTTTATCTTACCATATTTTGTGTTTAGTTCTTGAATATTTAATTTTGTACAGAAGAATTCGGAATTCGGAATTTTGTACAGAAGAATATTGAATATATATATATATATATATATATATATATATATATATATATATATATATATATATACACCTGCAAAGCGTTCCTGCAAACATTTCCTTTTATTGATATAATATTTAGCCACCAATTTGGGAATTAGTTTTTATAATATTAAAGCTACCACTTTGGACGCCGATTTCCATAATAATCACCTCGTAAGGCGTTAATCTTTGATAATACAAATTTAATTAATGCACAAATTGTTATTATTTGTTGAAAATTTACGGAAGTATTTTAAGGTTTTGTTTAGTAAACTATTATATATCCTATAAACAATTCTTTTAATAACATATTTATACTCAAATTAATTAATTAATATTACAATTGGCTACTAAAAAAATGAATAATTTATCTCGGGGTGGTTCTTTGATACTGCAAATGGAAACTAAGAAGGTTATTGGTAGTGTTCAATATATTTCACTTATTACAAAAAATATTACAATGTTAATTATAAAGATGATTATTGAATGTCTTTAATGATGCAAAGTTAGAATGTGTAGTAGGGAATTTGGCAGTGTCTAAGCTAATGAGATTGAAAAAAAAATTGGAGTTTGTTACTCCTGTCAAAGGAAGAATATCTGTTGCAGTTTTGTTTATTTATAGATATTTTAGTAGGACAGTTTCTCTACGCCACCGACACAGATGAAACTAATTACGATGTCATTCCAGTTAAAACTGTATTTATATCATAAATAAATATTTTTATGTCACGTTTACACCATTGAAGAAGAAAGTTTTAGGCAAACCCAAAATTAGTAAATACACTACGATAAAATCAATTTTTATGTGAAATATTCAAGTCTAAAAGTAGGCGTACGTTTACAATCTCATTGGATGAATACATTTCTTTGAATTCAAATTTCTTTTGCCGTCAACATCCTGCAAATGTATATGTTTGTTTTGCCTACATGACTTTTCGCACATTTTAAGAGTCCTATTCTATTTATAATGGATTGTAAAACCTATCTTTTCTTTTCTTGAGTAACGGCATCCTGACATTAACTTTTTATTGTATTTTGCCGCTTCTAATGTCCTTTTTTAACTGACACATTCTATCAATTTTTTAAAATTTTAAACAGCTAAAGTATACAGTTACACGCTAGTGATACAGAACGCGCATAATTACTTGCATCGGAACTTTTACAGAATCACAGTTATTTTCTAGAATAATCATACAGACATAAGCCAAGGCAATACTGGCTTCCTTTATCATTATATAAGCTAATTAAGGAGAAAAAACAGCTAATAGCCGTTTGGGTGTGTTTTCCCCATTACCTCTAGAACGTTAAGTTTTTTTTATATCAACTTATTTACATTGATTTTAATGATTAATCAACTTTAAAAAATTATATCAGTTTTAGGGGTTTTTGTTAATAGAGTAGTTCGCGAAGAAGATATTTTTGGTACGATAAGAAAATGTTGTTTTTGTGGATTTCTATGAATAATTGAATTAAATTTAAGATAACGTTTCTCACCATTTATTTAGTTAATATTTATTTAAATAACAAAATAATATTTGTTTTAATATAAAAGATTTGAAATTGTTGTACACTGTTTTAAAAAATAGTTTGAAATACTTAAATCTTAATAGTGCACATATTTTTAAATATATAAATACGTTGGCTGCTTCAACAACAATAATAAATATATATCCTATATATATCACTGTAATGTACATAACGTTATGCCCGGTAAAAAAGATTATAATTACATTTCTCCGACAGTGGTTTATGTATATATTGCACAGTTTTCAGTATTCTAGCCATTATAGACCGAGGGAAATAAAGCACTTATGACCCCGTTCGCTAATAAATAAGAATATGCCACGGTTATAAGTTATATATTTGTTTTCAATTAGCGATATGCACATATGCCAGACAACCTACAGATATCTGTCAAGGCGATAGTGGGCTGCAAGAGAAGTAATTTATTTGACAAAAGTGTTGTTGCATTATGTACAAACAGCTACCACTGAAATATAAAGACAATAAAGTCGTTTGTAACCGTGTCACTGACAGACGCCTTTCCTTCAGATTAGGTTCAATGTAGTGCATGAGGGCTTACTGTCAAACAATATAATAGGTTTAGTGACGGTGTCTGTAAGATAGCCTATAAATTAGGATTTACAGTTATAGGCTACTGACTGTTTACGTGGCGGGTGGGTATACAAATGTTTACGTTGAACCAAATACCAAATATGCATTTTGTTTTAAAATATAATCAATCTTTTATTTTATCTTTTAAAAACCTCTAAACCACAACTTTATTGTTCTTCAAAATTCGAAACGCGATCTTAATTATTATTTAAAAAAATGTTTTTTAATATATTCTGTCATATAACATTATTTAAAATACAGAATATTCCTGTCAAAAGAAGACTATGTGTTGCAGTTTTGTTTATTTATAGATATTTTAATAGGACAGTTTCTCTACGCCACCGTCAAAGATAAAACTACTTAAAATGTTATTCCACTTAAAATTATATTATCCTTTCATAGCCTAAGTAAATAAATAAGTATTCTTACGTGACCTATATACCATTGAAGAAGAAATTTTAGGCAAATCCAAAAATTAGTAAATAACCTACTACAAAATCAAGTTTTAATATTCAAGTCTAAAAGTAGGCATAATTTATCATGTAGGCCTAAATATACATTAAGGGTTAGTAGCTATATTATTTGACCTTTATTCTGGGAAAACCATACGATAAACGTTATTCGCCTTTAAAATTGATAGGAAAGTAACACTAATCTGTAGTTTTTCACGTAATTGTATGAATAGTGCGTGTTCAATTTTACACGTAAAACGTATTGTGTTTAACATTCTTCTGTAGTTTTAATTTTACTTTATCCTAGAAAAAACAGAGTAAAAATTGCACTTGTTTTACAAAATCAAATCAATAGACTATATAGGTTTAGCCTTATTCATTCAAGTTTTGTTAGACACAACATTAAGTAAATAGGGTAAAATTAAGTTTTAGGAGTTAAATTTACAAACTATTAAATCATATTGTTAAATCATATTAAATCATATTGTGTGCACATTTAAATTCTGTGTGAATGTTATTCGTGTTGGGTCTTAGAATGATTTTTTTTTCTAAACACAATTTCAGAAAGAGTAATAAGGCCGTAAATTAACAAACACAGCTTTTAAATTTAAAGTAAATCTTGAAACCCCAAAATAACATTATTTAAACCGCCTAATATTCAAAGCCATTTTGTTTATTCTTGGATTTTTCATGATCTCATTTTTACATAATTTTGGAACGTTCTCACATTTGTATAATTTTAATACAAAGTAAAATTAACTGAATAATTTATCATCAGAAACCTTGCGCTTTTTGGTGAACGTCCAATTGTCTTATGTCTTGCCAACATTGTACCTGACTAAACTGCAACGAGCTTTTACAAAATTATTAAGTACATTTTTTTCTTTTTCATGAATAAATTTTTAATAGCGCTTATAGCTGAAATTTAATTATAAAAAAATCCTTACATGCCTTACATGGCATGTAGTGTAAACGAATTTGTGTAATACGATAATAGATTTTTTCTATTACATACTGGACTTTGGGTTTTACTTACATAGCTTTACTTATAGATAGCTTCGCATCTGTAGACATTTAAAGAATGCATATAAAGAATCACAAGGTAATTAAAGAAATTTAGTAAGTATTAATTACGAGGTGTGTTCGGAAAGTAACGAGAATTTTTAAAGTTCGATTGTCAAACATTTTTTTCTTATTATGTTGGTATACATGCCCTTGAAGTATGATAAAACTTTCAGCTGTTTTCATTGTTGACTTTGTCTGTGACAGCCGCTAAGGTTAGACGTATTTTTATGAGCTCGGCGATTTTCATTTGTTAAAAAAAAAATGGATCTAAGGATTTATACAAAAGGTTGTGTAAAAAATGGAATAAAGTGTAACAAAGTGTGTCAAATGTTGTGTGTCAAAGTGTGTCATAGGCCTATGTTGAGTCTGCTATGAGTAAAGCAAGAGTTTATGAGTGGTATAAGCGTTTCCAAGAAGGCCGTAAAAATGTAGAAGATGACGAACGCCCTGGACGCCCCAGCACATCAACAACCGATGAAAACGTGGAAAAGTGAAAGAAATGGTTATAAACAATCGCCGAATCACAATTAGAGAGGTCGCTGATGATGTTGGCATATCGGTTGGATCATGTCATGACATTGATTTAAAAAAATGTATTGTGTTGCAGCAAAATTCGTTCCAAAATTGTTGAATTTTGAACAAAAACAGCGGCGAATGGAAGTTGCTCAGGAGTCACTAAATAAAGTCAACGACGATTCACAATTACTGAAACGTATTATAACAGGTGACGAAACATGGGTTTACGGATATGACGTCGAAACTAAGGTTCAATCATCCCAGTGGAGGCATTCTGGCTCGCCAAGACCGAAAAAGGCTCGACAAGTTCGGTCGAGCGTTAAGGTTATGCTCACTGTGTTCTTCGATATTAATGACATAGTGCATTATGAATTCCTGCCAGCAGGTGAAACGGTCAATAAGGATTACTACCTACAAGATCTGAAAAAAACGGCCGGATCGGTGGAAAAACAATTCATGGCTTTTGCACCAGCTCACACTTCATTGCTTGTTCGTGAATTTTTGGCCAAAAACAGTACTGTAACGATGCCCCAGCCTCCATATTCGCCAGACATGGCTCCGTGTGACTTTTTCCTATTCCCAAAAGTAAAGAGAACCTTAAAGGGCCGTCATTTTACAGCCGTAGATGACATTAAAAGCGCAACGCTGAAAGAACTAAAGGCTATCTCAAAGATCGAGTTTGAGAAGTGTTTCGAGGATTGGAAGAAGCGCTGGCACAAGTGCATAATCTCCAGTGGGGACTATTTTGAAGGCGACACCATCAATGTAGAAGAATAAATAAATATTCTGTTCATAAAATTAAAATTCTCTTTACTTTCTGAACACATTTCGAACATGTCACACCAAAGAAAAAATTTGCAATGTAAACAAATATTTATACAGGAAAAAATGGTGTCTGAAAAGCGATGAATGCAATTAAACCAAAAGTTCCTAGTTTAATTTAATTGGTGTAATTTTTTACGTAATAAACAATGAACAATGAAGTTAAAAGAACTGACAAATAAAAAAATTAAATATAAATATATGATTACTTTCTTAATATACCATGTACAAAGAAAATATTTTGATAACTATAAAAGTGATATTAATATTTCAATGTATGCATTCTTTTTCAGGTCTCCTGAGGCCAACAAGTGGTATGAAGTCCAATTGTGTGTCTGTGGACACGCTTGACAATAAAATCATTAACCGTTTCAATGAAACTCGGCACGAAGATCTGCTTAATTCAATATCTGATATTTTTTAACTAAAAATTCGTTCAAAGCTCTTTTAATGTTGAATCATTTACAATTTAAAAAAATCAGCTCTAACGAAATTGTTTAATTTTTTCCGAAATATAACACGTTCATTATATTCTCCTAAGAATCTAGTTCGAAAACTATCGGTAAAAAATTAGAAATTATTTTCTGCAGGTTTTCTTGAACACATGATTTTTTTAGGCAGACACAAAGGTTCGTACTTTAGTCAGTGTAAAAATTCAAACTGAAAGAAATGTAAGTTTCGGAAGTACCACAAAAAATATAAAATAAATAGATTTTTAGATTTAACTCTCCACCTCCAAATTTTTCATTTAATTCAACTTTGTTATATTTACTGCATTTTATTTTTTATAAATTATCAAAATTTGAACGTAAACTTAAGAAGAGATTTTGATAAATTAGGGCGATTTTTCAGTCTTAGGCTTATATATTTTTCAGTCTATAACAACCGACTTTTTTTGTTTAATGTACGGAAAATACTGAAATTTAAGAAAATGTGTATGTTTTGTATCTTACACAACCAACCTTAAAATTTTGGTGACAAGATTTTATAATTTTAATCAAAATCACAAAAGGATTGTATTGTAGAATTTATTCTAGAGTGGCGAGCATTATATGATACAAAAAATCGGAAGAAAATGTAAGGTAATTAGCAACAGTACCATTATTTATATTCGGAAAGAAAAATGAGTGAATAATTGTTAAGAAATGTTTGTGTTTCTGTTGTATCCTAAAACAAGAATAGAAAAGAAAAAAGTCGATTTCTAATTTTGTACAGAGTAACTGTAAAATTTTGTAGTTTAATAGGCTTTTTGATTTTAAAATTAATTTATTAGACCCTATTATGAAATATTGACACCACTTACAGTAATAAACACAATGCCTTTGGCACTGCCAGTTAGATAATGTATAAACTAATGTGATACCTACTTCAACGTCAATGTTTTAGGTAATATTGTGCCGCAATTTGTAGAAGTTGTAACCGTAGAATATTTTCTTATTCGTTGTGGTATTAGTTTTCAGGAGAAAGTTAGTTATGCAAATTTAAGTACTTCTCGTGATATTTACGCGTCTTTAAGTTAGCGCAAGCATTTTACGGAATATAACTCAGCGCTTTGATTTAAATAATAGCTCCATTTTATGTTTTAATAAAGTTTACAATCATTAATGTTTCAAGTATATTTCAAATTTATTACCTCGTAGTTACACGAGATTTTTAGTATTTTGTGTCATCATTATTTATAATTTATTAGCGATCAAGAATTTGTTTTTGTTTTTTGTCCCGTTAGGGTTTCTACACTGTCAGCCAAAGAACAGAGAATCTTAACACCTGATAAGAGCACTCGAGTTTTGATCCGATGGGTAAGGATAACTTTAGCCTTTTTATATTTTAAGATTGTCTCATTTCAAAAGTAAAACAGATACATTAGAACCAGAAGTAAAAAGGTGAAAAAATTGATATAAAAACCTTATAAAATATACAAAATTAGGCAAATTGATTTTCATAAGGAACTTTTTGTTGTTTCACATAAGTTATATAAAAAGGTATAAATTTAAAAAAAGATGGGAAATTTTATTTTAAAATTATAAAAAATACGATTAATTAATCGGTTAATGATTTGTTTTTTGTGGGTTTCAAGATTTAATATTTTTTAGGGTTTTTAAAAGCGTCTACTAGCCTTCCTTAGTAGTCAACGTAATACGTTTCAATGTTTCAAAATTTCATCAAATTATTCCAAAGAAAGTGAAAAATTTATTTTTCTAAAGAAAAAACCAACATTTTTTTTAGCACTACCATTTACTATTTTCTCGGTGTTCATTACAGATCGGGACTTTATTTACTTTTAACTGTGCACTTTTTTATAATTTCTTTTAATAACACTACTACTGTACACAATTAAAGTGTAATTAAATAACAATTGTATTTTTAGAACACAACGTAGCTATGAATTAACACGCACTTACTGACATCGTTTAACCTATCTTATCTGACTCCGCAAAAAACGCAAACTCCCTCTGAAACGCAGTTATTAACCCTTCATTGCAAAGTACCATACCAATAATACTTGAGTACTTTGTATTATTTGATACCTTTAACTGTTCTTGTAACGTAAATATATCAAAGTATTCTCCGATTTGAGATAATTAATGTGTGTTTCAAACAATAAATAGTTGAATAAAATTGAATGTATGACACAACGTCATACATGTTTCAGGGCGTCCTGCTCAAGTTTCAGCCACACTGCAACGTTTATTTTGAAAACCGCTCTAGAAGTCCGATCAGCTCATGATGCACCCGTAAAAAACGTTTGAAATTTGTTAATAATTTTTAAAAACACTTTTTAAATGTAGCCTAGAATACCAATACCAATTAAGACCGCTCTAAAGTTAACCTTCATTCACAAAAACATCTAAAAAAACGTGATAGACTGCCTGCCTGGGGAGTTTGCTACAAACATGATATGTTTTGAACAAACAATTTGTCAGATAAAAAAAACAGATTTCACTTAGTCTATACTCGTATGTTCTTTTTCGTTGTTCGTGCCAGTGGGACTGAAAATAATATCTGTCTAATAGCCTGCTCAACTTTACCGTAAATATGTCAGATTATTTAATCAAGCAGTTCCGAAGCCGTTTGGACTGGCGAACATAAATCGAATTATTGCAAAAAATGTTGCTTCTTATTAGTTAAGAAACTAAAGCAATTTTTGAGTCATTAAGCAACTTGAGTTACTAATTCTCAAATAGTTTTTCATATTGTAATTAAACCCAATGGCGATGTAGATCAATTCCATCTGTAATGAGATCATCTACCCTGCTCGGAAACCTATTACTGCAGTTATGCTACCGGAAACGTCAATAATCCATCTCGATTTTTTCTTTCGCGTCACGTGTCAAGCTCATTTCCATAACTGACCACAACGCCTGAAGGCCTAAAGGTAATTAATCACTGCATCGCATCGGTACGTGCAAGGTAATGGCATGGTAAATTCTCAGTTAGGTTAGATCCAAGGTGCAGTGCAGCCAATCGTACTAATTAAATTGGTAAAACCAGTTAACTATGTAAACTCTGTATTATGTAGTATTTTAAATAAGTTTTGAACCGTTAACAAATCAAAACGTGCATTTATCATTTAGAAATTTTAGTTTTGAACTGCTTTATACATTAAAACTTCTTACTCCAACTCTATTCCCCCGATTGCAGTTCATAATAATAACAACAATAATAATAATAATAATAATAATAATAATAATAATAATAATAATAATAATAATAGTAATAATAATAATAATAATAATAAATAATATTAATAATAAATAATATTAATAATAATAATAATAATAATAATAATAAAGCTATCGAATCTAGGAGAAATAAAGTTGAATTAGCCTTCCAACTTACCAAAGACACATACAACAAGAAGACCCTCTCCTGGAATACAAAGATAAGGCATTATCATACGATAATTAAACCAGAAGCCTTATATGCAACTGAAACATTATCTCTCACAACCCAGGGCCCACTTGAAAGGCTGGAGATCAAAGAAAGAAAGATATTACGAAAAATCTTAGGCCCCAAATTCCGTAACAACCAATTACTCCACATCAGTAATGAAAATCTTTACCAAAAAACGGAAACACTATCAGACACGATAAGAAAAAGGAGAATTGATTTTTATGGGTACATCCTCCGTATGGACAAAAATAGACTAACCAAAAAAATATTTGACTACATTCTCAATAGAAGAGCCAAACCACTTTGGTTTAGAGAAACAGAGAAGGACATAACAGAACTACAAATCACTGACACTATGCTCATGGACAGAACAGCCAAAACAATAACCAAGGACAAGAAGCAACGGTTCCAAGGCAAAGTCAAATCCAAGCGAACGATCCAAATCTCTGACGAAGAAAGAAAAGCAAGATCACAACGAATGAAGCAATACTGGGCTACGAGGAAGGCACAGAACCTTAAAAAGTGATTGATTTTGTGTACCCCAAAGTTGGGTGAAACAAATAAATAATAATATTATTATTATTAATAATAATAATAATAATAATAATAATAATAATAATAGTTATTATTATTATTATTATTATTAATAATATTATTAATTTTGCACAGATATTGAGAAACCCAACAAAACTTTAAACTAGGAATAGACGTTAAATGCCTGAAAGGATTTTTGGTCTGAAAAACAAAAATTTAAGACCTGTATATAGGTGATTGTTTACTCAACAAAATTTTAATTCAAGATATTAACACGTAAACAAGGCTTAGTAGAGAGCTAAATACTTACAGCTCAGCAAAATGGTCGCATTTGTGGTATCTGGGTTCTGTCAGGGACAATAGTTTCTTAATTTTTTTTAAGGCGAAAAGCACATTGAGGCCTCCGTAAATGTAAGTTTGAGTGTAAAGTGTTAAAGTCGTAAGTGTAGTGTTGTATGTGTAAGTGTGTGTGTTCGACTCGGGTACCGCGAAGGACGTCTAAATCCTCTCAATAGGTGCAACTAGTCTGCACCCCCCTGCGGGGCAGAGAGTTTCTTAAAGTAAGCTCTCTTATTGAAATGTACTGAATAATTTATATTTCATTTTGAACTTTTTGTATTAAGGCCGGTCGCTTAATAAATTCTTTAAATATGCATCTGACGGCAAAAAACTAGATTTCTCAAAAACTGGTTTGACTGATTTGGTCCAGATTTCAAAAATTGTAATCATAGTCCTACATAAAAAACAAAAATCAATTAATAATATTTTTAATAAAATTTACAACTTATAGGAAACAAAATTTCGATTATAGGCCGATTTCGATTAAAGTCTTTACAGACAATTAAATTGAAAAAAAGAAAAGAAAAGTTTTGTATTTTTGCTGTTTACTAATCAACTTTAATTTTAAGGCAACAGGCCAATTCTAAAAATCGCTGTTCAAGATCAACGAAATAGGCTATGTAGTTTTAAAAGTATAACCGATATCGTAGTTGTAATTTTTGCTGCAAATATCAGGATTAACTCACAAATACAGTCATACATAAAAGTAATTTTTTTATGTTAATTTATTGTAAGAGATTTTCTTGTATATTGTTCAGCAACATGTGTAAGCAGGTGACTGGTTCTTAACGGGATTCGAAGGTTATTTTAACAAATTTACTACTTGGCAACCTTAATTCAGATAATTAAATTTGTTTAAGTAAACGAACAACAAGTTAGTATTACTTTTTTATTTTTGTTTGAGTAAAAGATATGTTTACTTTAGCAATTTTTCCAAAAATTGTATGATACCTTTAACTGAATTTCACGTTTCATTATCCCCCATTTTAAAAAATAAATCTTTATGTTTCTATTCATGAGTTAATCCTTGTAAGCAAACGTTACAACAACGATTCCATTTATACCTTAAAAACTGCGTCAACTATTTTGTTAATCTTTTACAGAGGTTTTAAAATTACAATAGTTTGTCTCAAAATTAAAGTTAACTACAGGTCCAAAAATATTTATGTTGCAAACAGAAGTATAATAATGCCTTTCAGGAATTAATTTTTCTTCTTAGTTAATGGTTTTCATGGATTTTTTAAATATGTGGACAAGATTATTGTTATTGTATATTTCAATCCGGAGAAGGAAGTTGTAGTAACAAGTTTTAAAGTATAAACAGTTTTTTGTAGTTTCAAAGCATTATATTGCAAATTTTAGTCTATCTACGACAAACGATGTGGATTTGTATAGGAACATATTGAAAATCTCTTATATATATATATATATATATATATCAGTGTGTGTGTGTGTGTGTGTGTGTGTGTGTGTGTGTGTGTGTGTGTGTGTGTGTGTGTGTGTGTGTGTAATATGTTATTGTTATTATTATTATTATTATTATTATTATTATTATTATTATTATTATTATTATTATTATTATTATTATTTATTATTATTATTATTATTATTATTATTATTATTATACTTTCTGTTTTAACATGCTTTACATTTTACACAGTTTTAACTAACATAATTTACAGCATAAAGCATATTTTACAATAATAGTATGGGGGACATGGTGATTTTCATCTAGTAATAATAATTATTATTATTATCAATTTAAGTAATGAAAATTAAACGATATTCTTCGATAACCTTGGACATACCTTAATTGAAATTTGCCATGCCATTACCTTACATGTGCCGTTGCAGAAATTAATTAACTCCGAGCCTTCGTGCGATGTGGTCAGTGATGGAAATGAGCTTGACACATGGGGCGACAGAAAGAACTGAGATGGATTATTGAAAGTTTCCGCTAGCATAACTCAAGTAATAGGTTTCCTAGCAGGGTAGATGATCTTATTACAGATGAAGTTCATGTACACCGCCACTGGGTGCAATTGCAATAAGAAAATTACGCAGTTTACTGAACAGTACCAATCTTCGCGCTTAGCACCGGCGTGTTCCTCCGTCAAAATAGCTGTCTAGCCTCAGTCGCAGATAAATATGTATGTTAAATATTACAATGTAGCCTAATTTAATCAAGCAAGAACTTAATTTCAAGTCTTTATGTGAATGTATATAATTATTTAGAACTTATTCTATATGAATTATTAAAGGGTACAATAGTGTATGTTCCCATATTTAATGATATGATTTTTTTTCTTGTTGAATTCCTTAGTTTGAACCAAACCTCACTAGCATGGTACAACGTCAAAACCTGGTGACTTTACTTTGCACGAATACCTATGTCAATTCGCTGCACGTAGCCAACAACACGTTAGATAAACATTGGCATTACATTGAGTAAATGAGTGATAACATGGAAGGCACGCCGCCACCAAGTGCGAACATTGGTGTTGTTTGGTAAACTGAGTAAGCAGGTGACTGGTTTTTGGTCCAATTGAACCCAGTGGCGGTGTACATGAACTTCATCTGTAATAAGATCATCTACCCTGCTGGGAAACCTATTAATTGAGCTATACTAGCGGAAACTGTCAATAATCCATCTCAGTTCTTTCTGTCGCCCCATGTGTCAAGCTCATTTCCATAACTGACCACATCGCTCAAAGGCTCGGAGTTAATTAATTTCTGCAACGGCACATGTAAGGTAATGGCATGGCAAATTTCAATTAAGGTATGTCCAAGGTTATCAAAGCATATCATTTAATTTTCACTACTTAAATTGCTAAAAATAATTTGCATGACCAGTCAAAAAAAATCAAGTCCAGTCAATGTGGTCGACTTTACACTTGGAGACTTTAGACTTGGAGCGAGAATAACCTCGAAGATGCCAGATTTGATTTTGGCTAAACATCGGAACAATGTTTGATCTAGAAGCAATTGTATACAACAGAATTAAACTAGTATCAAAAGATAATTCATATACATATGAGTGTGTGTAAATTTATTTATTTGTTTTTGTTATTATAGTTTGTTGGTTTTATTAAACTTAAATTTTTGTTTATTTTATCCGTCCTTTTATATTTTTATTTTGAGTATCGGCGATGATAACCACATCTGTGTTTCGCCGGAAAAAATGTATAAAATAAGATCTTCTTGAAAAGTTAAAGAATCTCTTATGAGTAACAAAACTAAGGTCATCAAAATCCTTTTAAATAAGTTTATTGAAATGTGCTTAAATGTATTCCATATGTTTAAGGCAAAACGCCTATGTGTTCTTATCAGCGTAAAATTGCAATATATTGTTTTTCTATCAAAACATCTTTAATGTTATAATATCCTGTAGATAGCAGGTTGCATGGTATTAAAAGAAAGGAAAACTTACCTGCTTTTTAAAATTATTTTTCCACAATTTTTAGTTTTAAGATTCTTATCCCAAATAATTTTTTTTTAATAAATAACATTTACTTTACTGGAATAAATTAAAATTTTTGGCACGATAAACTTTGCATTGTAGTTGGTTCATTGGACAAAGAAATTAAATTAATTTATTTCTTTAGTGAACACAGAATTATGTATAAAAAAACTTTACTCGAGCAACTGAAATTAAAAGTTTTAAGCAATAATAAGACATACATAAATATTTGTCTATTTAAAATATTAACAATTTAAGATACTGGTAAAATATTTATCATTTACAAAACTGATAATTTTAATTTTATGTAGAGTACAACTAACTTTCATTGCCAAACATTTGTGAGAAAAAACAATCAGAGTGTGTGTGTGTGTGTGTGTTGTATGTTCTATATCTTTCTAAAACCGATTTGAGAGTTTTTAAAAGTAAAAAAGCATCTTTAAAAGCATCATGAAAGATATCTTTAAAAGCAAAGAATATTATAAAAAATGTAAAAAGTAGACAACATTCCCAAATAGAAGACTTTTGAAATGAGACATATAATATAATTATATTTAACAAATATCGCTGTAATTTGTATCGTTAATTAACTTAAAGTGTAACACATTGCATACGGTAGTCAAGGCTTACAGGTTACTATAGCTTGCATTCTGTTGGGTTTCCATGCTACAATTTCTTGAATTATCGCAATAAATTTGTATTTAAAAAGTAAATAATGAGGGGAGACAATAAATTCGCATTATGGGGAACACATTTATTGGCACGATCCCTACTTGTGCTTATATACATTTTACAATTGCTAACTTTCACAAGGTGTTGACTATTCATAGCGTTATATTTATGCAATAGTTCTTGTGTGCAGTGTCCAGCCTACGAGTGTTACGTAGGATATAGGCCTAGCAGGATTTAAATAAGTTAACAACCTGCCGTCCGACGTCGGCCTGAGGCTGGGCTGGCACACTTGACACACTTGCCGGGCTGCGCCACAACGCTGTCGCAAGCACTTAATTGACGTTATTTGTTGATGTAAGAAAGTCAAAGATGTTTATTTATGGATAAATGTAAGTACACAGTAAAAGTACTGACCGGGACTTGCAGCCGTTATTTTCGTTTTGGTTTTACTAACTGTCGTGACCAGAAATAACAAGAAAAATATAATAATCACTAAAAGTAATACAGTAAATGTGACAATTACTAAACAAAATAATAAAAACTTAATAATTACTAAAACAATAATGAAAATATAATAATTACTAAAAAAGTAATAAGGAAAATATAATAATTACTAAACATAATAAAGTAAATGATATATAGGGCCTATACTTTTTAGTTATTCCATAAGCTAACTCATTTTTATAATTTATTTTTGAAAACTAAACTTCGCAAAAAACTTATTTTAACGCTTAAGTTACATTGTTGTTACACGTCCTGCAGAATGAGGCAGTCTATATAAAACTTAACGAACAGTTATTACAATGAAAAGAAGTAATAGCCTACGTTCTAAAAGTAAAATCATCAAACTTAATTAGACTTTAGTTGATTTTAAGTTGTTTTTTTCAGTTTGATATTAAGTTATTATTTTTTTTCAGTTGTAAAATAGGAGGTAACAAATACTTTAGAACAAAAAAGTTTCAAAGATTCAATTGCAGAAAACAAGCATTGTAAAGTGTGAATTATTAAAACATCTTTATTTTAAATTTTATTGTTCATCTAGTAAAATACCGTTAATAAATGAGTTTTCGTTTAGAATATGGTTAGCATAACTATATGTTTTGATTTTGCAAATCGAATTTTTGTTAATATTTCTACAGAATTAATTTTTAATAATAATTAAATATTTACCAAAAACTTAATCAGAAAGTTCAGGAACCTGCCTGTGGTACAAATTGTATTTAACTGTATTTAGTAGGGAATAATTTTAGTACGACGTGCAGCACGATATTTTCTGAAAAGCATTTATTCTATTTTTGACAAGAAGTTTAAGGGCACGCAATTCTTATCTTATAGCAATAGTTTCGTACAGTTGTTTAAGTTTTCAATGCTAAGCAATTGATTATAAACGCAATTTAAAGAAAGTTAATCTGTTTTACATATCAGTAGCACATTGTTGCAAACACACTTGAATAAATAACAAATACAAAGAAAGTCAAGTGCTGTTCGTGTGTACCAGTAGCGGAAGTACAGTCCAAGACAGAATGCAGCCTTTAAGCATTCAGCTCAAACGTGAGGAAGACATCACAATAAGGTAATTTATTTACATTTATAAAACAAAGACATTGTTTCTTGAGAAGTAAAACATACACAACTATATGTTAATTAGCCAGAATAGCACGTGTATAAATATGTGCAAGACCGTACCAAGACGTGCTAGCAGCACTGGCGTTGCATTCTTGTGCCAGCCGCAGCAAAAACAAAACACCCCCCCCACCCACCCTAAGATTTATCCGTCTTGTGACAATGTGCCAATCGATTTGGTTAGCATTACATAACATGAGATGTTTGCGGAAATTTCAATAAGGAACTTTCAATGTTATTTTAAATATGTAGTATAAATAGAACAGTTGAATTACAAACAAATATAACCGACGTTCTTGGAGAGGCCGACTTTTAAAATTACATTTGTAACTGTAGTTTTATAATATTCAGTTTTATAGTATCTCTGACCATGTAAAAGATTTCGGCCTCTATAGTTAACGTTTCTGCGATCATTAAATCCAGTACATCGTGAAATTGTTCAAAACTTTTAAAACGCCATATTAAATAGTGGAAGTATATTTGAACTAATTAAAATCCTAATTAATTGAAACTCACCGGAAATGAATTGTTCAAAACCTTCGAACTATTTTAAAACATAAAATGAAAATATTCAAGCATCTTCAATTGTTCGCTTTATTACGAATATAATTCCCTACACTACTCAAAGCCCTAATTAATATAAACCTTACTAGAAATAAATTACTCCAATTCTTTTCCTACTGTTAACCAAGTTTAGAACCAACTCAATTCAAAATAACCCAAACATCTCAAAATGCTTTTATAAATATTTCAGTTTAAATACAAGTACATCTAAATAGATCCGGAATATATTTTATCTAGATTAATATAAATCTTACCGGAATCTTTGTATGAATATATCTTACTTTATCTTACTTTAACCTGATAAGATCAACTTTAAAACTCTATTAAATCCAAACCAATGCCAATATCAGGGACAATGATATTATTCTGATTTAAAACTCCAAAGAAGAAATTCTGATTTTGAGTATATGGGGCTTGTAAATAAGGACAGCAGATCTTATTAATATTATCTTTAAATATCAGAACAACAGAACTGCACGATACAAAGACATTTGCTGAAGGTTCCTCAGAACACATGACTGATTGTATATAGCGAAAATACTTCTATAAATATTGTTTAAAATTATTTAATTCCTTTAAGCCTTTGCAGTAAATAGGTATCGCTAAGAACACTTTCTCTACAAGTGTTAACAGCACTAAGTGTTTCTTTAATTGAAGCTCTCACATTATCGCATACATAACATCTGCCGAGCCACTGTTGACAATAATTTAAGCATTCAACACACATATTACTCGTATTATACACATTGTATCGGACGTAATAAAAGCCACTTTCCAAAAATGTTTTATTTTACACATTTTTGAAAATCTGATTTCGTTAACATAATTAACATTAAAAATCTTCATAAATTAGCGTAGGCTATACTATTTTTAAAACTATAACAGCTGTTTCTATATTTTTAATGGAAATTAAAAATGAAAACGTCCTTTAAGCAGATCTGGAAGTAAAGTTAAAGTATACTAATTTCAAGGAAGTATAAGTTAAAAGAAATATTAATTTTTTGAAGATGGGTATGACCACCATTTTGAAATGTGTGTGTGTGTGTGTGTGCGCGTGCGCGTGTGTGTGTTTAGCGATTTCTTAAAAAGTTATCTAGGTTTTAGGATTGGCGATTACTTCAAAATACCGGGTCTGGATCATACCATGATGGCCATTCCAGTAGCTTTATTATTTTTGCGTCAACACACTGGAACTCGCTAGATAATAACACAATAAACTTTGACAAACTGTATTCCAAGTGTTGTGGAGCTGTATCTGGAATTAATTATTACAAACTTGTCAGAGATGGAACAACATTTCTGCCACTATCTTACTGAGTAACATTTACACTGGATAATAAAGATGTAATTGGCTGTGCAAGTAAATCAACTTATTGTTGTCTAATAATCGCATTATTCAACTTATGTTAATATCTCACATTCAACTTTATAAATGATTTTGTGTTTATTTTTGATATTTTTTAATTTTTTAGTAACACGAAAACTACGGTTAATATCTAATTTGTATCCTGTATGTATTAGTCGCATAAATTATTTAATTCTTTGTGCTACTCAATTTTAAAAATATTCTTTTTATAATTATTAACTTTTTAATTATTTTTATATTCTTCTTCTTTTCTGCTAGGATTATTATCACTGTGTTCAGTATAATGATCTGCCTTCCCTAGCTTCGTCAATTCTACTTTCGTTGACACGTTTCGGAGAACCTCCATATTCAAAAACTATATCTGTACTACGCTCAGTATAGATATAGTTTTTGAAGATGGAGGTTCTCCGAAACGCGTCAACGAAAGTAGAATTGACGAAGCTAGGGAAGGTAGATCATTATACTGAACACAGTGATTAACTTTTTAAATTATCCGTGTATTCAGATTGGATATTAATCGGAAACAAAATTTAAGAAGTACTTTAACTTACTTTTTGCAGTTCCAGCGATAAAAAACTTTAAATATAATTTTAAAATAATTAAAAACAAAATAATATTTGGCGTTCATAATTATTACTTTTAACCAAAATTACCAGTTGATATTACATAAATAACTGCATAATCTTGATATTTTCCAATTAAAATATAACTCAAATCTTAGTTTCGAAATCGTGGTGGTCATCTTCAAGGAGAATTTAAAAAAATTGTTTGCCTCCAGAATGAATGTTAAATATTTTGTGTTTTTGCATGTGGTTACTGAAGTCATGCTCATCCGCTTAGAACATTAACTATCGTTTTCTGATGAAGGCCAAATATTTTGTTTGCATTTTAAATTATTTTAAACCGTAATTTGTAACTGGATGCAGTTAACACAATAACCGATGTCTGCTTAACTAAAATACTTGACAACTACAGTTCATGCTCAGTATCTACAACAATACATTAAATAGTAGTGTACACATTATAACGAAACCATACCGTTAAGCTTTGGGGAAGCGTCTGATGCTGAAGAGAGGATTCTGCGGTAGTAAAGGAGTTCGTGAGTTCACTGAGTTCATAGTCCATGTAAAGAGTGCGTACTTAATCAAATATCACAACCATAGTATATCACAATTGTACTAAATCTAAGATTGAACGAATTGTACATTGTCTTCAAAATACACAGTTTCCACAATAATATAATTTTGATTACTGTAGGCCTTAATAAATAAACAACACTAATTTTTGGACGATTGGAAAACACTTTTAAAATGTAATTTTATCTAAATGTTTAGGCACATGGAATATATTTTTCTTCATAAACATATATTTTCATAAACTTTAGAATACCGAGTAACTTTTTTGTATTTTGATTTTGAATTTAGGAGGAAGGTACTTTTTACTTGTTTTGTTTGATAATTGTGGAAGGAAAACCGTGTGGAGTGATTCTGAACAGTTGGATTAAGGGCCCGATTTGTATGTCAGGAAGGGATGGTATGTTGAGGGAAGGGTTTGGAGCCTGTAGGGTTGGTTTTTTTAGTGGTTTACTGCATTGAGATTGTTGTTGTCCTTGTGGGGTATAATATACCCCGCGTTAGCTTTATTAATTCACTTGATTTTACATTTGTCCTGGACCGGTCATTATGTCTTTAACCGACACTTCGTATCATCTGGACATCACTATTAGTGTTCCGATCACTCGCGAAAACTAAAGAAAAGGAAAAAAGAAAACACTAACAAGGTGAAATAACTTGACGGTCTAGTGGTCTGTTATGGAGTTGAAAAAAAGAAATGTTCTAAAATGTTTATTTTTCAGTTTCATAATTTCTCTACATGTGCACTTCTTGATCACTTTGCATGTTAAATCTGAAAAAGTAATAGCAAATATTAAAAAGCTTTGCAATTGTTGTTTGAACAGATGGGCGGAGGAGATGAAACCCAAAGTTGTTGGAAAGTTTTAAACAACTTTCAAGAAGAAGAGAAGTGGCCATTTTGTTATCAGTTAAAGTATGCAAGAAAATACTACTCAAAAATTAGATATAAAACTTATATTTGAATAAAAAAATACATACATCAACCAGTGTTGTATTATAAGTGTTTTTACCAGTATAAATATTGAAATATTTATAGCCAATCTTTCGCTTTGCGCTTTTAATAGCTTTTAGTGTAATTTATAATTTAATAATTATTCATAACATTAGAAATTAAATTCTTTTTATCTAAAAAATTGGTCATTGCCTGATAATTAGTAAACTGATTTGAAACATTAATGAATAAAACTATAATTTTCATTTTACTTACATTTTGTGTATTTTAATAATTATCAAAATTAATAATTCCTTTTTAGTTATATCCATTTTATTACATGCACTTTAAAAATAGTACTTGCTATTAACAACCTTCCTTTAACATATTAAAAAATAATATCATTTTAAAAAAAATTGTATTTAAAACAAATGAAATACCAATCGTGTACTAAGTGTTGGAATACTTAGTGCAGATTATGTTTTCAGAATCAATACCGTTCCCAAGATTGGCCTAAATAAATTTATTTTAAAAAACAACAATTGAAGATAATGGAATTTATTTTAAAAAAATCAAACTATTAATTGTAAGTAGAACAGTTTATAATAAAGATGTAATGATGTGAATTGAAATCATATGCTTTACTTTACTTCTTTTTTGGAACAAAATTAACTGTCATTGCAATCTAATTAGCTTGTATGCTTGCGCTGCTGCCCCTGTTTGCTAAATTAACGGCTTTTATTTTATAACCCCAACGCGCATAATTAGGTTCAATTAAAGCGGTCTAATTAAAAATGGGGATGTAGTCGACCACGATATAGTGAATTTCAGCGTGATTTTTTTCTCATTACATATTTTGAAAGTAAAAATCATTACTGGTAACATGGACGAATTTAAATATTGTTATATTTTTTACTTTTGTAATGAAATTAATAATAAATGACAATTTAACGTATTAACAATATTTTGATATATATATATATATATATATATATATATATATATATATATATATTGTTTTTTACTGTAAAAAAGTATAATTTTATTAAACTTCATTGTTACTATTTAAAACTTATTATAAATTAAGTATAGGGTAATTTAAAAATATCTCAATAAGCCATTAACAAATTTTTATTCGTTTGTCCGTTTTGAGTTAGTATTTCATTGTGAAACATTCACATCAAACTATTCAAAGAAAACAAATATAAAGTAGATTTACCGTAAATTTCAATAAATAGCTAAAATACTTAATATTCGTTAATTTAAAATTAAATTATTTATCTACTTAAGAAAATGTTTTAAAACTTTTATTTTTTAAGCGTAAGGTAATACAAAATTTAATTTATGCAGGTAAAAATCAGTCACAATTTAAAAAAAACTAGTTAAATGTTAAAAAAAGTAAAAATATATATAATTTGCATATATATGCTTAATTCAAATAGTTCCTATATTTTATTTTATAGGAATAAAATAAAAAAGAAATAATACAAAGGTTTTTTCAATATTAAAATTTTAAAATTAATTAATTTAATTAACTTTTAATTAATTTAATTTAAATTAGAAGTGCAAGTTTTGTTATAAAAGCCTACAATTTATTGAAACAATTTTGTTAATTTTTGAGTACAAAAGCAGTAACTATTTTTGTTACAATTTTTCAAT
Organism: Callitettix versicolor; assembly: GCA_022606455.1. Classification (NCBI taxonomy): domain Eukaryota; kingdom Metazoa; phylum Arthropoda; class Insecta; order Hemiptera; family Cercopidae; genus Callitettix; species Callitettix versicolor. The sequence goes on from CM040184.1 coordinate 47,110,772, forward strand.
AATAAAGAATATTATTTAAAATGTTTATTTCTGTTAACTAAAACATTTGTTTTAACAAAAGTTTTTATTCTTGAAAATGACTGAAAGCAAATGAAATAATTTGAAAACGTTTTAAGCCGTTTGAAAGCTGCGCTATTAGTCTAACAGTCATTTGGACGCCATTTGCAAAGTTCTGTACCGTCTAACAAAGTGCAGCAATAAACATAAGAATTGATGTTGGTATAAAAGTTCATTTTAAACTTTTGAAACAAATTTTAAAACATCTCTTATTAAATACATTTCTCTTACAATGTGACGGCATGCTTTGCACAATTTCATGCAAAATAATTTGTTTCACAGTACATACGCAATTTCTACAGTTGTAACATTTGCTTATGGAACTACCATTAAATGCTTTCAATAAATATATATTTATAAATTGAATTTTCGTCTAGTAGACAATTGTAGGACATAAATCATTTTGAAAAATTAATAGTGGTTTTATAACAAAATATAAAAGTAACAAGAAATACGAAAAAGAAGTTAAAAATTGTAACCATTTCTTTAAGATATGACAGAAAATATAAGGCAATTTTTGTGTAATAATTATTTTAAAATAGGTAAATATATTTGAAATTATTTGCTGTTCTTAAATAAATTTTAGTGTCTACCATAAAAACTAATAATTTATCAAATTGCATTATACATTAAAAGCGGCTTTCTAAAAATTACAGAAATAACAACAAATTATTAAAAAAAAGTTAAATGTTGCAACATATTTCTTTAAAACATAATACAAAATTACAAGAATTTTTTAAATAATAAATTTTAAATTTCTAAATAAATTTAAAATTATTTACTTTTTTTGAATAAATTTTTGTGTCAACGATAAAACTGTGGTTATTAATTTACTAAATGTAAAAACACAATAATTAAGTGAGACATTTTTAAACTTTTGATTTGGTTAAAAAATATGTAACGAATACAATTTTTGTGTGCCACAGAATATAAAATAGTTCCTTTGCCAAACGATATTAAAAGATTGAATGGCTGACTATTGAATGAGAATTGCATAAGGCTAAAAGTATGCTAAATGTAATATAAAAGTGATGTAAGTTCGAAGTACGAGTGCAAAATGCACGTGTGGTTACTTAATGTTCCGCCAAGTCCAAGTCATATAGCCACCCCTCCTTCTCCTTCAGCACCCCCTAGTGAGAAACGTTGCACTTAAAGCTCCCTCAAGTATTCCATCTCCCCCTCCCCATCACACTTAAAGCACAACTTCTTGACGAAAACCAGAATGAATATAAAATAAAAACCTTTGAAAACTAAAGTTGCACTATGCAGCTAACTGCACCAGTGTGCATAGAGTGGCCGACTGGGCAATGCAATGCATGGCGACTCACCACCCTCCGAAGCCTACCACCTCCTCCCTCCCCCTCCCTATGCCCATAGCTAGGCCTAGCTCTGCAAAACCATTGCAAAACTCGTCCCCACCCCTTGCAAATATCATCCATCACACTCTCTCGCGCACACACCCTGCATTCAATGCGAATTTTCATTGTAAACACTTCACAATATTCTTGTTATTTATTTAACATTCAGTTGAAGGGGGAAGGGGCAAAAAAACTTTTCCTAGTTAACAACGGACTAAAATTTGCAAAACTTGAAACCAGTTAATGGCGGGCCATATTTATCTTGCAATTATTTCGAACGACTTTAATTCTTAGGGTAAAAATTTATGATCGGATTATTTCAACCGAATTCTTTCTGTGTCTGATAAAAGATTCTGCGTTTTATGATATGCGATGTTTTAAAATTTAGCGGGAACTAGATCACAACTGCGCAGTTTCTCAAGGCTTGCTTTGACCACGCTTTGATTCTTAAGCAAAACAAGCGATTCTCGACTTTAAAAACCTCGAATTTATAAGTTTCAGTATTGCAATTTAGGCTTAAACTTGTTACAGGAATAAAAACGAATGGTTATTATTGCTTTATTGGTTAAATTATTCTGGATTATGTATAATTTAAAAAAAAACTTGTATTATTAAATTCTTATCCATAGAAGTATAAGAATATCTATGGCAAATTAAATAAAACTGTGTTGTTTATTTGTTTGCACTTTCCAATTTCTTTCAGAATTTGACTTGTTTCAGGATGTTTGTCCTACATAATTAAAGTTGCATTCGAAATATGCACGTAATGTATATTACAGCATAAAAATGTAAACTCGCATATTCGTTAATGTTATCACCTAAACTTGTTTATTACTGATAACCAAACAAACCATTTAAACAATATATGCACTAATATTTCAATGTGAGTCATCATCAACACATTAGAACAAAAATTAGTAAATTATAAAGACTACATTTTTTAACCTAATAATTTTTTAGGTACTTCTTGCTCACTTTTAATTACTTCCATTTCTTTGTCTAGGTTCTTGACTTTGCTGTAAAAATATATAAAACTTAAGATAGTGTGCAAATGCGAATAAACACTTTTCAGTTTATTTATATTTGTTTAGTCTAGTTTTCTGAAGTGAAATGAAGATAAAAGTGCTTCTACTTATATAAAATATGACTTACTTTTTGCATTTTTTTCACTAGTATAACAGTAGAATAAAGTAGGCTTATGAGAATAATAGGGAATAATAAACAAAGTTTGAAATATGTGTTATGCAAATTTTAACGAAAACAAATCTAAAATTTTTTTCACTCTTAATTTGGCATATTTCATATTTTATAAACAACTTTAGTTATCATAAAGTGAAGACAGTTATCATAAAGTTAGTTGACAGTTTATGTAAATATTTATCCAATATTTTTAGAAAAATCGATTCAAGAAAATTTTATCTTTAGCTTATTTTTCTTATCTTGTCGTTAATTCTATAAATCTTTAAAAAGTGTTGAAAACGTTCATCACCGAATGATGGTAGATTCCAGTAAATGTTATTCGGCGCCAATTTTCCTGTTTCTTATCGTTAATTCCCGCATCTCAATTTTTTGTATGATAACAACAAAAAGAAAGCTATATACTTGAATACAGTGTACAGTTCGTGTAGGCTATAGGAAGAATAAAAGAAATTCTAAACTTGTAAAATGACACTTAAAATATGCTTGCCGTAGCTTGCAATCATATGACAGACGTTCATATGATTACACAGTTAGGCTATTGTACAGACGTTATCGCTTATCACTTTTTCTCCTGTCTGTCTATCACCATAAATTACTCGTTCAATCATATACAGGTGCGGTGGAAGTAAGGATTGAAAACAGCTAACACTGAACACACAGAGTTCTCCCAAAAAATTCAACGAAGGCTCTAACAAAACGGAATTACTTCTTTTTTCATTACCTTAAAAAGTATTTTTGTCAATCGTAAAAAAATACCTTTTATCAAGAATTTTCAATATTTTTTTTTATTTTGTTCCTAAACTTTTGTTTTGTAACTTCGAACGTTCGCAAGACAAATATTCATAAGTAGAGGATTTACTCTATTATTTCACTGGAATATATGTTTTTGAAGGAACATTAAAACTGAACAAGCACATATACACAATACATACATATATATATATATATATATATATATATATATATATATATATATATATATAAACGACCATGGATCGACGTTACGGACCTACTACTGTAAGTGTGTCTCGAACTTACGAAATTTAGGTGCGCAGTTCATGGAAGCAGTGACTGATCGTTGTCTTACCACCCCGATCACCGAACCATATGTATATTATGTATTCAATATAATAAACGAAATCTTCTTCTTTAATGGGGATTTCAGGTTGTTTATGTCAATATTATTGAGACGGTTAATACCGTTAAAAGTATATTTAATTTATATCACTGCTACAGCTAGGCCTATATTTTGACAACAAATTAAAGAACAGTTTTCACTGATATGATCACTTACAAAATTTTGAGCAAAATTTGCTCATACATGATGTATGATGATGGATATAAAACCGTTAAGTTCGAGAAAGGGAAATAAAAATGAAAATATCTTCTAAGATTATGTTTAGGGTTTGACATTATGGAATTTGGCGGTCCTGCATTACGATCATAGGCCTTTCGTGCAATTAAGCCTTTTGAATTCTTGTTTAGTAGACTGGCGCTCTCAATGAGTATTAGCAGTTCACAGGCTAGCGCATTCTGTAGAAGGTCTTTAGGGAAACCAAAAACACTTTGTTTCTTGCTGACAAGAGTCACATAAAAATAGATTATGTGGCCTGCAAATTCCTCTTTTTTTCTGCATAACCTAAATAAGGTTTCTCCTTGATACATCCAAATCCTGTTCCTGTGTACCCTGAAACTACAGTGTCCTGTAATAAGTCCTGTTTCTCTGAGTTGTCCTTTGCCCATGATATATTCCTTGCTAATAACTCCAGTGTTGCAGTATGGTTCCTTCAGCCCTACCATCGCAGCTCAATAAGGTTGTGTTTCTCGCACCAAAGTTTGAGCCCAGGGAAGACTTTTGTTCTTAGTTTTAACTATAAGCCTTTGTGTGCGTCTCTTCTCTTCTCAATTTGCTTTGTACGCTCGTGTAACCTACAAACGTCTTGTCTGATTTTAGATGTTAAGCCACATCTCTCACTTCTTCCACTTGGAGTCCCAACAGTCTGCTTCCATTCAATGCTTGCAGGTTCATGGGTTAGATACAAAACCCAATTCCTCTAATTCCATGATAATTTTACTTCCCTAGATTCTATGTTGCCGGTTGCTTAAGGTATGATGGCCTATAAACCATCGAAATCTAACTAGTATCTAGGAATACCCACACAGATTTCTGCATGCATATGTAAGTCTGGATTCAAACTGGAGGTAGTCTGCTGTACAGAGTCTGTATAGGCTATTAAGCTATTCCACTTGGGTTTGGAATGACAATCTAACCCAAGATCAAATAGATACAGAAAGGTTATATTCAACATTTTGGAACTGTCAAAACTGTACTCACAACGTGTGAATACGTGAGAACAAAATATCTACCAATACGTCATACTTTAGTCAATACTTCGTGTAGCTAGCATTTATAGAAATACTTAAATAATAGATATTTTACTGAAGGTTTTAAGCAGTAAAATTATAGTTTAAAATTATAATATTTAATAACGTATTTTCAAAAGGTGCAAAAACGTTGTACAAACATTCCTACATTAAATTATTTCCACAAAAAACATTGACCGAAAAACATAAAGTTAAATCCTAAAATTTTTAAAAAATGTAACAATCGAATTTTCTCAAATAATTGCCATGTTATGAAGAATAATAATTGCTCAGTTATGTACAGAATTTTAAATAAAAATTTCAATTCAGAGTTTTGTACTCTAAACTGTAGAATAGGCTATACCGCGAGGGAATCTTCTTGGACCGTGTACTTTACCTGCTGTACACTAGTACTAGAAGAATAGAGAAGTCGATACAAGACACTCTGCGAAAGAAACAAGAATTAATGTATAAAAGCGATTAATAGAATTTGCATTTGAATACAGAAGTAGAGATTACAATATAATTAATCCAAATAATCCCATGTTAAATTTACAAATGGAAAAATTAATCCAGTTCCTCTTAAAATTAGCAACTCCTGTTAAGTTGTTCTGAGAATGACAAACAATACTAAGCTGATGCGTGAAAAAAACACAGAAAAAGTAGAATTAAACATGCAAATTGAGGAAAAATGATTGGAGGAAACTCAGAGAACTATACTTATAATACTCAAATCGGTATGGACCTAAGGAATATAGCTGTGGGACAGAGCAAAAAAGACAAATGTAAAATTAATTAATACATTTCAGAACAAAATTCTGCTAAGTATTGTAAAGGCACCGTGATCCATTGGCAATGGCAATCATTATTGTAATCTCAAGACGAACACAGCCCCAGAAAAAAAATCAAAAGTTAGGCTGACAATCACAAATGCAGACTTCCAGAACATGATAACATCTTCCTGCTAGATAAATCAGACGAGTAGCCAGCTTAAAAAGGACGAATTCTCTAGAACTTTGTATAACCGCCAGTAATTAGTCACACATGATCAGATGATCAAATATCAGGAGTTCATCAGCTTGTCGTACTCCAGCAAAATGTAACACTTATAAAATTTACAGCTTGACCTGGGCTTACACGGTAGACTTTGGCCTATTGGATCTTCTTATGTATAGATAGATGGCTAAATAGGTCTTATTGCCCAGTTGTAATTAAGTAAAATATTCTACAGTTTGATAAAAAAACTGACTTTTTACGTTTGTTTACTCTTGTAAATTTCTTACAACGATTTCTTAACTTATCATGATTATGTTGATTAATTTTAAAGTAAATAAATATCACTATTATTATTGCCACAAAATGAAACTATTAAAAAATAAAACCAATAAAATGTGACTAAATTAAAATAATTTAGTATTTTTTTAAAATAATTTATAATATACGAGTAAACACTAATAAATATATTTCATAAATTTAACGTCATGACGATCAAGTTTCGATGCTGCAGTGGGTGGATTTTGTTTCGGACAACATGTGTTCCTTAGATAATATTGTGTTAACCGAGGTCATTCATTAATATTGTTTACACTGTAAAGTTTATACTTAATATTTTTTTAGTTAACATAATTATTAATTAATTGATTGTTTATTGTTAATAGTGAAATATCTGTATTTGACTAAAAAAACTTTATATTAATACAGTAGTTATCAGTTGTGTTTTAATATAGGGTGACTTATAAATATGTTTTAATACTATAATAAAAAACATGATTTACATAATTATTTATATTTAAAAGTTTTTGTTTGTTTATGCTTTATAAACTAGGCCTTCTGAAGGGCAAACATTGTATTTTGTGTTTGTATAACAACATTCGGATGGAAACAGAAAAAAATTAAATGCTTTTTCTTTCTTACAATGCCCTTACTTTCTCTGCAGTCTCAAAATTAATCTAAATCACAATATTTTAGCAGTTAATTATTTATTCATAAATAAGTATAAGAATTAAACATAATTACATATATTTTTTTCGATATTGCTAAATTAATAATTGAGTACAACTTTCATATGCCTAAATATAATGTGTATACTCTTTTAATACAGGCTGTCATGAACACCCAAGTGTACAACTACTTACTGATTTATGACGGCAGCAAATATTTTGTTAAGGATTATAATTAGCTGTAAACAGAAATAGGAAGTAATTGATCACTTTTTGCGAGATGTTATTATAACTGTTTTTTTTATTTGTTTGTGCACTCGTCTGTAAGCCAATTTTGTATAAATAATTTGTATTTTTTGTTTGTGCACTCGTCTGTAAGCCAATTTTGTATAAATAATTTGTATTATTTGTTTGTGCACTCGTCTGTAAGCCAATTTTGTATAAATAATTTGTATTATTTGTTTGTGCACTCGTCTGTAAGCCAATTTTGTATAAATAATTTGTATTATTTGTTTGTGCACTCGTCTGTAAGCCAATTTTGTATAAATAATTTGTATTATTTGTTTGTGCACTCGTCTGTAAGCCAATTTTGTATAAATAATTTGTATTATTTGTTTGTGCACTCGTCTGTAAGCCAATTTTGTATAAATAATTTGTATTATTTGTTTGTGCACTCGTCTGTAAGCCAATTTTGTATAAATAATTTGTATTATTTGTTTGTGCACTCGTCTGTAAGCCAATTTTGTATAAATAATTTGTATTATTTGTTTGTGCACTCGTCTGTAAGCCAATTTTGTATAAATAATTTGTATTATTTGTTTGTGCACTCGTCTGTAAGCCAATTTTGTATAAATAATTTGTATTATTTGTTTGTGCACTCGTCTGTAAGCCAATTTTGTATAAATAATTTGTATTATTTGTTTGTGCACTCGTCTGTAAGCCAATTTTGTATAAATAATTTGTATTATTTGTTTGTGCACTCGTCTGTAAGCCAATTTTGTATAAATAATTTGTATTATTTAGTTTATAACGAGGCTGGTGTTTAGCTATTTTATATTTAAAAACTTGGAATTACCAGCAAGAAAACGATTTTAATGCTATTGGTTTAAAGTAGATTTGGTACTATCATAGAACAGCGTTAATAAAAGTAATAACGTTTTTCTGAATGTTAAAAGTACTCGTTTTTTCTGAGTACTATGGTGAAAGATTTCTTAGCCATCAAAAAATAAGTAACAATTTTTTTTAATTAATAATTGTACTATAAAATAGGAAGCTACAAGATACAATGCCTGAAATAATAGTGAAATAATACATTTTTGTTATTATTCAACTGCACAAATAAGATAAAAGTCTACATTCCACACAGAAACCAAGTCAGGTGGTTAGCCCGGTTTTTTTGTAATTTTTAAAATTCGGAATACTTTTTACTCTTGTTATTAGTACTAGCAAGGTAGAAATATTTTGGTATTTCAAGTTAAGAAGAAAAAAGAAGAGGTAAAATTAAAATAAAACACTTTTTAGTGTGTAATAGTTCTTAATAAATTTTAAAACTTTATTAGTTTTAAAAGTAATGTAATAATAATAACTGAAAAATCCTAAAAACTTAAACTTGTCGAATCAACCTGAGCCTTTTTAAATTGTACGTATGCCTTTTCATGTCAATTTAACGGTTTTTATCTGTATAGACTATCCACGGTGGTCTATGTGGCTAAGGCATCGGTCAGTCTGCTTTGTCTTTGAAATGTGCGTTTCAATTTTGTTAGTTCCAGACGTAGTTACTGCCGATTCTTTACCCACACAATTAAGGCTGATCCCTCATCAATATTACTCCAGTCTAACTGGCTTAAAGTTGGAAGTTAAAAATAAGAAAAGATTTTTAGTTAAGTTTTATTTGTGGATTCGAAGGTTCTAAAAAAAAATTAAAATCATGACACACAATATGTTAAGTGGGTTGTGTTGGTTTTAAAGGAACTGTATGGTTATTTCGACTTATGTAGGGTCTAAAGTATGTTAACAGCGTTAAAACGTATTACGTATTATTAATTATATCATATTAAAAGTATATTTAAGTTTACACTACCCCTGTGTATTTCTAATAGACACTTTCATTAAAATCAAACGTAACTAAAGTAGCTATGTTCAGTATAATAATCTGCCTTCCTTAGCTTCGTCAATTCTTTGACGCATTTCGGAGAACCTCCATCTTCAAAAACAATATCTATACTATTGAGTATAGATATAGTTTTTGAAGATGGAGATTCTCCGAAACGCGTCAACGAAAGTAGAATTGACAAAGCTAGGGAAGGCAGATTATTATACTGAACACAGTGACAATAATCCTAGCAGAAAAGAAGAAGAATATAAATAGAGTAACTAAAGTAACATTAGCGTCAAAACAAAGTAAAAAGGAGCAAAAATATACGTAGACTTTTTGGAATTTTATTCTTTCTAAAAAAATATGGTTTCTAAGCTACAAACCAAAAAGGTCAGGAAATATACCTAATTTTCCAAAATCAATTTTTACATTTTCCTAAAATTGTTTGTCTTATTTAAAAAATTATAATTACATAAATTTTACATATATAAGATAGTGCAGCATATTTTATACAGCACTTTTTAATTTAAAAGAATTTTTAAAAAAATCATTTCTAAAGTAAGCACATTAAAAGTAAGTGCTATATCAGGATTTATTTGGTTTTATTTTTAATTTACATTTGAACCTTTCAAATTTGGTACACTGTTTTTAATTAAAATCTTCACATTTATTATAGGCTACTTAAATTTAAAATCAATGGCAAATTGATTTTGAAAAATAGGTCAACATTTTTCAGCTTTTGTTGACAGCTCATGAACTGGAGTTTCCTGGTGATATTTCAATTCATTAAGTTGAAAAGTAAAATTTAAAATCATAAATATAAATAATAATTTGGAAATCAGAAATACCTATCTCTGAGCATAGTACCTAAGTTCTGGTGATTTTTTTCTTAATCGCTGGTATCAAATTTCTAGTAAATATTATCTTTAAAAATATTTATCATTAAGAATAATCTTTTCCACGATAATTCAAACTGAAGTTTCTGGTAATTCAACAACCGGATTTTCAACACAGATCATAGTAGGAAAACTTACAGCACATTGTCGCTTGTAGCCTACTTACTACATCAGTGTCTGTAAAATAGATGGATTAATATTGCTAGATTATATAGGCCTAGGCTTAGTTTGTTTGTATTGACGCAGACGATTGCTGATTGTGCCAATGTAACACGGTAGGCCTATGTAAGTATAAGCAAAAATGGCATCACTTTTGTTAATTTCTATAAATAGGTTTGAATTAAAGTTACACATACTATTAAAAATGATTTTATGGCTAATAACTCAATATTATAGAATGTAAATATACATGCACAATTTTATACTTAGGTAATTGAAAATGATTTTTAAACTTTTGTAAAATATAGGCCTAACTATTTTAATAAATCTCATTAATCAATTCAAGTTACAAAAAAAAAATATTCTGTATTTTGATACAAAACTTCTGGGAGTTTGTTAAGTTTGTTAGTCAGACAAATTTTGTAAATAATTTCAGATCTTCTTAATTTGGTTTTAAACTAAACATTTTGAATACTTCCTACAAGAAGTTTACAAAGTAATTTGTTTTTGAAATTTAAACGATTTAAAATCTCAAAGGCAGCCTTTGAAATATTCAAAAAAAACGTATTTTTAATACTATAATTAAACCTTTCAGCCATTTTTGAAAGTTTGCAATAATAGTAATACAAGCAAAAGTAATGTTTTTTAAAGTTTAATATTTTCATTAATTTTTATACCTTAACGTCACTTTTTTAAACACTAGAACATTTAACTCTTTGAACAAAATTTGATTAATCAATGTGAGCACAATTTGAAATGCATATTTTTAAAAACTCCTTTATTTCAGTACGGTGTAGGTATACATGTCCCACAATTTCAGAATAATAATATATTATATAACTGAATTAGTAACTGAAACAATAATAACATTTGATAGGCCTAATTTAACTTGTAACACAAGATTATTAAAGTTGCTTTGTACACATTACATTATACAGATTCTATATAATATGTAGATACTATATATTCTTTGTTTTATGATTTAGGTAAGCCATACAGCTAATTTAGTGACTACACTCTTCACTCGTTTTGAACCTGAGGATTCGATTTTACCTATTTGCTTGATATCCTGCAATTTAGTTTAAATTTAATTTTATGTAAAGTGTTGTTCTTTAAAGATATAATTTTAAATCTTGATGCAGAAACTATAAGATTGAAATATTCTATCCTATTATTTTGAATTTATAAATTTCATTCTTCTGGCGATGTGTTATGGAAAATCCAATTGTTCTGCCTTTGCTTCTGATATATATAAACTTTATATCATGCATTCTCTACTATCTAAGGGTTGAATCTTTAGAATTTAATTTTTTTACGTCTAGCGTCTTTTACAAAATTTCATTAACTTAAAAATTGATTTTTAAAGACTAGAAACAAAAGTGCGTGTTTTAAGATGCTTATAATTTTATATTAGCCTATACCTAATTATTATCCGTAAGATAAAATATTTAATAATAATTAACTGTCCTTATTGACTAACTGTAACAACTAAACTGCGAAGAACAGCTTCTTAGCATGTCTGAAAATAGGCAATAATACCTAATGTATTAGTCTTACTTCATTAATAATATAATACAGAGGCAGTCCTTTCTACAAGAAAAAGAATCAATTCTTCCAGTTACTGTAATTTTGAGCTTTTACACAATCTTGAAACGATACTTACAAGATACTTTATACAAGTATCTCCAAAAGTAACAAATGTCTTAAAAAACAGACATGTAGTTGTATTTAAGCATAAAATTAGTGATATAGTGCATTGTTGTTTTATTGACAGCTGATATAGCTGCCCTCGATTATTTTCTATTATAGTTTCATTGTTGTAATTCATGAAAGTTTAAATATTGTGCATCAGTACTGATAATTAAATATGTTTAAATTAAAACAAACGTAAAGCCGTTTTTCCATCACGAAATAACGACTACAACTCCGTAATAATTACATAGACATTAACACGAAACCACATGTTGGCAGTAAAGGCATTGTTGCAGCGCGAACGTCCTTGTGTCTACAAAAATCCACGTGCATTTAATTCGAAACAAAAGGGACTGAAAATCGCAACACTCGCCAGCCGCCGCACTACATAGGCTACATAAATTGTGTAAAGTTGACCAGTGCAGTCCGGAGTCCAGGTGGTGAATAGAGACACCGGTGCGGGTACCGGAAGGAGGTCTTGCAATTGAGAAGTACAAAACAATTACAGGGTACATGTGTTGTGCTTGATAAAGGATGTGTCCTAGTCCTTCAGCCCAAATAATTACGGGTTGTTTAATTCCATTACTATGTCAATCAAAGACTCATTGTAGCCTACTTCGTGTAGGCAGTGTTAGGTTAGGTTAGGTTAGGTTAGGAAGACAAACAATCTGAGACCTAAGGTGGTACACTGAGTTGAACCCATGTCACCTGCGGGTTGTTTTGCAGTTAACGTGTTTATGATTTGGAATTAGAAGATTTCAGTACGTTTCGATTGCATTTATAATTTTCATTGTGAAACGTATTGTAATTATTTTTGATTTTATTATCGCTATAGTAAATTTTAAAAACACTAACATTAAATGACAAAGTAAATAACATTAATTTATTTTTAATCTTTAATCTTTAGTACTAAATATATTATTATCTATATTATAAATATAATTTAAATAATATAAATATTTAATTACAATTTCGTGTTATTATTGTTTTTAATTTAAAAATTATTTATGTGTACTAAATAAGCAATTGATAAATATAATCAAACATTATATATTCAAAATACTAATGGCCTATAAAGTCATAAGTGCCTTATCAAAACAAATAAAGAAGGAACAAAAGAATTTCTATGAATTTAATAATTTAAGAACAATAAATTTATATATATATATATATATATATATATATATATATAAATTAATAGGATTCAACGTAAATTTGGACAAATTTTAAAACGTATTTTTAATGTGTGAAGTAATACAATTTATTAGTAATTAAAAATAATAAAAACTTTATTCGGTAAAATTATACTTAACGATCCTGTAAACTATTTTTCTGTTACGAAGTAAAAATAAAAATTATTTACTTTATTTATACAATGACATATTTTTCTTTATGTTACAATTTTTGGTAGAAGTAATATCGCATAAATATTAAAAAAACTATTTTATCTTAAATTACTTAAAAGACGTTTAAAGTAAGTGCTTAAGAAGAAATATAAATGTGTTCGATGCAGGTCGAGATTTTTAATGATCCATTCTGATTCGGATTTTTTGAAGAACTATTGATTTGTCTGGATACTTAGAAATACGATATTAGAAATGTGATATAATTTCATTAATTGTTTTTTGTAAAGGTTTTCAAAAAATTAGTATTTAGTAAAATGTAAACTCTTTAAGACTAAAAAAAGCTTGAAAATAATAGTCTTTACATAGTAGACCTGTATTTGTATTTGTAGAATATAATTAGAATTGATAGTTAATTAGTATAATAACCAAAAAAATTTTAATTTCATTATTAATTTTATAACAATATGTGAGTGTAATGATTTCGTGTACATTAGCTATTTAGCGAAAACTACTTCCAACATTTTGCAGTCACAAAGTTGATATAACACCATAGGGTGTTTATATTTTGAGTCTATTGATTTTACATCTTTATACAGTATATTAATTTTAAAGAACGGATTCGAGATAATAATGTTAGACATATAGTCATTTTAACAAACGTTAGAAGAACTAAATATTTAATTAGACATATATTTTAAAATTTACCACATAATGTTTTCAACATTCTTTTAAAAAATGTTTAAAATAAATTTGCTTTTATATTTTCTTTTAAAAAATATTAAAATTTATTTTACATAATATTTCATTTTAAAAATTTCATTAAACCATATTAAAAAATCTGTAAAATAAATTTCTTTAACAATTATTTTAAATTAAAATATATAGGTACAGCAATAAAAAAATTAGGCCCAATAAATTAAAATGTACAAATTATAAATGTAAAAATAATTACGATTGGCAATTCTAGTCAAACTATAGCATTGTTAAAACACGTAGGCCTACACTGGTTTAGCTCAAAATGTTACGGTCTTTATAAAAAACCTATTCCAATCTTACTGACAAAAAATAAATTTAAACCTGAATTACTTGAAAATCGTTAATAGTTTTAAAACCGTTATTTTTGTTTAAAAGTACTTAATAAAAGTACAACATCTGACATTAAAAGAAGAAAAGCGTATTTTGAACTAATGTATACTTCATCAAAAAAGTGTAGTTATAAATTACTGTATAGAATCATGCTGCACTTTTATTACCAAATACACAAAGGAAACAATGACAATTATTTTTATATCAAGTGATTTTTTGTGAAAGGCTAAAATGCAAACAAAACAATAAAAAGTGAATTTACATGTTATCGACAGATGCAGTTTTTCGAATGTTTGCTAACACTGAAATTGAATGCAACCCAAACAAGCCTTGGGGGAATTATTGTTGATATTTTTAGATCGGACTGTACACGAGCGTGACATGAGCGCGTTGCATTTTTCATTTGATTTTTATAACGTACCCTTCAAATAAAACACAAACATCGGGGCTTACATGTGCCGGCCGGACGGAAGTGCATTGCGATTTTTTTTTATTTTGTTGCGAAATTATTGAACAACAAAACCAAGGGTCGTAGCTGTAACGCGACGTTAAGCGCCGGCTTTAATTAATAACACTGACATGCGCAAATAGTTGATTGGAAACGCGATTATTTTTGCACTCACTGTGTTTATTTCAAACTAATGTTCAGTGAATCTGACTTTACTGTCACTTAATTAAAGAAGTTTCAATTTCTTATATTAATAAAATTTCTATTAAAAAACAGATTGTATAATACACGAGTATTTATCATTTAGAACTTAACTGACTTTTGAACTTTAAAATGTTTCAGGAGTAAGAATCAATTGAAACAAAAGCTGCCACATTTAACTGCAACAAGTACGCTAACTCTTTTCACCTTGTAAACAAAACGACTTTATCGATGAAACTGTCAACTTTGTTAACGTTATTTTATTTGTGAAACGTAATGTTTAAAGATTAATTAAAGTAGATAATAAGTTTTTAATAAAAAAGAATCGACCTACATTATTTTTTTTATTATTTTTTTTTAAATACTCCAGGCTTGTTATATGAAACAAAAGCCACCTCGGTGGCCTAGTCCTAGTGGATAGCGTACTAGGCTTTCACCACAAGGACCCGGGTTCGATTCCCGGCGAGGGCTTGGCATTTTTATACGCTATAAATCATCCCATCGTCTGCATTAGCCCAAGTGTGCACAATAGTCACACGTTAAAAAAAAAAAAAAAAAAAAAAATATATATATATATATATATATATATATATATATATATATATATATATATAATGAAACAAGCAATATTTTGTTTTAAAAATAAGATACAAGACTCGTTTCCCAAATATTTAAGTAAAAACATCGCACATTATGTGTACTACACAATTATAGTGTATTGTGTAAATACGCACATGTTTTGTGTTTACAAACTTTATATAACTATTACATCTGTAAGTATACATCTTTACGTTAACCGCATGTTATTTCAAAAATGTTAACGTTTTGGCGACCAACAATGAGGCTCAAAAAAGGATTAACACCTGATGATGGAAGTTGTGCAAACAATTTTAATTAATATTTGCTTCAAGGCTGAGTGGAACTGTTAAAGGCCATCCGATCTCTATTGCTTTAGGCTACATAAAGTCTTCAGTTATTGTAATAAATTCCGTTTTTATTTCTAAACTGAAAGATATGATCTCAAGAGAGAAAATTATTATCAAATACTTCACTTTTATTCCAATCACTAATTGTGCTTAAGCTATCAATGATCATGAAATATTTTTAAACGTTATTGTGTTCATTGTAAACACATGGCCGTTGTGGTTTTAAATAGGATAGTTGTAATTCAAAATGGCCGCGTGTTCAAACAATAAAATGTCAAACAAAAATCAATCTTTCTAAAGTGAATATGTTTTGTAGGCTGTCTGTAAGTCTTTAGAAACATGTCTGAATTATTGAG